>JAAGEH010000480.1:27220656-27279057 GCA_011751065.1 Lasiurus cinereus | reverse complement strand
CAACTGCCCTACCTTGCAGGCCTGGTCCCTCTCAACTGCCCTCCCCTGCTGGCCATCTTGTATGTTGGAGTGATGGTCAATTTGCATATTACTCTTTTATTAGATAGGATAGTCCTAGGAACACAAAATTTGCTGTGTACCAAGATCTGTTTTTTTTTATAGATTTTTATTTGAGTCTCTATGATGGGTGGGGAACGTCTGACCCTCGAGTTGTATAAGGCCCATGAAATCATTTGGTTTAACCCTGCCACAAGGCATTAGGAGTGAGTTAATTAAATGTTTGATCAACTATAGCAGGCTATTTTTTATTTTCTTTTTTATTTATTGTTAATCTTCACCTAAGGATATTTTTCCTTTTTTAAAAAAATATATTTTTATTGATTTTTTTACAGAGAGAAAGGGAGAGGGATAGAGTCAGAAACATTGATGAAAGAGACATCGATCTGCTGCCTCCTGCACACCCCCTACTGGGGATGTGCCGCAACCAAGATACATGCCCTTGACCAGAATCATACCTGGGACCTTTCAGTCCCCAGGACAACGCTCTATTCTCTGAGCCAAACCAGTTTCGGCTTCCATTGGTTTTTTAGAGTGTGAGGGAGGGGCAGAGACAGAAAGAGACACACATTGATATGAAAGAGACACATTGATTAGTTGCCTTCCACATACCCGAACAGGGCATGGATTGAGCCTGCAACCAAACTATGTGCCTTTGACCCGAATCAAACCCAGAACCCTTCAGTCCATGGGCCCACACTCTATCCACTAAGTCAAACTAGGGCAGCAGGCTAATTTTTAAATTGGTAATTTTGTATGACTTGAGAATGATATTATAAATATTCATATGACCCTGCGCAGATAAAAGGTTCCTCTATCCCTGGTCTATAAGGTACCCACCTGTTTCTGAATGGAAATATAGCAGTTAATAAGTAATAAATAATGCATAAAACCAATAGCATCAATTGTTGCCACTCTAAATTGATAAGATGACTTCAGAATTGATAAGATGACATCAGAAATGGTTAACATGTATTTTGCCTTTATTACATAGCTGTTGTTTTCTTGTTACTCACCCTATATGGACATTTTGAGGCTAGAGCAGATGTTGAAATCAAGCATTATCTAGTATTTATAGCTTAAGAAATTGTAGATAACTAGGAAATTAATCTGATGTTAATTTGCTATGGGTAAAATTTATTTTACCTAGTCTTTTAAAAAATTTTTATAATTGATTTTAGAGAGAGGAAAGAAGGGAGAGAGAAACATTGATGTGAGAGACAAACATCAATTGGTTGCCTCTCATATGTGCCTTGACAAGGAATGACCCATAACCTAGATATGTGCCCTGACCGGGAATTGAACCACCCCCCCCCCCCCACCTACTGGTGTACCGGGACTACTCCAACCAACTGAGTCATACCAGCCAGATCTACTTAGTCTTTTTTTAAATGAAGATATTTATTGAGATTATTTTCCTGATTTTGAAAGACAAGACTACATATTCATTTTAGGAAACTTGGAATACATAGGGAAGTTTTGTAGAAGAAAATAAAATCACCCACAATACCACCAATTGTTAGTATTAATGTATAAATTAGTCATATTTTTCTGATCTTTTCCCTTTTTTTCCTTCCAAGTATTGAGGCATCAACCTTCCTTCCAGATGGTTTAAGGGGTTATACCATGCTGTGTGTGTGTGTGTGTGTGTGTGTGTGTGTGTGTGTGTGTGTTTTCTATTGAATTTATTGGGATGATATTGGTTAATAAAAATATATAATTTTCAAGGGTACAATTCTGCAATACATCATCTGTATATTATATTAAAGATGCCAGATTCATATGTTAATTTGTTGACTAATATTTATCTTTTGGGTCAAATCCTAAATAAACATTGATGCGTAAAAAGATTCATAATTTGCCAAGACCGTTTTGGCTCAGTGGATAGAGCGTCGGCTTGCAGACTGAAAGGTCCCAGGTTCGATTCCGGTTGGGGGCATGTACCTTGCTTGTGGGCACATCTCCACTGTGGAGCGTGCAGGAGGCGGCTGATTGATGTCTCTCTCTCATCGATGTTTCTGACTTTCTATCTCTCTCCCTCTCTGTAAAAAATCAATAAAATATATTTTAAAAAAAAGATTCATAATTTAATTCTTGAATTCAATCTTTAAAAAATTATATCTACTGAAGTCAAGGCACCATGTTAATTAAGCTTTTAGAAGATAAAAAGGAAACTCTGTCCTATCTTGCTTATCAAATATACTGCTTCCTTAGATAACCTGAAGAAATACTCTATTGGAGGTTTAAAGTTCAGTGGCAGATCAAGAGAAGAGGGAAATGCACATTTGGGAAAAGCTTGGTGAGGGTAGGATTTGAGTAGGGCTTGAAGAATAAATAAAATGGGCATTCCAGAGTAGCTGATAATGTGAATAAAGACAAAGAAAAATAGAGAAGGCAAGATGTTTTCTGGTGTAGTTAATAGGTGTGCACTGAACATAGGAATAAGGGGTCAGTCATACTTAGAAGTAGTGACTCTAAAACTTCACTGTGGCTGCTCATCACCTGGGATGTCTGTTAAAATATACCCTCTTAAGTTCTACCTCCAGAAATTCTAATTCAGTGTGTCTTGGACTGAAAGCCAGTTATTTTCCTTTTTAATAAATATCTCAGGCTATTGTAAAGACATTATTTCTATAACTTGAAGGTTTAAAGATGTTCAGTTTGACACAGTGATAAACCACTGGAGCTCTGAAGTCTTAACTGCCTCACTTTGGACAAGTTAACCTCTGTATGTCAATCAGGTCCTACTTCTGTAGATGAGGAAAAAGTAATTGCTTTTCAGAGTATTTTGAAAATTTAATGAAATTATTCATTTATGAAAAAATATTTTTATTGATTTCAGAGAGGAAAGGAGAGGGAGAGAGAGATAGAAACATCAATCTATCAATGAGAGAGTCATTGATCGGCTGCCTCTTGCATGCCCCACACTGGGGATCGAGCCCACAACCCCAGCATGTGCCCTTAACCAGAATCGAACCTGGGACGCTTCAGTCCGCAGGCCGATGTTCTATCCACAGAGCCAAACCGGCGAGGGCAAAATTATCCATTTTAAGTGCTAAACAGTGGCTATCCCATTTAACTGTTCAGTGTTAGCTATTTTTATAGTTATTGTCATCTAATTAAAAGAAATGTATTTTTACTAGGTTATAATTCAGATAGTTATTTTACCCTACATGCCTATTCAGACTAATTCTTGGTGTATTATCTTGTGTTCAGTTACATCTTTTTTGCTGTTAATCCTCACCTGAGGATATTTTTCCTTTGATTTTTTTAAAATTCTTTATTATTGAAAGTTTTACATATATCTTCTTTTCTCCCCATTGACCTCTCCCCACTCACTCCTGCCCCCCAGCACATGCCCCAACCCCCTATTGTTTGTGTCCACTAGTCATGCTCATATGTATAGATACAAGTCCTTTGGTTGATCTCTTACCACTCCTCCCCCTCCCCTACCTTCCTTCTAACGTTTGACTATTAGATGCTTTTATGTCTCTGGGTCTATTTTTGTTCATCAGTTTATGTTGTTCATTATATTCCACAAATGAGTGAGTCATGTGATATTTATCTTTCTCCTACTGGGAGGGATGGGGAGAAAGAGAGATAAACATGGGTGTGAGAGAGAGACATTGATTGATTGCCTCCCTGCACATGCACCAACCAGGGCCAGAAATCCAACCTGCTACCTAGGTGTGTGTCCTTGACTAAGAATCAAATTCTTGACCCTTTAGTGCAAGGGGTGATGCTCTAACCATTGCCCAACAGAGTTTTAGTTCTTTTACTTACTCATCAAAAATTTTGAAATGTAGTGAATATACATAATATTAGGTATATGAAACATGAATGCCATAACTGCTTGTCTTCTAATTGCTCACATTGATTTTTGGTTTAGTAATTGATAACTAAATATATGGTTAGCAAATTCATTTCTATTTGGGACAAAATAATATATAATAATTCATTTGAATTAATTTTAATCCACTTAAAAATACAAAAATGCGCCAAAAGTGGTTTGGCTCAGTGGATAGAGCGTCGGCCTGCAGACTGAAAGGTCCCGGGTTCGATTCCGGTCAGGGGCATGTACCTTAGTTGTGGGCACATCCCCAGTAGGGGGCGTGCAGGAGGCAGCTGATCGATGTCTCTCTCATCGATGTTTCTAACTCTCTGTTCATCTTCCCTTCTTCTCTGTGAAAAATCAGTAAAATATATTTTTACAAAAACAAAAATAGTATAGAAATTGTCAGGGACTTTATTAATTTATTAAATGTATAATCTTAAAATAGAACAAAATGCTATAAAAGGCTAAGTGACCGGCCAATTGGCCCATACATATGACACACACTGACTACCAGGGGGCAGACGCTCAATGTAGCATCAGTTCTTGGATGGCGCACCCTGGAACCAGAGAGGTGGGAGCCTGATTCCTTTCAGTGTGCACGAATCCGTGCACTAGGCCTCTAGTAGTACATATGAAGATCTCAAAGAAATTCAGTATGCAAGGAGCATAGTATACAAGAAAATGAATGGAAAAAAGCACCAAGAAAGGAAAATAAAGTAAATCATGCAGGGCATTCTGTTTCATATTAAAGGGTTTAGACTTATATTGGAAGCTAGAGATGACTGGGACATTGAAGGCTACTAATCAGATTTTCTTTTTAAAAACACACTCTTCATACCATAGCCTTTAGAAAAGACTGAAGAAACTATAACACTAGAGTCATAGAGATTAGTTTAAAAAGCCTTTCAGTAATCCAGACAAAAATGATTAGTAGTCACAGGAAGTAGTAGTTGAGAGAACTACAAGAATTTTGGAATTACAGGATAATATAATTAGGTCTTGGCGACTGCCTAGATATATGGGATATGAGTTCAGAATGACACTTAGGTTTCAGACTAAGGCAGCAAGGTGGATGGGAACACTGTACTTACCATTCATTGAGACATGGGTGGCAGAAGGAAAAGTGGATTTTGATGGGAAAGATAACATGACTCCTTTTGGACATGGTAAATTTGAGGTTCCTAAAGATGTTTCAGTGGATTACCAATACATAGCTTCACCAGCTAAAAGAGCCTTTTCTAGTGAGTGGATATTTTGAAAAACAAGATTCATCTTCAGCCTTAATGTTTCTAAAAAAGAATATTTGTAGATATGTAATAAGATGTTTTAAAAGGTCTGAGAGACTTCTCATCAAATTGAAAAGTAAAATCATTCTCTCTTCCATCAAATTGCTAGAAAGTATTGCTTGTCTTTGCCATTCTATTGTGTAATTACCATTATTCTGTAGCCTTTTATTTTTAGAAGAAAAACAGGCTTATTTAAAGGCAAAGTTGGTATTTCATATATCTTCTTAAATAATAGATATCCAGGGAGTTATATTAGCGTTGATTTTAAATGAAACAAAAACTAAGAAAATCCTACTTTATAAAAAGCCAGGGCCGTTACAACCGAAACAACTGGATGGACGAATGAACAGCAAGCTGCGTGGGGCGACCAAGCCAGCAGGGGGGTTAGTGAGGGATGACCAAACTACTGGTCAGGTTGTGTGGGGCAACCAGGCTGGCAGGGGGGCGCAGTTTGGGATGACCAGGATGGTGGTGGGGGTGGGTGCAGTTGGTGACAAACTAGGCCAGCAGAGGGGCAATTGAGGTGACCAGGCTGGCACGGGGGAGGGGGTAGCAGTGAGGGGTGACTAGGCTGACAGGCAGGTGAGCAGTTAGGAGCCAGTGGTCCCGGATTGTGAGAGGAATATCTGCCGGGGATTGGGCCTAAACCGGCAGTTGGACATCCCCCAATGGGTCCCACATTGGAGAAGGTACAGGCTGGGCTGAGGGGATGGACACCCCTTCTCTCCCCCACCCCCGTGCACGAATTTCATGCACCAGGCCTCTAGTTAAATAATAAACATTTAAATACCTACTGTATACCAAAACCAAAGCTTTTTAAAATTATTAATAAGAGGACAGAATTTCCTTAATTGAAGTTAAAAATTAAAATAAAGGTATCTTTTAACATATTTGGCAATTACATTTTTGAAGCAAACATTTTAATAATTTGTATTAAACTCTAACAAAACCATATAAACAATTTACTTCATGTAGTAATACAACATCTTACTTGAGAAAGGATATTAGATAGCAAAATAAGTTTAAAAGGACAGAGTTTTAAAAGAAAATGTTTATAACTTTTGTACATGTAAAATTTTTCAAAATTAAACTTTTTGTAACTGGAAAAAAGATAGTGGTTTTAAACATACATAATATATATAAGTTACAGTTAAGTTATTGGGTTCCAATCAAAACTTATTTTAAAAATTTTTTATTACTATTACTAGAAATATTAGCTTAAGTATGAGAGATGAGGATACAGCTTCTGCTAATTCCTGGGAAAAGGCTAGTGGGTCAGCAGTATACAATACCTGTACCAAAACGTATCAAAAATCAGAAAGGTTCCTAGCCTCTGAAAGCTGCAATATGTAATAGATTAAATTGATTTACTTCTTGCTTTACTTCACTAAACTCATCTCTAGCCATGCTCCCTATCATGTGACTTATTTTGGTTTTTGAAACACACCTGATTGTTCCTTTCTTGTTGCTATTGCCAGAAGCTCCTTCTCCCCAGTTATTCTGCATTTAATTTCATGTTTAGAGTTGTGTATTTGATTTATATAACACTTAAACTGTTAAATTAAGTTTATACCTATTGACTAAAACATACATTGAAACTCAAGATAATGAGTAAAAGTATGATGGAAATAAATACCACAGGAATTTGGGTAAAATCAAAGAGCATTGGGTCCGTTTTATACATTGATACTTTTAAAAATGTGTCTTAATTTTTTCTCTTTAGTCTTAAATAAATTTTATTAAAACAGAAGGGATATATATTCATTATTATAGAAATAGTTGCATGGTATGTTTTTAAGGTTTAAAACTCTACCTAAAGAAGACCCATACAATGTCAAAAGGAGCATGTAATTGACATAAGGACTTGAAAGTAATACAGTAAATTGTTTACTGTAATTTGCAGGTCAAGTCTTGATAAAGGAAAGTAGAGAGTATGAAAGTCTGAGAGGATAAAAATTTTTAAGATAGGTATAAAATCAATTTTGTCAAGAGTTGACCATAGAGGAAATTATGCTTTAGAAATACTTTATAAGTGCTTGTCTACAAACTGGTTTTAATAATTGTCAATAGTGGCTAAAGGTAATCAACTTTTACCTGGGATCTTCATAATTGATTTGTCCTATGTTGAATTTCATAATTTACTTAAAATTTTGGGTTTTATGTAATTTGTAAGTGATTTTTTTAACTATAAATTTTTAAGCTTTCTGTAGAATCTTTCACATACTTGTATTAAGTCCTTCATATGGCTGATCCTATTTCAGATTTCATTGAAGAAACTATGAGGAACCACCGGGAATTTAGAATGAGTTGGCTTTCTTTTTCTTTGGGGTCAATTGTTTGTATATCTAAAAATGGAAGAAAGAAAAAAAGGAGGAAAAAGATGGTAGAAAATTACTAAATTACTATCAGTGAGTCCTACTAACTCAGTTTTCCATTGCTCACATTTTCTGTTCTTTCTATCCTTGGAAAATTAAGTTCTTTGTTTGCTTTTACAAGACAAAGTGCACGCCCTTTAGTAGTCTGCTGTTTCCTCCTCTCTGCTCTGTTTTCTATTTCATAGTTCTGCCTGTCCTTTGTACTTTATGCTAAAAGGAGGGAATTTAAGAATGAAAGAGAAAAATCATTGGCTGTGTTTATGGCCTGTAGAGTACTGTGACCTATGGAGAGTGATCATTTTCTATCTTATGAAATTAAGTCTATAAATTTATTTCTCTAGAATTTCTTAAAGATTTAGATGGAACCCATTGGGGCAAAATGCCAAACTAGCCTTTTCCTCCCTATTGGATATAGCAAATAGAGTCACAATTATTTAGCTTGCTAGAATTAGTTTATAGAAATAAAGTACATCTAAATGTCTTTTTAAGAGTTCAGAAGTATATTAAATCATCTGAGAATTTTTAATCACTGTTACTACTGATAAGGCAAAATGGTCAGGGTGGAGAAGGACACAGGATGATGCTTTCAGTTAGATTTTTGTTGTAAGTGGAGCAGTGAAGTTCACGGCCAATAATGTTATCATGTAACATTTTCTGAAGAGTTAATATTTAATAACTTAATAAAGAACAGACAATGTTATATGCAAGGCTTCCCTAAAGGCTTTCTGGGGATAATGCAGCATAGAACCGAGCTTCCTACTTGTGCTTACTTTTTAGCCTCATCTCCTTAAGCAAGTGACTGAACCCTCCCCAGGCTTTAGGTTCTTTATTAAATATAATACGTAGCGAATACTTCTCTTCTTTTCCTTTTGACAAATTAAGATTATTATGGGGTCAAATTAAATATTAAAGTACTTTGGAAACAAAGTACTGTCAAAGTGTAAAATATTTTAAAAACAAAATACCTTTAACACCTAGTACAGTGTAAAATGTTATCAGCTAATGATTGAGGCAGATGCATTTAAAAAATGGTTTCAAATTTGTCTCAGCACTATTAAACATACTGTTACAAAATATCCTATACTGATAACAATATAGGAAATTCTAATATCACTTGATAGGAAATTGAAAAACTAAGACTTACAGAATTGATAACTTAGGAAATAGAAAATCTGCAAGTATTTCTAGAACTCTTGCTATATACTTGGCTCTTTGGGGAGAAATAAATATTAGGCAGGTTATTGGAAAGAATTAGAATCAAGTTACAATCCAGTGATTTAATCTTTCAGCAAAAATTAAATAGCCAAGTTGGTGTGGCTCGGTAGTTGAGTGTTGACCTATGATCCAAGAGGTTACAGTTCGATTTCTGATCAGGGCATAGGTCTGGGTTCCTGGCTTGATCCCCAGTTGGGGCACGTAGGAGGCAGCCGATCAATGATTTTCTCTCATCATTGATGTTTCTATCTCCCTCTCTCTCTCTTCCTCTCTCGTAGGGAGCGGTCATAGGCAAAGCTGCAAACAAGTCCCAGCTTAGAGGGCACAACACTATTAGCATAATTAACCTTGATCTTATAACTACTCCCTAGATCAGTGGTGGGCAAACCATAGCTTGCGAGGCACATGCAGCTCTCGATGCACCTCACCAGCCACAGTATACCACTCTGTTGACTAATGAGTTTGCTGACCACTGCCCTAGATCTTTCCTGGGTAGCTAAAGGGCTGTGGGAGATGGAACAAGTGCTGCCAAAACAAGTAAAACTTACAAAAACATTGTAAGTGTTTACCTCTGACTATAAAATAAAGGCTCAGTTTGCAATCTGGATCTGTTCTGTGGTCTCAGCCAGGCACAGAAGAAGATCCACTTAGACCCAGCTTATTCTGCTTGTCTTTTCTTCATCCTTTGCTACCCCTCTCTTCCCCCCCTTTCCTTAAGCTCGCCGAACCCTTGGCTGTGCTGGCACGCATACTCTCTGAAATCAATTTAAAAAGAAAAAAAGAAAAAGAAGCCGGAGGACAGGTTAAGAGGAATAATGAAAAACTGGTAGGGTGAGGGAAAAAAACTGACTTTTGAAGGAAAAGAAGTTAGGAATAATGTCTTGCAGAGAGGAAGGCCTAAACAAGGGTCTTGAATGTACAAAAAAGTGAAAAGGAGGGATTATGGAAGCTAGGAATAGAAATGTGAATTGAGTGAATAATTATAGTAACCATTGTTATGAATTGATGTATTTCAATTGGCCTGTTATCAAATTAAAAATACTGGTTTTCAGCCGAAACCGGTTTGGCTTAGTGGATAGAGTGTTGTTGGCCTGTGGGACTGAAGGGTCCCAGGTTCTATTCCAGTCAAGGGCACACACATACCGTGGTTGCAGGCATGTCCCTGGTGGGGGGTGTGCAAGAGGCAGCTGATCGATGTTTCTAACTCTCTATTTCCCTTCCTCTCTGTAAAAAATCAATAAAATATATTACAGTATTAAAAAAAAAAGTAAATAAAAATACTGGTTTTCATATTTTTCCCTCCATACAGCTGCTATTCTCTCAAAGGCTAATTTTATGTAATTGTTAACAATGTTCTAGTAATAATTAGACTTTGGATATAGGTAATCTTAAAAGTATTTTGTATGGATTTTTAAATATTTTTGCATTTAACATATTCTGTAGATAAATAGTGATTGTTGGTTAAAATTTATCCTTCAATTTCGACTATTGCGTCAGAGGTTGTCAATCTGATACCTTAAAAGTTTGAATTTATTAGAAGACTTGGGAGGTTGGACATATCTTGAGATGCTAATTGGCCTTTTATATTTTATTTGTGAATTGCCTTTTGATAAGCTTTCCTATTTTTCTGAGGATTTTTTTTTCATGTGTAAGAATTGTCTATGTTAAGAAGGTCAACCAGTTTTCATATATACACATTCATATGTGTGTTGAGAGAGCAAGTAAGAGTATGAGAAAGTACAGATAATTACTTCTCATGTCTTTAGCTTCACTTGAGTTTGTCCCCACCTCTGCTTCTCACATGAAAGTTAAATAATATGTCTATTCATCTTTTTTTTTTAAGATTTCTGCTTTTACATTATGCTTTAATAGAGTTTTCCAACACTACATTATTAAATGATTTATTTTTAATTTCTAGTATCACTTTTAGAAGCAGTTTCCTTTCATATGTTTAGCTATAAATCTCTCATGGTATTTTCAGTAAATACATCCTCAAAATATACCCATTAAAGATAATGAGTTGAAAAAACCTTCTAACTCTGAGATTCTATTTTAACATTTATAGCTATACTAAAGGCCCGATGCATTAAATTTGTGCAAAAGACTCGTAGGGCCGAGGCAGCAGCCTTGGCCACTGCCCCAGCCCTTGCAGCGGCAGCCCCAGAAGGACATCCAGAAGATTGTCTGGTCTAATTAGCATATTATGCTTTTATTATTAATGGATTTTTAATTAATGTTATATAGCCTAGGTTGTTTTTCAGAATTTAGGAGCCACACATCTTAAATTATTTCTCTTTGAATGCCATATAAGAAGGTAAAATCTGTAAAAAAAAAAAAAAAAGAATGACTTTTAAAAGTAAGTAGAGAGAACCAAGATGGCAGCATAGGTAAACACCTGTATTTGCTGCCTCTCACAGCCATATCAAAATTACAACTAAAGGATAGAACAACTCTTATCAAGAACCATGGAAAAGCTGGCTGGCTGGAAGTACTACAACCAGAGAGGTGAAGAAAGCGCATTGAGACTGATAGGAGGGGAGAAACCAAGATGGCGGCATAAGGTATACACCTATACGTGCTGCCCCTCACAACCACATCACAACTACAACTAAAGGACAAAACAACTATCATCCAGAACTATAGGAAAGCTAACTGAGTAGAAGTTCTACAACTAGAAGGAAAGAAAAAAGCACATTGAGACTGGGTAGGAGGTGCAGAGGTGCAGAAAAGCAGAGGTACGGAGGTGCACAAACAGGGCTGGCAACTGGGTTTGCTGTTTTTAAACTCCTGAGTTCTCTGAACCCCAGTTCCGGCAAGACTCTGGGGACCCAGACTCCTATGGGGATAAATGGACTGTCTGGCATTGAGTCAGAAAGCGAGGGTAGCTTTCTCGGAGAAGTGCTCACAGGGATCATTGTTACTGTGTGGGGACATGGAATGTGGAGACATGGAGACACTGAGACACAGAGACGGCTGACTGGCAGCCATCACTGTTTGCTCCACCCTGTGATTCCCTGAGACCCTGTCCCACCCAATTTACAACCCCACCCAAGTTATGCACAGTGGCTTTTGCATGTGAATGGCCTGTCCTTTTGCAGCCTAACCTAACAAACTGCAGTTGAGTCAGAGAGCTTCAAAACTTCCAATCCCCCAACAAAGAGGAGAATCTGCAGATCTCACTGTAGCTCCTGCTGAATGGCCTCAGGCAATGGTTGACTTTGCACCTCCTTGGAGATCCAAGAGCCAGTGTACCTAGTGGTCAGTGTGAGATGATACCAGATTGCAACTCCTCATATCCATAAGTGACACACTCAAGAGGCAGACTCAGTGAGCACCAAAGCCCCACTGAAGCAAGTCCTGCCCCATAGGGGTGTCTACAGCACAGCACTTCTTCCATTAATAGACACAGCTAATCCTCACAGTCAATTGGCCTGGAGATCAATTCCTCTTAGTGATACCAACAGCAATCAAGGCTTAACTACAACAAGACTATGCAACCAACCCACAAAGGGATGCACCAAGACTATCCACCTCTGGTGATTGGGAAGGCTGAACCACTGAACCCTATAGGACACCTACCACACAAGGCCACTCTATCAACACAGGGTAGCAGCCAAACTGTGGAGACAAAGAAACATGTCACAAATGAAAGAAATGGAGGAAAGCACAATACTGGATATAGAGTTTAAAACCACAGTTATAAGGTTACTCAAGAATCTTCTAGGAACCTCTGAGGAACTTTGACCTTCAAGAATCTTAATGAGAATGCCAAAATAATGGAAAAGGATCAGTCAGAAATTAAGTATACATTGTCTGAAAGAAAGATTAATATACAGAAATTCAACAGTAGACCAGAGGATCCCAAGAATCAAGTCAAAGATTTGAAATACAAAAAAGCAGAAAACACTCAATTGGAAAAGCAAAAAGAAAAAATAATCCAAAAATATGAAGATAGTGTAAGGAGCCTCTGGGACGTCAAGCATACCAACATCAGAATTATGGGGGTGCCAGAAGAAGAGAGAGAGCAAGATACTGAAAACCTATTTGAAGAAATAATGACAGAAAACTTCTACCTGTTGAAAGAAATAGACTTTCAAGTCCAGGAAGCGCACAGAACCTTAAACAAGCAGAATCCAAAGAAGACCACACCAAGACACATCATAATTAAAGTGCCAAGGGCAAGAGACAAAGAGAGAAAGTGCCAAGGGCAAGAGAAAAACAGTTACATACAAGGGAGAACCCATACTACTGTCAGCTGATTTCTCAACAAAAACTATGCGGGCCAGAAGGGAGTGGCCAGAAATATTCAAAGTGATGAATACCATAACCTACAACCAAGATTACTCTACCCAGCAAAGCTATCATTTAGCATTGAAGGTCAGATTAAGAGCTTCACAAACAAGAAAAAGCTAAAGGAGTTTACCACCACCAAACCTGGATTATATGAAATGCTGAAGGATATTCTTTAAGAAGAGGAAGAAGAAAAAAGTAAAATAAATGAACAACAAAGTGACAACAAATACATATCAAATGAATCTAAAAATCAAATGAATAAAAAAATTTGATGAACAGAATAAACCAGTGAATATAATAGAATCAGGGGCATGGAAAGAGCATACTGACAATTCTCAGGGGGAAGAGATTGGACAAATATCTTACACCTATGGACAAGGACAGTGGAGAGGCGAGGGCTTGGGGTGGGGTGGGGTGGGAACCCAATGGAGGGGAGCTATGTGGAGGAGGAAAGAGGAACATCTGTAATAATCTGAACAATAAAGATTTTAAAAGTTAGTGAATTAATGAAGTCTCCATTACTGCCTCTTCAGGAAGTGAATAAAAATAATTCAGATTTTGAAATATTAGTAAACCTACTATATGCATGTCACATTGATAGGCTCTATAATGTATAAGAAATGAGTAATTCTTGCTTTTAAGAAATGTATTGCCAGTAATTTGGAGGTAGCATAGGTGGTATTAGGCCAATAAGCCCTCCCATTCCCCCACGCCGAAAAGGAATAAGGCGAGAGTTATACAGAAATCTTCCCAAGCCCTGGCCAACGTGGCTCTATAGAAAAATCTTCTCAAGCTCTGGCCAATGTAGCTGTTGGTTGGAACATTGTACTATACACCTAAGGAATGGTGGATTTGATTCCCAGTCAGGGCACATATCAGGTTTTTAGTTCATACCCCATCTAGATGAGTATAGGAGGCAGCCAGTTGATGTTTCTCCCTCCCTCCCTCTCCCCAATAAAAAAAAAAATTTTTTTTTTTTGAAAAAAAAAATGAAATTGGAAGGATAGATTGGGATTGAATTGGGTAAGCATTGGGGCAGTGTCTATCAATAAAGAAGGGGAAAGATGTGAAAGATGTGGAGCTGCACTGTCCTATATGGTAGCTACTAGCTACATACAGCTATTGTGCCTGGCCCAAATTGAGATGTACTGTAAGTTTAAAATACATACCAGATTATAAGATTTAGCACACAAACCCACATGAAACATCTCATTAAAAACTTGTGTATTGCTGTAACTGGTTTGGCTCAGTAGATAGAGCGTCGGCTGCAGACTGAAAGGTCCCAGGTTCAATTCCGGTCAAGGGCATGTATCTTGGTTGCAGGCCCATTCCCAGTAGAGGGTGTTCATGAGGCAGCTAATCAATGTCTCTCTCTCATCTATGTTTCTAACTCCCTATCCCTCTCCCTTCCTCTCTGTAAAAAAATCAATAAAATATATTAAAATAAAAAAGTGTATTGATATGTTGAAATAATTATATTTTAGATATATTGGGTTAAGTAAAATATATTAAAAATTTACCTGTTTCTTTTTATTATTTCTAATGTGGCTCTTAGAAAATTTATATTGTGACTCATATTTCTATTACATACTGCTGGTTTAGGTTGGAGTATAACCAGTATTTGCTAGTACCTACTATGTGTCAGACATTATCTAGAACTTGTAATAATCGAGTTACTCCTCAGAAAACCTTATGAAGTAGGTGATATTATTATCCTTCTTTTTCAAGTAACTGAGGTCCAAAGAGGTTAAGCAACATATCTAAATGAGTCCACTAGTAAGTAGAAAGCCAGGATTCAAACTTGGGTCTCTCTGGCTTCAGAGACCATGATTTTCCCTATTCATTCTGGCATGTTTTCATTCCACCATTAAAAATGGTTGTGTTGGAGAATGACATAATTGGAATGATGCCTTAGTAGATAATGAGGGGAAGAGATATCATCTTTAGCTGTCTGGTTTTTATTTTTGTTTGTATTTTTAATTTTACTTTTTGCAGGAGAAAAAATGCTCTGTTTAAAGTTAACTTTTGAATTGCATCTTTTTGATATATCCTTTATGTTAACTGCTTCTCTGAGTATTTACCTTATTTCTTTTGTAGATTTTATAATGGGCTGCATTAAAAGTAAAGAGAATAAAAGTCCAGCAATTAAATATAGAACAGAAAACACTCCAGAACCTGTGATTACAAGTGTAAGCCATTATGGAACAGAACACACTCCAGCAACACCATCAACTTCAGCAAAGGGAACATCTGTTAATTTTAGCAGTCTTTCCATGACACCATTTGGAGGATCCTCAGGGGTGACACCTTTTGGAGGAGCATCTTCCTCATTCTCAGTGGTGCCAAGTTCATATCCTGCTGGTTTAACAGGTGAGATTTAAATGGACAATTCTGTTGTAAGTTTGAGAATATGACCTTGGGCAATACATGCATAAGGTTTGCCTGCTGTAAGAAAAATAACTACTGGTTGACTTTTTAAATAAGTTGGTTAAAATTAAAGTCTCTTTAACATAAAAAAAATTACAGTGTTACTGTATACATGGATGCCTTTGGGGAAATCTGGTAATAAACTGATAGTGATTATGTTACACCATTAAGAATTTCATTAATTCATTTTTCAAGTAATTATTAGGTGCCTATTGTGTGGCGGCACGGAGGATATAAAGATTTAAAACATAATGTAAAATACAGCATAGGGAATATAGTCATAATTGTGTATGGTGTCAGATGCATATTAAACCAGGGTGATCACTTCATGAGATATATAAATGTCTAATCACTATGTTGTACACCTAAAACTATGTCAACTGTAATTAAAAAATAAATTTTAAAAACATACCCCCCCCCTCAAGAATGTTGCAATTTCTCAGGATTGTAAAGTGCTGTCCTCTATTAGTAATTATGGTCAAACCTCATTTCTAAAACATCTCCCATCTTGAACAGTGCGATTCTCCACCAAGTTGTTCACAGAAGAAATGTCTCAGTTGTTGACCAAAACTTCAGTTTTCGACCTGATAACCCTTTTATTGCTCATACCTCAGCATGACAAAAGCGTCCCTCAGGCAACAATAGAGAACATGCTTTTGTTGTTGGAGAAATCAATGATTAACCCAATTTTAAAACATAAAGACCTCAAGAGTATTTATGTTGCTAAGGTTGTGAAAGTGCTCACAAAAAAAAGTCATAGGCAATTGAATAGATAGAAAAACTGTTGTTGATTGATAGCCAGTGATAGCATTTTTGGAGGCAGTGATATATTAAAAATTCATTTAAGGCTAGTAGAGATGGTTCAATAAATTTAAGAAGTGTTTATATATTAAACAGTACATTAGACATTGTATTATATATAAGAGGTTAACTAAAATTTAATCATTTAGGGGCTTGGAACGGATTAATTCAGTTTACAGTATTTCTAGTGGGAAAAAATTATTTGGTCTTTGAACAAATTGTCGAACATGTATGCAAATTAAGTTCAAGAACCAATGTTCCACTATACTTAAATGTTAATTAAATGGCAAAATAGTGATGATAATACAGTTTTTCTATTAGGTACTAGTGATTTAAAAGAGAAAAATTCTGAGGCTCAGAGTTTAAATTATTTCTTTTAGTCAAAGATAACAAGCAGATAGAGCCCAGATTTAATGTCCTATTCTAGAACTCCATTTATTATTTATATCATAATATCCTTTCAGAGAACATCAAGAAGTGAGAGCTGACAACCTTTAATGGAGCCAGAAATGCCCTAAAAAAAAAAAAAAAAAAAAAAACGTAGTCAGAAACTTTAAAAAGGGAGTTATTTGCTGAAACTGGTTTGGCTCAATGGATAGAGTGTCGGCCTATGGACTGAAAGATCCCAGGTTCAATTCCGGTCAAGGTCATTTATCTTGGTTGTGGGCATATCCCCAGTAGGGGGCGTGCAGGAGGCATCTTATCGATGGCTCTCTCTCATCAATGTTTCTGGCTCTCTATTCCTCTCCTTTCCTCTCTATAAAAAATCAATAAAATATATTTTTTTAAAAGAAAATTACTTTAAAAGAAAGTTATTTTATGAAGGATCTCATATTAGGATGCTTTTCCCTTGAGTAACAAAACATAGCTGGCTTAAAAGGTAGGATGAATTCCATTATTCCTTCATGTCATCAACAACTCAAGTTTCTTTGATCTCTCCCCTGCAGTCCACTTTATCTTTAGACTTATGACAAAACAGTTGCCAGCATCAAATTGAGCAACGTGTGTACTTACTAACAACCAATGGGGACAAAAGAGGACTCTCTTCTACAAGCATGGACTATAAAATTTGTCCTTTCAGTCTGCTTGCTTTGAACCAATAATAGTGACCAGAGGGATGCCATACACTAATTCTATTAGACTGTTCCTATTGGAAGTTATGGACCTCAAATAGTCAATTACAATCTAATTCCAGCCCTCTAACTCTTAATACTTCAGTAACAGATGGCCATGATGGTATTTATAAGTCATCAGCAAAAATTTTAATTATCTTCAGGATTATATGTTTGGAAAGATAGTAATCCAAAATGATTAAAGTAAATATTGATAACTTAAAATATAATTTAGTGACCTAAAGCAATTTATATATGTGAAGTAGTTTGTTCATGGATATTAATTTATTAATAAATATGGAGTGTCTGTTTGCCAGTTACAGAGAGTTATAAGTGAGAAAAACAAGGTTTCTGCCCTAAAGGATTGAATAGTAGTTCTATAAACAACTATTCAGTGTGATTAACAGTTCTCAAATGCTATTAAAGAACTAACCAGAACATTAGTGAAGGCCTTTTAGATGATGAAGGAATGGAATTTTGAGAAGAAATTGAGCTGAGGTTTTATTATTGAGAATGATCTAAACCTGTGCAGAACTGGGAAAAAGAGCTTTCTGCAAAGTTAGGAGGTACATATGGACTTGGCAGTTTTTGAAGAGTAGTAAGGAGGCCCATATAAACAGGGTAGAATTGTAAGATTTGGGATTAAAGCATCAGGATTAATCAGGACCTTGTAGACTGATAAGAAGTTTGGGTTTTATTCAAAGCCAGAAAAAATCTACACTGAAGACATTTCCATTAAGGATTATGGTGATTGAATTGTCTTTTAAAAGAAACCCATTCTGGAAGCTGTAAGGAAGCTGATACACAATGAGTTAGGAGGCTGCTACTCTCAATAGTCCCAGAAGTCCCAGTGAGAAGAAACAAGGGCTTGGATTAGGGTGGCAGCAGTAGAAATGGAAAAGAAAGTAGATATTTTGTCTTGGGTACCTGGTTTGTTAGTAATGCCATTTGCTTAAGTAGGGAAGACTCAGGTAACAAGTTAGAGGAGAAAAATCAACAGCTTTTTTTTTGTAACTAATAAGTTTTAAATGCTTGTTAGACATTAGGGAGACATGTAAAAAGGGTAGTATTATATGATTGGAAGCCAGATAAATGAAATAACCTGTTTTATTCTTTGTTTTGTTTGCAGATAATAGGTTAGCTATTTAAGTGTGCTAATCTCTTAAGCATCTGCACACAATGCTATATAAGACATGGTTATTTTTGAAATTTATATCATATCAGCCATATAATTTAATTGCTAAGAAAAACATGTCATTTTATATTTGAATGTTAAACATAATAAATTATCTTACTAAACCTTAATTATTACTGTTAATGATTAGTTTTAAGGATCAGAATGTTCACTCATTGTTTATAAGAAATTTAGACAATCAATGCCTGTAGTTTGATGCTTTTTCTGCCGAAGAAGTGATTTGAACTTTGTCTTTCAAGCCAGAAAATCAAAATTAAATTTGTGTCTCTAGATCTGAATTTTAAAATTTGTAGAGTATAGTCCTTCCTTGGAAGGCCTTAAGAGAGTATCTTATTAATTAGAAAATGCCAGCTTCCCAATTTTCAACTTTACAAAATATATTCTAGAGACCAGGTAAAAAAAAGCTGCTTAAGCATTTTGCTGGCAATGATTTTTAATTTCTCTTCTGTTAATTTATCTATATAATTTACCTTGGTCTTCTTTTCCTCCATTAGGTGGTGTTACTATATTTGTGGCCTTATATGATTATGAAGCTAGAACTACAGAAGACCTTTCATTTAAGAAGGGTGAAAGATTTCAAATAATTAACAATACGTAAGTGTTACGAATGAGAAATACTGACAGTCACCTAGTCTTTACATTGAAACCACTGAGCTAGTTAATGATTCCGAGATGAGAGTGGTGGGCTGTGGACCTCTGCCCATTTGGTTGGACAATGCATTTGTTTTCTGTAGACACGTGGCAGAATACTACTGATGTAGCCAGAAGTTATTACTGCTATAAATTGTGCTGCTGTGGTTCTGCCATAAACAGTAGAGATTTAAGAATGAAGAGTGAGGGAATATATATAAGTATATTACTTTAAAAAATCTTTATAAAGAGAATTCTATATTCCTACTAGTACTTAGATTTAAGTACTAGATGATTTAAATATATTATCTGCTTCTCCTTAACAAAACAAAAAGGAAAAAGGGCAAGTAAGGAACCCCTGCAATCTCAAACTGACCAAATTAAGTGGTTTTTTCCTTATGTGACTTTTAGACTTTTTATCATTTAGTGGCCCACCATAGAAAATCCAATGCTAGTTATGGAAAATAGATTCCATAATTTCATTAGCAAGCAGAGCAGCTACTTTGTAACTTCTTAAAATATTTATTTATGGTCTTTTTGCTTGCAGTCATGTTTTCTTCCATCCTTATTCTCATTTGCTACCAGTTATTATTCCAGAACATAAAATATGTTCATGTCTCTCTGCTTCAAAATATTTTTTATAGTTACTAGTTGCCTCCAGAAAAATAACAATATTAGGCATTATTCATTGAGCTTCTTCCCCTTTCTCACTGCACTGACTAGCCATGTTGAATTACTTGAACTTATCTGAATATACTGTGGTTTCTCACCTTTTCCAAGCCTTCACATATATGATTTTTTTCCCCTGGAATGTGACTTCTCCATTCTCAGCCCCACTTCTTTATCTAGCCAACCCAACTCATCCTTCAAAATGTTTATTCCTATGTCCTTTCTCAAGGAAGCCTGTCCTGACATTCTTCCTCTCTTGCCTGGCCCAGTACCTACCTCGTGCTGGATCAAGTGTCTTTCTTAAATGTTTACAGAACATCCTATGCAAACCTAAATCATAGCTGCCATTGCAATTTGGAATTATAACTTACCATTTGCTTATTCTTTTAGGCCAGTAGTTGTCAACCTTTGACAAAATAATCCAGGAGATACTTGGCAATGTCTAGAGACATTTTTGGTTGTTACAGTCAGTTTGTTACTGCTGTCATCTAGTGAGTAGAGGCCAGGGAATATTGCTCAGCATCCTAGATCCTACAATGCATAGGACATGCCCCCACAACAAAGAGTGATCTAGCCTAAAAAGTCAGTAGTGCTGGGGTTGAGAAATTCTACTCTTGACTGAGTTTCTTGACGGTAAGGACTATCTTTTTACTCTTGTTTTCAGCATACCCTTTCATAAAGTCTGTCACTTAAGAAGGTATTCAATAAATGTTTGAATGAGTCAGTAAATGATTAGCAGGAAACTACAAACAAAGTATATGAATTTATAAGTATTGGAATTATCAAAGGATTTTCCACTTTGTTTTCTAGAAAGTAAATGTACCTCAAGTATTTACAAAATTTCAATTTAAATAAAATACTTTCAGTATTTGTCTCCAGTAAAGCAAAACAAGCATTTAATTTTTAGTAGCAGAACCCATTTTTGTATCATGCTCATTAGAAACTGATATTTGCTTTTTCCACATTAATTTTGGAAAAGTCAAGGCTTATGTTTTCCAAATTACATATAGCTCTTGTGTTGTGAATGGCTTATAGTCTTATTTGCATATTTATGGATAATATTTTTGTATATATTCTAAGAATTAAATTTTTTGTTGTTATTGCCCATTAAGGTTTTGGCTACAGGAGTTGTAGAGCGTCCTGATTTTTCCCCCAAAAATGACTAAAAAAAGATGATCATAATTTTATGTGCTGTTAAAAAAAATGAGCTGCTGATACATGCCATAACATAAGTGAACCTTGTAAAGATTATGCTATGTAAAAGAAACAAGTCAAAAAGATCATATATTGTATGATTTTATATATATGAAATGCCCACAATAGGTATATCTATAAAAACAGAAAGTGGATTAGTGGTTGGCATTGGTGGGGGTGGGACAGAAGAGGGATGGGAGGAAGACTCTTAATGGATAAAGGGTTTCTTTTTGGGGTAATGGAAATATATTCTAAGATGGATTATGGTATGATTGTACAACTCTTGAGTCTATTAAAACCCACTAAATGGTATATCTCAAATGGCGAAATTTTATTGAACATTTAATCAAAAATGAATAATTTGAAAGATTCACCTTCCAAATTGTCTTATTAGTATAGTTTATTGTCTTAGGTTGGAAGAGTAAAAAGGTGACCTTTTAACTAAAAGTGTAATTTTGTTGTTGTTGTTTGAAGCAGAAATGTAATTGTGCTTTTGCTCAGCTTTATTCCCTTAATTTATATGACCTATTTTTAAATATTCTTTGAGTTGATTCTTGGTCATATGAATGCATAATTTAAAAAATGTAACTTTCAGCTACAGGACAACACTGCAATACATCTGTCTTAAGTGGTAGTGTACTTTGTGGTAACTGTTATTTTATGTGTTTCAGGGAAGGAGACTGGTGGGAAGCAAGATCAATTGCTACAGGAAAGAATGGCTATATCCCTAGCAATTATGTAGCCCCTGCAGATTCCATTCAGGCAGAAGAGTATGGCACTGCTTCATATTTTATTAATTGTTTTGATTTTTAAAATGTTTTAATGCACATTCTTCTTAGCCACAACTTTACACACACACAATTACATATCAGTCTTAATACAGCTAATGTAACATATTAATAGGAAATGTTACTTAAAAATTAATAATTAATGCCATAGTACTTGCTTAGAGTAGGATTATAAATGAATCTGCATTAATACTGTATTGTTATGCCTTTATCTTTTCACTTAAAAATTATATTAACACTTTTTGTATTTTGAGCATTTTCTCCAAAAATTTACCTCAGTTTGTATTATTATATCAGTGTTAATTTATTGAATTAGGTGCTTGCTCCTATGTAGGAAAGAATCCTTATCTTTTAGAAAGTATACCCTGAAGGATTTAGGATAATGATTCAGCATGTTTGCCACTTACTCTCAGTAAGTTCAAGGGGGTGAGGGGGAGGGGGGATGCACACACAGGGAAAGAGAAATGTGCAAGGCATGTTAAATTTGGAAAGCCTACTAGAGGATATCTAGGAGTTCTCTCTACTACTTTTAAAAAGTTCACCTTCACTTTTGACAACACTTTTAGGTCAAGCCAAGTTTATCTTGAATCCATAAATGCTACTTCATTTTTATTATCACACCACTTAACACAGTAGATATTGCACATAGTAGGTAGTCTGCCAATGTTTGTTTGCTTTTATTAATGATATGTAATTTGTCTCCATAACTGTCCTGCTTTGGCAGTTGTTACGTTGTTTTGTTCTTTTGTCTTTTTCTCCACTATTCTGAAATCATTCATGGCAGAGACTGGAATGTCTACACTAATTTAGAGTTCCTAATTTCGATATGCTTTACTGAATATAGATGATCATGTTATTACCAGATAACTACTTTTATTTTTCCTACTATGGTCTTAGTATTTCCATCTGTCACTGATTAAAAGGCTCTGTCTGCCATTATGGTCTTATCTATTTACTGTTTCTATGACTCATGTGGAATTTAAGAGACATGGTAAATAGTCAATACATGGAAATACTATGACAGAATATATTCTGACAGTAATATTTCTAATAGTCCTACCTAATACTATATTTTCAGTATATTTTACTATATTTTCAAGCTGTATTCTGTAGCTATTTTTTGTGATCCACCCTATCTTATTCCATTCTTATTAATACTTATATATAATTTTTCTTACCCTTAACACCTTTCTAACTCAGAACACTATTTTTTTCCAGATGGTATTTTGGCAAAATGGGGAGAAAAGATGCTGAAAGATTACTTCTGAATCCTGGGAATCAACGAGGTATTTTCTTAGTAAGAGAAAGTGAAACTACTAAAGGTATGAATATTGTTATATTGATATAAGTATAAAAATCTTCTTAAGCTGTATTTTGAGAAAGATATAGCAAAAGGTTTCATTTCTTCCTGCTCCACCAGGTGCTTATTCCCTTTCTATTCGTGATTGGGATGAAGTAAGGGGTGACAATGTGAAACACTACAAAATTAGGAAACTTGACAATGGTGGATACTATATCACAACTAGAGCACAATTTGATACTCTTCAGAAATTGGTTAAACACTACACAGGTATGTAATATTTCAAAATGAAAATTATTTCTTCATGTTGTATTTTATGAGGACAGAATCCATATCTTCATGTCCTTAAGGTTTAGCATGTTCCTTTACACATAGTATGTGTTCAATGGATGTCTTTTGTTTTCTAATTTTAAAATGAGAAACAGGTAAAACTCATTACTTGGGTTCTTGGATGATGTGCTAAAATCAGATTATCATCATTTGAGTCTTTATATTTTATTGGTATAGTGTTTACATTGGAGTTCCATTTCATGACAGCTAAATACAAAGGTAGTTTTGACAATAAAAAGGCAAAAATAAATATTTTATTTAGGGACACTTATTAAGAAGGTAAAGCAGCCCTGGCCGCTATGGCTCAGTTGGTGGAGTGTTGTTTCATGCACAGAGAGGTTGCTGGTTCAATTCCTGGTCAGAGCACATGCTTGGGTTCTGGGCTTAGTCCCCAGTAGGGGGCATGCGAGAGGCAGTTAGTTGATGGATCCATCTTCTCTATTCCTCTCTCTAAAACCAATAAGATCATATTTTTTTAAAAAAAAGAAGGTAAGGCCGAAACTGGTTTGGCTCAGTGGATAGAGCATGGGCCTGCGGACTGAAAGGTTCAATTCTGGTCAAGGGTGCGTACCTTGGTTGCGGGCACATCCCCAGTAGGGGGTGTGCAGGAGACAGCTGGTTGATGTTTCTTTCTCTTCGATGTTTCTAACTCTCTCTCTCTCTCCCTTCTCTAAAAAATCAATAAAATATTTTTTTTTTAAGTAAGCTAAAAACCTAAAAAGTGGTATCAGATGGACTACATAAGACTTCCTGAAAGTATAAACACAGTGAGATTTATTTATTAAATAAAATGAATCTAGTGAAGATATATTTTTCTTTTCCTGAAAAATTAACCTATATCTTTCTTCAGTTTTTCAAGTACCTTTGGAAGATATTTAATATTAATCTATCTCAAAAATTTTCGTTGTCAGTTTGATACTTGAATGCATCTGAAAGTCTTTAAATGATTAATGCTAGAGGAGGGGAAGTTTCTATGGCAATTTCTTCTTCAGTAACAGCTGCAAACTGAGTTTATCAAGTCATCCTCCACTGTTGACATTGGTCAGATATGTTGCCAAACAGTGGTGACATCAGTTGTAATTGTAATTGTTAGCATATCGGTTTGCATAATTACTTGTTGAGAATGGGAGGGAGCATGTCTTATTTACAGTAAGCAGGATTCACAAGTCAAGCCATTATGAATTTGAGACTCCTGTTTTTGTGTCTCCCTTATTTAAAAATTAGTTTCCTAAAAGTTCTCCCTTGATTTTTGGTGTGCTTTTTATATTAGTGGTTTTTAGAAATAACAGTTAATGGTAGCATTCTTTTTGAAAAGAAATAAGTAGAGTAGTCAAAAGTAGAACTTTGGAGGCAGCCAGACTCTGGATTTGAATCTTATTTCCATCATTTACTAATTAGGCTACCTTGAGAGTGTTGATGAATTTTCCAAGACTCATTTTATATGAGATATCTGTAAGTTGCTGAATTAGCACAATAGCTGGGACATAAGTATTCAATTCATAACTTTTTAAATATAATTAATAAAATATCTCATTTCTTGTGTGTTTTGCTTTTTACCTACAATTCCTTTTTTCTGTTTTTATTTAAAAAGCTGATAGAACATTATATTTTTTGTTTTCTGTAATTTCAGCTTTTTAAAACATTGATACACTATATGTAACTTGTTTTTGTAAGTAATTCATTTTACAGTATAGTTTATTCATTTATCTAGAACACGCTGATGGCTTATGCCATAAGTTAACAACTGTATGTCCAACTGTGAAACCCCAGACTCAAGGTCTAGCAAAAGATGCTTGGGAAATCCCTCGAGAATCTTTGCGACTAGAAGTTAAACTAGGACAAGGATGTTTTGGTGAAGTATGGATGGGTAAGAAGTTGAACTTTTGTGTGCCTTTTTTGCAAATTGTTTTGCCATAGATAAAAATGCCACAATTTATGATAAAATATGTTGAAATAATTTTAAGTCACTGTTGCTAATTGAAGTTTGCTAAGAATTTCTTTCAAATATAGATCAAAATAGTAAAAGTGTTGTTTCTTAGGAACATGGAATGGAACCACAAAAGTAGCAATCAAAACACTAAAACCAGGTACAATGATGCCAGAAGCTTTTCTTCAAGAGGCTCAGATAATGAAAAAGTTAAGACATGATAAACTTGTTCCACTATATGCTGTTGTTTCTGAAGAGCCAATTTATATCGTCACTGAATTTATGTCAAAAGGTATGTGTATATAAGTCTTTCATTATCCATGTTAATAAATTTTTTAGAAACAAGTCTTCAATTTTTTATGCATACAAATTTTTATTGTAGAGTGTTTTCTAATTTGAGATGTTTATGTAGACATTTGAAAAGAAAAACATCTGACATTTTGTTAGTCCAAAGGATAGTACAAAGTTTAAAAGGAAAATAAGCAGTCTGAATTTATTTTGAAAGTAAATAGTCCTTAATTTCATGTGACCAAAGGAAATGGAATAGCTAGGAAAGTGAAAAAGAAAGTACTAGTAAAAATTGAATTGAAATAATTCAATCAGAAAGATATTTATATTTTTGATACTAAATCAAAGAAATTAATTTTGTTTCATTGTAATATAAGCATAACCTTTATACTCAGGTATCTAGAAACATTCTTTTTTCAGTACTGTCAGCTGAAATGCCTCCATTTTCCCAAACTCCAAGGTGGGATCTTTAGTTCCAGGGTTGGTTAGGGCTAGGATTAAAAACAAGGGTAAGTTGTTGCTCTTCCCTCCTTTTCCCTTTGCCTAATGTGCTTTAGAAGAAAAGCTAGTCATAAAATATGCTGATAGACTCCTTTTTTATCTTCTTGAATTTTATCTACATTTTTTAACTCTTTAATGAATCATTCATATTAACACTGATTATTATGTCATCCGTCTCCAGTAGTCCATCTTGACCAACAATGTAGTTCCATCTAGTGGTGACAGGGTCAACTACAAGCTACACATTTGCTATAGAAAATGTTTCCCCCTAAAAGGGATAGAAGAAACAAAAGGTTAAAAATAACTGACATCACCTACTAATTGATAGCCAAAACATACCTAAAGCCCCAAAGCACATGGAAGGAAGCTCTTCTGCAAACCACTGCCAAATATCCCATTTCAGAGTGCATTAGATGAACTAGAAAGAGAAGAAAAGAGACAACAAAGAGGATGGTTTAAATCAAGATATTGATAGTTCAAGAATATTGGTAAAGCTAATGGTCCATTAGCATTGTATATTGATTTCAAGAATTATTTTATTGGGGGAAGCATCGTAGAAGTCTTGTTGCCAGGTTGCTGGATTAGGATTATTTCTAGATGGGAGATTTAGAATGTAAGGTCACAAATATCCCTTCTATTTTTTAAAATTCTGTAATTCCCCATCTTGCCGTTGGCCCTCTATAATCCATCCAAACACATTGCCTCAAATGCTTTCACATAAACCCACTTTTCTGGCCAGAAGGGTCTTTTTGTTGCTTCTAGTTTCCATGAGTTTGTTCATGTTTTTTCGTTCACCTGGAATTTGGTTTTCTTATCTGTTGATCAATCAATTGTACTTCCTTCAGATTGCACTTAAAGTTGGGTTTAGGAGTCTTCCACTAATAGTCAGTGTGCCATGATCATTATACCTTCTACAATCTTTTCAATCAAACTACTCTATAAGTTATTAACGACGTGAATGTATTGAATGCTTCTAATATTTAAGGCACTCTGTTATTTATTATACGGTAGATTAAATTTGGAGAGAAAAAAACCTACACTTCTGAAGTTAATTTTCAGCATAAAAGTAACAGTTTACTATAAACCAGTGAAGCTACAGGCGAATGCATAATAAATTTCAGTAACTATAATAGAAATCGAGGAAAAGATTACATAGGCTGGAATTGAGAAAAACTAGTAGAAAAGACAAGTCCTGACTTGCTCTTTTTGGTTATGGATATGAATATGTTAAAGGGCAGAGCTAAGAGGATTGAGGAAATGAGAAATAGCTAGTGAAAAGTACAGAAATAGTAAAAGAAACTAGTTGGAAATAAGCCTAGAGAGGAATATATGAGACAAGCTTAAGAATTACTTTCAGTTGATTTCACTATTATTTATTGAGTACTTACTGACAGAGTTGTAAATGAGCTTTCGGGTCCATGAACTTTTTTTGAAGTTATGTGTCAATTTTTGCATAACTTAATGTATGTTTTCTGGAAAGAGTTCATAATTTTCATCAGATTTTCAAAATAACTTATAGGGCAGAAAAAGTTATGGACCACTAATAAGATCCAAAACATTCTGTGATAAGTGGATATAAGAAACATTTTAAGAGGATTGGGTATTTTTGTGATTGGTTAAGGATCAGAAACAAGAAGTGTCACAATGATACAAATTCCAATCCCAGATTTCTATGCTCTGCAGCTTTTGCATGAAATATTTTAGTACTTATCTATTGTTACACTAAATGATGTCTTACTTAGTGTATTGATCAAAGAACTATCTTCTGCCTTCTTTCTATACACTTGGTTCTGACTCTTTCCTTTTGCAGCCTCATTCTCATCTTTGGGCTTTGTGTTCTTGCATAGGAAGGACTGTTTTCAGTTTACTGAACCTACTGTGCTGTTTTATGCATTACAAACTTTTTATTCCCTCTTGGAATTTCCTGTTTGCCCCCATTTTTCCTTTAAGATGCATCTTCTGTGAAGCTTTATATAAATTGTCTGTAGAATTAACTATATCTACTGTGTCTCTACTATAGTAGTTACAATAACTTGTATAACTCGTACTGTACAATATTTGTTTGCATATATTTTATAGATCTATATACTATACCTTCATGCTAGATCAATATCTTTTCAAGGGCAGAGACCATGACATATTTATCTTTATATCCTCTATACCCTTTTGCAGTGATTCACATGTAATAGGTTCTTGGTAAATAATTTGAATGGGCAGATAAATGGGCAAACACAGTGACATGTTCCCCTTAGTAAGTAGACCAGAAGAAATATAGTTATTCTTTGACTTTGATACTTTATACATGAGACTAAGACATGATTTTCCTTCTTTTATAATCATGTCACATAGAAAGTGCTTTCTTTCTCTTGTTTTATTTTACTTCCCTTTTGAAATACTTTTAAACTTATAGAAAAGTTGCAGAAATAATACAAAGAATTCCTGTATATATTTCAGCCAGATTTGTCAATTAACTAGATATGTCATCAATATATAAAATAAAGGGTTTTTCTCTGAACTATTTGAGAGTACATTGCAGACATTGTTTCCTTCTAAACATGTCAGTGTTTTTCTCCTACAGACAAGAACGTTGTCATATATTACTAGAGTATAATGATAAAGTTCAGGAACTATAACATGGATACAATTCTATTATCTAATATCAGTCTATTTTAAGAGTTCACCAGTCATCCAAGTGATATCCTTAATTACAGCAATTTTCCCCAGATCCATTGTCTAATCCCATGGTCCGCAAACTGCGGTTCTCAAGCTACATGCAGCTCTTTGGCCTCTTGAGTGTGGCTCTTGGCACAAAATACTAAGGCCTAGGCAAGTCTATTTTGAAGAAGTGGTGTTAGAAGAAGTTTAAGTTTAAAAAGTTATGCTCTCAAAAGAAATTTCAATCATTGTACTGTTGATTTTTGGCTCTGTTGACTAATGAGTTTGCCAAATACTGGTCTAATCCATAGTCACCAATTTCGTTCAGTTGTAATTTTTCTTTGGTTTTTAATCTGGAGAGTACCTCATCCTGTCTTTTATAACATTGTTATTTTTTTATTAAATCTTTATTGTTTAGATTATTACAAATTGTTCCTCTTTTTTCCCCCCATATCTCCCTTCCACATGGCTCCCACCCCACCCTCTACCCTTACCTCTCCTCCATTGTCCTCATCCATAGGTGTATGATTTTTGTCCAGTCTCTCCCTGCACACCCCTCTCACCTCTTTCCCCCTGAGAATTATCAGTCCACTCCCTTCGTATGCCCCTAATTCTATTATATTCACCAGTTTATTCTGTTCATCAGATTTTCAATTCACTTGATTTTTAGATTCATTTGTTGATAGATATGTATTTGTTGTTCATAATTTTTACCTTTATCGTTTTCTTCTTCCTCTTCTTAAAGAATACCTTTCAGCATTTTATATAATACTGGTTTGGTGTTGATGAACTCCTTTAGTTTTTTCTTATCTGTGAAGCTCCTTATCTGCTCTTTAATTCTGAATGATAGCTTTGCTGGGTAGAGTAATCTTGGTTGTAGGTTCTTGCTATTCATCACATTAAATATTTCTTGCCACTCCCGTCTGGCCTGCATCGTTTCTGTTGAGAAATCAGCTGACAATCATATGGGTGCTTCCTTGTAGGTAATTAACTGTTTTACTCATGCTGCTTTTAATATTCTCTCTTTGTCTTTGTTCTTGGTATTTTACTTATGCTGTGTCTTGGTGTGGTCCTCTTTGGATTCCTTTTGTTTGGGGTTCTGTGTGCTTCCTGGACTTGTAAGTCTATTTCTTTCACCAGGTAGGGAAAGTTTTCAGTCATTATTTCTTTAAATAGGTTTTCAGTATCTTGCTCTCTCTCTTCTTCTGACACCCCCATAATTCTGATGTTTGTACGCTTGAAACTGTCCCAGAGGCTCCTTACACTATCTTCACATTTTTGGATTCGTTTTTCTTTTTGCTTTTCCGGTGGAGTGTTTTTTGCCTCTTTGTATTTCAAATCTTTTTTTTTTTTAATATATATATATATTATTGATTTTTTTACAGAGAGGAAGGGAAGGGATAGAGAGTTAGGAACATCCATGAGAGAGAGACATCGATCAGCCCCCCCGCAACCAAGACACATGCCCTTGACCAGAATCAAACCTGGGACCCTTAAGTCCGCAGGCCGACACTCTATCCACTGAGCCAAACTGGTTTTGGCTGTATTTCAAATCTTTGACTTGATTCTTGCAATCCTCTAGTCTGCTGTTAGATCTCTGTATAATATTTTTTATTTCATTCAGTGTATGTTTAATTTCTAGTTGATCCTTTTTCATCACCTCTTGGGTTTCACTAAATTTATCCATTTTTTCTAGGAAATTCTTAAAAAAACCTTATAACTGTAGTTTTGAACTCTATATCTAGTCATTTGTTTTCCTCCATTTCTTTCGTTTGTGATCTGTTCCTTTATCTCTGCATATTTTGCTGCTTCCCTGAGTTGGTAGAGTAGCTTTGTGTGCTAGGTGTCCTATGTGGCCCAGTAGCTCTGTCCACCTGAGGTGGACACTCTCGATGCACCCCTTTGTGAACTGTGTGTACAGTCTTGGTGTAGTTAATTCTTGATTGTTGTTGATATCACTGGAGGGAATTGACCTCCAAGACAATTGGTTGTGAGGATCAGCTGTGTCTGTGCATGCACGCTTGCTTTTCATGAGTGTGCATGTGTGTAAGCTTCCGGACCTCTGCCTTTGCGGTTCCCCTGAGTTTCCGGGCACTCTAAGGACCCATATGAATCTGAGTCCCCAGGGTCTTGCCCAAAACTGGGGTTCAGTGCAGTTGGACCTGGATTTCAGTGCTGTTGTGACGTTCTGTTTTCCTCCCGCTAGAGAAAGCCAGCGGCACAATCAGTAGTCAGCGCACTTTCGCCCATAATTTCGTGTGCCCCCAGACCTCTGTCTTTCGTAGCTACCCTGAGTTTCTGTGCACTCGTTTCTTTTCACAACAGTCCAGACTCCCCTGTATGAGTCTCGCCTGGAGCTGGGGTTCAGTACAGTCGGGATTTTCTGTCTTTCTTCCACTAGTGGAAGCCAGCCAGACCCTTCTCCGCCCATCCTCTCCATGAGCATATCTCCGTACCTCAGCTTTTCACAGCTCCTGTGAGTCTTCGTGAGTCCCTCTTTTTATTTCTAGTTGTAGAATTTCACTCAGCCAGCTTTCTTGTGGTTCTGGATGGTATCCATTCTGTCTTTTAGTTGTAATTTTGAAATTGTTGTGTGAGGCAGCAGCTTACGTATTCACCTATACTGCCATTCTCAACATTGTTATTTTTTAAGAGAATGATACCATCTACCTAATAAAAGTAACATGCTAATTGACCATGTATTTGCGACGCCCACCAGCCAATCAGGAGTGAGTATGCAAATTAACCCAACAAAGATGGTGGACTAATTTGCATGTGCAAGTGCCACCCAGCTGGGGGTGGGGAGGGTCGCTTGAGTCGTCACCATGGTGACAATACAGGTGTTCAGCACCACCCTGGTGGCTCTAGCCAGAGCAAAGGCAATGCCGGCAGCCAGGGGAAGGAAGGCCCATTCTTGCACAAATCTTCATGCATCAGGCTCTAGTCTATATAAAATAGAGAAATATGCTAATTAATTGGGATGCTGTAACAGGTATACCGGACAGGAGGAGGTTGCACGTGCAGCATTGGGAGCAGGCCCTCCATGGCGCCTGCACTGGGGGAGGGCCTGATCAGTAGTGGCCACGGCTGCTTCAGGGGCCGGAGAGGGAGGGGGGGGCTGGACTGGCAGGGGCTGCAGCTGCTGCGGGGCCCAGGGCATGAGACAGGATTGGAATGGTGACTTAAGGATGGGCAGCACCGCACAATTTTAAATCATGCACTGGGCTCCTAGTTTTATAATATGTTTCTTAATTGAGGTCTGATATTTTCTCCTGATTAAATTGAGGTATATGGTTTATTTGAAACCAGTAATAAAGGAATGGCAGCTAGACTTTTCATTTCTAGCCTTTCTCTCTGCTCTTATTCAGAGTATTTTGCTGTTCCGTACCTTCTACTGAAATTGAGAGAAATTAGTTGGACTAACACTTCCACATCAACTGAGCCACCTAGATTTAGTTTTAAGTACTCCAAGATATTCCCAGTTGTTTTGAGTTCTTAGTTCTGACTGACTTAAAAAGATATGTAAATATCTATACTACTTTTTGAATTAAAATTGGAACTGTTGATCTTGATCAAAGCAAGAAAAGAATGCCTATAACCTGGTGAGATTATCTTATTTTTCTTTTTTCTTATGTTATCAAGAACATTATATAAAATTTCAGTTTAGGGCCTTTAGAGTCTTAAAGAAATTCCAAGCTACAAAAAATTAATATTAAAGAATGAAAAGCCGAAGTTTTTGTATTGTGATGTGATTTATTTGCTTATTTTCCATGAATACCTTTCTGTCTCTTACAGGGAGCTTATTAGATTTTCTGAAGGAGGGAGATGGAAAATATTTGAAGCTCCCACAATTGGTTGATATGGCTGCTCAGGTACTTGTATATTATACCTGTATCTTCCATTTGAATCAAAAGTGTGCATTAAACTTGCATTAATTTTAATAGAATGCTATTGTATATATAATGAAATATAAGAGCTGGAAGAGATATTAGAGATAATCCAGTCTTATCTCCTTGTTATAGATAATGTAATTATAGATAATGTGGTATCTAAAGACCAAAGTTATTTAAAATTCATGTAGTATTAATATTAGAACCAAGTATGTAATTACCATAACACTTCTGTCCTAATCGTATGGCCTTTCAGAAACATAATGCACCCACAAATATAAAATCTATATAGTATATATTTTTAATCCTAATCCAAGGATGTGTTTGTTTGTTTGTTTGTTTTTAATGATTTTAGAGAAACAGGGAGAAGGAAACATTGTTGTAAGAGAGAAACATCTATCGGTTGCCTCCTATATATAACCAGGGATTGAACACACTCCTGTGCTCTGTCCAGGAGTCGAACACACAACCTTTGGTATAAGGGATAATGCTCCAACCAAATGAGCCAGGGCTATATGTATTTATATTTTAACAGATAAATTTTTAGACAGTGAATGATGGCTGTTCCTAAGAAAATAGTATTTTTGGAAATCTCAAGTATCTGATGAAGTTTAGAGAAACTTTATATAAGAAATTATGTCTTAATTTAGCATATGCCACACCTAGTGCACAACTCTGAGTTCAAGGATCTTGGACATTCTACAGTAGAGGTTGGCAAACTGTTTTTGTAAAGGACCAGATAAATGTTTTACGCTTTGTGGGCCACGTACATCTCTGTTGTTTCTCCTTTCCTTCCTCCTCTTACCCTCCTTTCCTCCCCACCTCCCATTCTCCTTCCATATCTTCCTTCTTCTCAATTACAGTGTTTTCTATTTTTTCCTGTTATCTGCAAGATTATGCCCTATTATCTTCTTTCTAGATATATGACTTTTCAGTGCTCTAACTTAATACTAACCAAAATTGTTTTATCCCTCTTTTCCTTTGTATCATGTGTCTTTTTATTTTTCTCTTTCCAAGATTGCTGATGGTATGGCATATATTGAAAGAATGAACTATATTCATCGAGATCTTCGGGCTGCTAATATTCTTGTAGGAGAAAATCTTGTGTGCAAAATAGCAGATTTTGGTTTAGCAAGGTTAATTGAAGACAATGAATATACAGCAAGACAAGGTAAAATTATCATTATTTTGTTAATCCTCACATAAGGGTTTTTTTCATTAATTTATTTTAGAGAGAGTTTCTCAGAAGGGGGAGGGAAGGAAGAGAGAGAGAAAGAGAGAGAGGGAGGAAGAAAGAGAAGAGAGAAACACTGATATGAGAAAGACACATTGATTGGTTGCCTCCCACATGCTACCTGACCAGGGTTGGGAATTGAACCTGCAACACAGGTATGTGCCTTTGACAGGAATTGAGCCTGAGACCCTTCAGTGCATGGGCTGATGCTCTAACCACTTAGCTGCTTGCCAGGGCAGTTGCTCCCTTTCTAATAAAACCTTTTATGATTGTGCTAATGAAAATTGATCTACTGTTTGAACATCTAAATAAGTATTTTATAACACTATATACATAAATATATAGAAATAACCTGAAGTATGTAAAATACCTATTATCACCCTATCTTATATAATAATCCCATATAATAAAGAGGTAATATGCAAATTGACCATCACTCTAACACACAAGATGGCCAGCAGGGGAGGGCAGTTGTCGGCAATCGGGCCAGCAGGAGAGGACAGTTAGGGGCAACCAAGCCTGCAGGGGAGGGCATTTGGGGACAATCAGGCTGGCATCGATCAGACTGGCAGGGAGTGGTTAGTGGGTGATCAGGCTGGCAGGCAGAAGCAGTTAGGGGCAGGCAGGCAGGCAGACAGGGGAAAGGTTGGGAGCGATACAATTGTGAGAGGGATCCCAAATTGGAGAGGGTGCAGGCTGAGCTGAGTGACAGATCCTCCCCTCTCCATGCACTTGAGGGAAGGGGGCCCCCCCAGCCTGACCTGTGCCCTCTCACAGTGCGGAAGCCCCACGATTGATCACCCTACGAGTTTTGTGCACTGGGCCTCCAGTCTATATATATAAAAAAAGGTAATGTGCAAATTAGACCAGGATGCCATAATGGTAACTAGCAGCTCAGGAGGAGGAGCCTGGCATGAGCCCAGAGCCTGAAAGAACAACATGCAGGGGGGCCGGAGTGGAGAGTCAAACATGCAGGGGGTTGGGTTCTATTCTGATTAAGGGTATGTACCAAGGTTGCAGGCTCCTCCCTTGCCGGGGCCCAGGTCAGGCCTCATGCAAGAGGTAACCAATCTCAGTATACCTCTCAAATTGATGTTTCTCTCTGTCTTTCCCTCTCTCTTCCACCAGCTCTCTAAAAATCAATAGGAAAATATCCTATTGGATAAAAAAAAAATGTCATATCCTATGAAAGAGACATCTTGAAAATGCCTAAAGAAAGTTGTCATGTTTTCGTGGTGAAGGGACTGGAGTCCATGTTGATGAAAACACCTTGGTGGCTGCAGTGGCCGGCAATGGCAGCAGCAGCGGAGTGATGGGGTTGATGCCTTCCCCTGATCAGTCCAGTTGCCTCCCACAGGGGGAGGCTAGACTGCAGCTTAAGGCAGGCCTAAGCCATCAGTAAAACATCCCCTGAGGGCTCCTGAACTGTGAGAGGGGGCAGGCTGGGCTGAAGGACACCCCCCCTCCATGCACGAATTTCATGCACCAGGCCTCTAATCTTACTAATAAAAGCCTAGTTGTTCCTCATGCTGCCACACCATGATGTCCTCACACCGTCACAAGATGGCTGGGTGCACAAACGGGGCAGGGCCCAGCACTTGCTCTGCACAACTTCCATCAGAGTTCCCACAGCCCTGCGCCCACCGCGGAGGCAGGACCCCAGCTCTGTCCTACCTTTTTAGGGTGATCAATCGCGGGGTTTCTGCACTGTGAGAGGGTACAGGTCAGGCTGGGGGGCCCCCTTTCCCTCGAGTGCACGAATTTCATACACTAGGCCTCTAGTGTGCATATAAGTTCATTGGTTTATCTCTTCTTCCATCCGTCCCAACCCCCAGTCCCACCCCCGAAATTCATCAGTCTTTTGCATGCTTCAATGTCTCTGGATCTATTTTGTTCATCAGTTTATTTTGTTCATTTAGATTCCATATTTTAAAAAATATTTCTCATGTATCTTGCACTTTCGAAGAATTTAAAACTGATGACATACAATAAAGATAGTGACAGAAAGAAAGTTATCCCTCCTTATGCCATTATTTACACAAATATATTTTAAAAACAATTAAGCAAGATGTTAATACTGTTTTAGGTGCAAAATTTCCAATCAAATGGACAGCTCCTGAGGCTGCACTATATGGTCGATTTACAATAAAGTCTGATGTATGGTCATTTGGAATTCTACAGACAGAACTGGTAACAAAGGGCAGAGTGCCATATCCAGGTAAGCTTGGGTTTTATTAGCTCTTGTTTATCCCATTAGTGGACTAATTGGAGATTATTAGATGCAGAATGTAAGGGTGAAAGCGTTTTTTCCTTCTCTCATTGTCTCTATTTTTCTTTCCTCTCTTATTTTGGAATTGGATGGATAGCAACCTGAGAGTCACAATCCTTGAGATAGGGCAAAAACATGAAGTTTGCCCGCTTTGACTTCAGCTTTCTCACTTAGGGTATTTTCCAAAAGGGCTATTTATCTCTACTGTTCTCTGAGATAATAAATATATCTTTAATATCCTGGCTCATCTTGCTCTCTCCAATCCCCATCTCCCAGCCCCTCTCTTACAACTTCTGATAACACAGGGTGAGCTGTGGATGAAGGTAGGGGGATTACTAAGGAATACAAGAAAGGAACTGTGTAATAACTTGAAGAAGGTTAAACAGGTGATGTTAGATAAGGAAACTTTTACAGGAAAGTGACTTCATATAAAGTTACATAGTAAGTGTACTTGGCAAAATCAGGACTAAAACACTTTCTTCTGAATTTCTATCTGAAAGTTCTTTTAAACACTATCCTACTACTCACTGGTCCTTATTAGCCCACATTTGGTAATTAATATTTTTTGTTCCATTTTTTTATTACATGTGTACATATCTTCACATTGCCTCCCCCAACCACACTCCCATTCATGCCCTCACCCCCCAGTGTCTTACGTCCATTGGTTATGGTTATATGCGTGCATACAAGTCCTTCGGTTGATCTCTTATCTACCCCACCTCTCCCTAACCTTCCTGCTGTAGTTTGACAGTCTGATGCTTTACTGCCTCCGTATCTCTTCTTGTTGATCAGTTTATAATTTTCTTTATTATCCATAAATGAGTGAGATCATGTGGTATTTTCTTTCATTGTCTGACTTATTTCACTTAGCATAATGCTCTCCAATCCCATGCAGGTTGCTGCAAATGGTAAGAATTCCTTATTGTTTATGGCAGCATAGTATTTCATTGTGTAGATGTACCATAGTTTTCTGATCCCATCATCTACTGATGGGCACCTAGGCTGCCAAATCTTAGCTATTGTAAATTGTGCTGCTAAGAACATAGGGGTGCATATATCCTTTCTGATTGGTGTTTCTAGTTTCTTAGGGTATATTCCTAGGAGTGGGATTACTGGGTCAAATGAGAGTTCCATTTTTAGTTTTTTGATGAAACTCATACTGTTCTCCACAGTCGCTGCACCAGTCTGCATTCCCACCAGCAGTGCACAAGGGTTCCTTTTTCTCCGCATCCTTTCCAACACTTGTCATTTGTTGATTTGTTGATGATTGTGCCCTTCTGACAGGTGTAAGATGGTATTGCATTGTTGTTTTGATTTGCATCTCTTTGATAATTAATGACTTTGAGCATGTTTTCATGTGTCTCTTGGCCTTCCTTCTGTCTTCTTTTGAAAGGATTCTATTTAGGTCCGTTGTCCATTTTTTTTATTGGATCATTTGTCTTCCTTTTATTAAGTTGTATAAGTTGGCTGTAGATGTTGGAGATTAAACCTTTATCAGTAATAACATTTGCAAATATGTTCTCCCATACAGTGAGTTTTCTTGTTGTTTTGTTGATGGTTTCTTTTGCTGTGAAAATGCTTTTTATTTTGATGTAGTCCCATTTGTTTATTTTCTCTTTAGCTTCCATTGTCCTAGGAGTAGTATCAGTGAAGAAGTTCTTTTGCATATGTCTGAGATTTTGCTACTGTGGATTCCTCTAGTATTTTTATGGTTTCCCGTCTTATATTGAGCTAACTTTTGTTTATGGTGTAAGTGGGTGGTCTAGTTTCATTTTTTTTATGCCATTGGTATTTTAATGGGGAGTTCATTGAATCTATAGATTGCTTTGGGTAGTATGGACATTTTAATGATGTTGATTCTTCAAGTCCATGAACATGGTATGTTCTTCCACCTGTTTATGTCTTCCTTTATCTCTCTTATTCAGTGTCTTATAGTTTTCTGCATATAGGTCTTTATCTCCTTAGTTAAGTTTATTCCTAGGTATCTTAATTTTTTTGGTGCAATGGTAAATGGGATTGCTTTTTTTAGTCTCTTTCTTAAGTTCACTATTTAGTATAGAAATGCCATATATTTATTTCTTGGTGTTAATTTTGTATCCTGCTACATTGCTGAATACATTTATTAAAGCCATTAATTTTTTGATGGAATCTTTCGGTTTTCTTTTTTAAAAAAATATATATTTTATTGATTTTTTACAGAGAAGAAGGGAGAGAAATAGTTAGAAACATCGATGAGAGAGAAACATCAATTAGCTGCCTCCTGCACGTCCCCCACTGGGGATGTGCACACAACCAGAGTACATGCCCTTAACTGGAATTGGACCTGGGACCCTTCAGTCCATATTTTGACGATCTATCCACTGAGCCGAACCAGTTTTGGCAGCCTTTCGGTTTTTTTACATACAATATCATGTCATCTGCAAATAAGGACAGCTTTACTTCTTCTTTTCCAATGTGGCTGCCTTTTATTTCTTCTTCTTGTCTAATTGCAATGGCTAATACTTCCAGTACTATTTCGAACAGGAGTCGTGAGAATGGGCCTGTCTTGTTCCTGTTCTTAGGGGAAATGATTTTAGTTTTTGCCCATTGAGTATGATGTTAGCTGTGGGTTTATCATATATAGCTTTTATTATGTTGAGGTATGATCCTTCTATTACTACCTTGCTGAGAGTTTGTATCAAGAAAGGGTGTTGGATTTTGTCAAATGCTTTTTTTGCATCAATTGAGATGACTGATTTTTATCTCTCAATATGTTTATGTGATGTATCACGTTTATTGATTTGCAGATATTGTACCATCCTTGCATTCCTGGGATAAATCCTATTTGGTCATGGTGTATGATCTTTGTGATGTGCTGCTGGATCTGATTTACTAGAATTTTGTTGAGGATTTTGGCATATATATTCATGAGGGATACTGGCCTGTAATTCTCCTTCATTGTGTTGTCTTTATCTGGTTTTGGTATTAGAGTGATGCTGGCTTCATAAAAGGAGTTTGGAAGTGTTCCTTCTTGTTGAATTTTTTTGGAATAGTCTGAGGAGGATAGATTTTAATTCTTCCTTGAATGTTTGGTAAAGCTTCCCTGTGAAGCCATCTGGTCCTGGGCTTCTGTTTGCTAAAAGCTTTTGGATGACTGCTTCAATTTCTTCCATAGTTATTGGCCTATTAAGATGTTTAGATTCTTCCCGTTTGAGTTTTGGAAATTTATATTTTTCTATGAATGTGTATATTTCTTTCATGTTGTCCAGTTTGTTGGAATAGAGTTGTTGTTCATAGTATTTTTTAACAATCCTTTGTATTTCGGTGGGGTCTTGTTATTTCACCTCTTTTATTTCTGATTTTGTTTATTTGGGTCCTTTCTCTTTGCTTCTTGGTGAGCCTGGCTAGAGGTTCATCAATCTTATTTATCCTTTAGAGAAACAGCTCTTAGTTTTGTTGGTCTTTTGTGTTGTTTCTTGGCTCTCTATGTTGTTTATCTCCGCTCTTTATTATTTCCTTTTGCTTACACTGGGCTTTTCTTGTTGCTCTCTTTCTTTTTTTCTTTTTTAATTCTTTATTGATTTCATAGAGGAAGGAAAGGAGAGAGAGAAACATCAATGATGAGAAAGAATCATTGATCGACTGCTTCTTGCATGCTTCTTACTGGGGATCAACCCCACAACCCAGGCATGTGCCCTTTACTGGAATCAAACCTGGCATCCTCAGTCTGCAGGCTGATGCTCTATTCACTGAACCAAGCCGGGCAGGGTTCTCTTTCTAACTCTTTGAGTTGTAGGGTTAGGTAATTTATTACCATTGTTTCTTGATTTTGCAGTAGGCTTGTAGAGCTATGAACTTTCTCTCGAGTACTTTTTCTGTGTCACATAGATTTTGGATTGTTGTGTTTTCATTGTCATTTGGTGCCATGATGTTTTTTATTTCTTCCTTGATCTCTCTGGTAACCCAGTCATTGTTTAATAGCATGCTGTTTAGTCTCCATGTGTTTGATTTCTTTGGATTGTTTTTATTGTAGTTGATTTCCAGTTTTATACCATTGTGATCTGAGAAGATGCTTGATATGATTTCTATCTTCTTGAATTTGAAGAGACTCTGCCTATGACCCAACATATGGTCTATCTTTGAAAGTGAGCCATGTGCACTTGACAATAATGTATATTCTGTGGCTTTGGGGTGAAATGTTCTGAAGATGTCAATTCTATTTGGTCTAGTGCGTCATTTAGGATTGATCTTTCTTTCCTGATTTTTTTGTTCAGAGGATTTGTGCAATGGTGATAGTGGGGTATTAAAGTCTCCTACTATGATTGTATTGCTGTCAGTCTCTCCCTTGATATTCTCCAGGAGTTTTTTTTATGTGTTTGGGAGCTCCTGTATTGGGTGCGCGTATGTTTACCAGAGTTATTTCTTCTTGTTGGATTGCTCCCTTACTTATCTCTTGTTATGTACTTCACTTTGAGATCTAATATGTCAGATATAAGTATCGCTACCCCAGCTTTTTTTTTAATTTCCATTTGTCTGAAAAACCTTGTTCTATCCTTTCACCCTCAATCTGTGTGCATCTTTTTTCTGAGGTTTCTTGTAGTCGGCACTTAAATGGGTTGTGTTTTCTTATCCAATCTGTTACCCTATGTCTTTTGATTGGAGCATTTAATCCATTTACATTTAAAGTTATTATTGGTAGGTACCTATTTGTCGCCATTTTTATTCTTTACCTCTGTGTTCCTTCTTCATTTCCTATTTCTTTTTTTTTTTACAGCAGCCCCTTTAGCATTTCTTGCATTGCTGGTTTGGTGGTAATAAATTTCCTTAGTCCTTTTTTGTCTGTGAAGCTCCTAATTTCATGTTCAATTTTGATTGATAGCCTTGCTGGGTACAGTATTCTTGGATTCAGATCCTTCCTTTGCATGATTTTGTATATTTTATTCCATTTCCTTCTGGCTTGATGAGTTTCTGTTGAGAAATCAGTTACTAGTCTCTTGGGTGTTCCTTTGTAAGTAACTTTCTGTCTCTCTCTGGCTGCTTTTAAGATTCGTACTTTGTCATTCGTGTTTGCCAATTTAATTATAATGTTCCTTGGCCTCAGTCTGAGGATTCATTTTGCTTGGGACTCTGTGAGCTTCTTGGATTTGTGTGGGTTTATTTCTTCTCTATATCAGGAAGTTTTCTGTCCTTATTTCTTCAAACAGGTTTTCTAGTCCTTGCACAGTTTCCTCTCCTTCTGGGACCTTTATTATGTGGATGTTGTTTTGTTTCATGTTGTCCCAAAGTTCCCTTAGGCTCTCCTCCTGCTTTTTAATTTTTTTTTCTAGAAGCTGCTCTACTTGGGTATTTTTTCCTACCTTGTCTTCTAGCTCACTGATGTGGTGGTCTTTTTCGTCTAGCCTACTCGTGATCTTTCTATTGAGTTTGATGTCATTTTTTATTTCTTCTTGGTTCTTTATTTCCTCTTGGTTCTTATTCATATTGTCAAATTTGTCTTCCATTCTTTTCAGCCACCTTATGACCATTTCTCTGAATTCTTTCTCTGGCAGGTTGCTTGCCTCCATTTCGTTTACTTCCTTTTTTGGTCATGCCTGTTTTTCTTTCACATGCCTGTTTTTCTTTGTCTCCCCATGGTCTCTCTTCTCTGGGTGTCTAGTTATGTAGTTCCCTCCTCATCCCAGGCAAAATCCGACCTTTCCTTGGTGGAGTGTAGAGGTCCTCTGAATCTGCGTGTTTGCGCATATTGGGGACAGGTATTCTGGGATCTACAGCTGCTCAATGGGTTGTAGATCCTCAGGCTTCCGATAACATCCCACATTTGGTAATTAATAACTGTTAATATCAGAACCTGAAAGTACCACCCTAAATTTTCATTAATCAATTGCAGGCTTTAGTATTGAAAGTAAGATTTACTGTGGAATGAAAAAAACTAAAGTTTCTGAAACTGTCTAGCATTTCCTAAAGTCTTTTTGATATATTTTGACAATGAAAGTTTATTTCTTTGTTAAAATAATAATTTCACTAAGTAAACTTACTATACTTTACTATAGTTTGTGGCTATGGGATTTATTTTATTTTCTACCTCTCCCTTCAGTTTTATTGAGAAATGACTGACATACATCACTATATAAACTTAAAACTTAAGCATAATGGTTTGATCTACATATATATTATGAGATGATTACCACAATAGGTTCATTATATGTTAGTGGTGGTTGGTGTCATTTTTTAAAATACGTTATTATTGATTTCAGAGAGGAAGGGAAAGATAGAAACATTAATTATGAGAGAGAATCATCGATTGGTTGCCTCCTGCACACCCCCTACTGTGGATAAAGTGTAAAACCTGGGCATGTGTTCTTGATTAGAATGGAACCTAGGACCCTTCAGTCTGCAGGCCAACACTATCTACTAGCAAAACCTGCCAGAGCATTTTCTTTTCTAACTTATCTTTATTTTTAAAAGTATTAAAGATGTCCCTTTCTTTCCCCCATTGACCCTTTCTAGCCCTACCTTTACCACACTATTGTCTGTGTCCATAGATTATGCATATAAATCATCATTACTTGTATTTTTTCTTTAAAAAAAATATATTTTCCCGGCCCACATGGCTTAGAGGTTGAGCATTGACGTAGGAACCAGGAGGTCACAGTTCAAATCTCAGTCAGGCACATGCTCCATCCCCAGTAGGGGGCGTGCAGGAGGCAGCCGGTCTATGATTCTTTCTCACTGATGTTTCTCTCTCTCCTCCCCTCTCTCTTCCTCTCTGACATCAATAACACAATATTTAGAAAGAAAGAAAAAAAGAAAAAATATATTGTTGAAAGTATTACATAGGTCCTGCTCTTCCCTCCCTCCCCCGTCCCCCCCATTAACTTCTTCTAGTCTGCTTCTGTCCTCCCCTCAACCCCCAGGCCTTCACCATTCCATTGTCTGTGTCCACGGGTTAATGCTATATGCATACAAGTTCATTGGTTGATCTCTTCCCACCCACCCTCCCCTGCCTTCCCTCTGGGGTTCAACAGTTTGTTCATGCTTCTAAGGCATCATTAGTTTTTAATGTTTGAATCTTGTGTGTTAGGTATGGTAAACCGTGAAGTGCTGGAACAGGTGGAACGAGGATATAGGATGCCTTGCCCTCAGGGCTGTCCAGAATCTCTACATGAATTAATGAAACTTTGTTGGAAGAAGGACCCTGATGAAAGGCCAACATTTGAATATATCCAGTCCTTCTTGGAGGACTACTTCACTGCTACCGAGCCACAGTACCAACCAGGAGAAAATTTATAATCCAAGTAGCCTATTTTATATGCACAAACCTGCCAGAATGTAAAAAACTTACATAGACTTCCTTACATACAGGAATCAAAAGAAGAAAATCTTCTTCACTTCGCATGTTTTTAACGGTAAACTGGAATTCCAGATATGGTTGCATAAAACCACTTTTTTTGTGTTCCAAATGTTAAACTCTAAAGTACCAGTGATGAAATTTTCAACTTCTTTCAGGGTCCAATAGCTAAGATATTGATGACAGTGTGAGTGATAGCATGGCAATGAAAAGCAACAAGGCTGCTGTTCATAAGTTGCTTCCTTTTTTTTATTACCCACATTCAGAATTTTTAAGAGAAATTTATTATAGATAAAATGGAGATATGAACAGTTATGTCATAAGAACTAAAAATCAAGGAATTTAATGGGACCAAATTATTCCATTCCATTTTTTAAATTTGCTCACATTCATTATTCTCAAGCATTTTTGTAAGTTCAAGTTAATATGCCGTTTTAATATATGCCTACCTTGCATGGAACTGAGCAAGGTTTTTTAGTAGCAAAAAGAAATATAAGCAACATCTAAAACTTGGTTAAGTGTTAGACAACAGCAGTGGGATTTGAAAGTATAGTGCACCTGTTAAAATTCAAAATTGTGGAACTAGAAAGTAGAACTTTTTCACTTTAAATCATTTTCTGAAAAGCTCAGTTTGGAATAATGAATGTAACTACAAACTAAGTTAATCTTTTATAAGTTTGCTTTGATTTTTTTAAAGGCAATGTTTAATTGAAATTGTACTATCCAATCCAGGATATCCAATCTTTAGAATAGCATGAAAAAAAAATAAATCCCAGAATTTAAATAGCTATTATGAGATATTACTAAGTATGTACTTATAGTGTGATGGGTGCCACAAATGTAAAAATATCACTAGATCAGGGACTTGAATGCACTTTTGCCCTTGTCGCATATAGACTAACAGAAGAATTGTATTTAAAAGAAATATGAGAAAAGAAAAATGTGAAAGTTTTACAGATAGAGGGATGGAATGTTATGTTTAATGATGATTTATGGAATGACAAAATGGCTTTGCTGGCACTCAAAGCTTCTCATCTATTTTTTGAGATATTAAGAGTTGTAAGATATGACTGTAAGACTAATTTAACCATAAACACTAAATGACTGTTATAGCCTCAAAATAACAAGTTAAGGCTTCACACTAATTCCAGTGATACAGCTTCATTTTTAAAATTCCAGTTTTCAAATCATGTTTGAATCTATATTCACTTTTAAAATATAGTTAATAGTGATGAATTTTCCCCCTTTTATAATTTAATTGATTTAAAGTGGAAAACTTATTTAAATAATAGTGGTGAGAAGAGGGGATAGTTTTTGCTCATTTAAAGTACAGAAGTGAAATATACAAAATAAGACTGATTTTTTTTAACTAACTCAGAAATTCCAAAATATGAATTTGAATAGCAGCATTATTGGCCTAAGGATCTAGCAAAGGAACGGAATCTGACAAAGTAAAAGTCTGATATTTTATGTCCTAAAAATACTTTTTTATAGTAACACTCTAAATAAAACAATATAGTAGGTCCCCATATTTTAGGAATATAGTTTAACTACCATCACTTACCTGATCATTAAATTTAACATTCTGTGCCATGGATCTATGTGGAAATTCAAAACATATTAAAATGTGACAGATGACCTTCATGCAAGTTGGCAATAGTTCTGGTACTAAAAATTGTGGTTGTTTCTTATGTTTACGTAACCTGCTTAGCATTGAATCTCCCTCTTCCGAGAGGATCTTCCTGTGAAGACTGCCATCAAGTCACCTTTACTCTTAATGTCTGCAACCTGTGACATCAGATTTTTAAAGGGCTCATGTGAACTATGGTATAATTTTTCTAGCATTTAAAAAGGGTAATAAAATTATATGTTTATGTACTAATTCTGTTCAGAAAAATAAGCCAGGAAAAGATGATGGTATTCATTTGGTTTTGACTAAATGGAGCTGTTCCTTATAATATCAGTTGTATAGTAAGGAAATAACACTAACTCACTGTGTATTCAGTTTTAAATGGTTATGTATTTTTAACTTGCCAAGAAAAATAAACAGCTTTGTACATTTGAAGAATTTTCTTCCAACACCTTTTCACCTTCAATATCTAACTGTGGAACTTAACCCTTACCCCCTTCCCAGGAAAAACGTTGGCAAAAACAACCTTATAGCACAAATACTTTTTAAAGTAAATAATGGTAGCCTAAAACTTAATATTTTTATAAAGTATTATAATATTGTTTTGTGGATAATTGAAATAAAAATTCTCATTGAATGTACCCATTTATCCTTTTTTGCCACTATTCATATTTTCTCACCAGATTTTTAAAATTGGTATTTAGAGCAAAGTATTTAGGAAAAAAACATTTTCAGTTCTATCTATCTTTTGAGCAGAGTTAAATCACTTCTTTATTAAGTTTATTCTATGTGGTTTATTTTCCATGTCAGGGGAATGACATTGTAAGTGTTTTTTTGTTTGTTTGTTTGTTTGTTTTTAAGTAATATCAGCATCTACAGGTAATGTATTGAACAGAGAAACCTAAGTGATTTGAGTTAAGCTATTCACAGAGAATCTGTATTGAAGAATATAAAATAGAATAACCACTTTTGATCATAGGAAATTAATTTCTAGAAATGAAAAAATACATGAGCCTATTTCTGTAAATAAAATTATACTAAATTATGAATGGACAATTAAAACCATGTTATTTTCAATAAGGTATTAATATTACCTTTTACTATATTATCTAAAATTATTGGCTTTGTTTTTCCTGATGATTTCAGATGAGTAACATTTAGTCAGACATAATTTAGTAAACATATATTAAGTATTTTTTATAATATAGTAATAGTGCCTCAATATTTCCCCATTTTGCTAGTTGTCTTGATTTTGCATGTAATATTTTTGACATTTCAGTTGTACATTTGTATGTTGTCAAGCCTCCTTTTTTATGCTTAAAAGTCCTTTGCATTCCAAGTTTAAATATTCATCTCATTAAATTTTATACTTCTTTATATTTCTCTTTAATTCATTTGGAAGTTATTTGGGTATAAAATGTGACTTAAGGACCTAGTACGATTCCCTCCCCCATATCATTTTCCCAGCACCACTTATTGGTTAGTTCATTCCCATCCATAGTTTTTGGTTCTTTCCTTTACTTATGCATCTATCTCCACACATTTATTTTGTCCAATTAGTTTGCCATTCTTCCAACAACATAACACTTTTAATTACATATTAATTAATTGTATTAATTTTAATCACTTGAAAATGCATTTTAATAATTAAGCTAGTTGCCTTTGATAATTCTTTTTTAGAGAAATCTTGGTATTTTCACAAATTCTTAATGCGTTTAGATTTTTCATATTTCCAAAAACTTCAAGTGTGATTTTGGTTAGGATTACATCATGTTTATAAATTAATTTGGTAAGAATTAACACTTTTCAGATCAGTCTCCCCATCTAATGTATACAAAACTTCATTTACATCTCTTAGTAAAGATCTCCAATACTTTTCTCTATGGAGATGGAAGATGAGCCTCATCTCTTGTCTGATAATACTGTTATTGGTGAGGTCCTATCTGTCCCCACCTGTGGCTGGTGGAAATGGCGCTCTTGGGATGCATAGAAATAAGAATTTCCTAAGGTCCCCATGGGGCGATGAGTTATTGTAGAAAACGTCATTGCTGAGGTAACATTAAAGGAGTTCCCCTTTTAGGTCCCAACTCCCTCCATCTTGCCATGGAAAATATCCCATTTTTATCTTCAGCAGAGCTAGAATCAAAGCCATTGCCCACTGTTTCTGCACCATATTAAGGTCCAATTGAGGCCAGCATCAAGCTAGGTTAGCTTTGTTACCAGCTGCAGTCTGTTGCATGTGAGGTCTGCCTGGCATGAGCCAAACAACTGCTTCTAAGGCCACATGGTAGGCTAGCACAGGTCACAGAGCAAGTGAAAAGCAGGAGCCCAAGCAGCAAGAAAGGCTTTGGGGGATTTTACCCCCCCCCCCCCAAGATTTTGTGTGCTTGTGGTGGCTCCACCCCCTCGCCAGTTATCCTTGTTGCCAGGTTAGACTGATAGGCACCTTTGCGACATCATCTCAACTTCACTGTGCATTCATCCATCTTCCTCTTTGTCGGACCCCTTACTCCAGTGATTTGTAGGGAATGGACTGGTAGTTCCCTGGAGAAAATTCCCTTTCCTATTACTGTTCCTCCAGTTTTTACTCCTTGTTGTTTAAATGGAATCAGGTTGAGTTTCTGTCACCACAACCAGAGTCCTCATTAACAATCAACTTGTCTATATTGAAGGGAATACTGATGAAAATAAACAGCACGTGCTTTCTCACTTTGCCCCTCCACATCCACACGCTGCTGAAAGGCCAACTTGTACTTGTCTGTGAGTTCCCCTTGCTGTGTGGATTCCTATCGGCTTTAGCCAGTGAGGAGCCCTAGCAGAAAAACAGGAATCTGAGCAAGAGATCAAGGTACAGTTGGTACCTCGAGATACGAGTGCCCTAACATACGAGATTTTTGAGATACGAGCTGTTGAGCGAGCGATTTTTGCTTTGAAATACGAGCAACATTTGAGATAGGAGTAATCGTGAGGATCGACCGGCTGTACACAACCCACCAGTTTACTGTGACTCGAGAGTCTCATAGTTTCCCATGCCTCAAGGTTGCGGAACGAATTAAACTCGTATCTTGGGGTACCACTGTATTGAAAATCCAAGATGGTGGCATAGGTAAACACACTGCTGCCTCACACAACAATTTCAAAACTACAACTAAAAGAATGGACAGCATCCAGAACCACAGGAAAGCTGGCTGAGTGGAAATTCTACAACTAGAAGGAAAGGGGGGCTCACAGAGACCCAGAGGCGCTGCAAAAAGCTGAGGTACGGAGACACACATGGAGAGAACAAGTACCGGAAAACATGGCTGGCTTTCTCTGGCGTGAGGGAGACGGAGACTCTCAACAGCATAGAACCCCTTCTATGACACTAAACCCCAGATCCAGCCGAAACTCATACGGGGGGAGTTTGGACTGTGAAAAGCGAGATGTGCACGGAAATTTAGGGGAGTCGCAGAAGATCAGAAGTCTGGTGGCATGCATGGCACTGCGCGCAGAGGACCAACTGCTGATTGTGCCACTGGCATTCACTAGTGGGCGGGAGACAGACCCTCCCAACTGCGCCACCTCTAACTCCACTAAACTCTGGTTTTGGGCGAAACACTGGGGACCCAGACTCATGGTCCCAGAGCACAGGGGAGTCGGAGGGGCAGCAGTCTAGAGGCACTGTGAGAGAGCGCCTGCATGCATAGGGACCCCTCCAGCAATTACCCAGTCACGTGAGACTTGGGGCCGTGGAGGGCGGGGCTGACTGGAAGGCAAAGCAGTCCTTAAGCCCTGAGACTCCACCCATCCCAGGCTCAACAGAGAGCCTTTTGCAGTTTTGCAAGTCTGGTATCATAAGGCTGAATCCAACACAGAAGTTCTCCCAGCATACTGAAAATGCTGAGACAAGGGAAGAGACCACAAATAAAAGAAATGGAGGAAAACGAACGACTGGATATAGAGTTCAAAACCACGCTTATAAGGTTTTTCAAGAATATCCTAGAAAAGTTGGATGAAGTTAGCGAGACCCAAGAGGAGATGAAAAAGAACCAACTGGAGATGCAAAAGATTCAACTAGAGATGGAAAAGGACCAAGTAGAAATTAAATATACACTGACTGAAATAAAAAATGTTATACAGAGACTTAACAGCAGACCAGAGGAAGGCAAGAATCAAGTAAAAAATTTGAAATATAAAAAATTGGAAAACACTCAACTGGAAAAGCAAGAAAAGAAAAGAATCCAAAAATGTGAAGATAATGTAAGGAGCCTCTGGGACAGTTTCAAGCGTACAAACATCAGAATTGTGGGGGTGCCACAAGAAGAGAGAAAGAGAGATACTGAAACCTATTTAAAGAAATAATGACTGAAATCTTTCCACATCTGGTAAAAGAAATAGACTTACAAGTTCAGGAAGCACACAGAACCCCATAAAAAAGGAATCTAAAGAGGACTACACCAAGACACATCATCATTAAAATACCAAGAACAAAAGACAAAGAGAGAATAGTAAAAGCAGCAAGAGAAGAACAGTTAATTACCTACAAGGGAGCACCCATACGACTGTCAGCCGATTTCTCAACAGAAATGATGCAGGCCAGACGGGAGTGGCAAGAAATATTCAACGTGATGAATAGCAAGAACCTACAACCAAGAATAATCTATCCAGCAAAGCTATCAGTCAGAATTGAAGGGCAGATAAAGAGCTTCACAGATAAGAAAAAGCTAAAGGAGTCCATCAACTCCAAAGCAGTATTATATGAAATGCTGAAAGGTACTCTTTTAGAAGAGGAAGAAGAGAAAGGTAAAAGATAAAAAATTATGAACAACAAATACGTATCTATCAACAAGTGAATCTAAAAATTAAGTGAATTAAAAATTTGATCAACAGAATAAAATGGTGAATATAATAGAACCAGGAGCACAGAAAGTGGACTGATAATTCTCAGGGGGAAAGTGGTGAGGAGGGTGCAAGGAAAGACTGGACAAAAATCATACACCTATGGATGAGGTCAATGGAGGGGAGGTAAGGGTAGAGGTAAGGGTGGGAGCCTGGTGGAGGGGAGCTATGGAGGGGTAAAAAAAAACAAATGTAATAATCTGAATAATAAAGATTTAATTTTAAAAAAAATCAAGGTATTTCTTCCCCAACTCCCTCCCTGTGGAATTGGGCTGTGTCCTTTTCCCAAAGGTTCCACTCAATATGGCTTCCTCTCTCACTTGGAGGACTGATAACAGCTCTAATCCCTTATCTGCCTTCGGAACACGTCTACTAACTGGTTACTGCTTTAATTCTTGTGGCTTCCTCTCCTGCAGCCTCTTTGTAAATAAATATCTTAGATTTATCTTGGTTGGCTTGTGTCATTATTTCCAGTTGGGACCCTGATAGATATTTGTCATACTACCTACCAATAACTGTATCAGTAGAAAATAGGACTCTTAATATCAATCATTACATCAAGACGACAGTTTATACAGAATAGTAAAATTTTTGGCATAATACAATATTGTATTAAATTACAATAAGAGCTTATTCACTGTGGAGAGAACAGCAAATTTTAAGAACTTTCAATTTCAAAACTGGAATTTTAAAGACTTTTTCAATTAAATTTCTATTTTTCAAGAATTGGTTAACCACATGTGGTAAAATTTCAAACAGAATGAATATTTGTGCCAAGTTGGTGTGGCTTGGTGGTTGAGCATCGACCTATGAACCAGGAAGTCACAGTTCAATTCCTAATCAGGGCACATGCCCGGGTTGTGGATCGGTGTCAGATCAATGCTCTCTAAAATCTATATATATATATATTTAAAGTGATTATTTGTAACACCCCAATTCAAAATTTAAGTGAATCACTCAGTTTGTCAATTGGATTTTTTTTTTTTAAGTAAAAGAATGAGGTGATGAGAGTGCCAAGCTAAAAAGAAATGGAAGAAAAGGAAATACTCAGGAAATCAGACAATGGCAGCTAAGTTAAATAGACTGAAAATTCCCTAGTAGCAAGGAATGGCCCAGACCTTTAAAAAACATGTCTGATACTCAGCTGTAAGGTAGTTGCTCAGCTCTCTAACCACCAACCTTCAAATCTGCTACACACAGGCTTGGGTCTGTGGCATTTAGGGGCACTAAAGAGATTAATGTCCAGAAGGGTTGACAAGATACAAAAAGAACATACAAACTTTCACACTTAGTTTAAATGCAGTGAGGAAATACAGAAACTGACTTGGGTAAGTGGAAGGAGAAAAAAGTCTACCGCGTACATCTATAGACACTGGGAGGGACATCAGAATTCCCACTTAGAAGAGGTAGGAATTCAGTTCCAGCTTCACTGACACCTTAAAGGATAAATTAGTGTGAGCAAGCTGAAGGACTTTGAGAATCCGGAGGTCAAAACAAAACAAAAACTGTCTCCAATCTAAGTGGGTAATAGAGATCAGTGAAATAAAAAGCAAAACTTTGCAGATGACCAAAAGGATTGACAGTGATCCTAATAGAAAACTGAATTATTTAAAGTGGTTTGTCCCTTTGTGGTAGACGGTTAGACGTGAGCAAGGACTACGGAGACAAGTACAGAAGAAGGTCACCAGGATGGAAAGCCCCAGGTGCCTTGCAAGGAACAATGAATAGTAGGGTAGGTCCTTGCCCCCAGGGTGACCTTTCCTATCTAGAAATAACATTTAGCCTCAGTTGTATTTCAGTTCCCAAAAGCAGTAAAACCACATAAGTGACCCCTTGGCTGACCTCAGGACCAGCTGCTCTGGCACTGACCAATCAATGGAGAGTACAATCCTGAAAGGACATACCTAGAAAACTGCTGAATATTCTACTAAGATCTTCCCCTGGGATCTCCCCTAAAATCTCCACCCTTAAAACCATTAGGACTACACAGTGCATTCTCCCTCCTGAGAGTATGCCCCAGCTTTTGCCTTTCTCTTTCCTTTTGTTAACAAAAACAACACTGAAACCTGTAAAGAATTTTTGTGAGTTTATTTTTTTTTAATATGGTTTATTGATTTTTTTACAGAGGAAGGAAGAAGGACATGAGAGCTAGAAATATCAATCAGCTGCCTCCTGCACACCCCCCACTGGGGATGTGTGCACAACCAAGGTACATGCCCCTGACCGGAATCGAACCTGGGAGCTTTTAGTCTGCAGGCCAACGCTCTATCCACCAAGCCAAACAGGTTTTGGCCGAGCCAAACTGTTGACATGCTGAGTAGCAGAACCTCAACTAATTGAGATAATGCTCCAGAGAAATGATGGATTACATCTATATTTATACATTATAGCCCAGTGCATGAAATTTATGCACATTAAAAGGGAATTAATTTGAGGAAATATTTTAATATTGCTATTTGCCCTTTCTCTATAATAGAAGTGTCCGTCCAGCCCCAACCTCATTGGGCAACACCAAGACCCAACTGGCCCCACCTGGGTCAAGCCTTGCTGGGTGGGGTACACAGCTTCATGTCCCGGTGGGGGGCATGGCCTCAGGTCCCCCAGTCCTGGCCTGCGCCACATATCCTCACCCAGACCTACTGCACCTCAAGACTCATCAATGCACCTCCTGGTGACTGGTCATTTGGTCGTTATGGATGAAAATAAAAGTCATGCACTTAAGCATGCACATTCATTTTCAATGCCTAATTTGTCTACATTTCAGCCAAAAAGCATCATAATGCCAAGTTCTTTATATGGTATAATGACACATACCATTCTCTCCACTCAGTATGCTCCATTTGAATGGATTAAATGTATGTGACTCACATGAAAGGCACTGCTTCTTGCTCTTAATAGAGCAGCGGTTCTCAACCTGTGTGTCACGACCCCTTTGGGGGTCGAACGACCCTTTCACAGGGGTCGCCTAAGACCATCGGAATATGCAGATATTTACATCACGATGCATAACAGTAGCAAAATTTCATCGTTGGGGGTCACCACCACATGAGGAACTGTATGCAAGGGTCACGGCCTAGAGAAGGTTGAGAACCACTGTAATAGAGGAAGCATTAGTTCATAACCTAACACCATAAAGTGGTTTAAATGGCATATACTGACTTGAAGAACAGAAGGAAATATAACAAAACAAAAAACAACGTTCAGTGCTGTGGATGGCAGAATCCTCTCCCTTTCCCTTTGTTTTTTTCTGCTTTCCCCAGGAACCTATTTGCATTCTTCCTCAAAATCAACACAGAAGACAAAATCAGATGCTGTAATCTGCATTTTATAGTGCCATTTGAGTACAAAGAGGTGTTTTTCAATCTTTACCTTCATTTTATTTTATTTCATTTATTTTTTTAATCCTTGCAGCTCTAACTTGCTCCCAACATTCCAGGAGCCAGGCCAACATGGCTGTGTGGACACAGCTTTGCTAGGTGCTGTCAGGCTTCAGAGCTGGGGCAGGGAACACGCCAGGTGTTGCTGGAAATGAATCAGCTCTCTACATAGCAGGACTCTTTTCATTATAAAATGTAAAGCAGCAGCCATTTTCCATTACCCTCTTCCTCAGCCCTCCTCACCCAGGGGCGTAAGAAGGGGCTGGGAGGATATTTACTCTCTACTCTTTGATTTCTCTTATTTAACTGAGCCCAGTCCAGTGACAGCTACTTCTCTGAGCGCAATGCCAGCCAGCTCAGGGCTAGCCGAACTTGGAAGGCAAGCAGCAGAGCTGACCAGGGGCTTTGACCAAGCCCACGAGCTCAGGTTACAGCAATCTTGGCAGGCAGACAGCTCCTGAAGGCTCTAGGCCCCGCACCCCAGCTCCCTGACCTTCCCCTTCAACCCACAGGCGCCACTAGTGTGGTGTGCTCCAAGGCTCGGTGTGCAGATGCCAGGGTTGCAAGTTCAAGACACTCCACCTCCTCCTGCATTTTGAGCCATAAGCACCAGCAGGGACCTTGAATCACTGCTGAGGTTTTCTGGACTCTCTAGGCCAGGACAGCCAGGACCTTTGCCTCTGACCAATGCTATGCCTGCAGCCTGCCTGGGATACCCCCAGCCCTGGGAAAGCATGGGGGTGTGGCTGGCCTGGGTGAGGGGCCATGGCGGGTTAGGAGGGTTGGCTAGCCACCCCACCCTCAATGTGGGTAGGAGAGGCTGATCAGGGATGGGCTGGAGGAGGGACTGGGCAGGGCAGCCGTCTTGTGATGGCATTATGGCATGAGGATCAATTTGCATATTACCTCTTTATTATATAGGATTGCAATCAAAGGAAGGAACATAGGTGGATTACATGAAATCCATTGTTGATAGATTGGAGAGGCAGGAGAAAGCAAAGCAGGGAAACCCCTGGGACTGGATAAAAAGTAAAATGATGGACACATACTTAGGTAGGTGCAGGAACAATTAACATGATAATGAAGGAGTTTGTGCTATCTGTCCTGGTGCCCAGCATATTTGGTTGTGCCTCAGGGGGTCCAGAAAAAGGGAAGTTACAAGTTACCCAGACACTTCAAGGATTTGTTATCATAGGGCAAAAAAACAGATAGGCTCAGTTAAGGTAAAGGTTGACCTTGTCAGTGAAGATACCGGCTTAGGATGTAACTGCCCACCATAACTGCTGTGTGTTTTTTTTTTTAAGTTAAAGTTTAATTTCAGACCATCCTTTGTGGTTACTTTAGGTCTCTGAGTTTGCAAGACTGCCATGCAGGCCTCCCCTGAGTTTGTCAGGTCAGTATGTGGCCCCTTTCGTCCACACTTTCCCATTCCCCCACCCCATGCCATGTGCCTTACCATTAGCTTCCTCACTCCCAAGCTCCAAGAACCCTTCCTTTAGCTCTATAACTTGTTTCCTAAGCCCAATTTTTTCTAGGAATTACTTCTATTTCTGTAATTTACCAAATAAATGTTCTCTTGACTCTGAATTATTTCCTAGCCAGAGCCCAAGTATGGAGGTTTCTGAACTCCCTGGTCTAGATCAGACACCTGTTACTGATCCTACTGCCTACAACACCTTCAAGGTTATTGAATTCCTACTCACTTATAATTGCACTGTTTTCAAGGAAAGCCTTGGTCTCCTAAAACATACTGTGGAATTAGCAAGCTAAATGCATGTTTTTATGTCTCCTCTTCTCGTACCCCTGAAAGGATAAAAAGATCTAGGTTGTTGGTTTGTCTATTTAGTGGTATAATCCATACCATTGCTGGAAAATTAGAAAGGGTGGCATCAGTCTAACAGAAATTCCTTGACAAAACCCAATCGAAAGCAAATACAGAAGAGAATTCTTGGAAAGTTTTCAGTGCTATTTCAGAAAATTCAAACTCAATAAATACAAAGAGGAGGAAGGAAGCCATGTTTTTGTTTATTATTTACATACAATGAAATTCACCATCAGTGAACAATTAGGTGAGTTTTGGCAGATATGTACAGTCATGAAACCATTACCAAAATCATGATATACAACTGATGAGAACAAATTCTGAGATGTCCTAAATTAAATTCTGGTAGGCGGGAAGTTGGGAGGAAGAGACAAGGGAAGTTAATCAGTGAGTAGCCACAGGCTAAAACCAACAAAAGGTTGCCCATACTTCTGAATGCACGGTGGAACTTTGAATTCATTTGCGGGCAGCTATTTCAGCAATAATCTAGCAAGAACTAATGACCGTCAGATGCCACTGCAATCTTATGCATAAACTTTCCAGACTTGCCCACAACCACTCTAACAGCAAGTACTTCTTCCTTACAGACCGTTGACATATCCCAGAATTTCCCCTAATTTACCTTCTCCCATCCCTACCCTTAACTATAGCCAATGTAAATTCTTTTGAAACAACTTACACCTCTCCCCACCTTGCCTCCAGAATTCACTGTATGAAAGAGCCAGGATGGTAGACATGCTTGTCTTCATCTAACCCTGCTGCTGTTTTAGACTGCATGCTCCAGGACCTGGTCCTTTCTCTGGCTACCATGTGGCTTAATAAACTCTTTCTTTCAGGACAACTTTTGGTCTCAAAGGTTTTTGTGTAACAGAACTTTCTCATCATTCCGAAAAGTTCCCTCATGCCTCTTTACAATCAGTCCCCTCCATTCATTCCTGAGCTTGGAAAGACCTGAGTGTTTTCTCACTATACTTTTACATTTCTAGAATTTCATATAAATGGAATATTACAGTATAAAGCCACTTATGTCTGGTGCCTTTTAAAAGTACAGTGCTTTTGAGAGGAGAACCAAGATGGCGGCATAGCTAAACACCTACACTGCTGCCTCACACAACAATTACAAAACTACAACTAAAAGAACGGACAGCATCCAGAACCACAGGAAAGCTGGCATCCACAACTAGAAGGAAAGAGAGGGGCTCACAGAGACCCAGAGGAGCTGCAAAAAGCTGAGGTACAGAAACGTACATGTGGAGAGAGCGGGTGCCGGAGTACCTGGCTGACTTTCTCTGGCAGGAGTGAAACGGAGACTCCCAATAGCATATAACTCCTTATCCTACGACACTAAACCCCAGGTCCAGCCGAAACACATATGGGAGGAGTTTGGACTGTGAAAAGGGAGAAGTGCAAGGAAATTTAGGGGAGTCGCAGAAGGGCAGAAGTCGGGCACCGCACACAGCACTGCGTGCAGAAGAACGAATGCTGATTGTGCCGCTGGCTTTCAGAAGAGGGCAGGAGACAAAGCATCCCAGCTGCACCACTTCTAACTCCAGATTCAGAGGAAGTCCTGGGAACCCAGATTCATATGGTCCTGGAGCGCAGGGGAGCCGGAAAGGCAGCAGTCTAGAGGCACTGCAAGGGAGTGTGCGCACATGCACACACAGAGACCGGTCCAGCGATTACCCAGTCACGTGAGACACGGGGGCCCTGGAGGGCGGGGCCGACTGGAAGGCAAGGCAGTCCATTAAGCCCTGAGACTCCACCCATCCCAAGCTCAACAGAGAGGCTTTTGCAGTTTTGCAAGTCTGGTATGATAAGGCTGAATCCAACACAGAAGTTCTCCCAGAATAATGAAAATGCTGAGACAAGGGAAGGGATCACAAACAAAAGAAATGGAGGAAAACAAATGACTCGATATAGAGTTCAAAACCATGCTTGTAAGGTTTTTCAAGAACATCCTAGAAAAGTTGGATAAAGTTAGCGAAACTCAAGAGGAGATGAAAAAGAACCAACTAGAGATGGAAAAGGACCAACTAGAGATGGAAAAGGTCCAACTAGAGATGGAAAAAATCCAACTAGAAATTAAACATACACTGACTGAAATAAAAAATATTATACAGAGACCTAACAGCAGACTAGAGGAAGGCAAGAATCAAGTCAAAAATTTGAAATATAAAGAATCAGAAAACACTCAACTGGAAAAGCAAGAAGAAAAAGAATCCAAAAATGTGAAGATAATGTAAGGAGCCTCTGAAAGAGTTTCAAGCGTACCAACATCAGAATTGAGAAGGTGCCAGAAGAAGAGAGAGAGCAAGATACTGAAAATATACTTAAAGAAATAATGACTGAAAACTTCCCACATCTGGTAAAAGAAATAGACTTACAAGTCCAGGAAGCACACAGAACCTTGTATAAAAGGAATCCAAAGAGGACCACACCAAGACACATCATAATTAAAATACCAAGAGCAAAAGACAAAGAAAGAATATTAAAAGCAGCAAGAGAAAAACAGTTCATTACCTATAAGGGAGCACCCATACGACTGTCAGCTGATTTCTCACAGAAACAATGCAGGCCAGATAGGAATGGCAAGAAATATTCAAAGTGATGAATAGCAAGAACCTACAACCAAGAATAATCTATCCAGCAAAGCTATCATTCAGAATTGAAGGGCAGATAAAGAGCTTCACAGAGAAGAAAAAGCTAAAGGAGTTCATCAACTCCAAACCAGTATCATATGAAATGCTGAAAGGTACTCTTTTAGAAGAGGAAGAAGAAAAAGGTAAAAGATAAAAAATTATGAACAACAAATACATATCTACCAACAAGTGAATCTAAAAATTAAGTGAATTAAAAATTTGATCAACAGAATAAACTGGTGCACAGAATCAGGAGCCCAGAAAGGGAGTGGACTGATAATTCTTAGGGGGAAAGGAGTGAGGGGTGTACAGGGAGAAACTGGAGAAAAATCATACACCTATGGATGAGGTCAATGGGAAGGAGGTACGGGTAGAGGGAGGGTTGGGAGCCGGGTGGAGGGGAGCTATGGAGGGGAAAAAGAGAAACAAATGTAATAATCTGAATAATAAAGATTTA
>JAAGEH010000480.1:27173944-27216263 GCA_011751065.1 Lasiurus cinereus | reverse complement strand
ATTTCATTTAAATGAAAATGATCTATCTACAGATAAGAGGTAATGTATCGCCATCACTTTGCATTAGCAGGGGTGTCATAAAAGGTGACCCGCCTTTTAATGTATCAGGAGGCAAACGGAGGCTTAAGTCACTTAAAGACTGGTGGAATTTTCTCGTCCGCAGTTCCCCGGGCTCAGAAGCCGAGCCCGTGGTCAGACCCGGCTTCGGTCACTTCCCGAGTTTGCCGGCCGAAAGGAGCCGGGGGCTCTGGAGACGCGGCTCCTCCTGGCCTCAGGGTCCGCAGCGACCCTGGCCGATCAGCGCAGGGAAGCAGTGGCCGGCGCGGGGCGCAAACGCTGCAGGAATGCCCGTAGGTCCCGGGGCACCGGGAACCGGGAACCAGACCGGCAGCTCCGGTCCCGCCAAATTCACGCGCACTGCCCCGCCCCCTTGCGCGCAGCGGCTCGCGCAGCCAATCAGCGCCCGGCTCTGCCCCCTCCCGGGGCTCCCCGGCTCAGCACGAGGGATCGCGACCCGAGCCTCGTTGGTGCGGCCGGGCAGCTCCGGGTGCGCGGCGGCTTGGTGCGTGGCAGGATCGCCTCCCGCCTCGCCAATGCCAGGGCCCGCTTAGGCGTGGGGAGCCCCGCCAGCCCGGGGAGGCTCCCAACTTTGCCAGCGTTTTGCAAAGGGCAGGCTGGGAAAAGGGGCGAAAGCAAAAAGAAACGCTCCACCCTCCCGGGTTTTTTCTTCCCTTTCATTTTTGCAGGCGTAGAATAGGTCCTGTCCTTACATTTACACTCCACATGTTGCTGGAAAGGGTAGAATGCACAATAAGCCACACATCCCTTTCCTAGAATACCACGCTGGCTGCTGCTGCGCTGAGAACGTGGTGGGGATCTTGGTGTTGGGGCCAGGAAGCCGGTGCTGGGCGTTTTGGCGGCCATCCTGCCTATGCCACAGCCGGCTGTGTGACCTGGAGAAGTCCCTGGTCCCTCTGGACCCCTTGGGCCCTTTTACGAAATGAGGGAGTCACGGTCTGACTGGGAAGCCAGACAGACAAGCTCCTAGTAACTCTGAGTCCTGTGAGAGGGGGCTCTCCTGCAAGGACTGAAAGTGTGGTGAGAAAGGACTTGTCACTGTAAAGAGTTGGGCAAATATCAGTCTTTGCAGATGCGGTAAAGGCAGCGATGTTGACTCCTACCTAAATACTGAAGGGCGTTTGCTTACTGAAAGTGTTAGAGCAGCGGTTCTCAACCCGTGGGTCGCGACCCCTTTGGGGGTCACCTAAGACCATCGGAAAATGCAGGTACAGTATTCACATCACGATGCATAACAGTAGCAAAACTTCATGGTTGGGGGTCACCACCACATGAGGAACTGTATGCAAGGGTCGCGGCCTTAGGAAGGTTGAGAACCACTGTGTTAGAGGAACCTCACCACCACCACCACCACCACCAACAACAACAACAACAACAACAACAACACCGTCTAAGTGTAAGGGTTCCCAAATACATGAGTTCTGCGCAGAGTCTCTGAGGCTGGCACCCAGTGGATCCTCCCTGCCCCCACATGGTCCACCTATGAGTTGACTACATTAGAAAAGCAAAGTTGGATGGGTATGAATGTGTGAACACTTACTGGGAAATAAAATTCATGCGACAATAATGGTGATTTGTCACCTGCGTGGAGAGAGAGAATGGGTCCCTGAGGACTCCACACTGTTAATGCTGTGCTTCTTAAATGGGTGGAGGGCACACTGATGCTCATGACCTTACTTGTGCTCTTTGGGTACTGAAATGTTTTCTAAAAATAGGCTTCTCGTTTAAAAATGCTATCTAAGCAAAGTTAGTACGTTGAAAAGAATGTCCTCTATTCTGAGATTTCTTCCTGCCTTTTAAAATCCATTTGTTTCTTTTCTTACATAACGGTAAATGACTTAAAAAACACCCACTTTAAAAACATCCTGCTCTAAATGGTTGCAACGAAGAGAAATCCAATGTTATGTGGGAATTTCTTAAACCTTGGCTTGTGCAATTTGAAGCTGATTGTGAATATAACTGTTCAAAGAGCTGACCGATAGCTGTGGGTAAAACTCCTGGGTTTAAAACTGAGCTGACCGTCAGAGGAGACACGCCTGCAAACCGGCATGAAGACTGTCCACAGTGCACTCGTTAAGATTATTTGATTCCTTCAGGAAAACGAGCCTGTGGTCCATCGAGGGAGCCTGCATTTTCCTTGGGCTCCATCCAGGGTTCCATCAGATTGTAGCTTTTCTTGCATAACTCCCCTTGTGTTTTCCACTCTTAGTGATGTCATGGTCAGGTTTCAGGGTCCTCATGTGTGTGTCGTGTGGGTGGGGACATTTTCCCTGCAGCACACGGACCCTGACTTCTCAGTTGCCTAAGTCGTCTTAGAGACTGATGCCGAGGATGGACTCAGGGGGCATGGAATTACTTTCACTCTGGGAAAAGGCACTGAAGTTGGTGAGTTGAACATTCTCGTAAGGTTCCGCAATGCTTAAATTTCACTTAGATTCCAGTGTGACCTTATTTTCTCTGTATTTACTGCTCAAAGTGAGTAAAAACAAGCTTTTGTGCTTTATTTATTTCATTGGGAGAAATGAAAAGTGGCAGAATTTGGCTCTCCCCTTGTACTCATGGACAGACTGCAGGACACTCCTTGCATCTCAGTCCATGTCTCTGCAGAGCATTGAGGACCTGAACTCAGGGAGTGACTGAGGGACTTGAGAGGAACTGATGTGCACTCACAGAGCAAGGCTTATTGTGATGTGCACAGTGAGTCTACTAACTTTTCACAATATTTCACACTGAGTTGGTTTCAAGTTCATTGCTCTTCATGCAGAAAAGGCCTTCGACCCTGCCCAATACCAGAGCTCTCATCTGGGAAGGGCAGATTGTGTAGGATGCACATTAAGCCATGAGTTAGTTGTCCTTCTCTCAGAGCTGGACCAGAGCTCAGAGGTGGTCTTGAGTCCCTCAGTTTTCAGAATAAGGAAATTGAGATCCAGACAGCTGCTCAACTAGTCACTAGCTGTGGTGGTGATTCTCCATGGATACTTGCACCATCAACTCCCTCTTACCTGTGGAATCAAAGTCTTGCCCCACTGAAAGATTTTAATGTTGTTGAGCAGATAAAAGGAGAGTGAGAAAAGAAGGGGAGGGGAAAGAGAGACAGAGAGAGAGAACCAACAGAAACTTTCTTGAACTGTAAGCGGATACTACCAAGGTGGCCGCTGTTCCAGCTTTCTACAGAGATGGAATTCCATCACACCATCAGCCAGTCCTTTACAAACTCCTCTTCTATGCTCATGTGTATCAAGAACTTTGTTAGATGCTGGAGATAAGAATTTTAAAAAGAGAAAGAAGCCTGGTCGGAGTGGCTCAGTGGTTGAGCATGGACCTATGAACAAGGAGGTCATGTTCAGATCTTGGTCAAGGCACATGCCCAGGTTGTGGGCTTGATTCCCAGTGAGGGATGTGCAGAAGGCAGCCAATGATTCCCTCTCCTCATTGGGGTTTCTATCTCTCTCTCCTTTTCCCTTCCTCTCTGAAATCAATAAAAATATATTAAAAAAATAAAAGTAGCTGAAACCGGTTTGGCTCAATGGATAGAGTGTCTGCCTGCGGACTGAAGGATCCCAGGTTCGATTCCTGACAAGGGCATGTACCTTGGTTGTGAGCACATCCCCAGTAGGGGGCGTGCAGGAGGCAGCTGATTGATGTTTCTTTCTCATCCATGTTTCTAACTTATCTCCCTTCTTCTCTGTAAAAAAAATCAATAAAATATATTAAAAAAATAAAAATAAAAGTAAGAAGAGAGAGAAAGGAGACAGAGTTCTACATTTAAGGAGAAGAAATGCACAAACTCCTCAGGGTGACACACACAAGAAATAATAGTGCAGTGTGAGAACTGTACTTTTTTAGAGGAGCTATGTTTAAAAAGTCACTTGGAGAGAGGGTTGATTTATTGTCCAGGTGGGGTCAGAGATGGCTTCAGAGCAGTGGTGAAGCTTTGAAATGAGTCTTGAAGGGTGACCAGGAATTTGCCAGACAGAAGGGAGGAGACTCAACATAATTCCCTGTCCCCCTCTTCATTAAGCCCCAGGGCAGTGACCATTGACGTGATGGGTTTGTGATGTGTTTCCAGCTTCTCCTGTGACTTGTCTCTGATTTAAGTTGAGCTCTTTATGAGCCTGCTTTCTCCATGCTTCAGACCATACAGGGTGACCCCAAGGGTTACATAAAACTCAGCAAGGTTACAAAATAAGTTATGGGGCAGGCCATTGTAACCACTCTGTTAGCAGCCAAGACTTGGAACCCTGCTGACTCGCTCACAGCAGAGGGACCATGTGCACACTGCATGCTTCTAGCACAGACTCGAGGCTCTTCTGGGCTAGTTGCTGAGTTCAGTGCTTTAGGGCCTGCACAGTCTCTCCCCTCCTCCAAGCCCACCCCACCCGGCTGTCCGGATAGACTTCTCAGGCAGGGGTAAGTCAATTTCCACCTCCTTATGGCTTTACTAAGTGGCTCTTTTGTGGTGATGTTGTTGGCTTCTGCCTTTTTCAGACCACAACATGACAGAATCCATTTTAACTTTAGCCTTGCTACATAAATCAGGTGACTCACCGTAGTCTCTCTACAGGGCATTCACATTAATGATGAAAAAAAATCCCATTAGCTCATCACATTTCTCCTGCATCCTTTATCCGATTACTTACCTAATCATCCTTTCATGATCCAAAAAAAGAGAGAAAGAAAATAGCCTTTACTCATTACCGGGAAGAGAGTGCCTCTCTGTGTGTGTGTGTGTGTATGTGTGTGTGTGTGTGTGTACATGTGTGTATGGAGAGAGAAAGAGAGGGAGGGAGAGTGGGTTAGGGTTACGTGTTTGTTTGTTGTTGTTTTTTAATATATAGAATAGACTGATACAGTTGTTTTTAAGTAAGAAAAGGAAAAGAGAAGGAATTTTTAGAGAGCAAAAGCAGCCTTAAAATTCAGTTTTCACACTGCACTATTATTTCTTGTGTCACCCTGAGGAGTTTGTGCATTTCTTTTCCTTAAATGTAGAACTCTGTCTCCTTTTTCTCTTCCCATCAGCACTCAGGCTCAGAAGCCATGGTTGCCCTTCCCATGGTGGAAGGTCCAAGAATTGGTCCTGAGTGATGTAGTACAGCAGAGGACCCCCTGAGGTTAGTCAGCAAAAAGCTGCCTTCAAGGGCAATTTTTTTCCCCCAGATGAGTCTCCCAGCTGTTGCATCAGACATTCAAACCTGAAGTGGACTTTCTCTCCACACTGGAATCAGACTACCACAACCCACATTTTTATTGAATACATCAAACTTAGTTAACTTCTTGCAGTGGCCTCAGTTTGAGGAAGTAACATCCACATACTATACACAGATCAGCGATTTCCAGCTGGTGTGCCATGGCAGGCACATTGGCATGTAGTAAGAATTTTTAAAACATGCAATACCTGACTACTTATTGAGGGGCACGGACCTCTTTTCTCTTAGATTGTTAAATAATTTAAAAAATGACAACAGCCAACACAACAATATTATTGAATCAAAATTATACCTTTTTCTTTTTGGTCAGATCAGCAAAACATAATATTCTTTTTGGTGGTGCTGTATAATTTTAGTATTTAGTTTACATGTGCCATGAGATGAAAAAGGTTGAAAATCACTGCTGTAGATGAATATATCAAGGTTGCTTGTGCGTCTCTTTTTAAAAATATATATATATTATTGATTTTTTTATAGAGAGGAAGGGAAAGGGAGAGTTAGAAACATCGATGAGAGAGAAACATCAATCAGCTGCCTCCTGCACACCCCTCACCGGGGATGTGCCCACAACTAAGGTACATGCCCTTGACCAGAACTGAACCTGGGACCCTTGAGTCCGCAGGCCAATGTTCTATCCATTAAGCTAAATGAGTTAGGGTTTATGTGTCTCTTAGAGCTGTAAAGATGAGATAATCCTTAGCTTTAGTTAAATGTTGTTGTCTCTGTGACACAAATCAGAGGTTTGCTTCCATCAATCATTTCTAGCAATCATCTCATTGGTGAGACGAAGGTTTGATGTAGATAATGGTACATCTCTCCTTGAGTCACTCACTCTTCAAATGGCTTTAATGCAAGAGCACTAACCATCAAGGGCTGAAGGATTCTGTCTTCTCGCAGCAATAGGGTATGAATAGCTGAACTATAAAGATTCTGTATCCCATTAACAAAAGCCCTAGGAAACACAGGATGGTTGGTTCAGTCCTGATGCTTCTTCATATGAGAACAAATACATTATCATCTGAGAGCTTTTTCACCCAGAGGCCATGCATGTTCCAAGAGCATGTTTCAAATACTTCCAAAGGTCTTTCTCCCAGGATAGGATTCATAGTAAAACAGCATCTCAACAATCCTAGTAAATGACCCGAGAATTTTAATATTGAAGCAATGGCAACACCAAACAAGCTTATCAATTTTTTTTCTAATAAATTAATTGCTTTGGGTATAAGTTGATGGTTTGATTATTTTTGTTAAGTTCCCTGTAAAACAGTAAGCTTACAGAAAATTTCTTTCTCATTTACACATAGATGAAGTATTTTATAGGCTGAGCAAAGGATAGAAAGAAATTTTCATTCAACTTACTTTACTTATTTTTCATCTGAAATAAAATAAAGCCTTTTCAATAAAACAAAAGTAAGTAAAAGATGATAATGCTGACCCAAATTAACTTTAATTTTCAAATTACTTATGAAAAATGTATTATATTATAAGTAAGTCAATAATAGTAAGCAACTTAATGTGTATGACTAATACATTTTGCATGTATTAGTCTAACTGCAAATTCATTTTATTTCATCTTTAATAGTGTGTTATGTTGTGAATTCAAGATATTTTCTATATTTTTCTATAATGAAAAGGCATTTTTAAAATTCTATAAGTTAGTCTTCTTATTCCTTTGGAACAATAAACTAATAAGGTTTGGTTTTGAATGTTACTCCCTGGACACTTTACAGAATGAACAAGAAAATGATTTTGGAACATGCTTTACATTTTCACACGGCAACCAATCAAAATGTTTTCTCAGAAATTAAGCTCAGATTAACAGCTGTTCTACTTGTGTAATATTACTGTGATAACTACAGAAATCATATGTGGGGTAATTTTTAAAAGCATATACCTTTTTTACTTAAAGTTATTTTCATAACATGCCAACATTAGTTTGCTTGTGACCTCTTCAACCACTGAGCCCCATAGGTCAGAGCAGTAACTTAGTCTTAAATAGCTCAGTAAAATAAGTTTTATTTATATATGATATTTTACTTTAGACATATTTATCCTATATAATAAAGAGATAATATGCAAATTGACCCTCACTCCATCACCATCATAAGATAGCTGCACCCACAGTGGAGGTGGGGTTCCCATAACGAGTCTTAATGAGTGATCAGCAGGGACCTGAGGCTGCGTGGTGCCAGGCCAGAGCAGGGGGCTTGAGGCTGCTCACCCTGCCTGGTGGTGGGGCTTGAAGGGAGACTTCAGGCCGTGCTCCCCACCCCGGTGCCAGGCTGGGGAACCTCAGGCTGTACCCTCTGCCTTGGCACCAGACTGGGGTACCTGAGGCTGTGCCCTTGGACCAGCAGGGCTTGGTGGGGGACCCCAGGCCATGCCCCCATCCTGTGCCAGGGGACCTGAGGCTGCTCCCCCTGACTTGGCATCAGACTAGATGACCTCAGGCTATGCCCCCACCAAAGCACTGGGCTGTGGGGGCCTCAGGCTATGCCTCTGGCCCGGTGGGGCATGACAGGGGACTTCAGTCTGTGCCCCCCACCCTGGCAGCAGGCTGGGGGACCTGAGGGTGTGATAAGGGACCTGAGGCTGTATCCCCCACCCAGCAGGGCTTGACGGAGGACCTGAAGCTTCGCTCCCTGCCCAGCAGGTCTTGTCGAGGGTGAAGCCAGTCGGGTCTAGATGTTGTGAGTGCATGTGGATGGGTGGGGACTTGACTCTGGGTCCCACGACGTGCCCCAGAATCTGACAGGAGGAAGATTTTCATATATATTTTACTAATTTTCTTTCATCTCTGACACTTCTATTATAGAGAAAGGGCAAATAGCAATATTAAAGTATTTCCTCTAATTAATTTCCTTTCAATGTGCACAAATTTTGTGCACTGGGCCACTAGTGTGTGTGTGTGTGTGTGTGTGTGTGTGTGTGTGTGTGTAGGAGGATTTTTTGCACTATTTATGCAACTTTTTTGTAGATTAGTTACTATTAAAAAACACAGCTTAGTATTTCAAGTAATTTTCCATTACTGCCTTTCAATTCTTGAAACGTAAGCCTGGTCAGAGGACCTAAAGATATAAGATGTGTTGGTATGTTTTGCTTCCTAACCAGATCGGTCCTGAGAAAGATGTTGTGCATCTGGCTATGGAGGCCATTCTCAGTGCTGTGTGGGACCTGTGGGCCAAGCAGGAGGGAAAGGTCAGTCACTCAGGGGCACTTTTGTAGAAAAACACAGCGGGTGCAGAGGAATAAGCACTTCCTCTACAAGCAGCCTGAAAGACCAAGACACAGCAGCCCCCCAAGAAAATGGAGGCTTTTGTTTAATTTTGTTCTCCCTTAGAGATGTTGGCAGTAGTTAGGAGATTGTAGAAGTAGAAACTTAGGTTGTAGAAATTAGAAAGAGCTGAGAAAGAAGGAGGACAGCAGAGGTGAGGTGTTAGGTGACAGCATAAGAGACTGGTGGGCGGGTGTTTGATAAGGTGAATTTGCGTTTATTTGTTACATGTTTTACACATCTTTTTTTTTCTTCAAGCTCTGTGGAAGTTACTTGTCGAAATGGTAAGTAAATTCTTTCACATTGTATTTCTTTCTGTAAATGAAATGGATTTCATGGATTATCTGCCTTTAGATAATCAGTAAATATACTCAGGACTGTCTGTGGACCACTGTAGTGATGATAAAGCATGACACCAGTAACAGCTGTGCCCCCTGCAGGCAGGGTGGCCCCATGGGAAGCACTGAGATAGGACCCTCCCCCACCCCCTTCATACCGCCCACACACACACCTGCAACTGTGGAGCTTTCACATATAATGCAAATTCCCAGAGCCTCCGTTTTCTAACTATGACCAGGGGATGACCATAACTTCTTTGGGAACTGGATAGAATTTTTTTCAAAAACCAAATGAGAAAAGTGCTTTACAAACCCTGAAGAGCAAGATATGATTAAGATATTATTTGGCCACTTGGACTTCAACAGAAAGTGACTATTGAGACTTACGTGATTCCCTCAGGACAGGAGCCATCCACTGAATTGAGAGAGACAATCGCTCTCCTGTCTCCTCCACCTGTGTATGGCAGGGATGTGCATCATCAGCATCAGGCAGACCTGGCTTTGAATCCGGGCTCTACCACTTAGTGGCGGGGTGACCCTCGGCATGTCACTTAACTTCTCTGAGCACCATGACTGTTCATTGGAATGAGGGAGGTCTCAGCCGGGGTGATGCCTGGATGGTCACTGACATTCTTTTTTTTAAAATATATTTTATTGATTTTTTACAGAGAGGAAAGGAGAAGGATAGAGAGTTAGACACATCGATGAGAGAGAAACATCGATCAGCTGCTTCCTGCACATCCTCTACTGGGGATATGCCTGCAACCAAGGTACATGCCCTTGACCGGAATTGAACCTGGGACCCTTGAGTCCCCAGGCCATGCTCTATCCACAGAGCTAAACCGGTTAGGGCTGTCGCTGAAATTCTGGCAGTCAACAAAGGAAGACCCTGGTTATAATGTGGCATCACAGTTAAGGAGAAAAGAGACAGGCGGCTATCATATCATCTCGCTGACAGGGTTGTGGGTGGCATTGGGGCATCATCTGAAAGAGATGGACGTGGACCTTCAGGCTCAAGGATGGCCTTTCAGAGGGACGCAGAAAAAGACCCTCAAAACTGAATGACCCCAAGTGCTTGGAATCCCACCTGTGGACTTTCCATTCTTTTTTATCCTATCCCCTTATTCAATGCCAGTACTCTTTTTTTTTTTATTGTGTTACATGTATACATATCTCCCTGTTGCCCCCCCTCCCTCCCAGGCATACCCCAACTCCCCAGTGTCTATGTTCATTGGTTATGCTTATATGCATGCATACAAGTCCTTTGATTGATCTCTTATCTACCCCACCTCTCCTTAATCTTCCTGCTATAATTTGACAGTCTGTTTGATGCTTTACTGCCTCTGTATCTATCCTTTTGTTCATCAGTTTACAATGTTCTTTATTATCCACAAATGAGTGAGATCATGTGGTGCTTCTCCTTCACAGACTGGCTTATTTCACTAAGCATAAGGCTCTCCAGTTCCATCCAGGTTGCTGCAAATGGTAAGAATTCCTTCTTTTTAATGTCAGCATAGAATTCCATTGTGTAGATGTACCACAGTTTTCTGATCCATTCATCTGCTGATGGGCACCTAGGCTGTTTCCAAATTGTAGCTATTGTGAATTGTGCTGCTATGAACATAGGGATGCATAGATCCTTTCTGATTGGTGTTTGTAATTTCTTAGGATAAATTCCTAAGAGTGGGATTACTGGGTCAAATGGGAGTTCCATTTTTAGTTTTTTTGCGGAAACTCCATACTGTTCTCCACAGTGGCTGCACCAGTCTGCATTCCCACCAACAGTGCACGAGGGTTCCTTTTTCTCCACATCCTCTCCAGCACTTGTTTGTTGATGTGTTGATGACTGCCATTCTGACAGGTGTAAGATGGAATCGCATTGTCATTTTGATTTGCATCTCTTGGATACAGTACTCTTTTTTAAAAAAATGTATATTTTGTTAATTTTTTTACAGAGAGGAAGGGAGAGGGATAGAAAATTAGAAACACGAAGAGAAACATCAACCAGCTGCCTCTTGCACACCTCCTACTGGGGATGTGCCTCCAACTAAGGTACATGCCCTTGACTGGAATCGAACCTGGGACCCTCAAGTCCAAAAGCCAACACTCTATCCACTGAGCCAAACCAGTTAGAGTTGCCACTACTCTTAAAAGAAGAATCTCATGTTGAAACCAGTTTGGCTCAGTGGATAGAGCGTCAGCCTGCAGACTAAAGGGTCCCAGGTTCGATTCCGGTTGTGGGCACATCCCCAGTAGGGGGTGTGCAGTAGACAGCTGATTGGTGTTTCTGTCACATCGATGTTTCTAACTTTCTATTCCTCTCCCTTCCTCTCTGTGAAAAATCAATAAAATATATTTTTAAAAAGTTAAAAAAAGAAGAATCTCAGCCTTGAAAGCACTTTTATGGTTTGTAATGGTTATAAATAAAGCATTATTGATTACAGTAAAACCCGTGTGGGGAAGCTACCGGTTGCTTCCCACATGGCTGTTAATTGGAATGAGGGAGGTCTCAGCCAGAGGCCTAGCTGAATGTCTGCCTCCCTGTGTGGCCAGAGCTCTGAGCCTGGGCAGGACAGGTGGGGAGAGCACAGCCAGTGACCATCCAGGCAGTCAGCATGCCGGGCACGGGCATAGTTAATCCACTGTATTCCTGCCAGTGCAGTGAACTGCCCCCATTTGACAGGAGAGGAAACTGCCCAAGGTCATGCTGCTAATAAAGGGCGGGCACAGAGTTGATCCTGAGTGGCCTGGCTCGGAGACGAGCCTTCTTTCCTCTCCCTCTAAGCTGCTCCAGTATCAGAGAGGAAGGGAGAGGGACCTGCCCCCATTTGTTGCTCTCTCTTCGATGTTTCTAACTCTCTATCTCTCTGCCTTTCTCTCTGATACTGGAGCAGCTTAGAGGGAGAGGAAAGAAGGTCAGCCCTGATGGGTGGAGCAGTGGCATAAAGAGTGACTGCGCTCCTCTATCCGTTTAACTTGTGCCAAGTGCTTGCCTCACACCCCGCCCTCTTTCCTCCTGGAATGGGGAGCCTAGGTTTCCAGGGAAAGGAGAGACAGGGAAGGAGCAAGGGGCCAGTCGGAGCATGAGGGCCTCAGGGACTTCATCAGGAGGTGGCGATGATCCTCTGAGGGCCTCTACACCAAGGGATGACAGAATCAAACAACGTAACACAAATCCCAAAGGCCCTTTCTGGGAAAGAATAAGTCCCAAGTATCAGTGTAAGCCGGTTCTTAGGAACGTAATCCGCTTGTGCATTGATTTGGACCTTCTCCCCCTCCTGTCACGCTGCCAGGATGCCAGGACGCTGCTGTCCTGCATCGATTTCAGGAATATCACCGACGTCCTGACTGAGGAGGAAGCCCATGGTGAGTCACGGGCGCGTGGTGGACCGGGAAGCCTTCTGCCCATGCTGATGTGTGAACAGCGTCATGTGTGCGGCATCTGTTGTCCAGGAGAGTGAGGGTGCTTTTTATTTTTTCCGGAAATACTGCAGAGAGGTCAAGTTGCTAAAAAAAGAGAGAGGTGGGCTGTGAGAAAATTTCCCTCATTACCTTTGTTATCATTGTTTACTTTTGAGTGTCCCTGTCCCTGGGGGGTTCACATTGTTGTCCTCCCCAAATGCCTCATGCCCAGCAGCCAGTTGAATCTGGATGAAGAAGCCTCCTGAGTGTGACTGTACAGGAAGGCCTTGGGCTAGAGGGGACTCCTGGACCCCTAATCCCTCACCCACACCCCCATCCTCTGCTTGACATCCTCAGAATATGCATGATCCTGAGGGCTGGGTGCAGGATCAGAAGGAGATTCTCTGAGGGGCAGCAGCTTAGCCACAGGCGATCTAATTCTGAAGGTCCCTCGGAAGAACAGACTGGGGACAAGCGTTGTGTTTCCACAGAAGAGCAAAGGCTAACGCCTGGCTCCGTGCCTACACTACGCCGCAGGCCTGGCTGGGCTACTCGGACGACAGGCAGAAGCAGGTGGGTATTTGAACCTGGCTTGGTAGACAGGATTTATACTCCTGGCTTTCTGGAAGGGTTTTAATATTTTCTTGTTAGCCTTTCTAAATCCTTACTGCTCCAAGGCCTCATGTTGGAAGTACTTATACTTGAGCAAAAGCAACGCCATGCACATTGAGGACATGGGACTCTGACACAGGCAGGGACACAGGCTGGGACTCTGTGACCAGTGACTCCCACCTCGGGTTCTGAAAGGCGACAGCCTAGGATTTGATTCCCAAGCAGAGGCAGCAGCGTAACCATGTGCAGTGGTACCGGTAAACTAGCCGGACCTCAGTTTCCTCACTGTGAACGGGGGAAGCAGTCTTTTATCTCACAGGGGGTTTTGAGGATTCAGAAAAAGGCCATAATTGTGTAGCACTTGCAGCACAGCGCCTGGCACGGAGTGTGCAGTCATTGTATGGCTGTCTTACCACGCTTCCCCCTCATGCTATGCTCACCCACAGCTGAGAGAAAGCCGGGGGGACTGGATCCCATTTCTTCTTCTTACACCCATTAGTTCTGTGGAAGCTACAGAATATTATTAGAGCTTTAAAAAGAGGGACATACATGCTCCATTCCTCCTGCAGGAGGGTTGTGACAATTAAAGGAATGGTTCCCATAGAGACGAGGGAAGAAAGCCACCCTACAAATACAAAGAGTTACGCTGTTGGCTGAGCGGATCCTGCTCTGAATTTAAACAACACATGGCTGTTCTTGTGGTTCCGGCTGCGGCCACGGCATCTGTGGGACCAGATCAGAAATGACCGAGGAGCTCCTGGGACCGAGAGAGCTTTTCGGTGTCTGGTGATGGCTGTGCTCTTCTCCCCGCAGCTCTGCACCGAGGCACTGCAGGGCAGCTGGACCCCGTAACTTATTTGTGTGGTAATGAACTTGACCTTTCCACTTGGCTGCGCGAGAGGCTCGGCCATGGCGAGGAAGCAGGATCCAAGGGCGCGGAGAAGGCCAGGATTCTCCCAGGAGCAGTCAGGCGTGTAGGGAAACCTAAGAGATGTTTCAGCGTAAGTCAGGCTCTCTTTTCAAAGATAAGACATGAGTCCTAATTAGAACCTTAGAACATCAGAGCTGAAAGAAGACCCCGGGGAGCGCTGGTTTCAAGTGCGTCCGTGTAAGCAGATTCCTAGAAATCCACTCTTCGCTATCAGTAAGTAACAAGCGCTGACTCAGCTTCTACGTGAAAACCTCCAGAAGCAGCGAGCTTCGCTTGAGAAGGCACGTTTGCATGGTTGGAGGGCTTCCGTGAGCCCTTTGTTTCCATGTAACTTCCAGTCGCTGGTCCCAAATCTTCAGAGTCCCCAGAAGTCTGGCTCCTGAGATAGCCCTTCTCTTCCCCTGGGCTGTGTTCTCTCCAGTCACTCTTCCCTCTTCTCTCCTGTCTCCCTCCTCATGGTTATGGAGCCCTGGCATCCTAGGATCTTCCTCTGGAGAAACTGGCTGTCAGTGGCTCTGACCCAGCGCAGGATACAGAGGACCATCATTTCAATCTAGTCACCGTGAGCATCAGTGCAGCTCAAGGAGGCTCGTTTGCGGGGATAAGTCTCCAGGTTCTCCATGGCTCTCAGTCAGTCTGGCCGCCTGGCCTCTTGCTGCTCAAAGTGTGGTCTGTGGAATAAGGGTCCCCTCGATGGTCAGAAATGCAGACCCCCAGGCCTCCCCCCAGACTCACTGGGTCAGAATCTTCGTTTTAACAAGACCCCTGGGTGATGTGTGTGTGTGAGAGGGCTGAATTCTTGTGAACACCTCAGCTGAATACAGGATGGGGGAGTGAGAACTTGAAGGAGGCAGCATGACGCGCTGGGAAGAGGCTTAGGAATGTGACAGATCCAGAATCCAGTCTTACCTTTTTCTCTCATCGCCTGCAAGTACTTGCCGTGTGATCATGGGCAAGTTGCTCAGGTTCTCTGAACCTTATGTTCTCTCTCCCTGTAAATATGGAGTCATATTAACTCATGGTTCCTCTCAAAGTTGCTGTATCTGAAAAAGACCGCACAGTCAGGACTCCTAGCAGGCTCTCGGCGAATGCTGGCACGTGCCCTCCGCACGGAACCAGGAAAGCCTGGAGCAGTCGTAGCTGGTGAGCCAGAGGAGGCCGAGGAGAGCTTGCAGAGGCCCCCACCCCACCCCAGGAAGCTGGGTCTAGAAGCTGACACCTCCACCTGGGATAGAAATGTGCCTAGTGCCGAGCGGAGGGGACAGAATGGCAGCAGGTGCCTGAGTGTGCGTGTTGTTCTGCACCAGCCTTTGTTGGCACAGAGGGTAGGCATTGTGGATAGGAGAGATCCTTCTGGAGCAGCAGCCTGGATATTGAGTGTGCAGGGCAGAGAGCCTGGAGAACGAGGGAGAGGACGCTGCCTCCCCCATGTGGTGGCACCTCTTCCACATGGCAGTGTCACACTCCAGCCGCCCATGCCTCCTCTGGCAAAGCGAAACATGGGGAACAGTGGGGGGCACGTCTCCAGAGTAACTGGGTGTCAGAACAGATTAAGGGAGCTCCTAAAGTGGCCAGCTGTGATGTCCGGGAGACCTCTGCTGCTGCCTAGTTATGTGACTAAATCACTTCAATCCCCAATCTCAGGCCCCTGCACCCCGGCTTTGACTTCTCTCTGAGTTGATTGAGGAGGAAGCCCTCTTATTGAGGACCACGCAGAGAAGTCTGTTTCATCGCGCATTCTTTTCATTGGGATGTGTCAAGATGGCTTACTTAGCACTCCTTCCCTGGCCTCTCCTCTCCTCTTCAAGTCTGGGGCTTTTTCATTCTTAATTCTCTTTCATTGCACAGCAAACACCCAGTTAATGCTCTGAAAGATCTAACTGCTCTCTCAAGTTCCTTCCCACTTTAGGTCAGCAGGTAATTAACTGTCATTGACCTGATGATGAGTAAAGAGATACTGTTCTTTACTTGAAAAAAACAGGATTTTTTTTTTCCCAAGTGATTTGTCTGAAGATTGATGGGAAAAGAGCAAGAAGTTACTAGAGAATGTGATGTGTGAATTATTGACCAGGACAGTCAATTCTGCAGGAAATCCAGATATCTTGCTTAAGTCAGGGGACATAAACTATCAAACCAAATTGATTGTACAGGTTTAAGGTGAAAGTTGGTGCTGATCTCCAGGATGACATCTGTAGATGCTAACTCATCAGAAACATGATTGGACCTGAGAAGACTTTGGTAAATATCCTCTCCTCCAACTGAGAAACAAGCAGTCCTTAAAGGAAGCCTTTATTCAGGGCCAAACTACAATTCATTTCAAGCAAAGATTAAAAAACATTGGGAACTTTAAAACTGAATGCCAGAGGAAGTACAGCTTGGTGGTCTTGTAGGTAAACTCTTTAAAACACACACACAATTGAGGAGGCTGATAGTTAAAAATTTTCTTATTCTGCAGAGCTAGGTAAGATCAGGATTAGGGTTTGTTCCTTCTTGCTAATATGAATGCAGCTGAGATACAGAGGTCTCCCATTGGTGCCCCGGTGTGTCAAATATTTCATCTCCCTTCTTAACAAGTCCAACCAACTGTGTAGTTTTAAAAACATTTCCTGATTGTGTAGTTTTAGACAGAAGACCGGGGCCATAGTGGGAGGTGCTGGGCGGAGGTGCAGAGGAATGGCCAAGACCTGCCCCTGTGTCCACTGTAGCCTCGCAGTCCACAGTTCTTTTCAAGGTGCACGAATTTGTGCAATGGGCCCCTAGTATTTTTATAAAAGGAAGTCACAATAAGATGTTTTTATGAAGTTTTAGAGACTTATTTCCTAAGTTAAAATAGAAGTTTGGAGCCCTTGAGCTAAGATCAGATTTCCCATTATTTATACATGAATTAATGCTGCTTTTGTCTTATGAGGTCATCCTCATCAAAATTATTTATAATAACTAGGAGTCCCAGTGCACAAAGTTTGTGCACTTGGAGGGAGGGATTACTCAGCCTGGCCTGCTCCCTCTTGCAGTCCAGAAGCCTTTGGGGAGTGTCTGTCAACTTAGGCTCAGAGCTGCCACCACCGCTGCTGTGTTCCCCAGCTGTGAGCCTGGCTTCTGGCTGAGCAATGCTCCCCCCCGTGGGAGCGCACTGACCACTAGGGGGCAGCTCCTGCATTGAGCATCTGCCCCCTGATGGTCAGTGTGCATCATAGCAATCAGTTGTTCCATTGTTTGGTCAATTTGCATATTATATAGGATTGTTTCTGTGTGCACTGTATTCTGGGTCTCATAAAGTTTCATGAGGGCACTCTTACCACATGGCACAATGGTTTTCAACCGTTGCAATAATTTTTAAAACTTGTAGTACCTGACTAATCAGGGGCACTGACCTCTCTTCCCTTGGACTGTCAAGTAGAAATATGACAACAGCCAACACAACAGTAGCTGTTGGGTGTAAGTGCCCTGTTTTGAACCATAAATATATAGGTCATATAATAGACTTGGCCCATGTCACATAAGGTAGCATTTGATTGGTAAATTCTTGGTCCCAGAAATCCTTATATACAAAGTATAGGCCCCTGATTTTTTGTTGTTGTTGTTGTCTTTTTTTTTGTAGAGGGAGAGAAACATGGATGTGAGAGCAAAACATGATTGGTTGCTTCCTGCATGCCCATAACCCGGCATGTGCCCTGACTGGAAATTGAATTGGCCACACCTGCCAGGACATAAGTATCTAATTTTTTAAAAAGCCACTTTAGAGCAAAAAGGGTAGGTAATTACTGTTTTGTGTGGTTTTTGTTAGTTTTTTGTTTGTTTGATTGTTTTGTAAATCAAAATTATACCTTTTTTTGTCAGATCAACAAAAAATACAATGTATTTTTTTATGTGCCACCGTCCTTTAGTAATTAGTTTATGTGTGCCAAGAAGTGAAAAGGTTGAACATTGTTGTACTAGAGATAGCTGTTTCTGTCCTCTTCTCAAAGCGTGGTAACGTCGGGGATGGAAGAGCCCTTTGTTAGTTTCTGCATACCCAGCCCCTGGCTTCCAAGCAGGCTCTCTGCACACAGACAGCGAGGGCCTGGGAGCAAGAGGCCTACACTTGAGCTCACCACTTACTTGACTTATTCATGGGAAAATGACTTCTCTGCATATCAGTTTTCTGATCTGTAAAATGGGTTAATGTGAACTGCCTCGTAGAGTTATTATAAACATTAAATTAGACAAAAAGCATAAAATGCCTAGTGGCATAGGCGCTAAATTAATGGATTATTTATTACCGTGCCAGCCACCTGTAAATGACCATTGAACAAACTTAGTATTGGCTGCATGTGGTTCAGAATGTGGTAAAACAATGAGCACTGCAACACACATGTATTCGGTGGCCTCTAAATGCAGATTGGGTCCGAGCTCCGGGGCCTGTGAGCACCCGTCATGGGCCCTTGTGGGCATCCCCTTCTAAGATACAGTAAGTCCTCACTTAATGCTGTTGATAGGTTCTGTGACTCGATGTGAAATGATGCATCACAGAATGGATTTTACCATAGCCTAATTGATATAAACAAGACTTAAGTTCTTACAGCATCTCAACGTTATCATGCAATGATGTTACTTGAGGATTTGCAGTATCTGGAGCCAAAGTTCTGGTCTCTGTGGCTGCTCTTTGGCTTCCTTTATTATGGCTGCTTGCTGGTCTTCCAAAGAGGAAATATCGGGCTCCCGAGGGTTGTCCTGCTCAGCCGTCATGTGGCACTGAGTGACATTTCCTGCCCAGGAGCCACAGCCCTGCAAGGTCGGCACTCGGCAGACCTCATCGCGAAGGGTCTCTCCTTACAGATGATGGATGTCAACCAGCACTGGGATGTGCCCGAGGCAGGGGAGTGGATGGCAAAGCTGGCCGAGTTCAAGCCTCTGTGGATTGAGGAGCCCACCTCCCCTGAGGACATTCTGGGCCATGCCACCATCTCTAAGGTAGAAGAACAGCAGCTGCTGGTGTCCTGTCGTGGACATGTATTTTTGATTGGTTTTCCAGAGTGGCCGCCACAGATCCTAAAATTCCTTTGCGTTTTGTTTTTCCTACTGAAGCAGCTGAAATAATTGTAACTTGTTACCGGTACTGGCTTGCAGACCCACTGAGCTGGAGGCGACAGGGCTCTTGAGTAACCACCGAAGGGGGCTCATCAGGAAGACAAGAAGGGAATAAAGGGAGTGGTGACCTATACGAAGGAGTCAGAGGCTGATCCCTTCAAGTCTGTGAGCGTGGCTGTCTTCTCCCAGTCCCTCACCTCTGCCCCGGCTCCAGAATCTGCAGAGCCCTGGTGGGGAAGGGAGCTAATGGCAGCAGGGGGGCGAGCGCTGTCCTTTCTCTTCAGACACACACAGCCCCCACCCTGTGCACACACTGCCCCCAGGCCTCGTCCCACTCCACAGCAAACAGCTCTGGAGAGCCAAACATTAGTTACATATAGCTCTAAGCTTTTGTATAGATCGAACACTAAATTCTCAGTTTGATCACTTAGAAAATTGACAGTAGGTTGCCTTGTATTTTACAGGCATTGGTTCCATTAAGCATTGGCGTTGCCACAGGAGAACAGGTAGGTGACGTCTCCTTGGGCAGGTCCTCCTAGGGAGGACTCATCTTATGTTAGGGTACATCACTGGTATTTTGAGTTGGAAATTTTTCATAATCTTAGAAATTGGGTCCTCTTTTAGCACTTCATTAGAGTCAAGAGTCAGCTATCGTCGAAAAAAAGTTTCTGGATTGTTCTATAATCCATATGACTGAGGTCATTTATCCTTTTCAACGTGTCTAATGGAAATGCATAAGGCAGCAATTTAAACTTGCTACTTGCCAAGGCATAAAATGCACTGTGTGGTTCTCAGAAAGCCAGCTTCCAATTTGAGTAAACATGACTGCGTTCACGCTCTATGCTTACAAACGAAGCACCAACGCCTGCCAAAACCCGAGGCAGGCAGCCCACGAGCAGAGCGGGGAGAGGGAACAGACTCTCGGTTTCCCCCGCAAAAGGAGCAGGGCTGCGTTGCCACAGTTCTGTTTTGTCCTCGGTGCCATCTGCTCATCCCCGCCCCCGTGTATCCCCCGATGCTTCACTTTGCTATGACAGTTACTCCTTAAGAGGTGGCGAGTGCTGTGATTTCACATGACTCACATAGATCCACCTGCACATTTGTAAAGAAGTGATCGGAAGACCCCCACCTGAACTCTCAGGGCTTGACTCGTGCCAAGGAGAACAGAGAATACAGTTCAGGCTTCTGGAAGGTCACTGCTGAGTGACTTGGAATTTGGCGTGTTGCCAGGTTTGCAGACCTCAAAGGGCAGGGCTGAGGCTTCTGCTGATCGTACTGACATTCTATTTCCAGTGCCACAATAGGGTGATGTTTAAGCAGCTCTTACAGGCCAAAGCCCTGCAGTTTCTCCAGATTGACAGCTGCAGGCTGGGACGTGTCAATGAGAACCTCTCAGTGTTGCTGATGGCCAAAAAGTTTGAAAGTAAGGGTGTGGCAGCCTGCAGACCGCACCTCCCTTTCCCTGCCCACGAAACACCTGTGGTTCCCTCTGTAGTTTGCCATTTTATTTTATTTTTTTTCCTCTCTGAGGCTTAATCAGGGGATCTTTGATGATTGTCACCCTGGAATTTCATCCCTCAACATTAACGAATGATTTAATTCCTTGCTGGCAATGGCAACCGCAGGTTCTCACCCCTTCCCTCCCTCTGCCCTGCGCCTGGCATTCAGTAGAAATCTGCCTTCATTTTAGTTCCTGTTTGCCCCCATGCTGGTGGAGTAGGCCTCTGTGAACTGGTACAGCATCTGATTCTATTTGACTTCATACTAGTCTCTGCAAGCCTTACAAACAGGTGAGTGAGGCGGCGTTAACTTCCACAGCGGCCCTCAGCCCAGATCTTTTATTCCTGCCCTGGTGACCAGAGGCTCTGAGAACCCTGTCCCTGTGGACAGACATCCTGGAACTCAAAGGTCAGGTTGGTTTTGCTCCCACTTCACCTGGGACAGTAACAAGGAGACCCTACAGTAAATAACCATTTTTCATTTAGTGGGGTGGGTTCTTGGTAGCTGAATCACCACTTTGTTTTGTTAAGTACATGGAGGTGGGGGAGAAGGCGATTTTTTCAACCCGATAGAAAGCAGAACTCCTTCAACCAGCACCTGTTTCTGACTTTCAAAAGCCCCACTTCTATCATCGGTGTATTCTCTGCCCTGCCCACCCTCCTCTTCCGGACCCCGAACTCTCCCCTGACCTGGTCACATCATTACCATTTAGTTCCCTCTGATTTCTCAACATGTCCCACGTGAGCTTTAAACTAGGTCAGTCTCCTTCCAGTCGCCTGCACATGTACAGATTCATTATGCTTTCTTTCCTCCTGGAATTAAATGTGCTATCACAGAAAGCTCACTAGAAACATACACTGAGTGGCCAGATTATGATGATCTCTGAATGCATAATCTGGCCACTTAGTGCATATCCTATATAATAAAAAGGCTAATATGGAAATTGTCCCCTCAACTAGTTCAACCAGCAGGCAGGCAGGCCACCCTCCCATGTCCCCTCCCCCTGGCCAGGCTAGCCGGACCCCACCCATGCATGAATTCATGCACCGGGCCTCTATTTTACACACACACACACAGTGGCCAGGTTATTATGCATTCACAGATCATCATAATCTGGCCACTCAGTGTAGAGTGAAAGCATAAAAACATGCATGGGAACAGTAAATACCAGACTCATGGATGTGAAAGAAATGGGACCTGGCAGGGTATATAGGGGCTTCAGTTATAAAGTACTGATTCCTTTCTTAAGCTGGGTATCGAGGAGGCACATGCTGCCTTTTAATATGTCTAAAGTATTTGCTTTTTTTCAGAGACTTGTATTTCTTTCATTAAGGAGCATTTAGAAAGTGTTAATATTGTACGTTTTTACATTACCTTCTTCTAATTAGTAACTGTCCAGAAAGCACTCCATATACAGTATTAGAAATACACTGGAACTGCTGGACAGGGTTCTGTGTATTGAATTTTAATCAAGATCCTTAGGGAAAAAGAAGTTTATAGAGTTCCCTAATCTCTCTCTCTCTCTGAAGTATTTTAAACCATAAAAAGTAAACATTCCTAGGATATTCTGCTTTTGCCCCTCTCATTTTAGTTCCTGAAGGCAGGACCAAGGGTGGTTCCTTGCAGGCCTTGAGGGATGAGAAAAAGAGGGTCCGCCCTGAGCCGCTGTGCACTGCCCAGGAGTGAGGGACAGTGCCTCCTGCCGCTCTCCTGAAAGCAGCCTCACTGCTCAGAGATGGCACTGTGCTGGGAGAAAGCCCCACACAGACCCTGTGCTATCACACCTCAACGCCCCAGCTTTGATTTCTGTGGGGAACATTGTCCTTTGTTCAGTCTTCAAGGCCCAACTGTCTCTCCCATGGGGTTGGCTCATCTGTTCTCTATAGAGTAGAGGGAGCAAACAGTGTACAGTCGATGACTTAGTATTTATGTCCACCGAAAGCATGAGGCCCTCTCTGTGTATCCCCTGTGCAGGGCACCTGCCTGTCCTTCACAGCAGCTGTTCATTAGCTGGAGACTAAAGTTAGGCAGCAGCTAGGCCACTTGCTCCATATAACAGACTAGAAAGTGGCTGATACCAAATTTGAACAGATGGGTCTGATCCTAAAACTTGTGCTCTTCTAAATCATGTGAATAGATGGAGGAGACCCCATTTGGTGAATTTAATCTCCTCATCTAACTTCTGACTAAAGGCACCCGAATAATTCCAGATACTTATGGAGTCTAAATTGAATCCTTTTGGGTCCACAAAACCTTTAGTTAAGAGACTTTGGTTCATTTCATCCAAGCCTCCACATTGCTTTGTTTTATAGATAAGAACCCAGGGCACAGAGGTTGAGGGAAATGTGGTTATCAGCCATGTCTTGACCAAGGCCACCCTTTCTTCTCTGTGGTGTCGCTCCTTCTGCTTTAACAGTTGCCACCAGTGAAGGATCTAATTTAAGGCATTAATACCCCACCTGACCCTTTCCTCCTAGAATGTGCGAATATGTTGACCACCTGCATGAACGTTTCAAGTATCCTGTGGTAATCAAGAATGCTTCCTACATGCCTCCTAAGGTGAGTTTGGCAGGAAGACCCCCCAAGCCAGCCACTGCTGTATTGGTTCACCTAAGCTAGACGCTAGTGCACAAAGCTGACTCCTTAGAGTTGATTTCCATATCTAGAAACAAATGGCTTTTTAGTTAGTCAACACCAAATCCCCAAGGTCTGCAGGTCAGGGTTTGGGGGTGAAATTGCCCAACAAGGCCCCTCTTATGCTAGCTTTTCCTCACCAGCTGAGACCTTAAAATGTGCACTCTTTGTGAAAACAAAACCAACAAACTGGCACCAACACGTAGGCTAGTCAACTGACAAGGTTTGACTGCAGTTGTGTTATCTGGGCCATTTACCCTCAATAGGGTCGAGGTCAGGCCTCATTTTCAGAAGCTGAGCTATCAGAGGAAACTTGATTTGTGCACTAATCCTAGGAAGTAGCCAATAGTGTGTCCTTCTCCTCCATTTCAAACAACCAGAACATTCATTTAAAAAATACTAATTCAGTTGCCTTTAGCTTCTATTTAAAAGCATATCTAGGTGCAGCAGAAATACATTAAAAAAAGTGGTTTTTGTTCCAGTGGTTACTAACACTGTTGTTTGTTTGTTTTTTGTCTCTTACAGGAAACTGGCTATTCCACAGAAATAAGGGAGGAATCTGTAAAGAAATACCAATATCCAAATGGTGAAGTCTGGAAGAAACTCCTCACTGCTCAAGGAAATTAAGGGTTCAGCCTTCACACCCACTTCTTTTTTAAGTGAAAAGGCTTAACATTTCTTGGGTCTGGTTTTACAAAAATAGGGAAAGAAAATCATCCTACCAATGAAAACAAATTCAGCTGAAAGTCATATTAACCTCAATAATCAGCACAGTAATTATTATTATTTGATTCTTTTAGCACATGAACATACTCTCCTACTTAATCCTTAAATTTAAATGTAACTAGCTCAAAGTATAAGATGGCTGGGTACCAAGTGCTGGTACCCAGACATTAAACTGCACTTTGAAAATAAGCAGCATGTTGCATAACTTGTTGGAACAATTCCTTATTCTATTTAGCATTTCATAAATTAGCAGAATAAAAATAGTTCTGCAGCACCGTGGGGTATCTGGTATGCAACAAAGATAAAAAGATTCCACTCATTAGCCCATAGTGTTTTAGCATCTCTTTTCCAGCTCATTCTAAGCACATTACAGAATTTACACCATACTGAAACTATGGGCAAAAGGCTATTTCATAGTCTTTTTTCAAATAACCCTTTTTCCACTCTCTCTAAAAGTCAATGGATAAAGATGGGGAAAGGGAGGGAGAGTGCAGGGAGAATAACCCTTTTTCAAAAAACCTTTATGCTAAATAATTTTTTAAAATATGTTAATGACTTTTAGAGAGAGGGAGAGAGAGAAACATTAATCGGTTGCCTCCTGCACCAACCCCAACTGGGGATTGAACCCATAACCTGGGTATATGCACTAATCAGAAACTGGCAATCTTTGGTGCACAGGATGATGCTCAACTGAGCCATATCAGGCAGGGATATACTAAATAATTTCAATGATAAAATGCAGCTAGAATCAGATAAACCATAAAAATGGAAAAATTTAGTAGTTTAGTCAGCATTTCTAAAATATATGCTAACCTCAGCAGCATCCAAACAAGCATCCAAATAAATATAGCATATTTATTTAGATAGGAAGTGTGCAGAATGGTAGTAGAGAAAGAAAGAAAGAAAAAAAAACCCCAGGTGAATGCAGAAATCTTCTTTATTAAAACAATATATAAAACAAACAACTTTACATGTTCATAACCACACCAACCATACATTATTATGACTGGTGTTATTCAGCTTGCTCAAATATGAGGGAATAACTTATAATTTTTGAAATCATACAAATGTGGGATTGAAATGCATGTATATGATTTCTGAAGTATATACATTTTTACTCTCTTCACTTTATTCATAATATCAGTATTTTCTTACATCCTCATTCAGTTAAGGCTTTTTCTTACTAAGAGAGTCAGCACATTTATATTTGCCAGTGGTAACAGTCTTACATTAATGACTAATAACTGACAGTTACCAACTGATTTTTGACCTCGTTCCTTCTTTCTTTAGAACAAAAAGAATTTTCACCTAAGCATCCGTTCCAACCCCTAAAGACAGTATCCTTCAAATAACTCCTTTGAAAGCACTTTAAACGGCCATTTCCATTTTAATAGTGGGATGAGGATTGTACCCTTCAATCTGAAAGTCTTCAGCCTTGAAGTCATCGATTGTCTCAACTTTTCGAAGGATTTTAAGCTTCGGGAAAGGCCTTGGTTCTCGCTGAAGCTACAAACAGTAGACCATTATTTTGCTATATCTGTACTACTGCTTTAACTCTGCTCCCCGCAACCCTTCATGAGACAAGCACACTGTCTTTTATCAGCAAGAATTACTTAAGGGGGCAATACTGTGGATACCTTTTCCCTGGTTACACAATACTGTTGGAGCATAACTAACCGTTACTTTCACATAGAGTGGAGGGAGGGTATTTTGTGGAATCATTCGGTGTTAGGAGCCTGGTGGCTCCCCAAGTGTAAGTTCTTATGATTGTTTGCTCCTGGTAAATTTATCAAAGACGACACAGTTTCTTACTTTTCTATTTGTAACTCATAGTAGGCACTCAAAAATGGTTACCTGAATCCCACAATTCCTATTCCAACTACTCCTGTCAAGGAAAGATGACATCTGTTGACAATTATCAGAAAGGGATGCATGCCGGATCACTGAGATGAACCACGTCGATGAGGATGTGACAGAGGTCACGACTTCACATTATTCTGACCAGCATGACAGGAGCAGTGAGCTAGAGCAGCATCTGGCTAAGCCTTGAAGTCACCCTCTAAGTCAAGGCAGACAAATTTCCTCAAAGGAGAAACTTTAAAAACCTGGATCTAATCTGGAAGGGCCTAAAGGGTTTCAGTTTGACATTTTTATTCTTGGGGCTCATGATATGTACAGACACTCAGATTATTTTTATTGCCATTTTCAAATCATTTTTTGGCTGCTATAATTCATGGATTTGAGCCTATTTCTGAAAGTTCAAACCTAAGTCCTGTATTTAGGATAAACTTAAAATATTGAAATGCTACCTCTGAGCAGGTCCTAAATTCTCTGGCTTAGTCCCCCACAGCACCTGTCACGCCTATGGTAGATGGGGCATGTGTCTCCCTTGTCTCCACCCACCTGCCCCCCATTAAAGCTCTGCAGTCAGAACAGGTCACACTATCTCTTTCATAGCACGGAGAAAATGCCTATTATAATAGCGATGTTCTATAAATCAACCTTTTATCAAGAGAAGGGACCAACCTTCAAAGTGCAACAGATAGCCCGAGCCGGTGTAGCTCAGTGGATAGAGAGTCAGCCTGTGGACTGAAGGGTCCCGGGTTTGATTCCAGTCAAGGGCACATGCCCAGGTTGCAAGCTCGATCCCCAGTAGAGGGCGTGCAGGAGGCAGCCAATCAATGAGACTCTCTTATCACTGATGTTGCTATCTTTCTCCCCTCTCTCTTCCTCTCTGAAATCAATAAAAATATATTTAAAACAAAAAACAAAGTGCAACAGATAGAATTCTTACCTGCATTTTCAGCGGCTCAATATGATTCAAGTAGACGTGTGCATCTCCCAAAGTGTGCACAAAGTCACCTGGCTGGAATTGCATGGGAGGAAGCAAAACAGGAAGTGTTTTAGTTTTAATCCCTCTCCAACACATCATGTAAACATACATTATGCAGAGTACACAGATATCTCAAAGCTTTTCAGGAAATAAAGAATTTAACCAGTGTTGCTATTAAGAAAAGTTAATTTATAAAAGTTACCTGTACTATCAACAACCTATATAAACTTGTTCATACAGCCCACAAGGATGGGAAAGTTCCATGGAGAGTTACAAAATGAACCAGTTCATTTCTTTTTTTTTTCCTACCTATTTTTCACTTTGCTTTTTTCCTCGGTTTTTGTTGTTTCTTTTAAAAAATGTTTTATTTTTCTAGTTAGTTTTCTAATTATATATGTTTTAAGTCACAGTTGAGTCAGTTCTGTTCTTATTTAACTGAGAATTCTGGGCGATTCGTTTTTTTCATGTGAAAGAACCTGAGTTCAGCTCTTTAGGCCAGCAACCATTGTTCCTCCCTCAGAGCAGCCCACCTTCAGGCCGGTGATGTGTGCGATCATGTAGGTGAGCAGGGCGTAGCTGGCAATGTTGAAGGGCACACCTAGCCCCATGTCTGCTGACCGCTGGTACAGCTGGCAGGACAGCTCACCGTTCACCACGTAGAACTGGCAGAGGGCATGGCATGGAGGCAGGGCCATGAAAGGAAGATCTGAGGAGCCAGCACAGAGGAATATAAGGACGGGGAGGGGTGGTTTTAAAGAATACAACTACAGTGGTACCTCGAGATACGAGTTTAATTCGTTCCGTAACCTTGAGGCATGGGAAACTATGAGATGCTCGAGTCGCGGTAAACTGGTGGGTATTGTGCAGCCGGCCGATCCGCGCGATTACTCCTATCTCAAATGTTGGTCATATTTCAAAGCAAAAATCGCTCGCTCGACGGCTCGTATCTCAAAAATCTCATATGTTAGGGCACTCGTATCTCGAGGTACCACTGTATAGGCAAAGTGAAACAGAAGCAAAACACAAGCCAACTCATGAGATGGAGGTCAGGTGACCCCCCATGACCCACACCTTCCCTTCATGGTAAAGCAGACCATTCCAATCCCAGGGATGGCACAAACCTGTCTGTTAACGTGAGCCTTCTCTGATGTACATTTACTAGTACAATGGGAGAAGCAATGCTCTCCCATACGAGCTGAAATTACCTGGATCAGGCCTAAACGGGCAGTCAGACATCCCTCTCACAATCCAGGACTTTTGGCTTCTAACTGCTCGCCTTCCTGCCTTCCTGATTACCCCTAAACACTTCTGCCTGTCAGCCTGATCACTCCCTAACCACTCCCCTGCCAACCTGATTGCCCCTAACTGCCTTCCCCTGCAGGGCTGGTCCACCCTAACTGCCCTCCCCTGCAGGCCTGATCCCCCACCCCAACTGCTCTCCCCTGCAGGCCTGGGTCCCCTGCAACTGCCCTTCCCTGCAAGCTTGATCTCCCCCAACTTCCCTCCTCTGCTGGCCTGGTCACATCTAACTGCCCTCCCCTGCAGGCTTGATTTGCCCCCAATTGCCCTCCCTTGCAGGTTTGGTCCCTCCCAACTGCTCTCCCCTACTGGCCTGATGGCCCACAACTGCCCTCCCTTGTAGGCCTGGTCCCTCCCAATTGCCCTCCTCTGTTGACCATCTTGTATCCACAAGGGAGCAGGATCTTTGATCACATGGGGCAGCTTTCTTGTGTTGGAGTGATGGTCAATTTGCATATTACTTTTTTATTAGATAAGATATCAAGGTAGAAGGGATCTAAAACTTCTTCTGCCCCAATTTACAATGATAAAATCTTACATGTATTTTTATAGGCCATTTATAACCCTTTTGGGAGTAAGAGTAAGTATAAATATACAAATTAAGGGGATCTGGATCCAATTCCATCCTCTGAAGGTAAAAATGAGGCCAACTGTGACTTGCCCAGGGTCACCCAAGTGACCATGAGGCTGGGAGGTCCTTGGGCCTGCCTCCTGCTGGAGGCCCCTGCAACAAGGCCAGGTTGCTTCCCCTTATGCCAACCCTACAGTCGGGACAGGAGAGGATGACTGAGATGCTTTCAACCTTTTGGATTCCAAGCACACAGGATGATTCTTCTGTCGTCAGGGTTGGTTTTGATCGTGTCAATCACCTTTTGCAGCTGGTCTACTCCTTGACCGGAATAATCTACAGAATTATTGAAAAGAGAAGATGTGTTCAAGTTAATTACATCATCTGGTGAGATGGCCTCACAGGTCTCTGTCATACTGTCCTTCCACAGCTCCGCCTTGGCTCATGCTTGCGAGAAATCCAAATGCACTTCGTGAGTTTCTCAGGTTATATTGAGTTTAAGGCCTGGTCTAGGCTCCTAGGCCTATCTGGAGCCATAACAAGTCTATTTTCTTTTCTGTGTAAAAATCCTTTAAGGATTTGATTGGTCCTGTTACTTCCTCCCTCTCCCCAATTTCACCACTCCACTCCCCCTTTCCTTAGGCCCTGGCAACCACATGTCTATCTCTGTATCTACACAGCATTTTAGAACTTGATGAAGTAGCCAGCATTCAAAAGATCTCAAGATTGTACATAAAATATAGATTTTAGGTTTTTTGTTTGTTTTTTTTTAAAAAAGAACTCCAACAATATCAGGCCCACATGTCTCTAACTGGCAGGAGAAGAGCTATAACTGCCCCCTTTAGATAAGACTCATGCTCTCCAGATTGCGGTCTCTGCCCAGCTAGCAAACTGTTACTTCTTGCATATGTGCCTACACACACACACACACACACACACACACACACACACACACTCTGAGGGACACATTTGCTTTTTAATCTCTGACCTAAAGATAAGTGGGACAGAGGGGTAAAGGACCAGGGCTGGACTCAGTAAGTAGTGCCACCATGTGGCAGAGGAAGGTGGACTCCAGGAGGAAGATGTTTCCTCTTCCTCACCCGGCAGGATGGGGAGGAGGGGTGACTTGGGATATGAGCTATCACATCAGGGCCAATTACAATGTGATCAAAAGAAAGGGAAACCAAAGCCTCTGCAAGGCCATCTCTGGGAGGTTAGCCCCCTCATGAACTTCCTACCTCACTCCCCAACACAGTGACTGACGTGGGCCACGATTTGCTAAGGAAACAAGGTACAGGAAGTGCCACGCACCAAACCATGCTAATCACTGGGAGTGAGATCTGACCTTCATGAGGTGTGGTCGCGCTCCTGAACCTGAAACAGCCTCCCACAAAGTTAGTTACGCATAAGCTCCCCAGACCCTGGCTTCTCATCCCCCACACTTTTTCAGAAACCGTGGAGCTACGGCGGCGCTCAGGGATCCGAGGCAGCACCGTCTCCTCACCTGAATCCATATCTTTGTATTCTGCCCCAAAATGCCTCCACTGAAAGCCATAAACGGGGCCTAAGTCTCCTTCTTTTCTGCTGGAGAATCCCAGGCTGTCCAGGAAGTCACGGGACCCATTGGCGTCCCAGATTTTCACTCCCTTGGATGACAGTTCTTTAGCATTCGTGGATCCCTGGAAGAGATGGGAGAGCAGAGCAGATGAATTCACTCACCCAGGAACCTTCGGAGCCATCGGACTCAGACTCTGAGAGCCCCCACCAACAGGCCCTCAACAGTCCCTCAGCCTGTCCCCTCTTTAAGCAGGCTGGTCCCAGCCCAAACTTCGAAGGGCCTGCAGGTCAGCCTGATGCTTCTCTGGAACCACCCTCTCAAGTCTTTTTTTCCTGTTTCCCCTCAACTACATTTTCTAGACTGAACACATCCAAGTCCTTTAATCACATTCCTACCCCATCTAGCAGTTTTGTGTTTCTTCACCAACTGTGTTCTGTGTCAAAGTGTGATACCCAGAATGAATTTAATGCTGCACCTGCAGCCTGCTGGGAGTACCTTAGATCTGGCAGACAGAATATTTCTACGGACTGGCCTAATCAGCACTAGCTTTTCTAGCAAATGGCTCTGTTACCTATCTTAAATGTGCCACTCCCAAGCTATGTTTATCCCAACATATACTCACACAGTTAAGGTGTGGTTGGTTTGTTTTTTGCCAAGTACAGGCCTTACGTTTATTTCTCTGATATTTTATCTTATTAGAGTTGGCCCTTGTCATCCTAACCTGTATCCTGATTGTGCGTCCAGGTCAAGGACAGACCTCTACTGTGCCATAATGGTTACAAGCAAGGCTATGGTGCCACACAACCTTGTCCCTGTGCCTGTCCTCTAACTTCCCTTCTTTACCTTAATAAACCACAGCAACTCCTCCAAAACACCCTTCCAGAATACACGCTTGGTTGTCAGCAGAGGAAACTCATCTGAAAAACAATTTGCCTTATCATTTCATGATGGGAACATAGCAGATGCCATCTAACTCCCTCTATGGAAGAAAACGACCCCAAGACATTAGGCCCTGGAATGACCTAGAAAACGGCAATTCCTGGCCAACTGGGCACCTGGGATCAGGGTGGAGCTCCCAGGGTGCAGTGCAAGTCACACAATTCGGACGAGGACCACCCTCCTGAGCCCTGCACCCACCAGACACAGCAGTTCCACACAGTGAGCTGGGGCAGGGGCAGCCGGGGCAGGGGCCAGACCTGTAGGGATGCGTGTAGGGATAGGGAAAGAGCAACCATCTACCACCGTTAGTGAGACTCCTTTGCAGAGATGTGAAGACAACAGGACTATTCCATGATTAACCTCTGAGGAAGGCCTGTGCAGGACCCACGGAAAGTAGGTATCACACTGGCCAATACTGAAGAGTAGTTTATAGAGATTCGCAAAGCAGACCTACTTCTAGGTTTTAAGTGTACCAGAAAATAGTAATGTCTAAACACTTTATATGCATGATCCTACTTAATCTCCAACCCTACTTAAGGCACCTTTATGATCTCCACTTTACAGTCAGCAGGAGGGAATATAGAAGTTTGCATCAAGAAATAAAAAAATGCAAATATAAAGCTTATCTCTGTTCAGTTGGGTAGTTGATATTCATGTAACAAGGATACATTTTTCAAGCACCTACTGTTATCCTTATTGCCTGAACATTATTTCCTCCATTTCAAGTGCATGGGGAGGCTGAAGACCTGAGAGGTTAAGTAACTTGCCCAAAGTGTAAGAAGAGCTTGAGTAAAACTAGGTCTTTGGCTCATTGGCAGTCAGTCCACTGCTCGTGGAGCTGCAGAAAGGTGGATCCCTCTGCCCAACGCAGATTAGATGCACCCGGGTATTTTCCTGTTTGCAGAGTGTGGGGTGCAGAGTTTCACACGTGACCACAGCGAATCTGCTTTACCCACAGGGGGTCTTCTCCTTAAAACCACCCTCCACAGGGAGACAGGTCCCGGGCCCACCCCCACCTCCACCCTTTGTCTCCTGAAAGCTAATAAGAGACACTTTTCCCCAAAAATCATCCTGTTTTAAAGTAATAATAGACGAATAGGAACTTCTCCTCGGATCATCGAGTTCGTTTCAAGGATTCAGAGGAAAGAATGCTGGCTCGTGGGCCCGGGATGGGAAACCTGTCAGGAGCCACAAGTTTTCCCGCCCAGGCCTCTCGGTTCACTCCCTTCCCGCCGCGGCTGCCCCGCCCACAAAATACTGGCTCCAATTTTGAAAAACTTGGCGAAGCGGAACGGCAGCACGGGGAGGGCAGTGGCGCCCCGTGGGCGCGCCCGGGCAGATCCCCTCCCGCTCCGGTTCGGGGCGCCACTCCTGGGTCGGATCCGCTTAGGGGGAGACCACAGGGCCAGGCGCTAAGCGCCCGGCCTTGCAGCCAGAGGGCCCCCGGGGTGTCACTTCCCGGCGCCGCCCCGCCCGTGCCTGCGACCCCACGCACATCTGCCCTCGAACCCAAGCCCCAGGGTGGTGTCTGGCCAGCGGTACTAAGGACACCTCCCCGCCTCCGGGGACTGGGGTCAGGACGGCCCCGCGGGGCCCGCCCCTCCCGCGCGCTCTCCCCGCCGCAGCTCCGAGCGCCCGGCGCCCGCCCGCCCGCCCGCCCCGGCGCGCCCGCGGTCACCTCGCAGGCTGTAGCGCGCCTGCATGCCGAACACCGACAGGGTGCCGGTGCCGGTGCGGTCCTCCTTCCGGAAGCCACAGCGGAGGATGTGCTCGATCTGCCCCAGGTACTGCAGCTCCCCGTGGGGCCGCGGCTCGGCGCCCCGCTCCTGCGCGGCGGGCGGCGGCGGCGGCGGCGGCGGGGGCAGGGGCAGCTCGGAGCCCGCGGCGGGCATGGTGCGGGCGCGGCTGGGAGCTCGGGGAAAGCAGCGGGCCAGGCGGCCGGACCTCCTGCAAGCGCCTCCTCTCCCGCTGCCTCGCCCGTCGACTCCGCCTCTTCCTGCTCGATGACGTCGGGGCCGCGGAGCCCCGGGTCTCCCGCCTCCTGGCGTCCGCGGGGCGCGCGCAGCGCTGGCGGGCCGGGGCCGGGCCGGGCAGGGACGCACCGGCCTCCCGCACCGGGCGCAGTCAGCCCCTTCGGAAAGGTCGGAACCCCAGGCCTGGGAAACTTCCCAAAGCTTGTGTCCTGGGTGCATTGGCTGAGAAAGGCCTCTCTAGTTGGGAAGTTTCGGGGTCGACCTGGTCATTCGCGGATCCAGGGGAGCTTGCAACCGTCTCCGCCGATTGGTGAAATCTTCAAACAGATAAAACCCTGTTCGGTGAGGTCTGTTTTCTTAACTGTGGGGGGTAGGCCCACAGGTGATTCTCATTTCCATTTTCTCCACATCCTCACTGAAGGCAGGCAGCCTGGGCAAGTGGCATTGGGCAGCTTTTCAACACGATTAAAGACCACCAGACGTTTTCAAATTTTAATGCCAGAAATGTCAATTTCAGTGAAATGTTTGCAATATGAACACTGGTGGGTGGGAGCTATTTGATAATGGGTTTAAATTGCGCTAATGCATGTGCACACAACAAGCGTTCTTCTGAATCAGTGTTTATGGAGCCCATAGTAGATGCTCCAGGAATTTGATGCTAGGTCTGGGGTTATGAAGAGTAAGATGTGGCCTCTGTCTGAAAAATATTAGACACTCTTTCTGGCCATTCAATAAAGTCAATGGTTTTGTGATTTCTTGTGTCATCTCAAGTTTATTGTCGATGCAAGTGTTATTGGACCTTGAATGCCAGGTTCAATGTCATAGAAATGAGTACTGAACTCCGTACAAGGTCACACAGATAGCGTTAATTGGAAAGAGCTTGTGCACAGGGGCCTTTGGGTGGTGTAGGCCCTGGGAGTGAGGAGTAGGCCAGTTGTCCCATGACCGTCATTGGACCGTCACAAGGTATTTTCTGCTGTCAGTGGACCAACCAGAGGGTCCATAAACAATGCTTGCATATACATTCCGGTTACCACTTAATTGACAAAACAACTATTTTGCAGAACATGATGTCAAGAAAGATGCTATGTCATATTCTTTCCTTTAACCATGTGGTGAGGTTAATTTTAACTACAGAATCTTATTGAAAGCAAGGAGTTATAGGCCTCTAAGATGGAGTTATTTCAGTCAAGATGGAGTAGAGTGTTACCCCTATGCTGTCTTATAAGTTTTTGGATTCTTTCTGTGAACGTGCACCTCTGAAACTCAAGGTTAACATTTTTTTGTAACAGGAACATATTCTGAGAGGAGGAAATAAATATCTTTCATCTGCAGCTCTGACGAGTCTGCTCAGCAAAAACAATGCTGCGTGCCTTTACGAGGCACAAAGCCTATACAACAGAAACCAAATCCCAAAGACAATTTGCAAAATACATGTCATTTAGGTTCACTGGAGAGAGAGAAACAAACAAACAAGCAAAACTCCCTAAGTACAGACTAAGGAAGTGTTTTTAGGGAACATTTCCCAAGCCTCATCATTGCAAAGCCCATGGTTTGTTGTTGGGTTGTATCAGCGCTCACAAAGACCACGGTATACTGAAATGCACTGGGTTACTGGACAGCAGATATTTTCCATCAGAATACTAGGATGCCCTTTCCTAGCTCAATGTGGATTCATTGTACCCTTCCCCTGGCACATTCCTCACCCCACCCACATAATGGTTTTAAAAAGTCACGGGTATCTCCTTTGGGAATGATGGCCTTCCTGTGTTGTGCTGTACTGTTTGGATAAGGTTGGTGGCAGTGGGCAGCATTCTTTTGGGAAGAGACATGCTCAGTCAGAAAACCTGAGTGGTGGTTGCCAAGGGCTGGGAGAAGGGAGAAGTGGGGAGTTATTCTTTAATGGGTACAGAGTTTCCGTTTGGGAAGATGAAAAAGTGGAGATGGATGGTGGTAATGGCTGTACAGCACTGCGAATATACTTAATGCCACTTAAAACGGTTAAAATATTGTTAAATTTTGTTATGTATGTTTTACCACACACACAAAAAGCCTCTGTGCAAGCTATAGGTCTTTTCTAAACAAAAGAATGAACTATAGATTTTTTCCAAAGAGTTAATTATTGTACATTAAAATCAAAAGCAAATTAAAAAAAGAATCTTGTTAACTAGAAAGTGGGATATGAATAGTAGTACAAATGATAGAACACAGACACCTCGATGATTTCATGTTTAATATATGTATTTAAATAACTATTAAGGTGCTATAGAATATGTACATGAGTATTTTGAAAAGGAATTTTTATTGTAACTCAAATCTGAGTAACGATTAAACTGCCATTCAACATGAGAAAATTAACAGTACTTCACAATATATAACTGACATACATTCCTGCAACTGCATTTGTTGCACTATCTCAGTGGTCGGCAAACTCATTGGTCATCAGAGCAGCAAACCGCAGTTTGCCGACCACTGTACTATCCTATGTATTTCAGGATTTTCAGGCCTCAGCTGAAGAGGTGATTCTACTTGCTGGGTAGAGGATGCATCAGATCTTCTTAATTTTTTTTTTTAAAGTAATAATCAAAACATTAATAAATTACATATAGACTGAGTGTATTTTTTCTTGGAATAAAAGTCCAGAATGAGTAATAGAATGAACACTGTTACCTTTTTTAAAAAAAATATATTTTATTGATTTTTTTTTTTTTTTTACAGAGAGGAAGGGAGAGGGATAGAAAGCTAGAAACATCGATGAGAGAGACATCGATCAGCCGCCTCCTGCACACCTCCTACTGGGGATGTGGCCACCACCAAGGTACGTGCCCTTGACCGGAATCGAACCTGGGACCCTTCAGTCCACAGGCCGACGCTCTATCCACTGAGCCAAACCGGTTTTAGGCAACACTGTTGCCTTTTGAAAAAATTAACACATAGCAAAATAACAGAAATCCCAAATGTATGGATATTTTTAATAACACTGTGGTATTCGAAGGGATCTTCACAGTCCCCCCTGGGTTGGTGAACTTCTATAATGGACTCTGCCTCTGATGTGAAACTGTTTATTCTGTACTCTACATGCACATAGTATTTGCTCATTAAACTTCTGTTGCTTGTGACTATTGACCCCAAGAAGGAATGTATCTGCCGAGAAGGACTCCCTATGGGTAACTGGGCCCAAATTTCTAACTCGAGTCTAGAGACCTCTCAGGCATTCTGCATATCCAGGAAAAGCCACAGACTCCACAGCTAAGCCTCCTGCACCTTGTTTCTACAAATCTGAGCCAACCTTTATAAAGGAGTTCCTGGAATCCTATTCCAACCAGTGGGCTGATACCTGCTCTGTCCAATTGGAGCTGAGCAGCTATATCTTCATTTGCATCTTTACTGACCAATTAGAGCAGCTCCATAACAACAAAGGCAGCAAATCCAGTAATATCTAGCTTAATTATACATTGGTGGTAACCTACTAACAAAGTCCCTTGTGAATAATAACTGAGAATTAAAATTTAATTATTCTTTAAGTTTGGTCATATTACCAAAGGAGAGTATTATATAGGGTTTTAATAGTGCCAATAATTTAGAAGATATGTAGCCATACTAAACCATTCTCTTGTTTTTAGAGATTGCTTTTAATATTTTATTATCCTGTATAATAAAAGCCTAATATGCAAATTGTTCCCTTGGGCAGTTGTTCTACTGGGAGTTCGACCACTCGCTATGACGTGTACTGACCACCAGAGGATGACGTGGAACATAGTGGGCATCGTTGGCACACTGTGACTGCTACCTGGGGGCTGGGGTGACGGGGATGGAGGTGCGGTGAGAATGTGGGGTGTCCACCGAGCTCGCTTTCACTCCCCCTGCTACCCTCACCTGGGATGCCAGGGTTCATGCACTGGGGAATTCCTCTCTCCCCCAACCCCCTGCGCTCAGGTGCTGGGTACCAGGCACCTGTGTGGCATCTTCTGGGTGAGCCGGGCTGCAGCTGCCGGGGACTGCAAGGGCCAGTCTGCAAGGCCAGCCAGGAGAGAGTGTGCTGCCTGCCTGGCTTCTGTGCAGTGCTGCTATGCATCTACATGTGGGGACTTGGGTGCTGTAACTCAGGAAAAGGGGGGTGCTGGGGATCTGGAGGCCCAGGTGCTTCCCAGGGCCCAGAGGTCAGCTGGACCTGCCCTTCCACACCAGATGCTTATGCTTCAATAGCTGGCCAGGCCTAGGGACCACACCTGTGCATGAATTTCATGCACTGGGTCTCTAGTCTTAAATAATTTTGCAAATATAGATCTGGAGATAGGAGGCACTTTTTTTTTTAGTCCTCACCCAAGGGTTATTTTAAAAATTGATTTTAGAAAGAGAGAAGGGAAGGGGAGAGAGAAACATAGATGTGAGAGAGAAAAATCAATCAGTTGCCTCCCATACCAACTGGGGATAGAACCTGCGATCTAGGAATTGAACTGGCAGCTTTTTGGTGTACAGGACAATGCTTCAACCAACTGAGCCACCTAGCCAGAACTGTAGCAGGGAGGGGGAGGACTTTTTTTTGAATTTAATAAATCTTTATTGTTCAGATTATTACATTTGTTTCTCTTTTTTCCCCCCAAAGCTCCCCTCCACCCGGCTCCCATCCCTCCCTCTACCCTTACCTCCCCCTGCATTTTCCTCATCCATAGGTGTATGATTTTTGTCCAGTCTCTCCCTGCACCCCCTTCATCCCTTTCTCCCTGAGAATTATCAGTCCACTCTCTTTCTATGCTCCTGATTCTGTTATTTTCACTAGTTTATTCTGTTCATCAGATTTTCAATTCACTTGATTTTTAGATTTACTTGTTGATAGATATGAATTTGTTGTTCATAATTTTTATCTTTATCTTTTTCTTCTTCTTCCTCTTCTTAAAGAATACCTTTTAGCATTTCATATAATACTGGTTTGGTGCTGATGAACTCCTTTAGTTTTTTCTTATCTGTGAAGCTCTTTATCGGCTCTTCAATTCTGGGTAGAGTAATCTTGGTTGTAGGTTCTTGCTATTCATTACTTTGAGTATTTCTTGCCACTCCCATCTGGCCTGCATAGTTTCTGTTGAGAAATCAGCTGACAATCATATGGGTGCTCCCTTGTAGGTAATGAACTGTTTTTCTCTTGCTGCTTTTAATATTCTCTCTTTGTCTTTTGCTCTTGGTATTTTAATGATGTGTCTTGGTGTGGTCCTCTTTGGATTCCTTTTGTTTGGGGGTTCTGTGTGCTTTCTGGACTTGTAAGTCTATTTCTTTCACCAGGTGGGGGAAATTTTATTCATTATTTCTTCAAATAGGTTTTCAGTAACTTGCTCTCTATCTTCTTCTGGCACTCCCATAATTCTGATGTTGGTACGCTTGAAATTGTCCCAGAGGCTCCTTACACTATCTTCACATTTTTGGATTCTCTTTTCTTTTTGCTTTTCCAGTTGAGTGTTTTCTGCTTCTTTGCATTTCAAATCTTTGACTTGATTCTTGCATTCCACTAGTCTGCTATTAGGTCTCTGTATAATATTTTTTATTTCAGTCAGTGTATGTTTAATTTCTAGTTGGTCCTTTTCCTTTTTCATCTCCTCTTGGGTCTCACTAAATTTACCCATTTTTTCAAGGAAATTCTTGAAAAACCTTATAACCGTGGTTTTGAACTCTATATCCAGTCATTTGTTTTCTTCCATTTCTTTCTTTTGTGATCTGTTCTTTTGTCTCCACATTTTCACTATGTCGGGAGAACTTCTGTGCTGGAATCAACCTTATGATGCAAGACTTGCAAAACTGCAAAAGCCTCTCTGTTCAGCTTGGATGGAGTCGAGTCTCAGGGCTGAGCAGACAGCCTTGGCTTCTAGTCAGCCCCGCCCTATGTGGCCCCTGGGTCTCAAGTGTCTTTTGATGACTGTTGCAGCCCTTTCTGTGCGTACACGCCTGAGGCTCCAGACCTCTGCTTTTCCAGTTCCCTTGTGCTCCGGACCCATATGAATCTGGGTCCCCAGGGTCTTGCCCAAAACTGGGGTTCAGTGCAGTTAGAAGTGGTGTAGTTGGGAGGCTCTGTCTCCCGCCCACTAGAGAAAGCCAGTGGCACAATCAACAGTCCGCGCATTGGAGTGCGCGCCTTAGACTTCTGCCCTTTCGCGGCTCCCCTAAATTTCCGTGCACCCTTCCCTTTTCACTTTCCAGACTCCCCCTGTATGAGTCTCACCCGGAGCTGGGGTTCAATGCAGTAGGATAAGGGGTTCAGTGCTGTAGCAAGTCTCCGTCTTTCTCCCGCCAGAGGAAGCCAGCCAGGCACACCGCTTGCCCGCTTTCTCCACATGTGCGTCTCCATACCTCAGCTTTTTGTAGCTCTTCTGACTCTCTGTGAGCCCCTCTCTTTCCTTCTAGTTGTAGAATTTCCACTCAGCCAACTTACCTGTGGTTCTGGACAGAATGTGGTTCCATTCTGTCTTTTAGCTGTAGTTTTGAAATGGTTGTGCAAGGCAGCAGTTTAGATGTTCACCTATGCCACCACCTTGGTTTCCAGGAGGGAGGACTTTTAATCAAATTTAGATTATTCCTTAGGATTGATTCCAGAAGTGGAATTATTGTGTCAAAAAGAAACTTACGGTTTTTGACAGGAATAATCGTGCAGCTTTTTAAAAAGGCAGAAACAGTTTATATTCCCACCAATAATATATACATGTGCATGAGATTTTTATAAGAACCAGTAATATATAAGAATTCCCATTTTATCACATTCCTATCAGAACTTTGTATATTTTTTTTCTAATTTTCAAATTTGATAGGCAAAAATCCTATTTTGTCTTTGTTACTAATGAGGCTGTATATATTTCCGTTATTTTAAAACTATTTTTTTTCCTTTTATGAATCATCTATGCCTGTTAACAAAGCATCCCTAATCAGGCACTCTGCTTACCAAGTTTTAAAATGTTCCTTAAGATGCTGAACAGCTTTTTCCAGCATGTCGCTAACAAAGTTAGAACTCTCAGAGCTTTCTTCAAGAGGGATCTTGAGTGTGAAATTGGGGGAAGGCAGAATGCTTACGTCTATCATCATTTCATCTTGTTTGGAAACATTTCCTTGGTGAACTACCTGAGAAGGAGTAAACAGTAAAAGATTACTAAATCCCAGAGCACATTCGGGATTAATTTAATACCACATTAGTCTAGGTTGTGCTGAGGTAACAAATTTTCCCCAATATTCCAGCGATTTTATACAATGAAAATTATTTCTCATGCAACATGTCCATTTTGGATTCTATACATCTAGACATTCAGGACCCGCATTGACAGAGGTATGTCGTCTCATAGCTGTAGCATATGGAACATGTGGCTTTCTTTGTGGCCTCGGTAGAGAGACTCTTCACTATATCTCGGACTAGAAATAACACTTGCCATTGTGTTCACATTTCCTTTCTACATGGCACCACTTAACTGCAAGAGAAGCTGGAAAATGTGAGCGAGCAAATGGAACATTTGGTGGGTGCTACTGTCTGTACCACAAATATTAACATGACGCACCAAGTTTTATACATGTGCGTGAGATTGTTAGAAGAACCAGTAATCTGAAATGCATGATAGCTGCTGTCTTAATGAATTCTCAAGTGCATATACTTTGGTTTTAATACTTGACATTTTTCTGATATGCAACTTGATGTAACCTTAAGAGAACTATTTGAAATTTTTTTCAAATAAAATCCCTTATAAATAAATTAAAGTAAAATATTAAGCAACCTGGGCATGTGCTCTGACTGGGAATCAAACCAGTGACCTTTTGGTTCATGGGTCGATGCTCAACCACTGAGCCACACCAGCTGGGTGAGATGAAAACTTGTAAGGGGATGAGGCCAGCAAGATTGAGACGAGGGAGAAGCCAGTTGAGGATGTGGCCTCAGGTGACCTCTAGCCACAGCCTGACCCTGCAGGGAGCTCTGGATCATAAGTAGCCCCAAGGACAGTGCTTTGGAGAAGGTGCAGGCTGAGCAGCTGGCACCAGCACCCAGAGATCACAACAGCTCAGCAGCATTACTTGCTGCCCAAAATATTGCATCTTCAATGCTCTGTCCAGTGACTTTTGTATCCAGGTTGTTTTAGGAACCTCTCAATACTGACCTCACCAGGGATTGCTAGCCTGGCTCATGTGTTTATTAATGTAATGTGTGTGGCAGGGCAAGGATAGTCAGGAAAAAAATTTAGTCACTGTGATATATCATATCAAAGGAGTTATTGCTGAAACCGCTTTGGCTCAGTGGATAGAGCATCAGTCTATGGACTGAAAGGTCCCAGGTTCGATTCCAGTCAAGGGCATGTACCTTGGTTGCGGGGATATCCCCAGTAGGGAGCGTGCAAGAGGCAGCTGATCGATGTCACTCTCTCATCAATGTTTCTAACTCTCTATCCCTCTCCCTTCCTCTCTGTAAAAAAAAAAAAATATATATATATATATTTACAAAAAAAGGAGTTATTGATTGAATGTGAGAGACATGGTATAAATCCATGGCAATACATTTTTATGTGAAGGTTAGTGTATAAATATGTTTAATTTTCAAGGTGATTTAGTAGCTTATTATGTAAAAAAATAAGAGCTATAATTTACAAAGCTCTTGCTTTGTATAAGGAACCTATACTAATTGCTTTACAGATATACATTTTAAAGTAGATATTATTAGTCCCATCTTTCAGGTAGAAAAACTGAGGCCTGGAGAGGCTGAGGAATTTTCCCAAATTTACTCAGCTGGCTAGTTTCAGAGTTAGCTTTTGAACTCAAGTTGCTGAATCTGAGTCTTCTCTCCTAAAGTCCATATTGGCCAAGTTTTATTTGTTTATTTATTTGTTAATCCTCACCAGAGGATATTTTTCCATTGATTTTTAGAGAGTGTAAGGGAGAGGGAGAGACAGAGAGAAGCATCGATGTGAGAGAGATACATTGATTGGTTGCCTCCTGCACGTACCCCAACCAGGGCTGGGGAACCTGCAACCAAGGTATGTGCCCTTGACCCGAATCAAACCCGGAACCCTTCAGTCTGCAGGCTAATACTCTATCCACTGAACCAAACTGGCTGGGGCATATTGGCCAAGTTTCTTCAAGATTACCTGTATCAGTTATAGCACCACAGCTCTAAGCAGAATTGGCCATCTCTAGATTACCAATTATTTTGTGTTTTAAATTGGTTTTCTTTATAGAGTTTTTTGTTTTCTAAAGACCACGTGCACTACATTATATCAAGTTAGCCTAAATGCAATCACAATGGAAACATGAATATCCTCTGACAGGTCCCCCCCCCCTCCCCCAAAACCAAAAGGCAACAGAAAAATTAAATGTAGGCAAAAATAATCTCCATATCTGTTCTTGGAGCCTCCATTACTGCTGAAACT
>JAAGEH010000480.1:27090912-27153962 GCA_011751065.1 Lasiurus cinereus | reverse complement strand
CCTAGAGCAGTGGTTCTCAACCTTCCTAATGCCACGTCCCTTTAATGCAGTTCCTCATGTTGTGGTGACCCCCAACGAAAATAATTTTATGGTTGGGGGTCACCACAACATGAGGAACTACATTAAAGGGACGTGGCATTAGGAAGGTTGAGAACCACTGTCCTAGAGGAAGGGAGAGGGAGAGAGAGATAGAAGCATCAATGATGAGAGAGAATCATTGGTTGGCTGCCTCCCACACTGTGGACAGAGCCTGCAATCTGGCGATGTGCTCCAAACAGGAATCAAACCGTGACCTCCTGGTTCCTAGATCGCCGCTCAACCACCGGGCCACGCTGGCTGGTCGTATGTGATGATGTTTGATGCATGGCCTGTGATATTTAATGTCCTTAGTCCCAGTGGCCAGGCTCGCATGCCCAGCAGGGAAGAGTGAAGCTCCAGAAGCTCCCACATTCTCCTCAGGAAGGAGTTGCTTTTCATTTCCTAAAAATCGTGCTTGCTGCCAGAAGGATGGGGGGCTTTCAGCTGCTGGTCAGGCAATCTCCTTTGCTGCTAGGGACCCGGCTGGATGTGGTGGGGGGCAGCTGTGGTGACAGGCTCCTGCAGCTTGTACCTCAACCCTGCTCCAACAGCTCACTGGCCCGGAGGCCACCGCGCTGGGAGGGGGAGAATCCCAGCAGCCACCTGAGACTCGGTGGCCTCCGCCTTCCTAGGAACAGGGAGGAAATTCTGGAACTCCTCTTTGTATTTTTAAATTTAAAAATTGACTCTGGGGAGGAGAGCGAGGGAGTTGTTTAATGAGCATAGAGTTTCAGTTTCGTAAGATGGAAAGAATTCTGGAGATTGGCCGCCCAACCACGTGAGTGTACTTAACGCTACTGAACTGTACGCTTAAAAGTAATGAAGATGGTAAATTTTATATTATGTGTATGCTACCACAGTTTTAAAATTATTTAATGAAAACACATTTTAAAAGTAATTTCCTCTTCATGTTAAAATTTAAAACATTTCCCAAGTTCTGTTTGTTAAAGTTTGGATCTCCTCTTTGATTTAAAGGGTAATACTGGAAAACCATTTTTTAAACTGTTTTCATTGTCTTGAGTGTTATGTTAATGGATAATGCTATTAAACTGTGAGCCACATGATGTCTATAAGTGAGAAATGTATTGAGCTTCATAATTGCCACATACGAACAATTTTTAACATCTTCCTTGGACATTTGAATATAACGTGTGTGCTCTGTTGGCAAGATACCTGGTTTGAACCACAGCTGTCAGGTCAAGGTATTTGAATCAGAAAAATGGCTGATGTACTATCTCATACCCTGGCGCTCTCTTGTGGTGCTGTGTCAGGCCAGGGCATGAGGTCGACGGCTGGGGAGGGAGGGGCCTCACATTCCAGCAGCACTGACATGGGCCTCCTCTCTCTGTTCACTTGCAGCTAACTGCAATGAGCTGGGTCTCAGAAGACTCAGTTACATGACGGTTTTTATTGTCTAGTGTTAACTAAACTAGCCCTCACTAACAGGGCCAGAGGCTAAAAACCCAGCAGATGATGAATAATCTCAGCTCACCAAGACACGAAGCAAATGGCAGAGCTGACACTTCTTCTTTCCGCACCCTTTATTGGTGACAGATAAAAATCTGACGATCTAATCGGCGCTGGCACATGGGCTAAAATATTCCAAAATATCTAGATTATTTGAAATACAAACTTACATTTCCCGCTAGCTAACTATGAACCTCATCCTAAATGTATTTTGTGCCTTGAACTACTAGTAGGTGGTAGTAATTCAGGTTTTTGATTCATAAATAAATTAATATGCATAACGTTTAGGAGTGAATGCTAATAAATGTTTTTGGAATAGGGATAGGAGATCAAAAAACTTTGCGGACCACTGATCTAGCCAAAAACTCTCTGAATACTTCTGACTCATATCCTAACTCAGAAGGAACTAAGGGTAAAGCATTTTTTAAAAGGCAGCATTCCCAAACAGAGATGAGTCCCCACAATTCCTGGGTCTGGAGTCCTGCAAAGGCCTATTTTACAAGGAATATGTTCTTTGAAGACATTCGCAATTTCTTCAGTAAGATCTGCTCTCCAAAAAAATCTATTATTAGGGCGAGGGGGAAAGTCATCAATTGCTCTTGTAAGTCATTATTTATGGTCTAGATATGTTTAAGAACAGATGTTATTTTCAATTACTGTACCTGTTTTTCTTCTCTGCATTTCTTCAGGGTTGTCATTAGATTAGTATGTTCCTCCTCTCTCCTTTCCATCATGATTTTCATCTGCTTCATACCAATCAAAGCCTTCTTCATCTCTTCACCAACATCTATTTCGCCAGGCTCAGAAAAACCTAAAAGATATGTTGCTGCTTTTTTCTTTGAGATCTGATCAGATTACAATGTATCTGCATCAAAATACAATGAATTCACCCATTTTTCCCCCCGTGTCTTCTAGATAGATATTTAATTGTTTTTATATAGCAGTGGTTCTCAACCTTTCCAATGCTGAGACCCTTTAATACAGTTCCTCATGTTGTGGTGACCCCCAACCTTAAAATTGTTTTCGTTGCTACTTCATAACTGTAATTTTGCTTCTGTTTGTGAACCGTAATGTAAATATCTGTGTTTTCCGATGGTCTTATGCTCTACAGCAGCGGTTTTCAACCTGTGGGTCGGGACGCTGAAAGCAGATCATAATGAACTAGCTGCCACGTGGACCCAGCTGCCACATGGATAATACCTCTGTTCCTCACTGCTGAGCTCGCAGACAAGTCAGAGTTCATTTAACCTCAATTTTGCCATTTGACTCAGGGCCTGTTTTCATTTATCCATTTCATTTCTTTCACTTAAAGCTCAAGCGTGTTTGTATTATAGAAAAGTTTGCATTTTCTTCACAATTTGTGTTAAATACCCAACTGGGAATCTCAAACTCAGTGAGCAATTTCCCTTCCCCTTAGCTTCAATTACTTCCCTCAAAAGTATCTCATTTAATGCAAGATTCTTTAATAACCCACTAGACATCTCTTACACATCTTGATAATCCCTTAGTGAGTATGAAATTCATTATAATTTTCTCCACAATAGCCATCGTGGTTCCTAAAGACCTCATTCTTGCCTCCAAATTTAGATTCCCCCCTCCCCCCCTCCCCCCTCGCCCACAGCAACATTTTAACTAACGAATTTTTCTAAGTGCTAAGTACCCAAAACATATATTATCAAGCAAAGGTCAGAAGCTAATGAGCACAAACCAACCAGATTCAATGTCATTATAACCCATTCTCTCACTATCTCAAGAATAACCGCACAGGATACTTTGTTTAAATTTTTCAAATGCTAAGCAAAGAATTTCGCTGTTCATTAAAACTGTGCTTAGAGGACACCAAACATCTGGACGATACCAAGAAATGCAGTCAAAAAGCTGGCAAGTTTTATCTGTGTGATAGCAAACATCTGGATATAGGAATGTTCTCAGACACTCAGTTGGAATTTTCTATTTTTATCCAGATGTTTGGCGTCACGTCTCCTTGGTTGAAGTGCCTAGAGAACATCTCACCATGAAACCAGAGGGCCGTACTGAATAGGGTTCTCTCCACTGTAAATCCCTGTAGGTGCCAGTAGGACATGCAAACAGGGCAGGGCAAGGAAAGAGGAACTAAACACACCCTTCAGGCCTCCGTGGACAGCAGCCTTGTCCCTCCATGTAGGTGCACAGTGACAGCCTTTCAACCATAGCACATGTACAGTAAACACCAGGAGTGGCAGCTTCATGTTCCCGCTGTTTCTGCCAAGGAAAAATAAACCCGCATCTAATGCCTGCCATTAGGTCAGTTTCTGTTGGCATCCATTGAAAACACATGGTGACTCCAAGCACTTTTCTGTCAATTTTTCTTTATGACTTTATTCATAAGCCTGAGACATAGGGAACCTGAAATAGCCCAAGTCTCCAGTTTGTTTACATTCTTTATGACAGTTAAATAAGGTCATCATTGGAAGTACGTGAAATGTAAGGTAACGGATAGTATGGCTCACAGCCCCCATAGAATCCAAATTCCATTTTATTTCCTTGTCAACAGTGAACTCCCCCAAACAAAGAATTAGCTAAAATATACCGGAGGGATTTCCCCCCTCCAATTCTGAACCTCAAGTGAGTTTTCACCTAGATGGTTAAATACTTTTTTTCACAACTTCATTTTATTTTTTTAGGAACAAAGCAGCCTCCCATATTTTCTCATAGTCATAAAACTCATCAATATATATATAAATCATTCAGTTACATGTTTTTCTTCTTAGATAATAAATGTCCTTTTAGATTTAATTTCATATACATTAATTATAAACACTTAGAATGCAAATGCTTAAAACTTTACAAAGGAAAGTTAAATGCCTTAACTGCATGCTTTAATAAAGTTAAATCTTTAAAATGTTAAATTACCTTAACTCTTCCCAAACACACAAAAAACCTTCCATTATTTAGTCAACATTAGGAATGTCTTTTTAATATAATAATAAAATAACATCAGTACTAGTAGTTAAAAAGTTATCATATTTTACATACATCTATATCTATTATTTGAACTAACTCTTCTCTTTCTATATGACACTATTTAGCAAATGAAACTTTTAAGTATATTTACCACTAACTTTGCAGTATCTCTCCAATGAGGTTACCACCAACTTCTTGAAGGACCTTCACTTTTCTCTGATTTAAATTTCATCCGTGTCAGGGATTTAGCCTTGTTCTATGAATTTGATGACACAGTTCTTAATCCTATTAACTTAACATTTTGAGATTAAGAATATGGTTTAAAATTTGGTAGGACTTAGAAAGAAACGCTAGAGGGCGCACTGTGCATATGATCAGGAACAATGACCTCGAGTTACTTTATTTACACAAATGCTTTGGCAGGACTTACTAAAGCCTTAAAAATATTTTTTTTTTCATTTTGAAATTTATGATATGTATATTCCTACATAGACAAACAGATTTATTTTATTGGAAGCAAAAGCAACAATATGAAAGAGAGTAACTCAAATATATAAATAATCTTCAGTGTCTTATCTAAGAGTTGACTTAGATAAGACACGAAGATAGTTGTTTGGCATTTTTGGATTAGATGCAAACAAATTTTAACTAGATAAAGTCATAAAATTTAGCACATAAAAACGCAAAAGATAAATATTCCAGCCTCACTACAATTAGGTAATTGATTGGCTTAACTGATAATGTGACCTCTTAGTAATTCATTTAAAATCAATTTAGTTGTTGGTCACCATAGCCAGGTATAGAACCTACAGCGAGGGGTCCCTCTGGTTATTGAAATAGGAAGATTGTCTTGGGTCCCTTTGGAGGCTCTGAGGGATTAGCTGATCCACAGTGATTATGTGCCCAGTACTTTCTAAGCGGGTTAGATGCACAGCTCTGAACCGGTCTACCTTTCATGGTCCCTGAGAAGTTGGTCCTTGTGTTTGAGTGATCTGTAGTCTGGAGTTTATGTCTGCTCCACTTGGGCACTGGGATGGGCAAGTACAGGACACCCCCAGAGGCCAGCTCAGACTCCATTTCAGCTGTTTTAGTTGGAAACCTCTGACTGCTATTAGAAAAGAGATCAGCTCAAAGCAAAACTTGAACTAGGATGTTAGGTAACCTTATGGAGCAACCACAATTTACATCTATAAACAGAGGTGTTCTGTCCTGAGAGATGACCCCAGGGCCAATGGAGGTATTTTTTTCTCAGGAAGAGAGAACACTGTTCTGAAAAAACCAGTCACAGGAGATTACCCAGCATCACATTGACCCTGGGGACTCTTTTCAATAGTTTGCTGTTGTCCAAGCTTGAACCCACTTGAGGTCATTCATGGTTGACATCTGTACACTCTTTTTCAACAGACCCAAATTTTGTTGAAAATGGAAACAGTCATTTAGGTAATTCAGTGTCTCGCCCTCTACTGGCAGGCAAACTTTTTCTGTAACCCATGTCCCCCCTTTAAATGTAATTTCTGAGAACAGAACTTCATTGCTAACTGGTACTGATTACTTTTGAAAATATCTTGAGGCTTTTAGAAAGAAATAATTTCTTTCTCTAATTATTTCATCTGTTTTCACAGCTGTCATTTTGTACTTAAGATTAAGCAATACTTCATACAAATCCAGTTACTTTCATCATTATGACATCATGGCATTCAAGATTTAAGTGGATTATAAAATATTATAAATACCTCATTGGTAACTAAGGAGACCTAGAAGCAAGGCCATCACAGTGAAAAAAAAAGGCAGCAGAAAGAGGCGTGTGGTATCAACTGAGAAATAGAGGAGTCAGACAGATGGACTCCAAAATGTCAGACTAAGCTGCCAAGTTCAGCCTTGAGCCAAGTTTCCTAGGTGTGTGGCATAATGGACTTGCTAATAAGTCACCTCTGACTAGATTTGCTTCCCCCTCCCCCTTTGCTTTAGGCCCAGCCAGACAACCTTTGGGCTTCTCCTTGGGACACTTCCTTGGCAGTGAGAATGGGCTGAGCCTGTTTGCCCACCCAACTTGCTGCAGGCCCTGATGGCTGGGCCACATATTTCTTTCTTTCACTATATTTGCCAGGGTCTGCTGTGTGCCAGGCACTTACTTGCAAGACCGTAGACAGCTGCTTAGTCCTTGTCCTGACCCTTTGCCCCTTTGCCCCACCCTTAGATGTTTATATTCTCCAGGGCTTTGTTCTTGGGGACCATACCAAGGTACCCTCTTTGGGTCATGTGACACAGAGCTACCCTTCTACTGGCTGCCTCTCTGACCGCATGGCCCACAGGGATTTCATTCAAAGTTCCAATCCAGCCTTTTCTCCTCACGCTCATCCTGCCATGATCTGCCTGTCACCAGATCCAGACATTTGGGAATCATCCAACCCAGGGGCCAACCAAGCATTCTGCCGGGCGATGTATTGTATCTGGGTCCGTGGAATGTAAAGGCCCATGGGAGTTCATGGCTTTAGAAGTGCTGAGCCTTGTCATCGAGCAGGCTAATGCATGTAGAAATCGGCAAACCATCAGAACGAACAACTGAAATGACACATAATTAAAAATCACGTTTTTCTTTAAAGTCTGGCTACATTATTATGACCCTGGCAAATGTCTTAATTTGGCTCTCAATCTCCATGCAACATGATGGAAAAAGACACCACACACGTTTGATGATAACTGTAGCCTATTCAAATAACTATAGGGGAATAACTCCTTCTGAATCAGTTGAACGGTAACATTTTACTCTCATTTTCTGATCCATATTGGCCAAGTAGTTGCAAGTCCAAATTAAATAACAAAATACAAACAGGAGCAAATAAATATCAGAATATATGACTTGACTTGTTGAATTTATCCAAGCAAATCAGAAATTTTTCTATATGGAAAAAAAAAATTCCTCTTGTATACCGACTCTACAAATTTTTGAAATAAGAGACAATACACCTAGAATATTATAACGGGGAAAATTATATACAGATTTTTTTTTAATTTTATAAGCAATGTTGAGTGAAAGACACCAGATACAACATGCACGATGATTCTATTTTTGTAAGTCAAAAGTCAGCAAAACAAACTAAACATATGGTTGCATACATAATTTGTAAAAACCACTTTTTTAAAGAAGAGGGAAGTATTACCATAAAGTCAGGATAGTAGTTACATTTGGGGGGATGCAGGGGGGCAAGGGGGAACACACAGGGAGATTTTGGAGTACTGGCAGTGGCTTTTTTGCATCTGGTTTGTGATTACATAGATGTTTGCTTTATCCATTAAAAGGCACACCTGTTTTATGTTATGTTTTATAAAATTTTATAAAATTTAAAAAGTCATATTTTATAAAATTTTAAAGAATGGAGGACCTGTTCTATTAAATGTTAATGCTCATTAAGACCATAATTATTAAAAAGTGTGGGGAAAACAAAATAGGTCCAAGACACTAAAGATGCCTATGAATATTCTTTGGCAACATTACAAATCAGTGGGGAAATGATGGTTTACAATACTAAACCAATTGATCAACTTTTAGCAAAAATTAAAATTAAACCTCACCTCATACAATATCCCCAAATCAATTTGAGGTAGATCAAAATTTCCTTTTGAATTAAAGATAAGTATAAAAGTGAAAATTTTTAAAGTGTTAGAAGAAAATAAGGCTAAATATGTATCCATCTTTGGAGTGGGGAAAGTTCGCTCAAGCACAAGCACACCTACCTGTAAAGGTCGAATCCTAAAGCACACTTCTACATCGAAACACCGTGAACTGTACTAAACAGCGAATAACACACCAAAACAATACAATAACAACGTAGCAACAAAAGATGGGCATCTTAATTTATAAAGAACTTACAAACCAATAAAAATCACAAATTCTCAGAGAATATAGAAGATTAGAATATGCAATGCCTCCCTCTCCAAAATGTATATAAATGGTCAATAAACATGAAAAAACACTCAACCTTCATTATGTAATCAAAGAAACTCCAATTTTACAGGTAATCCTTTTCTGCAACTATTTAATTTGAAAAGATTCTGAGCAGCAGTTTTTAATTCTGGTTGTTAGATATATTGCTATCAAATATATGGGGATGTAAAAGGATGCAATCTTTGTGATGAGTGATATATATCAAGATTCTCAAAAACTTACCCTTCACCTAGCAATTTCACTTTGAGAAAAAGATCTTCTGGAAATAAGTCATTTTGTACCGATGTGATTATCTTTGAAGATGCTGATAGCACCATTGTTTACAGTTATAATTAACAATCAAACTGTTAAACACTAAGTTGATTTTAAAATGGCACACCCTTAAAATGCAATACAGTAGTCTGCAGCTATTTAAAATGCAAAATATTTAATATGAGAAAATGTTTACAATATATAGACCAGCCTATGAGTTAATGTGTAGTGTGATTACATACTGAAAATATAAATGAATAGCTATGCATAGAAAAAAATATGTAAAATATTTATTTTACACATATACCCAGGTGTTCACAGAACCTCTTTCTGGGTAGCAGAATTACAGGGATTGTGTGTGTATGCATGTGAACGCTTCCACATTATCCAACTTTCCAGACATAACCTGTATTATTTCATTCTATAACAGAAGAACATCAAATAATTTTATGTTTTGAAATCATTTACTATTCATTTTACAAACTAAACATAATGAAATTGTTAAAATATATATTTTAAGGTTTCATGTACTTATTCAGAAGGTGATTCAACTATAGAATGTGAAGCATTTTTAGCACTATGAAATACAATGTTTTGAAATCTTTTTTTCCTGCAATTATTATAATTTTTATAATTCTGAAGAGATTCTCCTATCTGAAGTTTTTTAAGCATTCAGGCATTTTGCATGATGTCTGATGTGATCAGTAATAAAGGTAGCAATGAAGTAGTAGCTATGATTACAACCCTCTTGCAATCTAAAAACAACAAAAGGGATTTCTTTTTCTGGACAGGCAGCTATAATGTTATCAGGTAACAACTGTCTATCTGCAAGAAGCCGGTCATCTTTTCCTTGATCCGTGAGTATGTCAGGCGGAGAACCTGGGAAGGACTTCACAAGACGAGTAGCATCCTAAGCCTTCCATTTACTTTCATCTGTTCCCAAATACCCACTAAAGGCTTTTTTGCCCCAAGGACAAAGCACTGGATTGCAAATTGAGGCAAATGCTGACACGGATTTGTATTTTCCAGGACCCTTTAAAGCACAAATCAGAGCTCCGTGGCCTCCCATGGAGGGGCCAAAAACAGACATCCTTGGGGGGTCCACCGGAAAACTGGCACTTAGGAGTTGAGGCAGCTCCTCCGTTACAGAAGAGAACTTTCTGTAGTTAGTTTTCCCAGGATATGCAGTGGCATCCACGTAAACCCCAGCACCAGTGCCAGAGTCCCAGCTCTCATCTCCTCCTTTCACACTGCAGCCACCAGGGCTGGTGTCTGGAACAATGACAACCAGGCCATGCTCGGAGGCAACCTGATGATAACCAGACTTCGGTATAAAATTCTGTTCTGTGCAAGTTAAGCCAGACAGCCGATACCGTGCAGGGCATTTTCCAGTTTCTGCGTTTGGTGGTGAGTAGATAGCAAATTTCATTCTGCAGTTCAGTTCAACACTGTCATGTCCAAAACCTTTCTGCAATTCCCCCAAAGCATTTGTTGCTGGAAATCTGCTTCCACGCCATTCTTTTCCTGTCCAATTGCTAAATGCTCTTTTGTGTGCACCAAAGGGTAAAGGATCCTCCGGCGACGGCGGCAGTCACCGAAGTTGCTCGCTGTATTTTTAATTTGCTTTTCTAAGGGCACGATATGGAACTGAGCCCTTACTCTCCATGTTCATCTGACCTAAATGTATTTTCCATCAAATTACATATATGAAAACTCTCTTTTGAAGTAAGTTAAATTTAATCAAGCACCAGTAAAACACCACCATTAAAAATTTGACGTTGCTCTAATTAAAATTTTATTCTTGCTTTCAACAGTGTTTAAAGTCTCTAAGATATTTAAGACATCTTTGATAGCATAAGCGTTAATTTCTGTGGAGACAAGCATATAGCCCTATAAATATGTACATATATAGACTGAGGTTTCTGCAGCCTTCATTCGTATGCTTCTTTGGGGTGGGGAGGGAGAAAACAATGTATTGACAATAATTCATTGGTAGCTTAAGAACAAACAAACAAAAAACCCCACTGGTTTTCTTACCAAACTGAACCTATCCTCTGTGAAGAGCACAAAGAACAGCTACTCTCAGTCATCTTTTTTTCTTTTTCTTTTTTTAAAATATTTTTTAAACTATTTTTTACAGAGAGGAAAGAAGAGGGATAGAGAGTTAGAAACATTGATCAGCTGCCTCCTGCACACCTGCCCGCAACCAACGTACATGCCCTTGACCAGAATCAAACCCGGGACCTTTCAGTCTGCAGGCAGATGCTCTGTCCACTGAGCCAAACCGGCCAGGGCTTAACATGCATCTTAATATTCAGTCCTGGGGCTACTTGTGCTGTGAGCTTGCTTGCCTCTCCCCATCGCTGTTTCTGCTGTTGCTGGCCTGCCAGACGCCTCCATGAGGAGCAGCTGTGCAGTGGGCGGTGCGGGGAGAAGCGGAGCCAGCTGTGAGGTCACAGCGCTGTTTACCCCCGAGCAGCCTTGCCTCCGGGGAACTGGGGGCCCTCTTCTCTGCTGGGACTCGAATCACCCTGTTGTGAAGGTAGCGCTTGGTTTTACTAGTAACCTTATGTGGTGGGAGCGCTGGTTTTGGGCTCACGGGCCTCGCACTTCCTCCTCCAGAGGCCCTTTCTGCGCCCACTGCGGAGGCCTGGGGAGCCTCGGGCTCGTGTTTTCCTCTGGAGCTGTGGTTCTCAACCTTCCTAACGCTGCGACCCTTTAATACAGCTCCTCATGTTGTGGTGACCCCCAACCATAAAATTATTTTCGTCGCTACTTCCTAACTGTAATTTGCTACTGTTATGAATCTTAATGTAAATATCTGTGTTTTCTGAAGGTCTTAGGAGACCCTGCTAGCTGTTCACGACCCACAGGTTGAGAACCTCTGCGTCTGGAGGGTGTTCACCGGGGCCGGCGACTGTGGCCCTTGGGACCTCTGAGAGAACAGACGGTGGACTGTGGCCCATGGGACCTCTGAGAGAAGAGACGGTGGGAGCTGGAGGGATTCCCTCTTGCCGGCTGATGCTGGGGCTGGGGGCACACTGAGGAGGCGCTCTCTAGCTTCGGGGGGAGGACCACTGTGTCCCAGTGGGGCGCCCCTCCGTCACCTCTGTGACCAGAATGCACACGTCCCTGTGGGAGTTGTTTTATTTAATACTAGAGGCCTGGTGCATGAAATTTGTGCATGGGAGGGGGCATTGTTCCTCAGCCCAGCCTGCACCCTCTCCAATCTGGGACCCCAGTGGGATCGGGCCTAAACGGGCAGTTGGACATCCCTCTCACAATCCTGGGCTGCTGGCTCCCAACTGCTCACCTCCCTGCCTGCCTGATTGCCCCTAACCGCTTCTGCCTGCCAGCCTGATCACCTCTAACTACTCTCCTGCCACCCTGATCAACACCTGCCAGCCTGATTGCCCCCAACTGCCCTCCCCTGAAGTCGTTGTCCCTCCCAACTGCCCTCCCCTGCAGGCCTGTTCCCTCCCAACTGCTCTCCCCTGCAGGCCATCTTGTGTCCACAAGGGGGCAGCCATCTTTGACCACATAGGGGCAGCCTTCTTGTGTGTTGGAGTGATGGTCAATTTGCATATTACACTTTTATATATATATATCCTAATAAAAGTGTAATATGCAAATTGACCATCACTTTTTTTTTTTGAGAGAGAGAGAGAGGAAGGGAGAGGGAGAGATAGAAACAGCCATGATGAGGAGACTCGTTGATTGGCTGCCTTCTGCACACCCCCTACTGGGGATCGAGTATGTGCTCTGACCGGGCATGTGCCCTGACTAGACCTCCTGGGCAGAGGTCGCCGCTCACCCTCTGAGCTCGGGCCGGGCTGAAGGAGGTGGTGTCAGAGACACGATCCTATCTAGAGAGCAGCCTGGAACTGGGCCGCCAGTGCCGGTCAGAGTCCTGGCCCTGCTGGGCCCACGGCAGCCACCACGGCTTTCGACCGTCTTCCCAGTCTGACTGACAGGACGCCCGCACCTGTGCTCTGACTTCTTCGCGTTCTGCGGGGAGCTCTCTGTGTGACAAGTCTGAGCCTGTCTGCCGTCGTCCGGCACCTGCAAAAGCGCCTTTTCCTGGCGCAAAAGCCTCTCCTGGCTTCCCCATCCCGCAGCCGCCAGGCTCTGCTGCCCGGTCCCGGGCTTTGGGGCTGAAGCGGGCGGAGGCACACAGCGGCCTCTCCCCAGCAGCGCCCCTGCCGTCCGGGAGGACTCAGCACATCTTGCAGAAAGAGCAAGATGCTTACAACAGCGCTTGGGGTCATTGCTCCCCTCCCCCTCCTTTTTTTGTAAGGGAACATTTATTGGGTAAATTATAGGGGAAGAAAAAGAATTCCTAGAGGAAATGGGCTTAGGAACCAAGTGAGAAGAGGTCAAGGCAGGGCCCTTGGAGCTTGGACGGAGGAAGCTAAGGGGAAGGAGCCTGGGGCCAGGAAGAGGAGGAAGGGGGAGGAAAGGGAGGGGCTCCCAGGAGGGACAGTCCCCCACATTTTTATCTGAAAGCCGACAAGATGTTTGTAAAATTTTGATGTTGGACAACTTGTTAGCCAAAGAGTCACCGAAGTGTCATTAAAAACAAAAATCAGAATTGTGAATTAATATGTTTTCTTACTGCAGGTGAAAGAATACTTTTTAAATGATGTGTCTATATTTAAAAAAAATATATAAAAATTACTAGAGAAGCTGTGTCTGCCACATTTCCAGCAGAGCTGAAGATATTAAGGAGGAGGATACCATCTAAAGCAAGGCTTCCATTACAATGAAACCAGGCTCAAGGAGACCAATAGAACTCACATTCATACAAGTCCAAAGGAGGCACCAGGGCATAAAACATGGGAGAACAGACAAACTCTATGTGGCAAAACTGCAGGGCATATGATAAAGCCAGGCGCAGGGGACAGAGCAAGGAACATAATGAAAAAAACAACGGGTGACAGCCATCTTTTTGATGGAATGCATTACAAGAAGAAGGGTGAGTACAAAATAATAAGATATTTTGAGAGATCACATTCACATAAATTATTTTACAGTATATTGTTTTGATCTATTTTATCAGCGATTGATAATCTCTTACTGTGCCTAATATATAGAGGGGTTGCAAGAGTGTCCTGCTGTGGACATTCTGAGAACAGCACCCTAGTAAGGGGAGAGATGCAATAGTGCCCTCTTGTGGACGCTCTGACAACAGCACCCTGGTAAGGGAGAAGTTGTAATAGTGCCCTCTTGTGGACATTGCTAAGTGAGAAAATGGTGAACAATTTAAGTCCTGCAGCAAGTCTATCTGCAAACTTTTGGCTAAACTATAGAAACTTGATATGCAATAAAACTGCCTGGTTGTTGAGCCAGATAAACTCTTTTTATTAGTGAGAAGCATCATATAGACATCATATTATATGTCTTTTGTATAAGTACGGGAAATATTTAGCCAGTATATAATATTTATAATTTATGAGAGATTTTAGAAAAAAAATTGGTGAATGGATTGCTTTGAATCTTGGTAGGAAAGGCTAATGCTACTGAAGCAAATCTTTAAAAAATCCAACTGGTGAGTATAGCTACAACACACAAGTGACAACAGCTTGCATATTAGAGGAATGAATAAAACAGTCACCAAAATTAAGATTTGCCTATGTGATGATATGATCTAATGGAAATAGTCTAATTAACACTTATGACTTAAATCATTATTAATTAATTTATTTTTTTTCAATTACCATTGACATACAATAGTGATTAGACATTTATATGACTTATGGAGTTATTACCCCCACAAATCTAGTATCCATCCAACACCTACAGTTATTACAGTATTATTGTCTATACTAGTGGCCTGGTGCATGAAATCCATGCATGGAGAGGAGGGAAGGGTGTCCCTCTGCCTGGCCTGCACCCTCTCCAATCTGGGACCTCTCAAGGGATAACCAGCAGTTGGACATCCCTTTCACAATGCAAAACTGCTGGCTCCCAAAGGTTCGCCTGCCTGTCTGATTGTCCCTAACTGCTTCTGCCTGCCAGCCTGATTGCCCCTAACCGCCTCTGCCTCGGCCCACATCTGGGACAAGATTCCCTCCTCCAGCTGACCACAGGCACCCGGGATCAGGGCTTCTCTCCTTCTGGTCAGCCATAGGTGCCCAGGCCGGCTGCAGCTGCAGAGGATGGTGGGCAGGTGGCTTTGCCTGGGCTGCAGACGCAAGTGCTGGTGCCCTGTCTTCCCTGGGATGCAGTGTGGGCGACTTCTCCAGCTGGCAGCGGCCTGGGATCACGGGGCAGGCGGCTTCTTGGTCTCCTTGGCTGCAGCCAGCCTCAGGTGCTGTTGCCCAACTTCTCTAACTCGCACAGGCCCGAAGCAGTGGTGGTGGTGGGGGGGGGGGGGGGGGGCTGCTGCCATCTCTTCAGGTTAATTTGCATACTCACTCTGATTGGCTGTTTGTGTAGCAGAGTGACAGTAATTTGCATGTTTCTCTTTTATTAGTGTAGATTAGTGTAGATCCCCTAAGCTGCACTTTACATCTCTGTGACTGTTTTTACAACTGGCAATCTGTCATCTTAATCCCATCCCCCCTTTCACCTTTTCCTCAGCCCCCTCCCATCTGGCAATCATCAATTTGTTCTCTTTGTCTATGAGAAATCATTATTAATTTCTATGATTAAAGCAGTCGCTGGGGTGTTAAAAGTAAAACATTTAAACAATTTGAAATACCAACTATTTTTAAAGTTATAAAAAATTTACCTAAATATCTTAAGTCAATATCAGACACCCTGTTAGACATTTTACATAGACTCTCACTTAATCCTTTGTGATATGAGTATTACCAACCCTGTTTTATAGATAAATAAAACAAGGGTCAGAGAAATTAAATAATTTGCCCAATGTCACAAAACATTTCTTCTTTTTATCAAAGAGAACCAGAATTCTCTCTAAGACAGATCTCTTTCTTCTCTCCACTACATCAGATAATTACCTTACAAAATAACAAAATTAGCTTACCCAGTTTGGCTCAGTGGATAGAGCAGACTGAAGGGTCCTAGGTTGGAATCCTGTCAAGGGCACATGCCCAGGTTGCAGGCTCGATCTCCAGTAGGGAGCATGCAAGAGGTGGCCTATCACTGATTCTCTCTCATCACTGATGTTTCTATCTCCCTCTCCCTTCCTCCCGGCAAAAGACATCGCCATGACTTTAAGCAAAATTACTTAAAGACATGTATAAAATAGTATTCTGATAACTGTATTATTTTGCTTCTCTCTATAAATTTGTTGAATTTTGCTAATTAAGAGTGAAGTTAAGTAAGAAACCTTATGCAGCATTATAAGATCTATAATGATGATTTTTGTGTATTGTAGAGGTACGTGTACATCAGTGCTTGCTGTATGGTACTTGCTAATGTTACTTGTTTTGCTAATTTGGTCATATATTTCAATTTCTGAAAAAGTTGCCAAAAGCTGTTAAAAGGGAACAATGGGCATATTTTTAAAGTTCAGTAAATCAAAACAACATGGGCACATGCTAAAGATTAATTTAGGATCATTTACATATATGGCGTCCAACAAAAAAAAAAGGTGCTTTTTTTTTTTAAGTGTAGAAAAAGGAATGCAACCTATTTCTTGCAAGGGCATACGAGCGGATCTCATATCCTCACACATGGCTTTGTTTTCAAATTCTTGAAAGGGCAGAAATTCTTCTAATTTAAAGGTGAGGCCGTGGAAAATCTGGAACAGCTGCAGAAAACCATAGAGGAACGCAGTGCCACGGCCACTTTTTCAGTCTGCGACACCACCCCAGGGAGATCTGACCCCCTACTCACCACTGTTCCGAATTATCAGAGAGGCGCCCCTGTCCCCGTTGCTACAAACGAGATGCTTCCATGAAATTAATTGTCTCATTAGTGGATCCGCCTCAAGGATGCTGAGTGTAGAGAGGAACGCATTTGGACTCAAGGAGAGGCTCCAGGCTGCCCGAGGAAGAAGCCTGAGAAAGGGGCTTCGTTTCTGCCCCCTGGATAGTAAGACTTGGGGAAAGGCCGTGTCTCAACACGCTATCCAAGGGACCCGGCAGAACACATCGCCATGCCTTTCTTCAAGGTCACGCCAAGTTTAAGTGATTTTTACTACCAGCCCACATTCCAACCTGTCCTTCCCTATCGATTCGCTTCCCTCGGTAGTTCATCATTCTATGGTTGTGGCGTTTTTATTAGGTAACAACAGCTCATCTCTTGTCGGTGAAAATCATTTTCGGTGCTGCTGCGTTATTTTTGGCAACTCCCACCAGTCACTGTCAGGCCCTGAGGGGTTTCCACCCAGGGTGAGGCAGGAGTTGGAAAACCCTGTTCTCAAAAGAGACCGGGTTTAAAAAAAAAATAATAAAAGGTAATCTTATTAGGACTTCTGTGTTCCGTGTCCAGAGACAAGGTCCAGGGGGAGGAAAGCAGATCACAGAACAGCGTGCTGTCCACTGGCAGGACCTGCGCGTGGGAAGTAGGGTGAGCTGCAGGAATCCGCTTGCTCCTACACAGCGCACACAGCTAGTTGTTTGACCAAGATCAGTGGCCCAGGCCCTTCAGGACGGTGGGTGGAATCCGCTGGGCTGAGGACGCCAGGAGCCACCTGAGCAATGATAGCTGTGAGGGTGGTGGTGTTGGCCGTGGTGGTGGTGGCCGTGGCCGTGGCTGTGTGTTGGCCATACTTTCAGAGGGCTCTCTCCCTGCACCCACCTCTTCCTCCCGGCTGTTTGGATAAGGAGAAGACAGTTTGGAATAGCTGTGGAGGTCCTCCGCGTTTTGCAGCCAGCCTCTGAAGCAGCCACGGGTGTTTCTCTATTTCCCAGCAAGAACGCAGTGTTGGGGAAGGTGGAGGGAAAGGGGGAGGCCCGGAGGAGGCTGGCTCTGTCCCAGCTACACACCCACCACGGGGTGCACCCGGCCTGACCTGGGAGCCGCTTTCTCTGGCTCCCCGGAGAAGTGGGCGGGAGCAGTGAGGACAGAAATCCCCCACCCCCTCCCCTCACCTGTTACACCTGCGCTCCATGCACCTGCGTGCTGCCCTCTGCAGGCCCCAGCCCGTTAGCCCAGCACGGCCCGCCCCGCCCCACGGGAGCAGGCGTTCAGGGCCCCTCGGAGAGCCAGCGTGTCCAGGTGGGGAGGGAGCAGCGCTCCTGGGGCTCCAGCTAAGAGCTGACATCCCGTTTTCTTAAAAAAAGCTAGAAACTGTGACTCTTGTATGAAATTCCTGATTTTTTTTCCCCCAAACTGGCAACCTAACCCAGTTAAAGAAAGAAAAACAAACAAAAAGCAGACCATGGGTGATGTGGCCAATTCTTGTGCAAATTAGAAAAAAAGGGCCCCTTGCCAAAACCGGTTTGGCTCAGTGGATAGAGCGTCGGCCTGCGGACTGAAAGGTCCCAGGTTCGATTCCGGTCAAGGGCATGTACCTTGGTTGCAGGCACATCTCCAGTGTGGGGCGTGCAGGAGGCAGCTGATCGATGTTTCTCTCTCATCGATGTTTCTAGCTCTATCCCTCTCCCTTCCTCTGTAAAAAATCAATAAAATATCAAAAAAAATTAAAAAAAGGGCCGAGACCGGTTAGGCTCAGTGGATAGAGCGTTGGTCTGAGGACTGAAAGGTCCCAGGTTCGATTCCTGTCAAGGGCATGTACCTTGCTTGCGGGCACATCTCCACTGTGGGGCTTGCAGGAGGCGGCTGATCGATGTCTCTCTCTCATCGATGTTTCTGACTTTCTATCTCTCTCCCTTCCTTTCTGTAAAAAATCAATGAAATATATTTAAAAATTTTTAAAAAATAAAAAAAAGGAAAAAAGTGCCCCTCTGAGCAGGTTGGGGGCAGGGAGGGGGTATCAGTCAGAGCCTGGGTGCTAGTCCAGTGCGCCTCGGCGTGGTCCCTGGGCGCTGGCCTGCAGGAGAGTCCTGGCGGGCTGGCTACCCGCCAGGTTCTGCCCCCCGGGGCTCAGGTTCACACACCCCGATGACGGAAGAGGCAGCTGGAGAGCAAAGAAGCCAGCACCCATCGCCAGTCTCCCCTTGCTAAGGTTGCTAAGGGACCATTTAAAATGTCCCCACTCTGACTCTCCAAGCCTCCTCTGCACGGTGAACCTTGGAGCAGTAGTCAAGTTTTAGACAGTATTTTTCTGAGTTTTTTTTCCCTACTTTATATGTGAGAAAGGTTTACTTATCTACTTTTACCTTTTTTTTTTTTTTTTTTGGTATGCTTCATGTACTTTGTTTTAAAAGTTTACCTGTACTGGTCTACTTTGTATCAGATGATTTTATAGAATTCTTTCTAATTCTGCCCTGGCCAGTGGCTCAGTTGGTTGAAGTGTCATCCTATATACCAAAAGCTTGTGGGTTCAAGTCCCAGTCAGGGCACATACATAGATTGTGGGTTTGATCCCTGGTCAGGGTATCAGGGTATGTGAGGGATACAACCAATCTCTCTCTGCCCCCTACCCCCAATAAAAATATATCCTTGGTGGAGTAAAAAATTGTTTTTAATTCTGCCAACACACTGACAAGGTAATAAAATTCCCCCTAATTTGTAGAGAAAGATTCTAAGATTCAGAGAAATAATTTCCCCGAAACCAGCTAGGAAAGGGCTCTGTGCTGGGCTCCAAACCTAGGTCTGTCTCATCAGGAAGCTGATGCCCTAAGATGATATGATGACTCTGTTACTTCTACCTGAGGTGGCAAAGCTTTGTCTTTTCTCTCAAATCCGAGAAAATACCCTACTTGGTGCCTTCTCCCCCCCCTTTTCATTTCTTGGTAAATGCGAGAACAGTTCTTTTACAAAGCAAAAGATGAGTCTGTGCAGTTAAAACTTTGAAAATGGCAGCACCAGATGTACATATCCCAATGCGTGTTGTTCCTTCACAACACTGGTTGCCTTGGTGATTAGATACTTCTTCCAACAATGCTGACTCAAAAGGTCCTCTGTCACTACCTTTCCGGTGCCTCTCTTTTGGAAGTGCCTTCATAGCCAATTTACAAATCATTCAAAGAAATTAGGCGCATTCTCTCAGTGGCATTTACTATTTGAAACCTCAAGGGATAATATCCAGCTTCTTCAGCCACTCTATTAATAAGCTTTGAGGACAAATAATTTGAGGCTATTTCCAAAAATTAATCCCAGTCTCAATGAAGTTAGATTTGCCCCCAGAAGAATATGCTGGAGGTTTTTAGATTGTCTACAAAAAAAGGAGTTCCAAAAATATTCGGAGTCTAGAAGCACCATTGGTTAAGTAAGTGTGTGACTTTGAAGGGCACGCATGCGTTGTCCTGGACAAATCCTGGCAACTTGTTTAAACTAAATAGAGTGTTAGGATGGTGGATGGTATTTAAGCTTTGAGTCTGAACTCAAGAGACAGAGAGATTGGGTTCAAATCTTCCCTTTACCACCTGCTAGCTATGTAGCCATGCACAAATTACTTAATCTCTCCATGCCTCAGCTTTCTCTTTTATGAAATAGAGATAGTAGTAGAATCTGTAGAAGCTCCTAGAACAGTGGGTGGTATGGAGTAAGTGCTATTTAAATGTTGGCTATATATGAAAATCCCACATATCATCTTTCTCATCACCCTGAATTATAAACATGTCAGGCAAGATCAATAATAAGTCAGGCATGTTTTCTATAAGTAGTCATCATCAACTGTAGTAATACAATATTCTTATGTAGGAAAAGTAATTTTGTTTGGTTGTTAAAATCAAAATGAAATCTGTGAGTCTAACAGTTCTCTATCTAAATACATTTCATTTTATTTTACCCCCAAGAAACCCATATGAAAATAGAGATGCCTCATATGACATCCCAACATCAAAAGCCTGAAATGCCTATGGAATCTTGGAAAAATATTCACCCAACCCATACCTCTGCACATTATGATAGGAACATAACCAACATCAAGTGAAAAGAGGACCCATTGTATGGGAGAAAGTATATTTGATAATGACACATCTGATAAAGTGTTAATTTCCAAAATATATATATATATGAAGTATTCATACAACTCAACAAAAGGAAGACAAACAATCCAATTAAAAAATAGGCAAAGGACCTAAATAGACACTTCCCCAAAGAGGACATACAGAAGGCCAAGAGACATGAAACAATGCTCAAAGTCACTATTCATTAGAGAGAGGCAAATTAAAACAACATGAGGTATCACCGCACACCTGTCAGAATGGCTAGCATCAACAAATAAACAAATAACAAGTGCTGGCGAGGATGTGGAGAAAAGGGAACCCTTGTGCACTGCTGGTGGGAATGCAGACTGGTACAGCCACTGTGGAAAGCAGTATGGAGTTGCCTCAAAAAAAAAAATTAAAAATGGAACTGCCATTTGACCCAGTGATCCCACTTCTGGGAATATATTCTAAGAATCCTAAAACATCAACCAGAAAGGATATATGTACCCCTGTGTTCATAGCAGTGCTATTTACTATAGCTAAGATATTAAAACAGCCCAAGTGCCCATCAGTGAGTCGATAGAAAAGCTGTGGTACATCTACACAATGGAATACTATTCCGCTGTACAAGAAGAAACTCTTACCCTTGAAGGCAGCATTCAGGATCTAGGAAATTATTATGCTAAACTAAATAAGCCAGAGAACAATAAGTATGACATGATCTCACTTATATGTGGAATCTAATGAACAAAATAAACTGATGAACAAAATAGATCCAGAGACATAAAAGCCTGGAACAGACTGACAAATTTCAGAGGAAAGGGAGTAGGGGAATGTGGGAAGAGATTAACTGAAGAATTTATGTGCATACTAGAGGCCCGGTGCACAAAAATTCATGCACTTGAGGAGGGGGGGATGTCCCTCAGCCTAGCTTGCACCCTCTCGCAGTCCAGGACCCCTCAGGGGATGTCCACCTGCTGGCTTAGGTCCACTCCCTGGGGGATTGGGCCTATGCTGGCAGTCAGACATCCCTCTGGCGGCCCGGGAATCCTCAGGGGATGTCCAATTGCAGCTTAGGCCTGATTCCCTAAGCCACAGTCAGACATCCTTAGCGCTACAGAGGAGGCAGGAGAGGCTCCCACCACTGCCACTGTGTTCGCCATTGGTGGGCCCAGCTCCTGGCTGAGTGTCACTCCCTCTGTGGGAGCTCACTGACTACCAGGGGGCAGCTCCTACATTGAGCATCTGCCCTCCCCTCCACCCCCGTGGTCAGTGCACATCATAGTGACCCATCATTCCTCTGTTAAGGTCAATTTGCATATTACCCTTTTATTATATAGGATATGCAAAACCCATGGACACAGACAATAGTGCAGTGAAGGATTGGGGGAAAGGGTAGGTGTGGGAGGGAGAGGGACAATGGGGGACATCTGTAATACTTCAATAATAAAGGTAATTTTTAAAAAATATTTTATTGATTTTTTTACAGAGAGGAAGGGAAAGAGAAAGGGAGTTAGAAATATCAATGATAGAGAAACATCAATCAGCTGCCTCTTGCACACCCTCTAGGGGATGTGCCCACAACCAGGGTACATGCCCTTGACCAGAATTGAAACTGGATCCTTCAGTACATAGGCTGATGCTCTATCCACTGAGCAAACCGGTCAAGGCTAAAGATAATTTTTAAAAATATATATATTATTGATTTTTTACAGAGAGGTAGGGAGAGGGATAGAGAGTTAGAAACATTGATGAAAGAGAAACATCAATCAGCTGCTTCCTGCACACCTCCCACTGGGGATGTGCCTGCAACCAAGGTACATGCTCTTAATGGGAATTGAACCTGGGACCTCTCAGTCTGCAGGTCAACACTCTATTCACTGAGCCAAATCAGTTAGGGCCTAAAGGTAATTTTTTTAAAAAAAAGAAAGTAGTTTTGGATTAGTTGTATATCTAAATTGCAAAGTCTAGGGCAATCACTAAGAAATAGAGATGAATCTACTATTATAATTGGGGACTTCAACACCTCTCTATCAAAAACAGACAGATCCCATAGGTGAAAAATCTGTAAGGACTTAGTTGAATTCAATAGCTCATCAATCTACTGGGTATAATTGACATCTATTATACTTCATCTGACAGTAGTAAATTATACATTCTTCTCAAGCTCATGCAGAGCATTCACCAAGATGGACTACATTATGGCCATAAATCACACCACAACACATTTAAAAGAATAGATGTCATATAAAGTCTGTTCTCAGATCACAGGGAATTAAGTTGGAAAATACAACAGAAGAATAGCTAGAAAACTGCAAATATTTGAGATTAAACAATATACTTCTTTTTTTTCACCATTTTAACCATTTTTATTTATTTTAAAAAATCTTTATGTTGAAAGTATTATATATGTCCTCTTTCCTCCCACCCCACATTGAACTCTTCTGGCCTGCCCCAGCTTGGCCCACCTCTCACCCCATCACTGCCCCCTCCACCTCAGGCCTTCACCACCCTATTCTTTTTGTCTTTGGGTTGTGCATATATTCATATAAGTTCTTTGGTTGATCTCTTCCCACCCACCCACCCACCCACTCCAGCCTTCCCTCCGAAATTCAGCAGTCTGTTCCATGCTTCTATGCTTCTGGATTTTAGTTCAACAGTTTATTTTGTTCATTTAGATTCCACATATGAGTGAGAGCAAGTGATACTTGTCTTCTCTGAATGGCTTATTTCGCTTAATGATAAAATACTTAACATAATACTCTCCAGGTACCTCCATGCTGTCCAAAGAGTAAGAGATCCTTCTTTTTCACTGCTGCATAGTATTCCACTGTATAAATGTATTACAGCTTTGTAAACAATATACTTCCAAATAGCACATAGGTAGTCTTGAAAAAGATTAAAACATATTTGGAATCAAATAGAAATGCAAGCACTACCTATCAAAATATGTGGGATACAACGAGAGCAGTGCTTAGAGAGAAATTTATAGCATTAAATGCATACATCAGAAAAGAAGAAAGATCTAAAATAAATCATCTAATCTGCCACCTTAGGAAACTGAAAAAAAGGAATGATATATCTGGGATCAGGCATCGCTAGAAGGCCCACGTAAGCTGCACGAGGAGGAGGCGTACCATGTCATCCACCAACTTGCACCAGAGCTTCTTTTTCAGCTCATGCACATGACCACATGGGGTAGTGGGTCCCAGAGGAGCAGCTGTTGGAGGAATAAAAAGGCTGTTTTGATTCAAGGATAGGTCAACTTGGTCTATAATTGGACTACAGAGGGGGACCAGAAAGATAGCAATGAAAGGGGAAATCTTCCCGTGCACAGAATTTTTGGTAGTGCACTTGATTATTGACTTTGTATGGAAAGAGTAGTGGCCTAGGATTAAAATATATATATGGACTCAGACAGTGGTGACCAACCAGAACTTTAAGAATAAAATTCCCTTTGCTGTCCATGTCTCAATTGGGGCATTTGCTTTCTTGAAGTTAATATGTACAGCTTTGATACTCCTCTGTTTCTCATCTGTCCCACTTATCATTAGAAATCAAGGGCTTATCACCAAGGTCCCTACGTAGTCACATGAGTTTCTTTGGTATATTTCCTGCTTCTTTATTGGGACCATTTGTAATAACCCAGGGAAAGTTACTTTAGTTATTCCCTAACTCTATAGCTTTGTTTCCCCATTGGCAAAAAATGTGTCTATAAATTCTCTCTGAAGTCTTTTAAAAATATTTTTTTGTTGTTGTTGATTTCAGAGAGGAAGGGAGAGGGAGCGAGAAATAGAAATGTCACTGATGAGAATCATTGATTGGCTGCCTTCTTCATGCTCCCTCCTGGGAATCAAGCCTGCAACCTGTTCATGTGTCCTGACCTGGAATTTAACTATGATCTCCTGGTTTATAGATCAACGCTCAACCTCTGAGCAGCACAGGATAGGCTCTCTGAATTTTTTGTGTTCTACCTTTGTAAAGTCTAGGATATATGTCTGACCCAGCCAGACATGATTAACATCTCTTAAAATTCAAATGTCTAGACCTGCTCTAGTCTTTTCCCCTCTCCCTCTTCACCTTCTGTTCCCCAGAGTATAAGCTAACTGAGAAACAAGACTAATAGTGCAGTATGAGTTTCTTTCTTAGCTGTGAGTGGGATTCAGAAGTATTCTGGAGCCCCCTTCCTTTGAGTGGGGTGAATTGCACCCTCAGGGGAACTCCTAGGTACTGGTTGACCCCAGGTGTTTGAGCCGCCTGAGGGCAGGGCTTCAGCCCTGGTTCCTGATTTTCATTTTTATCTTCTGATGGGCCAGGTGCCAGTCCGGTTGGCTGAGGCTCTGACCCTTACTCCTACTTTCTGCCAACTTTCTTTGTTTGGGATATTTCTACCTTGATTCATATGTGGATTTTGGGGCCAAAACTGGTCAACAGGATGCTAGAAAATCTCTGCTTTCCAGAATGCCACTCTCTTCTTGCTCTCAGATCTGGCCCTTCACACTGATGCTGGCCCAAATTGTACATGAATTCTCTACAACTGCACCTGAGTTCACACTAGACCTTGAACCTGAACTGTTAACATTTGCAGCCTGGGTGAATTCCCTGCCTGGTTCCAGCCACCTCAGAAGATTCTCACAGTGAGTGCCCACATACCCATCACTTCAGCTAGTCCTCCTGTTTTGACAAATTAGTCCCTGTTAATGAGAATTAAGTCCAGAGTAGCAGCTTCCCTGATTAGATTCCCCATCCCATGAAGGGTAAAATTGCTGGCAAAACAAGTGACAAATTCTCTAGAATTTCAGCATTTATCTTAATGGGACTTTGAGGATTTAATTTAGGTTTAGTTGTGACAAAAATACCTTGCCTATTCAATAGTTTTGTTGTGCATTAATCAAAAATTAGTTTAGGCCTCTATCTCAACATATAGGGTGTCCCCCCAAAAATGTATACACACACCTTGAATAATTATAAAGGCAGTGTTTATTAAAATACATTTTATTTTCAAAACTAGAGGCCTGGTGAATGAACTTCATGCATGGGGTGGGGGTGTCTTTCAGCCCAGCCTGCTCCCTCTCCAATCTGGGACCCCTTGAGGATATCTGACTGCCTGTTTAGGCCCGATTCAACTAGGATCAGGCCTAAATGGGGAGTTGGACATCCCTCTTACAATCCAGGACTGCTGGCTCCCAACTGCTCACCTGCCTGCCTTCCTGATTGCCCTTAACTGCTTCTGCCTGCCAGCCTGATCACCCCTAACCACTTCTCTGCCAGCCTGATTGATGCCTAACTGCTCCCCTACATGCCCTTAACTGCCCTCCCCTGCTGGCCTGATCACCCACAACTGCCCTCCCCTGCTGGCCTGATCACCCACAACTGCCCTCCCTGCCAATTGACCTCCCCTGCTGGCCATCTTGTGGTAGCCATCTTGTGCCCACATGGGGGCAGGATCTTTTGACCACATGGGGGCAGTCATCTTTTGTGTGGGAGTGATGGTCAATCTGCATATTACTCTATTAGATAGGATAGAGGCCTGGTGCATGGGTGGGGGCCAGCTGGTTTTCCCTGAAGGATGTCCTGGATCAGGTAGGTATTCTCTTGGGGCATGGGGTGGCCTGGGTGAGGGGTCTGTAGTGGTTTGCCAGCTGGCCACGCCCCCCGGTAACCCAAGCGGAGGCCCTGGTATCTGGAATTTATTTATTTTTTACAATTGAAACTTTGTAGCCTGGACTGGAGCCAAGCCTTCTGCTCAATCCAAGGCAGCAGCCATTGAAACTTTGTTGCCTTAAGCAGAAACCTGGGCTGGCCAGGGTGTGCTGGAAAGCTTGGCTTCCTCCATCACTAGGGGCAACCCAAGCCTCCTTCCTGCTTTTCTGTGGCTGTAGCCATCTTGGTTGGGTTAATTTGCATACTTGCTCTGATTGGCTGGTGGGCGTGGCTTTGGGGTGTAGCAGGGGTATGGCCAATTTGCATATTACTCTTTTATTAGATAGGATTGAGCTATTGGCTGTTAAAGTATGTATACATTTTTGGGGGACACCCTCTCTGGGCATACACACACACACACACACACACACACACATATGTATATGTATATGTATATGTATATGTATTATAAAATAAAAGCCTTAAGTGTTACAGTGGAACGACCAGAATGGCTGGTCACTATGATGTGCAGTGACCTCCAGGGGACAGATGCTCAATGCAGGAGCTGCCCACTGGTGGTTAGTGAGCTCCCACAGGGGGAGCGCTACTCAGTCAGAAGCTGGGCTCACAGCTGGCGAGTGCAGAGGCAGTGGAAGGAGCCTCTCCCTCCGTGGCAGCGCTAAGGAGCAGCAAGCCGAATGGTAAGGAGCAGTGAACAGGTGGGCAGTAAGAAGCAAAGGGTCCTGGACTGTAAGAGAGATGTATGACTGCCAGCTTAGGTCCGTTCCCCATGGGGGTCCTGGACCGTGAAAGGGTGCAGGCTGGGCTGACCGCCCACCCCAGTGCACAAATTTCATGCACCAGTTATATATATATATATATATATATAACTTTCCCATAATTATATTATTTAAATTTTCCCTGACTTCAGATTTATAGATATTCAAAAGGGTATCTTCTTTCAAAGCAAGACAGGCTTAATTATTAACAGAAAACAAGTAATATTAACACATACACAAACCACAGTGAAATAGTTTCCTGGGATTATAAAACAGAGAACTACTTATATGCCAGACATTCTGACATCAACTATATACCAAAGATGGAAAAGTATCAGGAATCAAGAACCAATGTAGTCTAAGAATTAGCAGATAGATAATGGCTTGTAATAAACTAGTAATTAAATGACTACAGTTATGTTATAGTAGTTAATAACTAAACACTTGCTGATCTTTCCAAGGACAGATAAATACCTTAAAATGTATTACATTTTTTAGAAATTTCTAAACTAAGATCTTATATTTGTAAATATTTACTCAAAATCATTAGCTAGCTTATACAAAAAAAAGAAAATTTTTTTGCCTTCTTCATTCCTGATGAGATTTTTCTGCGATAACTTTACATTCAGACATTGACCAATATTTTCCATTGTTATGCCTCCAGCAAAAAATATACATGGTAACCAAGAGTAAACAGAGAAAATCTGGAGAAATCCTATATAATAAAAGCCTAATATGCTAAGTGTTCAGTTGACCAGTTGGCCATTCAACCTATCAAAGCATAATATGCTAATGATATGCTAGGGCTGCTTAACTGCTCGCTATGACATGCACTGACCACCAGGGGGCAGAAAGTTGACTGGTTGACCAGTCACTATGATGTGCACTGACCACCAGGAGGCAGGAAGTTGACAATCAACCAGTTGCTATGATGTGCAGATGCTCCAACTGATGGGTTAGCTTGCTGCTGGGGTCTGGCCAATTGGAACTGAGTGAGATGGGCCGGACATGCCCTGGAGCCCTCCTGCAGTCCCTCCCTGGCTGGCCAACCTCCCACATCCCTCTCTGCCACCGATTGTGCACTGGAGGGGTCCCTTGGCCTGGCCTGTGCCCTGTTGCAATCTGGGACTCCTCCGGAGATGTCAGAGAGCCGGTTTCGGCCTGATGGTGGAACAACCTGTCACTATGACGTGCACTGACCACAGGGAAGACGCTCAATGCAGGAGCTACCTCCTGATGGTCAGTGCACTCCCACAGGGGGAGCACTGCTCAGCCAGAAGCCAGGCTCATGGCTGGTGAGTGCAGCGAAGGTAGTGGGAGTCTCTCCTGCCTCCATGGCAGTGCTAAGGATGTCCTGTGAGGGCTCTTGGACTGTGAGAGGGTGCAGGCCAGGCCGAGGGACTCTCCCCTCCAACTTCCGAGTGCACGAATTTCATGCAGCATGCCTCCAATATATTGATAAACACCATTATAGACTAGTAGTTGAGTGACCAAGGTTGCCAAGAAAACAATCCTACTCCAAGACCAAAACTAGTTCGAGATCTATCAGAAGTACACCACAGTCCAATGGAGAGTGCAGCCAGTGTGAGAGACAACTGTATGTTGTCGTCAAAGTCCACTTTAGCACTGGCATGATTTATACCAACCAAGGCGGCTGCGGTGGCACCGAATTACACTGGTACACCCTCTTTTAAATTTATGTGGTTCTCCTAGATGCCTGTCACTGCAGGGGTACAATAATCCCCCTCCCACCCTCCCTCCACCTCCACTATCTTCTACTGTCATTAGATAGCTTAATCTCAAGTAAATTACACTTCACTTGGGCTGATATTAAATGTCACTTTTATTCTGTGGCCCACGGATACATTCTGGCTCTGGATAATCCACAGTGGACGGTTTACACACAAATGAAGAACCGTGTGGCATGTGAGGCCATCCGGGAGGAGTCTTAAGGCGTACAACTTAGCACCTCCTGGAGGCAAGCCTATAGTTTAGAACAGTGTCCTTCCTGGGCTCAGCAAGTGGCTGAACTGATTTCCTTCAAATCAGGACGCCGTTCAGCCAGAAGCAATGGCTAGAACACCTCCTGGCGGATTCCACCTCATCGTGCTAGAAAAAAATGACTCGAATTTAAGGGGTAACATAAGAGGTAAGATCACTTAAGACCATCCAAGGAGTGACCAGGGAACCGCAGGGCTGGCTGTTTGTCCCAAGAAGCTATTCTGGGTTCAGCTTCATGGATGTCCACCCAAGCAGAGCAAATGGGAGGGGCAGACTGCAGGTTCAGGGCCCCTTTTTTAAAAAAAAAAAAATCCAGCCACAAGTACCCCAGGTCTGCTCTCGAGTATGAAGAAACAAAACTCACATGGAAAGCATCTTTAAAATTCTATACTTGAGCCAAACATGGGGGAATAGAAGCATCTAGACAAACTGGAGGTGAGAGGAGGGGCAGGGCTGTCTCCTAACTCAGGGTTTCGCAGAGCCGAGGCGGGGAGCCTGGCAAGCTCCCAGGTGCCCCCGCGGCGGGCGGGCGGGCGGACGGGCGGACGGACGGACGGACGGGCGGGCGGGCGGGACCTCGGGCTCTAATACAGGTTGGTCTTCTGCATGATGCGAAGGAACTCCTCCTCGCTCACCTCGCCGTCCCCGTCGCGGTCCGCCTCGTTGATCATTTCCTGCAGCTCCTCGTCGTTGAGCGTCTCCCCCAGCTCGTTGGCCACGCGCTTGAGGTTTTTGAAGGAGATCTTCCCCGTCTCGTCGTCGTCAAAGAGCCGGAAGGCCCGCAGGATCTCCTCCTTGGTGTCTTTCTCGGCCATCTTCTGCGTCATCAGGGCCAGGAAGTCGCTGAAGCTGACTCGCCCGGTATCCTCCTTGTCCACCTCGGAGACGATCCTCTTCATCTCTTCCTTCTTGGGCTCGAAGCCCAGCGCCCTCATGGCCACCTTCAGCTCCTTCACGTCGATGGTCCCGCTTCCGTCGGCGTCGAAGAGGTCGAAGGCTTCGCGGACCTCTTGCTTCTGGTCGTCGTTGAGCTCCGGCTTAGAGCCTGTCTTTTTCTTCTGGCTGGAGGAGGCCACACTGGGCTTCCTGAAGCTGGAGGCCATCGTCCTGCGGCGGTTACCTTCCTAACGGTGGTCCCCCCCGGCCCCCCGGCCCGCGCCGGGGCGCCCCCCGACCTGGAGCGCGCAGGCGCCGCGAGGCCCCCAGCCTCCCGGCCCCAGCCCCTTCCGCGCATGCGTCCTCCGTCCTCCAGGGCGGCTCCCCTGCTCATCACCCGCTTCCACCAGGGGAGACCCGCTCCGCTCCGGCACCAGCTGCCTGCAGCCCCGGAGCTGTCCTCCAGGGCGCACCGGCGCTTTGCTCGTCTTTCCAGGCCATTTGTCAGAATCTGCAGAACCAAGGCGGAGAGGGTTATTGAGAGGTTCTCCCTCCCTCTTTTCCATACTAATTAAAAAAAAATAATAATAATAAAAAGAAAAAGCCCTCTTTGGTCTGAGATTACTCGAGGGTAAATTTAGGATACTCAAGATTGGGGTTGATCCCTTGGCATGACATGTGGGGGGAAGGAGGGGGAGAGAATATTAAAAAAATCACACCATGTGTTCAAATGGACATAAATGGAAAACAGATAAAAATGGAAAAAGTTATGTATTAAAATTTGTAGAAGTTTGTCTCCTGACATTACGCTCAACAATAATAACACTTCACTCGCTTATTTGGCACGCACTGGAATAGGAAATGTAATATCCAACTGTGTGGTTTGCCTTCAGTGTTTCAATGTTATATACTCAGTATAATTGCACTCGAATAGGGGTCATAATTTCACTCACTAGGCTTTTGATTTGGAGAGACGGGTTAGAATACTGCATTCTGGTATTCGGGCATTTAAAAAAAAATCCTCTCGCAGCACATTACTCTCACTGTTTATCATCCAATCAGGCCAGGCTGAAACCCACTCTCTATTTGTCCTGCTTGGCAGTGGACACAGGCAGATGATGCAGAGCAGGTTGGCCTCAAAATTGCCTCCTGGGATTGGAGAGGCAAGAGGAAACTGGAAGAAAGAAAATAAAAAGAAATAGAAAGAAAGAAAGTAAGCCCATAAAGGAATTGCCTTTAGAATTGCTCTATATTTCTTTAACTTTTATTAACAGTTAAAAAAAAAAGCTGACTTTGTTTTTGCATTATTAAAAAAAATTTCAATTTATCTCTACTTAACCTGTTACAAGAGTTTTTGTTTCTTTGTTTGTTTGTTTGTTTGTTTGTTTTAACAGTTTTTGTGTCACCAACATTTAGAAGAGTGCTTGGCATATAGTAGGCAAATTAATAAATATTTTTGAATACATGAATGAAAATTAGTGTTGGTTTTAAAATACTTCTAAATAAATAAATCAAATGAAATCCCCAAAGATTTAATTATGCTAGGAGTATTTTACAAATTTTGTGTTGTTTTTATTTTTAAACTTAAAAAATATTTTTATTGACTTCAGAGAGGAAGGGAGAAGGAGAAAAAGATAGAAATATCAGTGATGAGAGAGACTCATTCATCAGTTGCCTCCTGCACATCCCCTACTAGGGATTGAGCCTGAAACTCAGGCATTTGCCCTGACTGGGAATCAAACCGTGACCAGGTCCTGGTTCATAGGTCGACACTCAATCACTGAGCAACATGGGTTGGGCTGTATTGTTTTTATTTATTTTATTTAATTTTATTTTGAGGAGCTGTGTTATTTTTAAATAAGTGATCATATGTTTATATGGCATGCACGTTTAATTAGCCAGATCTCACTACCTTCCCTAGTCCATATGTGACTTAATGGACAGAGGGTCTGGGCACAGGATTTCTAAAGGTCAAAGAAATTTACTTAGGACCATTATCCCCACTCCAATTACCTGTTACAGAGGTGTTAATGCAGAGTGGACTTGGGCAAGTAGACCCTCCAGCTGTCAATCTTCCAACACTGCCAATCCTGCTGCTTTCTTCACCAGGTCAATAAACCTGGGATCTTATCCTAAACCCGTGCCTTGAAAAAGTCAGTTAACCTTGAAAAATTCTCTGTGCCCTTGAAAAAGTCAGTTAACCTCCCAGACTCAGTTGAAGCATCTGCAAAGTAGGTAATAACACAGCTTCCTGATACGGCTCCTGTGCATGTTCAGGGAGCTACTCCAGGGACAATTCTCTAGTGGTCAAAAAAGGATGAGAAATCGTTAGTTGAAGCTGAATTCCTCCCAGACATTGTTTATTTCTTTTGACACTGCTCCTTGCCCAAATTCAAGCCAAGCTATGCTGTGTTGGGAAAAACTGAAGGATAGAGGCTGCCTTATACAGAGCTACATTTGGGACAAGCTGAGCTAAAGCACAATGGTTGTCATGGTTTCCAGATGTGTGCAATCAACAGTCACAACGAAGGGCCACCAAGAGCTCCCTTCATAGAAAACAGGGCCCTCAATCAGAGTCGGCTCTTGGTGGGGAGTTACTTTATGTTCATAAACTGTCATCTGGAGTAAAAAAGGAGGAAAATTTACATTGATTGTATACCTAGGATTGAACTTGCTCCTCACATTTGCTGTCCTTTTTCGTCGTTGCCATCATTTCCCATTTTGCAGATAAAGAAAGAAAGAGAAAAAAAAACACGAAAAAAGAGGTCTAGGAGAGGTTTGTAACATATCCAAAAATACTCGGCCAATAAATGGTCACTCTGGGACTTAAACCCTGGCCTGTTCTGAGTCCAGTGCTGAGGCTTTGTTTACATCAGGCTGCCTTCTCCAAAAGTTGATACTAATACCAAAATGTAGTGTCACTGGAGGATGTGATACTGACTTTCTCCCCTAAATCTACCAATAATTAAATATCTTGCCTAGAAATGTTTTAACAAGATCTTGTAGGATCTCAGACAGGGTCCCATTCTGGGGCAATTCATGGAGAGAAAGAGCAGTATGGGTGGTATTTACGTTCGTTCATCTTTAAATCTGCTTCACGTCATTCCCTGCTTTCAGCTCCAGGTATAAGTTTAGTGGCAAACAGTCTGGGCAAAGTGCACTTCATTGGCATTAGTGAGAATCTATATCACACTGTGAAAATCAGCTTAATTGCTTTAATGTCACTTTTCAAGTTCTAATAAAACTGACATAAAGTAAATGAGATGTCCTGGAAAATAAATGGATTTAACAATTTTGTTTTGTTTCTTGCACTTAAAATTCTTTGTACAAGAATGTCCTAGGTAATATACTAAATCAGTAGTTGATTATCTGCAAGAGGGAAAAGAGATCCTTGTCTAAATCTAGTCATGGAAGCTTACCAGCTGGGAGGGAGGAAAAAAAAGAGGTGCTGGAATTTCACAACAGGGACTGGGGTCAGCTCTCAACAAGAGAAAGGACCCATACAGTTTGCTTATTCTAATTGTTTGGTTTTCTATTTGACTTGCATGGCATGAAAAATGTGAGCCTCGAGAGCCTTTTAAAATTTAAGTTGCACTCAGCAAATTCAGCAAATTCCAGGTACCACCCAAGGCAGAAAACATGCATAATAAAATTTCTTTATTGCTACCTATTTACTTGCCAACACATGTAGAATAGAGAAAATACAAATGCTTAACACTTCTACTAAGCAGGACAACTATGCCAGGGTGGTGGAGGGGTGACCCCCAAACCAACAGTAACAGAATGAAACTATTTATTCCTGAATATGCTAAGCCATTTACAAGAACTGGACTGAGCAGCAAGCGTTTTACAATCCCGGTGGTCTTTGAATGAGATTATGAAGTTCAGTACAGTGACTCAGCCCAGGACTCTTTGGCAAGCCCAGGAACAGACTTAAGTGTCCAGCCAAGGGCTACATAATTTCTCATTCCCCAAACCCCAGAAAAAAAGAAATACTCCTCTCAGATATAAAAGCAGACTGTTTTAGAAAAGAATTTACCAGAATCTCACTCTGCTTCCCAAACTTTCACCCAAATACTGCTAATAGGAAAGAAGATCTAAAGCACTTCCTTGAGACCCAGAGAAACATTTGGAAAAACCCTCCTACAGCATGAAATGTCTTTATAAGCCTGTGTTTTCTCTTAAAAAAAAAAATGAATTGTTCTGCTCTGTAGCACATTTACTGGTTTTATTATGGTTCTGAATGACTGACCATTGAGCAAATGTAATTCCCTTCAAAGAAAAATGCACTATGCGTGTGTTGTGACTTTACATGTAACCTGAGGACATGGCCAGAGGCTAGCAGAACTTATATTCTTTAGCAAACTCAAATCTAATGTGGAGCTTGAGGTTAAAAAAAAAAAAAAAAAAGATCAACGGTGTTCTCCTCCCCACCCACCCAAGTTCCTCTCCCCTTATATATCATTTGGATTTGGGAGTCAAAGAAGAGAGGAAGGACCTGTGGGGAGTAGAGAAAGGAAGGCGAATGGATCTCCGGAGCATTGGAGCATTTTGAACTTGAGAGGTGAAGTGAGAAGAAACGCATCCCACAAAAGAATGACTGCCTGCTCATCCCAGAGCCTCAATTAGCCCAACTTGAGCATCGCTTTGATGGAAACAAACTGAGAAAAGACACAAATCTATGTGGATACAAATTCAAAGCAGAACCTCACAGGATGTATGATTCAGCAGTTGACCACGCTATATGAAATCTGCAGAGGGCCCACCAAGTGCAGGCAGACAGCAGAAAATGCAGAACCAAGAGGCCTGGGAGTGGTTATTTGGATTTTTAAAGTATCTCAGAGGCTAAGCTATTTAGGTTTACCCTTTGGTCCACCTTCTTTCATTCTCTAAGAGGCCTCAGCTTCCAAAGCTGACTCCTCTGTTAAACTGAGGAAAATTTTCCGCTCACTGAAGGTGGAAAGGTCAAAAGCCCTCAGGGGTGTTAGTAACACAGAATGAGCCAAGTAAGCTGCATGTTAAGAGTGTATTTAAAGATTAGCAGAAACCTTGAGAGTTTGTGCCCTTTTAAAATACATTGAAATTCAAATTTAAAAAAACAAAACAAACAAAATAAATGTGCAGGCCCGAGAAAACAGATCTGGTGGAAAACAGATCTGGCAGAACTCTGCCTATGGGCTGCAATGCTGTTCTTCCTCCAGTCCTTGTATTGGCCACTTCTGCTGGGGTTCAAACAGTAACAATACATTTTAGAGAAAATGACAGAGCCAGAGGGGGAATTGAATTCTAGTCCAAAGTTTCATCATGCCTAGAAGCCTTTTTTTTTTCTTAATATATTTTTTATTGATTTCATAGATGATGGGAGAGGGCGAGAGAGTTGGAAACATCAGTGATGAGAATCATTGATCAGCTGCCTCCTGTACACCCCTTACTGGGGATCGAGCCCGCAATCCAGGCATGTGCCCTTGACCAGAATCGAACCTTGGACGTTTCAGTCTGCAGGCCAATATTCTATCCACTGAGCCAAACCGGCTAGGGCATGCTTAGTGCCTTGAGCGCAGCATAAAAATATCTTAGGAAGGATAGAGCATGCTATAGAGACAGCCGCTGGGGGAAAGTGAACTACTGCAGATACAGAAATTATTTTGTTTTGTTTGCTCCCCTGAACCAGCTTGGAAAGAAAGGAGCCCTCCCTGCTCACCAAGTCGCTGTGTCCTTTTCACCAGCGCCCCATTGGGCCTAGAGAACCTCTGTGCTTGGCAGTGAGGATACAGTCTTGGAGGCTACCCCTGAGGCCCTGTGCACGGCACAGTGAGGGATCAGGATAGCTGGGACACCGACATTCTGCCGCAACAGCCGCCTCCTTCCCAGCTCATTGGGGACTGGGGAAACCAACGGAAAATGACAGTGATGTATGCCTTTTATGAAGAAAGGACTTGCACTAACAAAACATTCTAAGAAGTGGATTTCAAATAAAAAGCACTTCCATGACTGCAGTGTACATTTAAAAATAAGCGTCTGAACTAGTAAATTACAGTTCCTACTGCATTTCAAAGTTTTAGCAGTTGTGTCAGCAAACAAAACATCAAAAGAAACCAGTAGGTCATGTTAGTCTCTTCTGAAGCAGCAGCTCGAAATCCCTTCCTCAACAAGTAACCATGTGACAGCTCCCTCCTGCTAAGCCTCCAAATAGGGAAGGGGGTGCTGATAGGGCAGGAGGAGCCCATGTCGCTCTCATCCTTCCCAACTGGCACCTGACCATCCCCACGGAGGCTTCTCATTTAGATGTCTGTTAAACATCTTTTGAAACCCAGTGAGTTCAACACCCAGAATTGCTGGCTTTTCTACTTTCCATCATGTTCCCTATTTGCTACTTTGCATCTGCAAAGTTCTTTGGTTTCTGGATCATCCTTATCTGAAATCCATGTTCTTTTGTTTGTTTTTTTTCCTTTGGCAAAAAACACTCAGGATTCCTTTTGCCCTGAATGCCCTTGCATGACACAAAGCTTAGACTGGGAAACTGGGTCAATTCTTGTGCCATTGTTTTCAATTACACCTCATCCACAGTGTTTGCCTGCCAGGGTGATCTCAGGCCCCATTGCATTAGTGTGAGCCCATAGTTTGTTAATTTTAAAGTTCCCCACATTCTTTAAGAACAGATTTCATACAGGCGCTTTGAAAAATAATATTTTACGGATAACAGATGGGAATGAGGCAAGGGGAGAAAGAGAAAGCAAGAGAGCTCTCAGATATAAACTCACACTTCAAACTCATCTACTAAGTTCGTTTGAAAAAGGCGGGAGAATATGCATGTCACCACAGACCTGTCTCTGTAAACATATCAAAATTGTGAGTTTTTGGTGAATCCTAAGGAAGTGAAAGACTGTATTTAGACTCTTTTCTGCGTTAAAAGTGGACATCCTAAGTTCCCAACACTGTCGAATTGTAGAAACTAAAGCTTAAACAATATATTTTATGCTTACATATTATTCTAAATAAAGGAAAGGATGCTTTAGAATTCCTGATTCATTAAGGATTAATTTAGAATACACAAAAACCAATAAATTTGAATTTAGTATGTGGGCACTCCAAAAATTTACAAGGCTAGGACTAATGCCTAGATAAATGTAACAAGATTAAGAACATTTTCAGGAATTGTGTTCATTATCTTAGTAGAAAGCAGCTTTGGGGGTTCGGAATGAGTTTCCCCAAAAGGTGCCACTCTGTCATGCAAATTATTTCTAGCTGAAATAATCTGGCCTTTCCTTTTACTGCCTCAAAGAATTTAAGACAGAGGGCCTGCTCCAGGAAGGAAGCTATCATCATAGATAACTAGAGACAGGAAGGAACCTAGCGAAGCCCATTTGATCAGAGTCCTCTCTGTGCCCCATTTTTTTTCAAGAGACCCAGCAAACATTTATTTACTAAACATTAACTCTTCTCATCCCCTTGTAAATTTGCCTTACTTCCTTGAAGTCCTGGACTCCTGCTTCCCCTTCTTGGTCCTGAATGACATATATACCTCATTTAGCTGCAAGGGAGGCTAAGAAGTGAATTCTTTTTTTTTAAATTAAATCTTTATTATTCAGATTATTACATTTGTTTCTCTTTTTTCCCCTCCATAGCACCCCTCCACCCAACTCCCACCTTTCCCTCTGCCCTTACCTCCCTCCCATTGACCTCATCCATAGGTGTAAGATTTTTGTCCAGTCTCTCCCTTTACACCCCTCATCCCTTTCCCCCTGAGAATTATCAGTCCATTCCCTTTCTGTGCTCCTGATTTTATTACATTCACCAGTTTATTCTGCTAATCAAATTTTTAATTCACTTAATTTTTAGATTCACTTGTTGATAGATATGTACTTGTTCATAATTTTTTGTCTTTTACCTTTTTCTTCTTCCTTTTCTAAAAGAGTACCTTTCAGCATTTCATATAATACTGGTTTGGTGTTGATGAACTCCTTTAGCTTTTTCTTATCTGTGAAGCTCTTTATCTGCCCTTCAGTTCTGAATGATAGCTTTGCTGGATAGATTATTCTTGGTTGTAGGTTCTTGTTATTCATCACGTTGAATATTTCTTGCCACTCCCATTTCTTGCCTGCATCGTTTCTGTTGAGAAATCAGCAGACAGTCGTATGGGTGCTCCCTTGTAGGTAATGAACTGTTTTTCTCTTGCTGCTTTTAATATTCTCTCTTTGTCTTTTGTTCTTGGTATTTTAATTATGATGTGTCTTGGTGTGGTCCTCTTTGGATTCCTTTTATTTGGGGTTCTATGTGCTTCCTGGACTTGTAAGTCTATTTCTTTACCAGATGCGGGAAGTTTTCAGACATTATTTCTTCAAATAGGTTTTCAGTATCTTGTTCTCTCTCTTCTTCTGGCACCCCCACAATTCTGATATTGGTACGCTTGAAGCTGTCCCAGAGGCTCCTTACATTATCTTCACATTTTTGGATTCTTTTCTCTTCTTGCTTTTCTAGTTGAGTGTTTTCTGCTTCTTTATATTTCAAATTTTTGACTTGATTCTTGTCTTCCTCTAGTCTGCTATTAGGTCTCTGTATAGTATTTTTTATTTCAGTCAGTGTATGTTTAATTTCTAGTTGGACCATTTCCATCTCTAGTTGGACCTTTTCCATTTCTAGTTGGTCCTTTTCCATCTCTAGTTGGTCCTTTTCCATCTCTAGTTGGATCTTCTGCATCTCTAGTTGGTCCTTTTTCATCTCCTCTTGGCTCTCGCTAACTTTATCCAACTTTTCTAGGATATTCTTGAAAAACCTTATAAGCGTGGTTTTGAACTCTATATCCAGTCGTTTGTTTTCCTCCATTTTTTTTGTTTGTGATCCCTTCCCTTGTCTCAGCATTTTCACTATGCCAGGAGAACTTCTGTGTTGGATTCAGCCTTATGATAGCAGACTTGCAAAGCCTCAGAAGCCTTTCTGTTGAGCTTGGGATGGGTGGAGTCTCAGGGCTTAAGGGACCGCCTTTCCTTCCAGTCGGCCCCGCCCTCCACGGCCCCTGAGTCTCAGGTGACTGGATAATAGCTGGAGCGGTCCTCGTGCGCGCGCCGCCCCCGCATTGCCTCTAGACCACTGCCTTTCTGGCTCCCCTGCGCTCCAGGACCACACGAGTCTAAGTCCCCAGGGTTTCACCCGAAACAGGGGCTTAGTGGAGTCAGAAGTGGCACTGTTGGGAGGGTCTGTCTCCCGCCCACCCGTGAAAGCCAGCGGCACAATCAGCTATCTGTCCTCTGCGCAGTGCCATGCGTGTCACCAGCCTTCTGTCCTTTTGCGACTCCCCTAAATTTCTGTGCACTTCTCCCTTTTCACAGTCCAAACTCCCCCCGTATGAGTTTCAGCTGGATCTGGGGTTTAGTGTTGTAAGGTAAGAGGTTCAGTGCCTTTGAGAGTCTCCGTTTCCCTCCTGCCAGAGAAAACCAGCCAGGTACTCCGGCACCCGTGCTCTCTCCGCGTGTGTCTCCGTACCTCAGCTTTTTGCAGCTCCTCTGGGTCTCCGTGAGCCCCTCTTTTTCCCTCTAGTTGTAGAATTTCCACTCAGCCAGCTTTCCTGTGGTTCTGGATGATGTCTGTTCTGTCTTTTAGTTGTAGTTTTGAAATTGTTGTGGGAGGCAGCAGTGTAGGTGTTTACCTATGCCACCATCTTGGATTCTCTCCCAAGAAGTGAATTCTTTATTCTGGGTGGCCATGCTACAAGTTTAAAATTTTATTATTATGGATGAAGCCTCTGCACATGATTCGTGTGTATAATCCTCTGAGACAAATGTGAGTTTGCAAAATACATCTTGGAGAAACCAGAGGTTATGACCACTGAACTAAGAGACCTGACTTTTTGTCCATATTCTTCAACTTATTTTCTGTGTGAACTTGGGCAAGTTGCTTACATCTTATGCACCTATATTTCCTCATTTGTACAATAGGTAGAATAATACTGTAGCTCCCTTTTCTGGGTGTTTGTGAGAAAACTGAGATTGCAGTCAGGAAATCACATTACAACATGTAAAAGATGATGTAAATGTAGGTTGGTTTTGGTTGCTGTGTAAGTGTAAAAAATAAGCCAGCGATGAAATGGTTCATTCTGTTCTGTTACTATATTACCAGACAGATACACCTACCTGTGATGTAATTCAATTCACCGCATAGGTGGATGAACTCAGAAACAATGATCTACATCATGTGAACATTTGCTGCTTAAAAGTTTGTGCTGAAGTGTGCTCTTGCAGATAATCTCCTTTCATTTCATCATTATTTCTTTCTCTTCCAAAGTTCATCTACTTCTGGAATTTATCCTTTTAAATAAAAATAAGTCTAAAGAGAAGAAAGGAGGGGGGAAAGTTGCTCATGATTCTTGTTATATGAACCTGAGGGACCAAACTGCATTCTCTCTCCCCATCAATAACCTAAACTTTCAAACATGTAGGAATAGTTAAGGATTCCTTCTGGACTATTTTAAGGAGCAGATTTATTAGTTCTATAGCATCTCGTAATCCTGAGGTATTTAGGAAAACGACATTCTTTGGATTCTGGAACCCTGGCTGTTTCCTTGAGCTACTTCAAACCATGCAGCTTGTGCTGACAGGGCACTCTGTGGGCCAGCAGTGTTGTTGAATTGTAAGTAAATAATCTTGAAACAAATCCGTGGTTGACACACTGTCATATTATGTTTACTGCTCCAGAGGGGGGATTTATTCTGAGGATATTGAAAAATTCCATTGCTGTTTGAGGGAAGTGACAATCAGAATCACCCATAAATTAAAGTGACTGCTCTCTGTACATAGATATGGTCAAAACATTGCACACACACTAAAATGTCATATGCGAAATAGAACAGTGCTGGATAAAAATATATAACGTTGCTAAATAAAAGCAGATACTGTGGATCTGACAGATGTTTAAATTGCCAAGTTTGGCTTCAGCTAGCATTGTACTTCTACCAGGATTAATAAACATGGGAGTCCTGAAGCAGAGCAGAAAAAGTAACTTCAGTTCAAATGCATCCTGCTTTGTTGTAGCATAGATTTCATGATGTAATTTAGGCTGCTTTTTAAAAATGGTGTAATATTTAACGAGCCAGATATTTCTCTTTTTCTACAAGAAAATAAAAGAGAAATATGCAAATTGGCCATACCTCTGTGACACCCACCAGCCAATCAGGAGTGAGTATGCAAATTAACCCAACATCTTTGTTGGGTTAATCTGCATACACAGGCACCAAAGACTGAAGACTGAAGACTGAAGAGGCTTGGCTGCTCCGCTGTGGCCAGAGCGAAAGCCTCTAGTATTAGAATGAACACCATTATTGAACTAAAGAGAGAGAGGGAGAGAAAAATAGAGGCAGAAATAGAAAGAGAGAGAATACTACCAGAATCTTCTTCTTCCCTCCAGTTTCCCTGAAATTTAGGCTAATAATTTCCTACATACACATCTGTGTGTGTATGTATGTTTACTATATGTAAATTTTGAACCTCTAAACAATTTTTTTGCCCATTTGTGAACTTTTCATATCAATAAAATCACACTGAAATATTCTCCTGTGACTTTTTCTACTTCAACATGATTTTTTTGAGATTCATTCCTTTTGATGCAGATCTATCTGTGTAATTACTCATTTTCACTGCATTATAGTATTCCATATGAATCTACCATAATTTATCCATTCTATTGTTGATGAACATTTGGCTTGTTTTTAGTGCCCTTCTTCCCTCTGCCCCCCAAATACTCCTAAGAATATTAGTTTACTGGTCCTTAGTATATATGTTCAAGAATTTCTAAGAGTAAATTGCTTATGTATGCATATTTATCTTTACTGGGTAATGCAAATTTGTTTTCTAAATAAGTGAATCATTTTACATCCCTCTTAGCTCTTTACAATAGTTCCTACCACACTATATCTTGTCTGACTTTTGAATTTTTGTCCTTTGGTAGATTTAATGCTTTTTCCTGATTAATAATGGGTAAGCATCTTTTTCTATGATTATGGGCCATTTGTGTTTTCTCTTCTATGAATATGTGGTTTTGCATATATTATTGTTTTTTTGTCTTTTTCTTGATGATTCACAAGAACTCTTTACATATTTTGGGTAGTAAAGCTTATTTATATATAGAATGCCCACAAAGAAGGCTGCCAGCAATTTCCCATCTCTGCAGGCGCATGCTATCCTCATTAAGGGCTGGGGTCTATGCCCTGGTCAGTTTTGCTCAGTGGTTAGAGCAGTGGTTCTCAACCTTTCTAATGCTGTGACCCTTTAATACAGTTCCTCATGTTGTGGTAACACTCAACAATAAAATTATTTTCGTTGCTATTTCATAACTGTAATTTTGCTACTGTGATGAATTGTAATGTAATTTTGCTACTGTTATGAATCTTAGGTGACCCTGCTGTAGAGCCTAAGACCATCAGAAAACACAGATATTTACGATTCATTAACAATAGCAAAATTATAGTTATGAAATAGCAACAAAAATAATTTTATGGTTAGGAGTCACCACAGCATGAGGAACTGTATTAAAGGGTCGTGGCATTAGAAAGGTTGAGAACCACTAGGTTAGAGCATCAGCCTGTGGACCAAAGGGTCACTGGTTTGATTCCAAATCAAGGGCACATACATGAGTTGCAGGTTTGATCCCTGATCTGGTGAGGGGTAATTTAGGAGGCAACCAATTGATGTGTCTCTCTTACATCAATGTTTCTCACTTCCTTTCTCTTTTTCTCTTTTCCCTCTCCCTCTCTTTCCCTCCTTCTCTTACACTGTCTCTAAAAAAAAAAAAAAAAATCAATGGAAAAAATATCCTCAGGTGAGGATTAACAAAAAGAAAGCACAAAAAAAGAACTAGAGTCTATAGCTTCTCTTCCTCTTGAATCTGAGCTGATCCCATGTCTTGCCTTGATCAGAAGAATGCAGCAGGAATGATGTCATGTGACCTCGGGCCTTAGGCCTTCTAGAGGCCTTACTGCTTCCATTTGCTCCTCTTGCAAGCCAGATGCCATATGGAAAATTCTGGCCATCCTTCTGGAGAAGGGCCATGTAGAGAGAGAGACTGTGGAGGAAAAGAGGCCCAGGGAACCCTGAGCCATTCCAACCGCCTCAACTCATACGCTATACATATGAGTGAAGTTGTCTTGGAAGTTCCAGCCCCAGCCAAGCTCCCAGCTGGATGCACGTGTGACCTCAGCTGATGCCTCCAAAAGCAGAAGAGTTGCCCATCTGAGCTCAGCCCAAAATTCCTGACCCACAGAGTCATGGGCAATAAAATAATTGTTTCCAGGCAGCAAGTTTCGGAGTAGCTTGTTACACAACAGATAATAGAAACAACTTATTGTGTATGATTCTAAAAATCTTTTCCCATTTTCTGGCTTTTTTACTCTCTTTATAATATCTTTTGATTATCAAAAGTTTTAACTTATACTATAGTTGAATGTTTCAATAGTTTCTTTTACTGTTATTATCCTTTATGTCTCATGTGAGAAATCTGGTCCTACTTTAAGTTATTGTATTTTTTACTAGGAGTTCTAAAGTTCTATCTTTCACATTTAAGTTCCATAGTATATGTTGAATGGGGTAAAAAGTAGAGGTACACTTTCATTTTTATGCCCTATGGATAATTGTTTCAGTATTATCTATTGAATGGGCTTATCGGTTTCCCATGTATGATGGTCTGTGATTGGTCCCTTGATTCTGGTTGTCTGTTGTCATACCAGTACCTCACTGTTTTTATTACTACAGCTTTATAATAAGTCTTGATCTCTGGTAGAGAAAAATTTTTTTCTTTTTCATTAATGTATTAGCTGTATTCTTTTTTAAAAAAAACATGGACACATTTTTACTAAATCAGGTTATTCAAAACAAATCCTTTTTTTTTCTTTGCTTTTTCATTTATTTATTAATTTATTCCTCCAGAAACAGTTTATTGTATTCATTGCTCCTTCTTTTGGCTATATTCTTGGCCATTTGGTCTTATAAATTTTAGTGTTATCTTGTTAAAATCCATAATAAATCCTTTTTGGGATTTTTATTGGATTTTCATTGACTTTATGAATTATTTGGGAAGTCAGATTAGTCTGTAAATATTGAATCTTTTTTATCTATAAACATCTTATTTTTTCCACTTAAAAAGTATTACTTAATGTATTTGCTAAGTTTTATGATATTTTACATATAAGTCTTACACCTCTTTTGTTGGACTTGTTCCTAGGTATCTTATATTTTTTGTTAATGCTAATGGTACTTTTTTCTTTTATTTGAATATTCTATTAGTAGCTGATGAAAGGAAATGCAGTTGGCTTGGTATATTGATTTTGTGTGTGGGAATCTTGAAAATCTTATTCTAATTCTAATAATATATAAGTTACTTTAGATCTTCTATGTAAACAATATCATCTCTGAATGACAGATTTATTTTCCCCTTTCTAACCCTCAAGATTTTTTTTAATCCTCACCTGAGTGCCTTATCTTATCTTTATTTTTTAGTCATTCTCCCCAGATATTTAACATTCATTTTAGTCTTTTCTAATAATCATTTTTTATCTTGTTAATTCTCTTTAGAATGTCTCCCTCCCCCTATTAATTTCTTCTATCCTTATTATTTTCTTCCTTCTACTTTTTTCCTGCAACTCTTTTTAACTTCCTAAGCAGCATGCTTAGTTCACAAATGTTCAGCCTTCATTCTTTATTAATACTGTATAAGCATTTAAGGCTATAAGATTTATCTATACCCCTTTAGAATATTTTAATATTTAATGATTAATAGTACTAATATTTTAAACATTTGTTAATGTTAAACAATATTTGCTTTCACTTTACTAAGACATTAAATACACTATCATATTTAAATTTTGTTTTAATAGCTTATGATAAACTATGTGAAAATCTGGTTCTAAGTTCAATTTACTTCTATACTTAATTTTAATTACATTTATAACTAAAAAAGATACCTCACAAAAATACATAAATACAAAAATGAAAGATATGTATTATTACATATACTTACAAATGATGATTTTTTTGGTTTGTTTTGCTTTTAGTTCAAGCACCAATTATGCAAGTTTTTGTTAATATTTGATTAGAAAATATCCATCTTACCTGATCTGAAAATGAATTTATGCTTTTGACAAATGGTTCAAGAACCATTGACACTCTTTATTTGGAAGAGTTAAAAAATAATCTTTTCACATTGTAAACTGATGAACAAAAGGATAGATACAGAGGCAGTAAAGCATCAAACAGACTGTCAAATTATAGCAGGAAGATTAAGGAGAGGTGGGGTAGATAAGCGATCAATCAAAGGACTTGTCTGCATGCATATAAGCATAACCAATGAACATAGACACTGGGGGGTTGGGGTATGCCTGGGAGGCACAATAAAAAAAATAATACAGAGGTACCACTGTAATCTTTTCCTAAGTGTAAGTAGGCAGATAAAAGAGTTCTAATTTTTTAGTTACAAAAGTTACATAACAGTGGAAAGATTTCTAAACTTACTCTTCAGAGACTATCTATTTTATGTTTGTTTTAAATCTTTGACATAAAACATTTTACTAAGTTTAAGTTCAGCTGAAGCTTCATACTACCTTATGTTATTCTATTACATTTAATCTTAATTACAATTTTTTTATGTCAAAGATCTCGATAGTGGATCATTTAAAAATTTTATTTATTATTATTACATATTTTAACATACAAGCAGGTAAAAAAAATTGAGATCAGCATCTACTATCCATTTATTTATTTATTTATTTATTTATTTATTTTCATTTTTAAATTTTTTGTTAATCCCCACCCAAGGATATTGTCCATTGATTTTTAGAGAGAGTGGAAAGGAAGGGGAGAGACAGAAAAAGAGAAACATCAATGTGAGAGAGACAGAGTCCCGAAATATAGGCCCTTGACAAGAATCGAACTCGGGACCCTTCAGTTCTCAGGCTGATGTTCCATCCACTGAGCCAAACTGACTAGACTCCATCCCTTTATTTTTTGACCTAGGAGGTTGCACACCTAAGTAACTAAGCATTTTATTGTCTCTGCAATGCAGGGCACACACAGTAGGCACTCTATAAGTCATGGATGGTTGGTCCTAACTGTTTGGCTTCTGTAGACTGTAATCTGAAGGGAGGGACAGTTTCTTATCTCTGTATGCTAAGTAACTAGCATAATGCCTGCACATAGTAGGTACTAAATATTTTTTGAAAAGAAAGGAAGAAAGAAAACGAAGGAAGAGGAGAAAAGTAGAGAGGAAGAATTGTGTATTTCTGATCTGGATGCCTCAGTTAGAAGGAGGAATGCTTAGTAATTTTGGCCAGTTCAACTTTGACCTTATTTAAAGCCATGTGAGAGCTTATTTTTAATGAGAGCCATCAAATAAGATTCCCAGGATAGCAATTACCTCTCTGTATGTGAAAATGTTTTCCCAAGGGATAGAGGAACTAGTGAATTTTATTTTCATAGAGTCTCAAGGCTACTCCTAATAGCCTATGGATTGGAAAATATTTCTTTGACTTTGATGTTATTCTTTTACTATCTTTTAAAAGATAAAAAGCCAGCAGAGGTTTGTGGCTAGATTTTGCTCCTCCCACCTCAACCCTGGAAGTGTGTGGTGGAGTAGATGATGTAGTAAAACTACCAGTCATTCAGAAGTGAAAGTGAATAAAGCCTAGCACTTACATGGCTGCTAATCCTCAGTGCTGTGTGTTTAGATGTGGGATGCACGCTCTCACACCACTGACCTCATGCCAGGTTGTTTAATCAGTATCCCTGACAAAGCTACATGCTTACCTGCAGTGAGACTCTAATACTTTTAGAAACCAACCTGCCGTGAACTCTTGCTGCGAAAGTATCCAAATAATTAAAAACATTCTTTTATCAAAGGAGTCTCCTGACAGTGGAATCCATAACTTCAGCAGCTTTTCTTTTCAAAACACTTAGATGAAAGAGATGGTTGTATTTTACGAAGCACTGACAACTTTTTTTTTTTTAATGAGGCCAAACATTGCTTCAAACCTTATTTGATGAGAATCTTAATAATCATAGATTGAGGCACCCAGCTTTGGGATAAGATGTAAAGTCTCCAAGAAGAAGGGATGGTATGACTGTGCTACATGAGATGTTTGTATTTTTTTGTTTGGATCTTGAGGAGCAGTTTTTGTTTACACAGGAAGTCACTGGGCAGGAAATCTCAGCAGTAGGTTTTGGGCTCAGATCTCTGAAGACCAGTGAGAAGGGAAACAGAAGTGCCTGAATGTGCTCTCACACACATCACCATGTCTTAGTCATTGTGGAGGAAATGCAAGCAGGCTCAAGAAAGCCCTGAGATTTAAGACGGGACACATCTGGAGGGAGAGGTCAAGAGGAGGATATGACGAAGTTCAAGTGAGGGAAATACCACCCTCTGAACATTAAAGAAAAAAAAAATGACAACCATTACAACTGCAATAGCTTCTAAGATGGAAGCTATTGAAATTCACCCAGACAGGTCCAGATGGTCTGGAGTCCTCTCGGAATGAAAGGGCCCTGCTGAGGGTTTGGAGATGTTACTGATGAGATTAACATGCTTCTGCAGAAGTCAGAGAGAGCAGATATCAGATATCAGTAGTGTTTTGTCCCTGGGTTGTCACCTACAGTGAAAACTGGATGACCTGGAGAAGGGATGTTGTCATGGCAACAGAAAGAGATGGTCGGCGGAGAAACTAGAAAAGGAAGCTTCTGTTTAGCACAGCAAGGAGTCCCAGGATGGGTGGCCAGGTGTTCTTGTAGCAGAGCAGAATATCCAGCTAGATGAAGACCTCACTCTGCATTATAATCCTCCGTTCTCCAAGCAAATTTACAAGGGAAGGTCAGTGGGCCAGGGATGATGCTCTCCATGGCAAACACATATCCTATAGAATAAAGAGCTAATATGCTAATTAAACCAAACAGCATAACAACCGTCCAGAGGACCTTCCGGATGAAGCCGGGGCTGTGAGGGCTGGCCAGGACTGCGAAGACCACGCGCCTGCACGAATTTCGTGCATCATGCCTCTAGTGTAATCATAATTGAGAGATGTGTTAAGGTTCAGAAATTAATTTTCTCGAGTTTGGCTACTATCGACGTTCATTTTCCAGGCGTCCACATCCCTGAATGAGATGATTAGAGCAAGGTTTTGAACCAAAAGATAAAATCTGAGGGCCAGCCTCCAGGCCTCAGTGACTTCATGACCTCAGCAGCTTATAAGGCCCCCAACTGTGCCAGGCACAACTATGACTCCAGCCACCTCGAGTGCCCAGGAAGGACTAAGGGACTGTATTTTAAAGCCAGAAAGGTTACTCAATTCATCATTAATTCTCTACTTTGTGTCTTTTCTGACCTTGGATTTCGACATTCAGTATTGGTACCAGGAATACCCAACCTTCTGTTCGTCTAATTTACCACTCACTTTATGAGGCATTTCAATATTTATAAAGCCTTTCACATTTACAATCTCATTTGGCCAGCACAACCCCAAGAAGTAGGTAGTATCATCATCATCCCCATTTCATGGGTGAGAAAAATGAGGCTCAGAGAAGCAAGATTACTTGGCATGATCAGCTAGAGGGCAGGAAGCCTACCCGAATGCAGACATTCTGGTTATATTTCTATTATGATATATTAGCTGTATTCTTAAACCACTGATAGACAAACTATTCTTTTTAGCTTTATATTCCTGTGAAAATATTTAAACATATACTTCAAATATACATATATTAACTTATTTAGAAATTATAAAATGTATGACAATGTTAATATATAAAATATATGATAGGACATAAAAACAGACATTTTTAGAGTAAAAAAGGAAATAAATGATGTTTTTAAAAATAATTTATTTTAGTTCTTAATTAAAATGAATTTTGCTCTAATATCATTATTAATAATGTTAACTTGTAGGGAGCTGTGATAGTCAACGCGTTAGTATTTATAAAAGTCTTTATTACTTAGTGATTTTCAAGTCAATATATTTTGACACTCTAAACTATAAACCCTCTATTTTGGACTGATTTTAGATTTACAAAATTGCTTAGATAGTGCAGAGTGTGTATACCCTCCCCCACTCCCCTACTACCATTTGACATTGCTGTAATACATTTGTCAAAACTTAGAAACGGACATGGTGCGTTACTGTTACGTAAACTTCAGACTTATTTGGATTTCACCACTTTGATGTTCTCTTTCTGCTCCAGGATCCAATCCAGGGTCCCACATTGCTCTCAGTTGTTGTGTCTCCTAGTCTCCTCTGGTCTGTGACAGTTTCTCAGTCTTTCCTTGTTTTTCATGACTTTGACAGCCTCCAGAAGAGGCAGCCAAGTAGCCTGTAGAATGCCCCTCAATCTGTTTGTCTGATGTTTTTCTCATGATTCGGCTGGGTTGATTTTTTGGAACAAATACTCTAGAGGTAAAGTGCCCCTCTCATTATGTCACGTCAAGGGTACATGATAGCCATGGGACATCACAGAGACGTTAGCAATCACTTCGTTAAGGCAGTGTTTGCCAAGTTTCTCCTCTATAGAGTGACTATTTCCCCCACTCTGTGCTTTGGAGGAGAATCTCTAAGTCCGGCCCACCCTGTTGGCAGAGATATGGACTGGGAATTAAGCTCTACCTCCTGGAGGGTTAGTCTCTACAGACGTTGTGTGGAATTCTTCCATGAAAGAGACTTGTCTCTTCTTCTCCCATTTATTTATATAATTGACTCATGAATATTTATTTTATAGTTTGGGTTAGAATTCAATACTATGCTATTTATTTTGTTCAAATTTTTGCCCATTGGTAATTATTTTAGGTTGTCTCTCCTGTCCCTTTGACATGTCACCATACTTTTGTTTGGGGGGCAATTTCTTAATTTCCTGTACTATAAGATGTTCCAGGTTTATCTTGTGTGTTTTTCTGCCCCAGCCCTGGAATTAGTCATTTCTCTTAGGAGGCCTTTGGAAAGCATTGTGTGCTCATTTCTTCTAGGCCCATTCAGTAGACAGAACTAAGTTACATGCAGATATATATACTAGCTCATGTTTCCATACTTGCTTTTTAATAAACAATGTACGTTAAAATATAAGAATTGCATCATTCATTAAATGTTCTAAGCATGACACCTAGTTTTTAATCGTATCCACCACTTATACAAAACTCTTTGTTCCAATTCATCTAGGAAACTAAATATTCCCTGGTGTCAGTCGGTTGGTTCTTACAAACTAGAAAGTGTGCATCTCTGTATTGTGCATTCTAAAGTGGATTCAAAGCTGACTGAACCTTTAAAAAGAAGCTAGAAATTCTCCTTCAAGTTTTTAAAAAGTGCAAATAACACAGTTTTAATATATGGCACATATAATTTTTGGCAACAGAATCCCATAACCATGGAAATATTTCCAGGTAGCCATTTCACAGTGCTTTTTCCATGGCACAGATTTCATTCAGACAATATTTACTTGCTCATTGTGAACATGTCACCTTTATCATGAAGTGACAGAGTAAGAGTATTTTATTTATTTATCTATTTTTTTATTGTGGTAAAACATATGTAATATATAAATGACCACTTCAACCATTTATAAGTATACAGGTTAGTGGTAATATGCACATTGTTGTGCAACCATCCAATTCCAGAATGCCGCATCTTATAAACCTGAAATCTGTACTTATTAAACAACTAGAGGCCTGATGCACAAAAGTCCTTTATGGGGGTGGGAGGGGGGTATCCCTCAGCACGACCTCTGTGCTCTCTCACAATCTGGGACCCCTCGCTCTAACCACCCGCTTGCTCACTCCTAACCACCCGCCTGCTCGTTCCTTACCACCTGACTCACCGCTCCTTAGTGCTGTCATGGAGGTGAGAGAGGCTCCCACCACTGCTGCTACACTTGCCAGATGTGTGCCTGGCTTCTGGCTGAGCGGCACTCCCATTGTGAGAGTGCACTGACCACCAGGGGCTGCTCCTGTGTTGAGCATCTGCCTCCTGGTGGTCAGTGCATGTCAAAGCTGCTGGTCGTTCTGCTGTAAAGGTCGCTGGGTTTTTATATATATAGAGTAGTAGCTCTGTGCATGAATCCGTGTACCAGTAGCTTGCTGCCCCATCTCGCTATAGCTCCCCCCACACCCGCTCTTCCTCAAGACTTGCTGCTCTGCCCCCTCCTGCTGCTCCATAATCTTGTCATTACACAATTGGTCATTAAGCTTCCTGGGGTAATGACCATTTGCATATTACATCTTTATTTTATAGGATAATTCCCCATTTCCCTCTACTCCCAGCCCTCTAAGAAAGTACCATTTTACTTTCTGCCTCTATGAATTTGACTACTCTAAGTACCTCATATAAATGGAATCATGCAATAATTGTCCTTTGGTATCTGACATTTCACTTAGCTTAATATCTCCAAGGTTCATCCATATGGTAACATGTGCCAGAATTTCCTTCCTTTTTTCAGGCTGAATAATATTCCATGGTATGCATGTGTCACATTTTCTTTATCTATTCATCTGTCTATGGACCTTTGACTTGTTTTTCAGTTTGGCTATTATAAACAAGTAGGAGCCCAGGGCAAAATCGTGCATCCCCGCCCACCCACCGCTGTCCTGCCTTCACACCCAAACCTCTCCACGCACAGCTCCAGGTGCCTGGCCCAGACTCCGACTCCCCTGGCCTTCTCTGGCCGCTTCAAGAGTTGTCTCGGGCTGGTCCCCCTTCTCTGGGTGTCTCCCCACTTCCGCCCCATCTCCAGAGCAAGGCAGCGGCTCTGCCCTGTCATGGCACCGGAGGAGAGCATGGAAGCCTCCAGCCTGCTGCACTGTGCTCCTTCCCCTGGCAGGTGGGCGGTGGGCGCTCTGAGTGCGAGCGGTGGGGGGCGAAGGACTGGTGAAAGGGATGTTACAGGCTCTCATCACCGCCCTCCCCCACCCCCCCGCCCTCCCTGGCATAGGATGGTCCCGCCTCCTCCGGGTGCCTCCTGCTTCTGCCCCGTCTCTGGAGCAATGCCCCACTGCGCACACGCAGGCAGCCTCCTGCCATCAGTTGTTACACATTATGGTGACCCAAGCATCAGCATATTATCTCTTTTTATTATGATGCTGCTATACAAATACTATTTGAGTCCCTGCCTTCACTTCTTTTGGATAGACACCCAGAAATGGAATTGTTGGGGCATATGGTAATTCTATGTTTAATTTTTTTGAAGACCTCCAGACTGGTTTCCATAGTGGCTACAACATTTTACATTTTGCACCATTTTATATTTCCACCTGCAATGTACAAGCATTCCAATTTCTCCACATCCTCACCAACACTTGTTATTTCCTTTTTTTGTTTTTAATAGCCATCCTAATGGGTGTGAAGTGGTGTCCCATTGTGGTTTTGATTTACATTTTCCTAAAGGTTAGTGATGTTGAGCATCTTTTCATATGCTTATTAAAGACTATGTCTATTCAAGTCCTTTGCTCATTTTTTTTCTCTCTCTCTTTTTTTTATTGTGTTACATGGTATACATATCTCCCCATTGCCCTCCCCCTACCAGGCATACCCCAACCCCCCAATGTCTGTGTTCATTGGTTATGCTTATGTGCATGCATACAAGTCCTTTGGTTGATCTCTTATCTACCCCACCTCTCCTCAAACTTCCTGCTGTAATTTGAAAGTCTGTTTGATGCTTTACTGCCTCTGTATCTATCCTTTTGTTCATCAGTTTATAATGTTCTTTATTATCCACAAATGAGTGAGATCATGTGGTGTTTCTCCTTCATTGACTGGCTTATTTCACTAAGCATAAGGCTCTCCAGTTCCATCCAGGTTGCTGCAAATGGTAACAATTCCTTCTTTTTAATGGTAGCATAGAATTCCGTTGTGTAGATGTACCACAGTTTTCTGATCCACTCATCTGCTGATGGGCACCTAGGCTGTTTCCAAATTGTAGCTATTGTAAATTGTGCATAGGGGTGCATAAATCCTTTCTGATTGGTGTTTGTGATTTCTTCATATATATTTCTAAGAGTGGGATTGCTGGGTCAAATGGGAGATCCATTTTTAGTTTTTTGAGGAAACTCCATACTGATCTCCACAGTGGCTGCACCAGTCTGCATTCCCACCAACAGTGCACAAGGGTTCCTTTTTCTCCGCATCCTCGCCAACACTTGTCGTTTGTTGATTTGTTGATGATTGCCATTCTGACAGGTGTAAGATGGTATCATATTGTCATTTTGATTTGCATTTCTCAGATAATTAGTGACTTTAAACATGTTTTCATGTGTCTCTTGGCCTTCCTTCTGTTGTCTTTCGAAAAGGTTCTATTTAGGTCCGTTGCCCATTTTTTTTATTGGATCGTTTATCTTCCTTTTATTAAGTTATATAAGTTGGCTGTAGATGTTGGAGATTAAACCTTTATCAGTGATAACATTTGCAAATACGTTCTCTCATACAGTGGTCTTTCTTGTTGTTTTGTTGATGGTTTTTTTTCCTGTGCAAAAACTTTTTATTTTGATGTAGTCCCATTTGTTTATTTTTTATTTAGTTTCCATTGCCTTTGGAGCAGTATCAGTGAAGAAGTTCTTTCGGCATATGTCTGCGATTGTGCTGCCTGTGGATTCCTCTAGTATTTTTATGGTTTTCTGTCTAATGTTTAAGTCTTGTATCCATTTTGAGTTTATTTTTGTATTTGGTGTAAGTTGGTGGTCCAGTTTCATTTTTTTGCATGTATCTGTCCAATTTTCCCAACACCATTTATTGAAGAGGTTATCTTGGCTCCATTGTATGTTCATGCTTCATTTGTCAAATATTAATTGAGCATAGTGGTTTGGGTGGATATCTGGATTTTCTATTCTATTCCATTGGTCTATATGTCTGTTCTTGTGCCAGTACCAGGCTGTTTTGAGAACAGTTGCTTTGTAATATAGCTTGAAATCTGGTATTGAGATCCCACCTACTTTATTCTTCTTTCTCAGGATTGCTTGGCTATTTGGGGTCCTTTTTTGTTCCAGATGAATCTTTAAAGAATTATTTCTAGGTCTGTGAAATATTGGTCGTTGGTATTTTAAAGGGTAGTGCATTGAATCTATAGATTGCTTTTGGTAGTATGGACATTTTAATGATATTGATTCTCCCAATTCATGAGCATGGTATGCTCTTCCATCTGTTTACATCTTTATCTCTTTTTTCAGTGTCCTGTAGTTTTCTACATATAGGCCTTTTACCTCCTTAGTTAGGTTTATTCCTAGGTATCTTAATATTTTTGGTGTGATGATAAATGGGATTGCTTTTTTAGTCTCTATTTCTGTAATTTCACTATTAGTGTATAGAAATGCCACAGATTTCTTGGCATTAATTTTGTATCCTGCTACATTGCCAAATTCATTTATTAAGTCAATTAGTTTTGGGATGGAGTCTTTTGGGTTTTTTATGTACAGTATCATGTCATCTGCAAATAAGGACAGCTTTACTTCTTCTTTTCCAATTTGGATGCCTTTTATTTCTTCTTCTTGTCTAATTGCAATGGCTAATACTCCCAGTACTATGTCAAACAGGAGAGGTGAAAGTGGGCATCCCTGTCTTGTTCCTGTTCTTAGGGGAAATGGTTTTAGTTTTTGCCCATTGAGCATGATGTTAGCTGTGGGTTTATCATATATGGCTTTTATGATGTTGAGGTATGATCCTTCTATTCCCACTTTGCTGAGAGTTTTTATCAAGAAAGGGTGTTGGATTTTGTCAAATGCTTTTCTGCATCAATTGATATGACTATGTGATTTTTATCTCTCAATTTGTTTATGTGATGTATCACATTTATTGACTTGTGGATATTGTACCATCCTTGCATTCCTGGGATGAATCCTACTTGGTCATGGTGTATGATCTTTCTGACGTACTGCTGGATCTTATTTGCTAGAATTTTGTTGAGGATTTTGGCATCTATGTTCATGAGAGATATTGGCCTATAATTCTCTCTCATTGTGTTGTCTTTATCTGGTTTTGGTATTAGGGTGATGCTGGCTTCATAGAAGGTGTTTGGAAGTGTTCCTTCTTCTTGAATATTTTTGAATAGTCTGAGAAGAATAGATTTTAATTCTTCCTTGAATGTTTGGTAAAACTCTCCTGTATAGTCATCTGGTCCCGGGCTTTTGTTTGCTGGAAGCTTTTTGATGAGTGCTTCAATTTCCTCCATAGTTATTGGACTATTGAGATGTTTAGATTCTTCCTGATTGAGATTTGGAAGGTTATATTTTTCTAGGAATATGTCCATTTCTTGCAGGTTGTCCAATTTGTTGGGATAGAGTTGTTCATAGTATTTTTTAACAATCCTTTGTATTTTGGTGGGGTCTGTTGTTATTTCTCCTCTTTCATTTTTGATTTTGTTTACTTGGGTCTTCTCTCTTTGCTTCTTGGTGAGCCTGGCTAGAGGTCCATCAATCTTGTTATCCCTTCAAAGAACCAGCTCTTGGTTTTGTTGATCTTTTGAATTGTTTCTTTGGTCTCCATGTTATTTCTCCTCTCTGATCTTTAATATTTCCTTCCTTCTGCTTACACTGGGCTTTTCTTGTTGCTCTCTTTCTAGCTCTTTGAGTTGTATGGTTAGGAAATTTATTACCATTGTTTCCTGTTTTATGCAGTAGGCTTGTAGGGCTATGAACTTCCCTCTCAAGACTGCTTTCACTGTGTCCCATAAATTTGGTATTGTTGTGTTGTCATTGTCATTTGTTGCCATGATGTTTTTTATTTCTTCTTTGATCTCTCTGGTTACCCAGTCGTTGTTTAATAGCATGCTGTTTAGTCTCCATGTGTATGATTTCTTTATATTGTTTTTATCTTTGCTCATTTTTTTAATTAGGTTGCTTTCTTTTTGCTATTGAGTTGTAAGATTTCTTTTATATATTTTGGATTTTTATCCCTTATCAGATATTGCCCTCCCAGTTGGCACTACCACCAATTCCATTAATCTCTTAGGATCCCAAACCCTCAGCCCCAAACAGCTTGCTGGGAGTTCATGTCTTTGCTTAATCTTTCCATACACAAATATAACAGAAGACTCTGAGTGCCTGGGGCACCTGTCAGGATTTACAGTAGGAATTTGTTCATTGAAACTGCCCTTGGGATTGGCCTCTCCTGTCAGTGTTGATAAGCATTCAAAAATTGCTAGGAGTTTTTGATTAACTGACGTAAGTAGAAAAGCTCCTGCTGGAAACTATGGATAGTATTTTGGCTGTTTACATATGTGGCAAAATAGTGACCAGCCTTCTTATGGAACTCATTAGCAATGGCTCATGCAGAAAACTGCACAGTCAGAATGATGAGTACTTCTGTGTGTGCTGTTATGTATACGTGTTCAATGAAGTTTTTGAATTTGAGCAGGCTTGGAATTATTCCAATGTCATGACTCTAGGCCTGCTTATACTTCATTTGAAAGGATAGCCAGTTTTAGATAGTTTAGTGCTGTGGTCAGCAAACTCATTAATCAATAGAGCCAAATATCAACAGTGCAACAATTGAAATTTCTTTTGAGAGCCAAAAACCGACTTCTGCGCCTGGGCCACAAAGTTTCAATCGCACTGTACGTGCATACCCGCACATGGTATTTTGTGGAAGAGCCACACTCAAGGGGCCAAAGAGCTGCAGGTGGCTTGCGAGTCGCAGTTTGCCGACCACTGGTTTAGTGCGAGCATATTTATTTAAACTGTCAGACAATCCATTGACTCATGCTGGATTTTCCTCAAACACTCTTGGTACTTTTCTTATACTAGGATCTGCCAGGACACATATCAACACCCTTTCCCCACCGGAACAATGCTGACACTCTTTTGGCTGAAAAAAAATAAATTTTCTCATTTTGACTTACTCAGTTGGCAGATCCACCACATCTACATGCCAACTCAAATAGAAAAGAAACAGGGGGTGATAGATCCTTCCTTCTGCCAACTGATGGACAGAGTATGACGTAACCTGCACCTGCAGCCTGGACATTCCTGAGCACCTAACCAGGCACCTTATATGCTTTATACATTGAACCTCTAATCAGCACCTGCCAAATACCCTAAGCTCTTGATTCCTAAGTACCTAAGTGCCTAATCATGTGCCTTATATGAAACCATCAATCAGCATGTGCCGAGTATCCTAAGCCCCATCCCTTCCCATTCCTCTTCTCAAATGGCCTGTTCACCTCTGCATGTGTTGCTCTTCTCCCCAACAGGGTCCTTTTCCTCTAATGAAGCCTGTAGTCCCGGTTTTCGGTCTCTGTCTCATCTTTCAGGGGGCACATGGAAAGTGGAAGGGGATAAGAATTGTTTTCTAATTAATCAAGATATGTAAATCAGCACTTCAGATTTTACACCTAAAATAGCACTATGCTCCACAAACTGACATTTGAGCTCCAACCAGGAATGTAAACCTTTCTATAATAACAAAAAAAAAGATGTTCATGTAAAAAAGCAAAATAAGTTGAGATCTTAGTTATTGTTCTCTACTATGAATGCACCCCTGGGGGTTAAATACTACATTGATTCACAAAAATCTATTTTCAAACCTGTTGTTACCTATATGGAGATAATTTTCCCATGTGTTTTCTGATAAAAGTCACATTCAATAATACAAGGAAGCTATCTCAAGTAGAGACACTTCTGTTTCATACATGATACACATAAGCAAAAAGGTAGAGATCTGATCCGTTCGGGCTGGGGGATAAGGGACAATTTTGGGGAAGAGGGTACATGTGGGCTGGGACATGACGGCTGGGCTATAGATGTGTGCTTTAGAAGAAAAAAACTACACCTGTGCATTGAAGAACTGAGTGTGTGGCTCATCTTATCATATAATCTCAGCCTCTGGCCATCACTCCTAACCAATGGTTGTCACAGGGCCCTATTTTGGGTAATAGAAAGTGAGGAAAGCGTTACTTCAGAGGCACTCCTGAAAGAATTACATGGCATAACAACGATGGGAAAGCCAGGACGAAACTGAACCTGAAAAGATAGCTTTAGATATGATGATTTCTTTTATTCTCTCATTAAACAAATATTGCATAACATTACATACTGGGAGTCATGTTTCTACCTTTTCTACACACAGAGTGGTCGGAAGCTTAACACATAAATAGCTAATGGCAATGCGAAGTGGTGGGGGAAATTTATCATGATGTGCACAGTGTATTGTGAGAGAACCTATAATCAAAGGTGTGGTGGAAGGTTACTGGCTACTAGAATGAACCTGAAAGCAGGGTTGGGTGGGAAAGAAGAATGGGCTCTGTAGGTATGTGGGACTACATGAGCCAATGCATGAGGTACTCACCTGAGGCATAAGGAGTTAAGATGTTTAGAAGCAGAGATGCTTAGCTGAGCCAGCCTCTGCAGGCGCCTACCCAGCAGGTAAGTGATCATCCTTGATGATGTTACCAATGTGTTTAGACCAGTGATCAGCAAACTCATTAGTCAACCGAGCCAAATATCAACAGTACATGATTGAAATTTCTTTTGAGAGCCACGTTTTTTAAACTTAAACTTCTAATGCAACTTTTTCAAAATAGACTTGCCCTGGCCATGGTATTTTGTGGAAGAGCCACACTCCAGGGGCCAAAGAGCCACATGTGGCTCTCGAGCCGCAGTTTGCCGACCACTGGTCTAGACAAATAACTCAGACCTAAAAAAGCACATGCTTTTCTTCTAGGGGAAAAGAGTTTTCAGTGGGGGAAAAGAAATAGTTCCTACCATGTGTCAAAAAGTGTGTAAGATGTTTTACATATTTTGTCTTATTTAATAATCATAACAATCCCTGTTATAAAAAAGGTGCATTTGAAATTCTGATAAGCTAAATCATTTTCCTAAGGTCGAACAGCTAGCAAGCGGTGGGTCAGGAATCCGAAGCTAGGTCATTCTGGCTTCAAAGCTCAACTTAGTTTTGCTTATGTAGAATCAGCTTGAAATTTTGGTTTGAATGAAACCACTTGGTATTAATTATAAGGAGGAGAAATTGGCAAATGCTATTTTAAATGCTTTGAACAATTCTCTGGAGAGCACATTTAATACCCAAAGGCAAAGCAAAAATGTATATTAATAAGAACACAACCATTCAAAAGGCAATTGTTCACCACCAGTTCCAAAAAGAATAAAAGGAGGGGAGTTCAATTTCCCCAATTTTTCATGCCAAGTGCTCAGGCTCCAAGTTTCCCTCACTGCTTTTTCTTCACCTCTTCTCCCTCACATACACATTCTACGTTACAGCTTCATTCCATAAGATGTAAGCGGTATTTATAGGAAATGCTGATCACTGCCAACAAGTGAATACTCACATTAAACACGATTTAAAACAACCTTCTCTCCAGTTGTTTATAATAACCTCTTGGAAGTTTGAAATTAAAATCTGTATCCCATCCAGCCTTTTCCCGCCTCGTATGTTACACAAAGCCAAGAACTTACCCTTGAACATACTTCATCTTTCTGGCCCACCACCCTGACATGCTCTGTAGCTAATTACCTCAATCCCTAAATATTAGTCCTTTCTCTTGTCTTCTCTGGTTTCCTGGACATGATTCACCCTCCCTGGGTATTTCATTGTTTATGTCAATGAACAAACTCTTTGTCCCTTAAACAGACTCTTTCTCCTTCCTTGCTCTATTTTCCTCAACACCTTTTCAGCAAAATGTACATAGAACATCTCTTCTTGCATAAGAAGAGAGGCAAAAGTGGAGAGACTAACATCCTCATGAGAAAGACTAAGCAATGGAGACCTAAAGACACGATGAGATTTATCCCAGTTCACACAGCCAGAAAAAAGCTGAAGCAAATCAAGAAGGTAGGACCTTGGATTCTAGTTCAAGGCCCATTCACCACCCTGCACCACCACCACCCTGCACCACCACCATCTGACTACTTGTCAATTTGGTAACAGGATATAGCTGCCCAAAGCGAAGAGTGTGGTCCACTTTCATTTTTTTAAGTGACACATAGTGGAGTGAAGGTCCATGGAGGTCCATGGGCCATTAATCATGACCCAAATGCTGCAGGTGTGCTCATTATTCTGCAACAAGGGCTTCTAAACCAGGCTGTCTCCCCAGAGCTGTCCTTGCCAAGCTGTTCACCGGTGTGTGCCATCCCTCTTCCCAGTACATTTTAAGGGGACAAGGTTTTAGCCTAAACATTTCAGAGAGAGAATTATAAAGGCACCATTTGTGAGGGTGGGTGGGCTGGGTGGAACTTCTTAGGCAGGGCCCAGAATTGCTACACTATGCAAATATTTTATTGTGGAGGATCTGGGAGGGATGTGGAAAAAAAAGAAGTATTGCTTTATTTCAATTGTCTTAAGATTCTTTGAGGCTTTTGAAATGAATAGCAAACCACTCCGGAAAAGGAGCCATGAGAGGCAAGATTTTCTTTAACGTGGCTTGCAACCCTACACAAAGCTACCTTCCTTACACTTTGGGACACTTATGTCCTGACTTCTGCCCTGTGTGTATATAGTCTCTTCTAGATCTTTTATAGCCTGAAATGCTTGTATGTACTTGCAAACAGAGGGTGAGCTTAATGACATCCAAGGAGGTAGTGCTGGCATTGAAGGAAAAGCCCAGCACCTGGGTTTGGTAGAACAGGACATCCAAAACTCAATCAGGAGGAATCAGAAAATCTGAATAGGCCAATAACAACTAATGAAATTAAAACAACAATCAAAAGAATAAAATCTCAGCGTAGATTTATTTACACGTGAGCTTTACCAAACATTCAAAGAAGATCTAACACCTATCCTTCTCAAACTATCCCAAAATATCCAAAAGGAAGGAACATTTCCAAGCTCTTTTTATGAGACCAGCATTATCCTAATTCCAAAACCAGATAAAGATACTATAAAGAAAGACCTAAAGGCCAATATCCCTGATGAACACAGATGATAAAATCCTTAACAAAATATTAGCAAGTGAGATCCAGCAATACATTAAAAAGATCATTCGCCATGACCAAATGGGATTTATTCTGGGGGTGCAAGTCTGATATAATATTCACAAAACAATAAATGTGATATATAACATAAATAAAATGAAGGAGTAAAATCACACGATTATATCAATAGATGTAGAAGCATTTGACAAAATCCACATCCCCCTTCCCCCGTTTTTTTAAATAAAAACTCTCAGCAAAGTGGGAATAGAAGGCCTCAACATAAAGGCCACATGTGACAAACTTAAAACCAACATCATACTCAATGAGCAAAAATGAAAAGTGTTTCCCTTAAGAACAGCAACAAGACAGGATTGTCCACTTTCATCACTCTTATTCAATACTTGAGACCCAGTGCACAAAATTTGTACACTGAGGGGAGGTGTCCCTCAGGCATCCCTCTCACAATCCGGGACTGCTGGCTCATAACCATGTGCCTGCATGCCTGCTTGATCACCCCATAACTGCTCCCCTGCCAGCCTGGTTGACACCTAACTGCTCCCCTGCTGCCCAGTTGCCCCCAACTGCCCTCCCCTGCTGGCAATCTTGTGACAATGTGGGAGTGGCCATCTTGTGATGACATGGGGCAGCTATCTTGTGGCAGCCATCTTGTGACAATGTGGAGGTGGCCATCTTGTGACATGAAGGCGTGAGGGTCAATTTGCATATTATAGCTTTATTATACAGGACTAGAGGCCTGGTGCACAAAATTCGTGCATGGGGGAGGGTACCCTCACCCCAGCCTGCACCTTCTCCAATCTGGGACTCCTCGAGGGATGTCTGACCCCTTGAGGGCAGTCAGACATCCCTCTCACAATCCAGGACTGCTGGCTCCAAACTGCTCGCCTTCCTGCCTTCCTGATTGCCCCTAACTGCTTCTGCCTGCCAGCCTGATCACCCCCTAACCACTCCCCTGCCAGCCTGATTGATGCCTCACTGCTCCCCTGCCAGCCTGATTGCCCCTAACTGCCCTCCCCTACAACCCTAGTCACCCCTAAATGCCCTCCCCTATAGGCCTTGTCACACCCCAACTACTCTCCCCTGCAGGCCTGGGTCCCCTCCAACTGCCCTTCCCTGCAGGCCCAATCACCCCCAATTTCCCTCCTCTGCCGGCCTGGTCACCCCTAACTGCCCTCCCCTGCAGGCTTGATCACCCACAACTGTCCTTCCTTTCAGGCCTGGTACCTCTCAACTACTCTCTACTGCTGGCCATCTGGTGGTAGCTATCTTGTGTCCACATGGGTGCAGGATCTTTGACCACATGGGGGCAGGCATCTTGTGTGTTGAAGTGATGGTCAATCTGTATATTACTCTTTTATTAGATAGGATAGAGGCCTGGTGCATGGGTGGGAGCCAGTTGGTTTGCCTTGAAGGGTGTCCTGGATCAGGGTCGGGGTTGCCGTGGGGCATGAGGCAGACTGGGAGAGGGGCCTGTGGTGGTTTGCAGGCTGGCCACACCCCATGGCGACCTAAGCAGATGGCCTGGGATCTGGGATTTATTTATTTTCCACAGTTGAAACTTTGTAGCCTAGAGCAAAGCCAAGCCTCCTGTTCTGTCCATGTCGGCAGCCATTTCTGTTGGGATTTATTTATCTTCTATAATTGAAACTTTGTAGCCTTAAGTGGAGGCCAAAGCAGGCCAGGGCTGCAGAAGCTTGGCTTCCTCCATCACGGAGGGCAACCCTAGCCTCCTGCTCTCTCCAGCTCTGTGGCTGCCACCATTTTTGTTGCGATATATTTATCTTCTATAACTGAAACTTTGTAGCATTGAGTGGAGGCCTGGGCCTGCCAGGGTGTGTGGAAACTCAAGCCTCCCTCCTGCTCACTCCATGGCTGCAGCTATCTTGATTGGGCTTTATTTGCATACTCACTCCTGATTGGCTGGTGGGCGTGGCTGGTGGGTGTGACAGAGTGATGGTTAATTTGCATATTGCTCTTTTATTGATGGGATAGTATTGGAAGTTGTAGCCACCTAGCTTAATTCCTGAGTTTATTCCCATATGAGAAAGTGGTTTGCAAAGTGCAGAACTTTATGTCTAAAGTGTTATTGTAATCAGATGACAGTGAGGAATGTCTGGGTGTTGAGGACCTGGGTATTAATTCTTGCTTTAGTTTTGTAATAACAGGAGACAATCACATAAACTCTTCAGGCTTGTTAAATCATGGCAAAATGCAGAGTTTGTCTAAGTCTTTCCTAAAGACACTTCCAAAATGAAAATTCTATTATGTTAGGAAATAATCTTTACA
>JAAGEH010000480.1:27073719-27090902 GCA_011751065.1 Lasiurus cinereus | reverse complement strand
ACACTTCCAAAATGAAAATTCTATTATGTTAGGAAATAATCTTTACATTCTACTCTTGTTTTTAGTTTTTCTCATATGATGAAAGACTGAGTCTGACTTTATGGGCTATATGTGAGGGAGAATGGCCATGTGGGAGGGAGTGTTGGGAAGCATGAGGGAGAAGGAGAGGAGGGAAGCGGGGAAAGGAAGAGGAAATTAAAAAGGGGAAGTGATAATACAACAGAATAATATATTGGAAAAACAGACCACCCAGAAGACAGGTGCATGTTCCTCCCCCATGTTCCTGAGAAGACAGGAACCCCACATATGCAGTGGATATGATGCCTCGACAAGCCCTGCTTTGGCTGTGGGTGAATCAGACTTAACCTCCCCCTACCCTCATCTATACCAGGAGCTCTTTTGGCATGCCAAGACCTGATTTTGATGTAGTCTTTGCTTTTTCAACTTGTATCTCTAAGATTTTTTTTAAAAAAGATGTTTATTCTAGATACAGTGGCTTTGATGAGTGAAGAACTTGTTGGGAATAATTACAGTCAAATCCACATTGAACTATGGACAATTTTCTGAAGAAATAGATTTCTTTGTACTGTTCCTAATTAAAGTTCTGTATCCTGGGATTTAGCTTCAAAGTTTGTATTTTCTCCTTGTGGATGCCGAAACATCATGTTATAATTAGTATCTGGACAGTAAAAGACCTGAGTGAATCTAGCTGGGTCCTCACAGGTGATGGACAGTAGGACATCAGAGATGACACTATTTGGTTAGGAATTTCAGACAAACCAGTGCATTCAGGCAAATGCAAGCAAAGGGGAAGGAAGGAAAGAAGGAAGGAAGGAAGGCAGGAAGGAAGGCAGGAAGGAAGGAAAGGAGGGAGGGAGGAAGGGAGGGAGGGAGAGAGGGAGGGAGGGAAAGGGAGGGAAAAGGAGAGAAGAGAAGAGAAGAGAAGAGAAGAGAAGAGAAGAGAAGAGAAGAGAAGAGAAAAAGCCATTCTTTGGAAGTGGGATTTTTGTCATGGAAACTGTTTTCCTATTCTGCGTTATTTGTTTTGAACATCATCATTGTTTAAGATTTGGTTCATTTTAGTTTTGAAATGAACTTTGCATAGTTGGTACTCAGTTTCCTATTAATGCTCTCAATCATGGGAATGTGACTGCACTGTAGGTTTCTGATTCTCAGGGGCTATATTTCAAAGCCCTGAGTATTCTGCTGAAAATCCTCCTTAGGGGGACTGACTTTGATGCCTCACTTTGCCATTTAGTCATTAAGGCAGCACTCTGAAGCTTGACTAACTTTCAGGCAGGTTTAAATGACTTTAATCTTGTATTATTCAAGTGCATATCTCACTAAAGATAACTAGACAGGTTTTATTACTAATGGCCCTTCTTCAGAAGACAAAAGGGGAAGGATTCTGCATATGGAGAAAGTGAAAAATGAGCTTAACTTTCTTAGAACATTATCACCCCTGCAGAGACTTCTGGACTCTCCAGGGAAACTGTACCTTTTCTTTCTCCCCTCATCAGTACCGCTTGCACTATGTTGAGACAATTTGGAATCTGTCTCCACACTGGACAGTAAAATCCCTTGAGTATTTTCTAGCTATCCTCAGCATCTAGAACATGGTCTCTCACAAAATGGATCATCAAGAAAAATGCATCAGTGTGTTGAATGAATGAGTGACTCCTGACAATGTGCAACTATCATCTGAGTAAACTTTATCCATATGAGATTTGTCTAGCAGTCTTTGTTTTATCTCTGGCTTGACCTGTGATCAGTGAATAAAATAATGACATCATTTGAAGTTATGCTTAGACACACCTTTTATCTGATAACCAAGATTTCATCCTGTTGAACCATAGCAAATTTAATAAACATCATTACACATCATCTCTCTCCCTTATCCAACTAAAATTTTGCTTTGAATGATGCTTTTCTTCAACTCCAAAAGTTGGCAACAGTGTTTCTAATCTTGCCTTCGGGTTCTTTTCACAATATGATTCCTGTTTTTGCTTCTTTGGTATGTGGTGGCTCCAGCTCTGAAGGTTTATATTGCCAAGATTGCTCCAACTTCATCATCTGATCAACCAGGCAGGACGTATGTCAGGACCAGGGTCATAAAGGTGGCGGAGGGATTAATGTCATGTCAGGGAAGTCACCTGAGAGTGCCAGGGGCATCTTGAAATTTGGTTTGCATCTCTAAGCAGATTGGTGTGGGAGCGAATGGGAGCTGACTGTTGGGGAGAAGCAGTGGATCATAAGAGACCCTGCTAGCGGTTCTCAACCTGTGGGTCGCGATTCAGCCTAAGACCATCAGAAAACACAGATATTTACATTACGATTCATTAACAGTAGCAAAATTACAGTTATGAAGTAGCAATGAAAATAATTTTATGGTTGGAACAACATGAGGAACTATATTAAAGGGTCGGGACATTAGAAAGGTTGTGTTCCCCTGCTGTGCCTGTGATGGGTAGTAGCCTGACAGCCAGAGCCGAGACTAAGTGCTAAGGTTAGCTAGTCCTTGAAAGGGTGAGCAGCTGATCAGAAACCGGTTCTAAAATAAGGGACATATTACTGCCCTGATTTTACACTTGAAGATTGCGAGAGTCAGAGAGGTTGACCAACTTGCCCAATGCTACTAGGCTGATCAACAGCGTAATTGGGATTCAGACTCAGGCTTGCGTCACTCCAGTGCTCAGGCACTGACCCCTGAGCTAGTGATGCTGAGCAGCTCCCACTGTAGATGCACATGTGATTTATTGTTTCACACAGCCCTTCTATTCAAGTAGTTATTTTATTCAAATAGCACCCTTGTTGAAAGATAGCCAACAGAATATCAAGACACTAGTGGTTGTACCTGAAGCATTTTGAGTGTACCACCCCAAATTTTATATTTATAAATGTTCAGCAAACACATGAAAAACACCTCTGTATGCAGCAAACAACCAAAGTTACTGCACTAGAAGATCCAGAAACTGCATAAATGATTGCCAAAGAGAATTTCAACTAAATGAATATCCATTCTTTTAAAGAGGTAAGAAAATACGATTATTTACACATTCTTAAGATAGTTACATTATGAAGAAGATTATAAAATACTGTTGAAGGGGCTGAAAAAAATGTTTCAAATGATTTTAGCAACAAATTTTATTCTATATAATAAAAGCCTAATATGTTGAGTGTCCAGTTGACCAGTTGGTCATTCAACCAATCAAAGCATAATATGCTATTGATATGCTAAGGCCACTCAACCACTTGCTATGATATGCACTGACCACAGGGAATAAACAGTCGACCAGTTGCTATGATGTGCACTGAGCACCAGGGGGCAGATGCTCCAACTGGTAGGTTAGCTTGCTGCCTGGGCCTGGCTGATCGGGATTAGGCCAGACACACCCTGTAGCCCTTCTGCAGTGCTTCTCCATCTGGCCAACCTCCTGCATCCCTCCCCAGCCTCAATCATGCACCAGTGGGGTTCTTTAGCCTGGCCTGTGCCCTCTCACAATCCGGGACCCCTTGGGGGATGTTAGAGAGCCAGTTTTGGCCCAATTCCACAGGCCAGGCCAAGGGACCCCACTGGTGCACGAATTCGTGCACCAGGCCTCTAGTTAGTTTATAAAAAAAACATGAATAAGGAAAGAAAGAGGGAGAAAAGACTGTTGTGTGCTTAAAAATTTTCAAAAAAAAATTCCAGACTTAAAAAAATTTAATGAGAAAATATCCTTCTCCTTCTTACACATGCACACATGCACACACACACACACACACACACACACACATCGATTCTTTTAAACATTTTCACATTTTTGGATATGAGTTGAAGTTGGAAACAATACACATTTAATTAGGGGAAATTACGTGACTATACTCTAGTAATCCTACAGTTTTATAGCTAACAGAACTAAAATTGCGTTCAGGGCTAAAGATAAAAGCCAGCAGAATTAAAATTTTATTTTTAGAAGAAACTCAGTGCATATGTAAAGACCAATAAAACACTCCTAATGAGCACCAAAGTTTTCTATCTTGGAGTATTCACCCTCAACTATCAAACATTTCTCGAGCACCTTTGAGAACAATGGAGGGAACACAGTCAAATCCATCCATTCTGGCAATTCACACCAGCCAACTGGTGAAATTCTCCAGTTCTCATCATTTCTCCTGCTCAGCAAGGAAACTGGAGCACTGCCGTCTATGGTCACTGTACCTGCTTCCAACAGACCTCCCTGGGAATCCTGCTGCTCAGACAACGTGGAGAAGTGTAAAAGCAAACACTCCAAGGTCAGACAGCCACGAGTTCAAGTTAGAGTTCTGACCCTAATCACCTGTGGAAGCGTGAATAAACTACTAAACCTCTCAGAGCCTCAGTTTCCTCATCTGTAGGATGGTAATCAATCTGTGGCCAGTAGGGCTCAATTGGTTGTCATCCCATGTTCCAAGAGATCACGGGTATTTTAAATGGGGATAATATAATCATCATCCGCACAAAGCAGTCAGCAAATTGTTTGCTTACTTTTATAATCAATGACGTTAGATAGCCATCCTTTTTATTTCTAGAAGGTAAGACCCTGGAAAGGTGTGTGTTTTTATTTTTCACACTAAGCATAGTGTCTTACCCAGAGAACTGGCTGGGTGCAGGGTAACTGAATGTATTCTGGCAGCCCTCTGTAGCTTGATGGTGGTAACCATAGACACCATTTGGGCTGGATCTGGGTTTGGGAGGGAATGGGGCTGGTGAAGGCCAGTTTGTCCTCACTGACCTACGTTATCAGTGGGTTGGCATTTGCTCTTTCCCTGGAAGATGCCTCATTTCCTTTATAGGAATTTGCTTTGTAGTTACGCAGTACTTCCCCGGTTCATGATTGCTGAATGTATTCCACCAGCACTTACACATAGTATTTTTCTTGCTTAAGTGCTTCCCCCAAATGCTAAGATCCCACCGTGTCTTATAACTGTCATGTACTTGATTCCTAATAGGTGCTACATGAATGTTTGCTGAATGAATGGCAAATTTTAGTGGGCCATGAATGACTTGAACCAACGTCCAGTTTGCTTAGACTGCATGCTACTTACAGGTGCTTGAAATCTCCAGCACCAACCTGAAGAGTTTGGGGCAGCCAAGCCAGGGAGAAATGGAAATGAAATTTCTGATTTCTAAAATAGTTCAATTGTACCACATTAACTACAATCTTCACTGATGATGTTTTAAAGTCTTTAAATAATAACAATAGCACAAATTCAAACAACTGCAAATAAAAGATTCACATTGGAATTAAACTATAATCAGATACTTTCCTTTTTTAAAAAAGAAATCTTTATTGTTCAGATTATTACAATTGTTCCTCTTTTTTCCCCCCATAGCTCCCCTCCACCTGGCTCCCACCCCTCCCTCTGCCCTTACCTCCCCCATTGACCTCATGCATAGGTGTATGATTTTTGTCCAGTTTCTCCCTGCACCCCATCTCATCTCTTTCCCCCTGAGAATTATCAGTTCACTCCCTTTCTATGCCCCTAATTCTATTATTTCACCAGTTTATTCTGTTCATCAGATTTTCAATTCACTTGATTTTTTAGATTCACTTGTTGATAGATATGTATTTGTTGTTCATAATTTTTACCTTTACCGTTTTCTTTTTCCTCTTCTTAAAGAGTACCTTTCAGCATTTCATATAATACTGGTTTGTTGTTGATGAACTCCTTTAGTTTTTTCTTATCTGTGAAACTCTTTATCTGCCCTTCAATTCTGAATTATAGCTTTGCTGGGTAGAGTAATCTTTTGCTATTCATCACTTTGAATATTTCTTGCCACTCCCATCTGGCCTGCATAGTTTCTGTTGAGAAATCAGCTGACAATTGTATGGGTGCTCCCTTGTAGGTAATGAACTGTTTTTCTCTTGCTGTTTTTAATATTCTCTCTTTGTCTTTTGCTCTTGGTATTTTAATTATGACGTGCCTTGATGTGGTCCTCTTTGGATTCCTTTTATTTGGGGTTCTGTGTGCTTCCTGGACTTGTAAGTCTATTTCTTTCACCAGGTGGCAGAAGTTTTCAGTCATTATTTCTCCAAATAGGTTTTTAGTATCTTGCTCTCTCTCTTTTTCTGGCACCCCCATAATTCTGATGTTGGTATGCTTGAAGTTGTCCCAGAGGCTCCTTACACTATCTTCACATTTTTGGATTTTTTTTCCTTTTTTCTTTTCTGGTGGAGTGTTTTTTGCTACTTTGTATTTCAAATCTTTGACTTGATTTTTGCATTCCTCTAGTCTGCTGTTAGGTTTCTGTATAATATTTTTTATTTGTCCGTGTATGTTTAATTTCTAGTTAGTCCTTTTTCATCTCTAGTTGGTCCTTTTTCATCTCCTCTTGGGTCTCACTAAATTTATCCATCTTTTCTAGGAAATTCTTAAACCTTATAACCATGGTTTTGAACTCTATATTTAGTCATTTGTTTTCCTCCATTTTTTTCATTTGTGATCTATTCTTTTGTCTCCGCATATTTCACTACTTCCCTGAGTTGGTAGAGTAGCTTTGTGTGCTAGATGTCCTATGTGGCCCAGTAGCTCTGTCTCCCCAGTTACCTGAGGTGGACACTCTTGGTGCACCCCTTTGTGGACTGTGTGTACAGTCTTGTAGTTAAGTCTTGATTATTGTTGGTATCACTGGGTGGAATTGACCTCCAAGAAATTGGTTGTGAGGATTAGCTGTGTCTGCGCCCGGAGAACTTCTGTGCTGGACTCAGCCTTAAGACTTGCAAGATTGCAACAACCTCTGTGCTGCGCTTGGATGTGGTGGAGCCTCAGGGCTGAGCAGACAGCCTTAGCTTTTTGTCAGCCCTGCCCTACACAGCAACCCCTGGGTCTCAGTGCCTCTGCATAATCTCTGCAGTCCTCCCCTGAGTTTGCGTGTACTCTAGGGACATATATGAGTCTGGATCCCCAGGGTCTCGCCTGAAACTGGGGTTTAGTGCAATTGGACCTGGATTTCAGTGCTGTTGGAAGGTTCTGTTTTTCTCCTGCTAGAGAAAGCCAGTGGCACAATCAGCAGTCAGCACTCTGTGTGGGCACTTTTGCTGGCCCCCAGACCTCTGTCTTTCACGGCTCCCCTAAGTTTCCCTGCACTCCTTCCTTTTTACAACAGACCAGACTCCCTCGTATGAGTCTCACCTGGAACTAGGGTTCAGTGCAGTCTGAAGTGGGGTTCAGTGCAGTCAGGAATTTCCATTTCCCTCCCACTAAGAGAAGCCAGCCAGACCTTCCTCTCCATGAGTGGTGTCTCCATACCTCAGCTTTTTACAGCTCCTCAGAGTCTTCATGAGTCCCTCTCTTTACTTCTATTTTCACTCAGTTAGTTTCCTGTGGTACTGGATGGTGTCCATTCTGTCTTTTAGTTGTAATTTTGAAATTGTTGTGCAAGGCAGCAGTTTAGGTGTTCACCTATGCTGCCATCTTGGTTTTTCTCCCAGATACTTTCAATAGAAATATAAATACTACATCAAAGTATTAAAAGTAATTGTGTGCAATATATACTTGAAGTAAGGTGCATTTATCTGATAATCTTCTTTTACCTTTTGTTTTTAGTCTAAAGCAATAGCAACAAAACAAAAACCCAGAATAAACTAGAAACATTTATTAAAGCAACCATCAATTATACTACCATTATATATTCAGGCCTCAAACATTTAAAGATTTACTGATGTTAGCCATAAATAGTAATTTACGTGTGAATTATAGTTAAAATACACATTCAAGGCATAACAATAGCAGAATGATGAACCTGATAGAACTCTTACAGGTCATCCAATCTAACTCCTTCATTTATCAATGAGAAAGCAGAAGACCTAATGGGGAAAAAAGGCTTATGTGCATTTAATTGAAAATAAAAAATTCAACAATTTTTAATTCTTTGGTTGCATACTATATGTCAGTTTGCACGTTAGATATTAAAAAATAAAATGTTATTTGTTCTCAAGGAGGTTGTAGCCTAGTTGGGAAAACAAATATACGCAAACAATTGCTAGTTAGAGGCAAGGAAGTACACTCCACCCACTATAAGGCCAGAATAAAGGTGTGAATATACAATTCTATTCCAGGGAAGTGAAGAGTGTACACAGACAACAGATAAGATCACCTCTCAGAACAAGAATTCATTCCAAATGAAATTAAGTAAATGGAATAAACTTTTGAAAAAAATATTTAAGCTAAATGTCTTAGGATTGTTCACAAAGCTAAATGAAGGCATCATAGCCATACTAACAGTCTGAACTATTATAACAAAAACACAGAGAAACGAAAATAGATAAATATGAAGAAGAAAATTAAAAATCTTAAAACTGAACAATGTATTCATTAAAATGTATAGAAGTCATTAGAAGAGACAATCCCTATATGGATACAAGAAATTAAACATAGTAGTGAAGAATTCACCCAGAATCAAGTGCAGGAATATAAAAACACAAATAATATGTGTTATTTAGAAATATGCAGGTAGAGAGACTTCAGTGTAAATCAAGTAGACATTCCAAAAGAACAGAATTAATAGAATTTGAGAGAAAGCAATATTCAAAGAGATAAATGGCTGAGCATTTTCCAGAAGAGAAACAAGACATGAGTTCTTACATTGAGAGTACACTGCTGGTACCAAGCAGATAAATACAAATAATTTTGTACTTAAACACATTATAATTGAAACCACAGAATCTAAAGGATAAAGAGAAAATTCAAAAGATGCTGTCAGAAAATACAGAGTCAAGGTGAAGAAATAGCATCTTTTTTCAGCAACAGTATACATATGTCAGAAGCTAAATTATTGAGAGATAAGAACAGAGAAAGAAAACAAAATAAAAATGTATAGATGAGCAACACCAAAGCCGTTTCTCTGAAATAGGCAAACTTCTAGCAGATAGAAGATACAACTAACACAGGAACAAGAAGAGATATAAATACAAAGATGGGATGTTTAATAGGCAGCTATTATGAACTTCATGCTAGCAAACTTGAAATTGTACATGAAAGGGAAAGAGTTTGAAATGTCTATTCAGCAACTGTATATTTGTGTCTTGAGCTCAGAAAAGTCCAGGCAGGATACAGAGGTCATCAGAAAGGTCCCGTTGCTTTAAGTCCTGGAAGCAGGGCTGATGGCAGAATCCTTCGGAGCACACTTCTTTTGAAACAAGGCAGATAAGTGAGAGGGGTCACAATGAAGACCAAAAAGAGTGTCGGGGTTAGTGGGAGAATCAGAGAGATGTGATGCCGCCTTTCTGAGGGAGGAGAGAGGTTCAAAAAGTTGAGTGGTCAATAGAAGAGAAGTTAGATGAACCAAGGAGGGAGTGCAAAGTACCCTTTGGATTTGTCGGTTTCAATGGCTTGAATGACCTTTGTGACAGCCGGGCCAGCGCCATCGTGTGGCAGCAGACATGCAGTGGATGTTTAAAGAAGAAAGATTCTAGACAGTGCAAGTGTAGAGGGCTTCAGGGCTACAGTGAAGAAGTAAAAGAGGAAGAGAGAGAAGCAATAATAAATGGGGTTGAGGTTTGAGAACAGGTGGAAGGGGAGCGCCGAATGGCAGATAAGATGCCTTGTCCTATAACAACAGAGGGAAGTGGTGCAGCCAGGTGCTGAGAGATAAGTTGTAGCCGGCAAAAAAACAGAGGAGTGTGCAGGAACTTGGAGGGGATCCCTGCCAGATAACCTCTGTCTTTCTGTAGGGAGGAGATAAGGTCATCTGCGCGGGGTAAGGGGTGAGTGTCAACAGGGTCCTTGAGAGAAAAGTCAGAAGTAGCTGGTAGAAAAAAAAAATGGGGAAATGGGCTATCTATGGCATGTCCAGGGGCCTTGAGGGACTTGCTGGGTGCCAGCAGAGCTGTGATCTGTGCTGGGACCAGGGCCCTGGGTGCTCACTTGAGGGCATTTTCCTTACAGCACATTAAAATCTAAGATTCTAAGATGTAGAGATTTTCAAAGATTTCATTAGCCCATACTTTTTCCATAGAAGAGATTAAATGGAATTTAGTTATAAAATTCAGTCTCAAGTTTTTCATTCAGTCCAACTGCAGTTATTGGAAAGTCATATTCAATTTGAGATGTGCTTGTTTTGAATACATTCAAGATCATCTTAATCTTGATTGTCTTGGTTTTTTAAAAGTTAAGGAAATCTTCTGTGCTTTAGCTCCCATTACATTGCGTATACTGAATATTTTAATTGTGAATGATTGGAAATCCACAACTTTTAAAATTTATAGAACAGATAAACTTAGTGGGCATGTGAGAATTCCACTAAGCATAAAAGCAATTAACAATGAACAGCTTTTAAATTCAGCAAAATATCTGTGAAAATAAAAGATCTTATTTAATAAATTATTTGTAGTTCTGTAGCTCTTATTTTTTAATTCTTGCCTGAGGATATGTTTATTAATTTTAGAGAGAAAGGAAGGAGGGGAGAGAGAAAGAGAGAAAGAATCAATGTGAGAGAGAAACATCAATCAATTGCCTCTTGTACGTATTCTGATCTGGAATCGAATCAGAAACCTATGTATGTGCCCTGACTAGAAACTGAACCCGAAATCTTTGTGGTGTATAAGATAATATCCCACCAACTTAGCCATCTAGCCACGCCTGGTGCTCTTTATTTTTAAGTAAATCTCTTAAGATATTGATATACACTATTTTTATGTGCTAAGAAAGCACATTCAAGGTAAAGAAAAATTTAAACTCAAGAAAAATGGATTGTCTCAATGAAAGATATAAATAACTAAAGTGGAAAGAATTACTGGATCTTAACTTTATATAAAAAATGTAGTGTAAGATATTTATCCAGTCAAAAACTTTAATGAAAGTGGCTACTTATTTATAAGAAGTAAGGAGTAAAATTAAATTCTGCCAGTTTTGAAAGACTATAACATCAACAGAGGGTACCACATAGGAATAAAACTACACTGTGAAACCTCACCAATCTTGATCCACTTATTTGAAATTTGTAATAATTTTGACAAAAGCTTAACAACAGTTTACCTTTTCACCATTATTAATCAAATTATAATATAAACAATATTTATAAAGTTAATGTTTAAATTACTTTAGAGAACACATTATGTTCAAGCACTAATACTTACTAACAATGTACATGTGAATTATAAACATTTTAATCTATCCGTAAGGTAGTTAGTTCTCTTTAAGATATCTATTATTTTCGTCCTTTGATTTTAAAAATAAAACTATCTCTTTAAATTAATTTTACTACTCAGCCAAATGGTTATTTCATATAAAATAATTTTAAAAAGTATTTTAGCTATGTTTAATTTGGTCTTCTATTTTACTTTAAAAAGCAAAATGAAAGATAATAAATTAATTAATTAGGAGAAAAATTAATGCAATTTACTGAGCTTCTCCTAAATGATAGATAATGTGTGAAATATTTTAAATTATTATCTCTAATCACTCTTCAAATATTTTAAGATAGTTATTTTTGCCCTCATTCCTCAGATGAAATTGATTCTCAAAGTTAAGTGATTTTTCAGAAGTCCCAAGTATTTTCTGAACCTAATAAATAAGATAAATGTGTATCAAAGGCTAAGCATAAGGTTTAGAACATAGAAAACAATAAATATCAGCTATGACTATTGTTATTACTATAGGGTAGGTGAGGATTGATGAACAGATAAAACAGCTACTCTATCTTTTGGATCTGTTTTAATTGCATTTGAATATTAATTCATTTATTCATTCAACAAACGATTTACTGAATATTTGTTATGTACCAGGGATGTGAAACATGGACAAAGATATACTTTTGAGGTAGTCAATATTTTAAAAAGTGATCAGCCACAAGTAAATATGTACATGTATTTATGTATATAAGTGTATATATAAACCAGTGATCAGCTACAAATATAGATTTTTCTATATTATATGCATATATATATTTGTACCTGATCACTGTGAAGGTTGGAAATGCAGACATATTTTGGATGGAGATATCTACACACATTAAATCTCTATCCTGAATTAGATCTCCATGTCTGAATTTCCAACATTCACATTTTCTATGTTTATTCTGTACTCAAATAGTATTTATATGTATTTCATGTTAGAGCAATTGAGCTGAAAGAGACATTGGAAATGATCCAGTCTAAAAACCTTTAATTTTACAGTAAGAAAACTTGGGTCTAGAGATGTTAGAGGCCCATCCTAAATCAAACAGGTATCTAATAACAGAGTCAAATTCTACTGATCACCAGACTGTGGCTTTATTCACATGAACACACTTCATTTCCACCAGAACAAATGAATGAGAAATAAAAAAAAAAGATGATACTGAAGCAAATCCCTCCCATCTACGTTACTACAAAAGACACACATTAAGGCAAAAATCCTATATAATAAAACCCTAATATGCAAATTGACCAAACGGCCAGGCGCTATGATGCTCACTGACCACCAGGGGGCAGATGCTCAATGCGCTCCCACAGAGGGAGTGCCACTTAGCCAGAAACCGGGCTCACGGCTGGTGAGTGCAGTAGTGGTGGCAGGAGCCTCTTCCGCTTCTGCTGCAGGCAGGTGGTAAGGAGTAAGGGGTCCTGGACCCGGAGAGCCCCAGACTGTGAGAGGGTTCAGTCCAGCTGAGGCCCCACCCTCCTCACAGTGCACAAATTTCATGCATTGGGCCTTTAGTAACTTATAAAAATCTTTTTAATGTAGGCCCATAGTCTGAAATATCCAGGTGTTATTCATCTGAAGCCTAATAGGAAAGCAATCATGAACTATTTGGAGTTGGAACAGAATGACTGGTCATCTTCCCAGGTCTTGATGAGAACCTTTTGGCTTACCCGTTGACTTTCCCGGGTCCCCAAGCTGAGACCAAGGGGACACATTTTCTGTATGTTTATTGGCCATTTTTCTTGGCCCTTGCCTTTTCACGGAACTTAAGAAAGGGTTCTAGAAACAGTCCTGAGGCTGGTGGCCTTGTAGTAGGCGAAGGAGAAGCAGAGTTTGGCACTCCTGCATATGTCTTTGAAGATATTGACTATTTTAAGCTGTGTTTTGTTTTTTAAAAAGAAAGACTCAGGAAGAACCTTTGACCTTCCACATAACTGTCTAAAAGGAATTTAGATAGAGGACCTGCTCCTGGAAGGGCGCTATCATCATAGATAACTATAGTATAATATGAAGTAGTGTGTGATAGGCAGGGAGGAGCCGAGCAAGGCCCAGTTGCTCCAAGTTCTCTGTGTCCCATTGTTAAAGATGGCCCAGCAAACATTAATTTACCAAAAATGTGCTTTTCTATCTCCATGTGACTTGCTTTCCTGCCCTTTGAAGTTGCAAACCACCACCAGCCCTTAGCTCAAGGAGGCAGATAATAAGCCTTCACTGCCCAATTTGTCATCAGGTCTCGAGTTCTAATGGAACTCCTGCATGTACAAATGTAACACATTTTTAGTCATTTTCTTCTGCTAATCTATCTCAGATCAATTTGATTTTTAGTCCAGCCAGAAAAACTTAGAAAGATGGAAGGAAGTTTTATTTTTCCACTGCCACATGTGTGGGAACCTCTTTCACGTCCCGCGTGGTTCAGGGTTCCCGTTCAGGGTTCTGGTTCTGGAGGAGGCCACACACAAATGAAAAGAGAGACTAGAAAAGCATTAATTTGGCGATATTGGTGGGCCAGGCGGGAGCCTTCCTCTAGTGGAGAAGACTACCACCTTCCTTTGGCCTTGCCATCCCTTTTATTCAGGTTTGGGATACACCTTTTGCCCTGAAGCAGGCAATTCCAGTAACAAGTAGATTATCAGTAAGGATTTACATGATTATTTGGTGGGGAAGTTGCTTCAGCTATCACTGTCTCAATTAGATAGGGGGTAGCTGGCTTTGACCTTTCAGAGCTTCAACGTTGACCAGCCTTCCGGGTTCCTTGTCCACTTTCTATTAGTGAGACAATTATTGGTTTCCGGCAACATGGACTCGAGGAAAAATTTCAGACTGATGCTCTGCATTGTGAAACATTACATGGAATTAAATACTAGCTTTTTGGACAAACAGGGAAAGTAGCTCTCAATCAAGGACCTCTTTCAAAAAGTTTGTTTAAAAACTATAGAAATAGAAACACTGACAAGACCTATAAGTTTTTAAAGACGTAAAAGCTATTTCTTTATCTTCCCCTGCGCCCCCCAAAAAGAAAAACTTTTCATACAGATCTCAAGTATAATTACAGCTCAGAGAGTGGAGACATAGCACCTGGCATTCAGTACAAAACCTTTAGACTCCTTATGGGATCATAACATTTTAGTAGACTTGCTTAACAGCAATGGCTACTCTGGCAAACCAGGTTTATTCTTTGTCAAGTGTAGAAGAGAACATGAAGTGACTCAGATGACCAAGCCATAGAAGCCAATATCCTTCTCAAAAAACAAACTCACTCTCCTGCCATATGCAAAATCGTCTTTCAGAGCATGGGGTATCATCTGTGGATGGCTATCCATGCATTTCGCTTTCCCTGCTCTGCATTTAGGTGCCTCTTGCCATGGTTAATCTCTTTTCCATTTATTCAGTCTTTCATGAGTATCAGTTGCTAGAAGCTGTGCTTGCAAAGATGAAAACATGGCACTTCTCTTAAGAAGCTCATAGTCTACTGTGATGATTTCCAAGTTTAGTGAGCATGAAAATCAGCTGAGGAAGCATCCTCAGCCTCTCCCTGATGATCCTAATTTGGATCTCTGAGGCAAAGCCCAACAATCTTCACTTTCTGAAGACTCTCATGAGTGTGAATCTGACATAAAAGGCTCCTAGACTCTGCTGTGCAACCCACTGGTCTGGAGGGACAGTGAACATTTCCCATGTTCATTGGGATCTCAACCATCCTTCAGGGACAAGTCTCAATGAAGCTTTCCCAGTTACCTTAGTTAGAAGTTATTACCTTCTTTCCTTCTCTAGCACTTTATCTGTATCTCTCTTATGCCATCTTTATTGTACATCCTCTCTGAAATGCCTTGTCTTACCTCCCAGACTCTTGGATGGAGAACTGTCTGATTCATTGTGTAGGTTGCGTTTTCACTCTGTTGATAGCGGCTGTTCATGCACAAAAGTTTTAAATTTTTATGAAATCCAATGTACCTATTTTTTAAAAATATATATATTTTATTGATTTTTTACAGAGAGGAAGGGAAAGGAATAGAGTTAGAAACATCAATGAAAGAGAAACATTGATCAGCTGCCTCCTGCACAATACCCCATTACTGGTGATGTGCCCGTAACCAAGGTATATGCCTTTGACCAGAATCAAACCTGAGACCCTTCAATCTTCAGGCCGATGCTCTATCCAATGAGCCAAACCGGTTAGGGCCTGACTGTGTTTTTGGTGTCATATTTTTGGGTGGAAAACATGGCTCCCCTTTAGGATTAGGATTGAGGAAAAGGGAGGAGGGGAGGTCAATTGGGCTTTTCCACCAATAAAAAGGTAGTCCTTAGCACAGGGTTGGGGTGAGTATTAAATGAGACAATGTTACCCCAGGTTTAAAAAAGTGGTGTGAATGCAGGTAGGAAGGCTTGATTACGATCTGGATGCCCTGTAGCCCATCTTCACTGATGAATTCAAGGCATCTTCGCAGCTTTGACTCAGTCATTTTGAACCATACCATTCTCCTTTTCTTTGCCTCTCGTTGTTTCCTGGAGCCCCAGCTCAGTCCTCAACTCCTCCCAGAGCTCTTTACTAGAGAAATCTTGGTTAGTTGGTGGTCTGCATGTAACCACAAGCTTCAGCCTTGTATACTCCAGAGAGGGCTCAGAAGAGGTGCCAGGCTGTTACCTTTGGGACCCAGTGGCATTAAGTACCTTCACTTTATTGCACAACCATCACCACCATCCAGCACTCTCTTCATCTTGCAGATGTGAAAATCTGTACCTATTTTGTTTATCCAGTCATCCCCTGGTGGACACTTGGGTTGTTTTCATATATTAGCTTTTGTGAATAATGATGCTATGAAGATAAGTATACAAATACCTATCCAAGTCCCTGTTTTAATTATTTTGGACATATATCCAGAAGCAGTATTGCTGGATCATTTGGTAATCCTATGTTTAATTTTTTGAGAAACCACCATACTGTTTTCCACAGTGGCTGCATCGTTTTACACTGCTACCAGCAGTGCTCAAAGGCTCTAATTTCTTCACATCTTCGCCAGCACTTATTTTCAGTAGTTTTTAATTTTTATTATTTTTATAATAGTCATTCTAATAGGTGTAAAGTGATATTTCATTATAGTTTTTTTTAAAGCATAACCTTTATTATTGATTTAAAAATCAGTTTTTCCCCCCATTGATTTTTAGAGAGAGTGGAAGGGAAGGGGACAGAGAGAGAAACATTGATGTGAGAGAGACACATTGATTGGTTGCCTCCCACACAAGCCCTGACCGGGGTTGGGATCAAGCCTGCAAGCAAGATATGTCTCCTTGATGGGAATCAAACTCAGAACTCTTCGGCCGGCCGACGCTCTATCCACTGAGCCAAACTGGCTAGGGCTCATTATAGTTTTGATTTGCGTTTCTCTAATGATTAGTGATGTTGAGCATTTTTTATATTTTATTGCCCATTTGTGTATCTTCTTTGGAGAAATGTCTATTTGAGTCTTTGCCCATGTTTAAATTGAATTATTTGTTTTGTTTTTGAGTTATAGGAGTTCTTTATAAAATCTACATATTAACTCTTTATCAGATATATGATTTGCAAATATTTTCTGTAGGTTTCTGAGAATATTTGCAAACCCCATTCTGTGGGTTACCTTTTCACTTAGTTGATAGTGTCCATTCATTCACAAAAGTTTTAACTTTGATGAAATCCAATGTATCTATTTTTTCTTTTGTTGGCTGTGTTTTTGGTGTCATACTTATAATTTATGTTTTACATATTTGTTTGTTTTTCCAATTCAAATGCTGGAGCCAAAATTCTCTCCACTTTTCAAAGAAACTGATGGTCTTACTCCATCCTAATATTGGTTAGTAAGTTGTGGGCTGAGGATCCATATCCTGGGCTCTCTCCCGGACTCTACAAGGCAAGGCAGGAATCTTATGGAGAACTGGAGTAAGTCTCTGAGGAACATTCCAGGGCCCTGTGGGTTCATCAATCACTGAAGTGAAAAGAAAAAAGTGCCAGTTTTTGTATTTTTCTTTGCCAGTCGTGTACAAGTTTTCCCCTAATGTTCAAAAGA
>JAAGEH010000480.1:27026483-27068719 GCA_011751065.1 Lasiurus cinereus | reverse complement strand
GAGGGCAGTTGGAGGGGACCAGGCCTGCAGGGGAGGGCAGTTGGGGGGACCAGGCCTGCAGGGGAGGGCAGTTGGAGGGGACCAGGCCTGCAGGGGAGGGCAGTTGGGGGGACCAGGCCTGCAGGGGAGGGCAGTTGGAGGGGACCAGGCCTTCAGGAGAGGGCAGTTGGTAGGGACAAGATCTGAAGGGCAGTTGGAAGCAACCAGGCCTGCAGGAGAAGGCAGTAGGGGAGGGGGGGGCACACCAGGCTTGCATGGGAGGGCAGTTTGGGGTGACCAGACCTGCAGGGGAGGGCAGTTGGGGGTGACCAATCTGGCAGGGGAGGGCAGCTAGGGGCAACCAGGCTGGCAAGGGAGGGCAGTTAGGTGTCGATCAGGTTGGCAGGGGAGTGGTTAAGAGGTGATCTGGCTGGCAGCCAGAAGTGGTTAGGGGCAACCAGACAGGCAGGCAGGCGAGCGGTTGGAAGCCAACAGTCCTGGATTGTGAGAGGGATATCCGACTGCCCATTTAGGCCCAGTTCTAGTGGGATTGGGCCTAAATGGGCATTTGGACATCCCTCGAGGGGTCCCAGATTAGAGAGGGTGCAGACTGGGCTCAGGGATACCCCTCCCATGCACGAATTTTGTGCACCAAGCCTCTAGTCTCAGATAACTAAACAGGCAAGTACCCCCATATTGGTGCAGCAGCCAGGAAGGGGTGGAGCCAAAAAATTGGACACAGCCTTCTGAAGCCAAGCACAGAGTGCCTTCCTAGCCAAAAGGGAAAGCCGCCTTTACCAAGTGGAATTATTTTGACAGTTTGCCATAGGTAAACAACCCAAAAATTTCCTTGGTTTTGTGTTTAATGTCGCATAGGTATTAACTCATTATGCTTCAGCAAAGCAGTGTTTCCTTCGACGTTGATTTTCCTAAATGACAGGGGTCAATGACAAGACTTGTAACTTCTTAAAATTAAAGTATTAAGTGAAAACATTCTTTAGCCAAATAGAAAATTAGTGGACACCTTAGAAATTTATAGAAGTTTATTTCCAAGGCAAAAATTTAGCTCTTGTGTGCACCAGATGCCTTTTTAAGGTACCTATTTGACTTTATAATTCTGATGACCTTAGACATGGCCTTTGTGTTAACCCAGGCTTCTGGAATGTAATTCCCTATCTGCTATGAGTCACAGCGCCACCTGTCCGTTGCATTCAGCAAATATTTGTCTCTGTTCTCTTTTCTCCATCCCTGGAGTCACAAGTACCAAAATAATGACATCATTATATATTTTCCAGAAGAAAATTACTTACCCCGTTGCTGCAATGCTTGAAGTCTTCCAAACTGATTAAATCATGTAGTTGGTTTAAATTGGCTTCCAATTTTATTTTCAATTAGCTGTACTATACCATAAATCTCATAGTTTTGGGTAAATATTCCCAATTTTTAAAGAAGGAATCTGACTCCTCTAGAGTTAGGTGTGCCATTACTAAATTACATTTTTGGTTCTGAAAGTTGGGAATGTTGGTGAGTTTCAGTGCAGCAGCACTTGTTGCCTAAGAGACGGCTGGAAACAACCACCAGCACATGGGACCACAGAAGTCCAAAACACTGTCATCATTTAACACAGGAAGAGGTTGGCGCCATCAAAACACAGTGTTCAGCTGCTTATTTTTGTGCTTTTCGTACAAAAATTTCTGAAATACTATTTGGCAATAACACTTTTAAAATGCACTAGTAAGCAGTAGACTTCTATTTCCTGCTGTGTTTTGGGACTCCTTGCTTTTCTAGTGTCTCTTAATTTTTTTTTTTTAATTCCAGTTTATGTTCAGGATTATTCAGTATTAGTTTCAGGTGTACAGCATAGAGGTTAGACAGTCATATACTTTACAAAGTGACCCCACCCCCGATATTTCCAATACCTGGCACCATACATAATTGTTACAGTACTAGAGGCCCAGTGCACAAATTCGTGGATGCGAGGGGTCCACCTGGCCTATTGGGAGGAGGAGGAGATGGCAGGAGGTTTGCCTGCTCTGATTGGGGGCTGATCAGGGCCAGGCTGGCTGGGGGGAGGGGCCGCAGGTGATTGGCTGGCAGGCCCCACCCCCCAATGGAGTAGGAGGGGTCAGCTAGGGGTCAGCGGCTGGTGGAGGTGCCATGGGAGGTTGGTCGGCCAGCCTCCCCCTATTGGTGTGTGTAGGTGGGTGATCGAGGGCAGAGCTGGCTGGGGGGAGGGGTTGTGGGCCCATCAGGGTAATGGGGGTTGATCGGGGGTGGGGCCACTGTAGAAAGGGGATGCCAATCCTGAGTGGGGCCAGGCAGGGGGGAGGGGCTGCAGGAGATTGGCTGGCCACTCCCGATGCCTGTTGGTGTGGGGGTTTGTCAGGGGTGGGGCCAGCTGACAGGGAGAGACCATGGGAGGTAGGCGGGATGCAGTGGATCATTCCAGTTGTTCCACTGTTCTGGTTGCTGGCTTTTTATATACAGTACATAGATTATTAACTATACACTCTATGCTGCACTATACAACCCCATGACTATTCTGTAACTACCAGTTTGTAATGCTGAATCCCTTTACCTTTTCACCCAGTTCCCCAACCTTCCTCCTTTCCCAGTGTGTCTTTAAGATTTCTTGTCCTTAATTGGAATAAGCAAACAAGTGTGTAAGGGCTGACTGCATTTAACATGGGACGATTCATGTTTTCTGAAGGGAAATTAAAACAAAATGAGGCCTTCCCCCCTTCACTGATTGGGAATTGGGGCTGCCCTTCCTCTGGAAGGCAAATTTACAATTACAACCTAATTATACTTTCCATTAGTTTGGGGATGCTTGACATTCTTGAGCTGAGGTTTAATTATTGCAAAGTACAGATTCCTTTCTGTGGTCTCCTGTGCAGTTTCTCAAGAGTATTCCCCTGCCCCCTGTTCACTGTGTGGCTCATCCACCGAAAATGGTGTGCCTGGGGAAGTCTGGCAGTTGATGGCTTCCAAGCTGTATCATAACTAGGCGTCTCATTTTCTGATTAATTCCAGTTCTCATTAAAACATTACTTCAAAACAGTTGATGCCTTATACAACTTAATAAAAGGAAGATAAATGATCCAATAAAAAAATGGGCAATGGACCTAAATAGAACCTTTTTGAAAGATGACAGAAGGAAGGCCAAGAGACACATGAAAATATGTTCAAAGTCACTAATTATCCGAGAGATGCAAATTAAAACGACAATGCGATACCATCTTACACCTGTCAGAATCAACAAATCAACAAACGACAAGTGTTGGGGAGGATGTGGAGAAAAAGGAACCCTTGTGCACTGTTGGTGGGAATGCAGACTGGTGCAGCCACTGTGGAGAACAGTATGGAGTTTCCTCAAAAAACTAAAAATGGATCTCCCATTTGACCCAGCAATCCCACTCTTAGGAATTTATCCTAAGAAATTACAAACACTAATCAGAAAGGATTTATGCACCCCTATGTTCATAGCAGCACCATTTACAATAGCTACAATTTGGAAACAGCCTAGGTGCCCGTCAGCAGATGAGTGGATCAGAAAACTGTGGTACATCTACACAATGGAATTCTATGCTGCCATTAAAAAGAATGAATTCTTACCATTTGCAGCAACCTGGATGGAACTGGAGAGCCTTAGGCTTAGTGAAATAAGCCAGTCAATGAAGGAGAAACACCACATGATCTCACTCATTTGTGGATAATAAAGAACATTATAAACTGATGAACAAAAGGATAGACACAGAAGCAGTAAAGCATCAAACAGACTTTCAAATTATAGCAGGAAGTTTGAGGAGAGGTGGGGTAGATAAGAGATCAACCAAAGGACTTGTATGCATGCATATAAGCATAACCAATGAACACAGATACTGGGGTGTTGGGGTATTCCTGGGAGGGGGGGCAATGGGGAGATATGTATACATGTAACACAATAAAAACAAAAACAAAAGAACAGTTGATGCCACTACTGCCAAAGCAGGTTGAATGGCCCCTGGAGTGCTAATTTTCAAATGGAAAGCTGACATTTAAGTTTATGATAGAAAAGGTATGTTTTGCCATCCCACATGGGTGGTAAGTCTCTGACACATGTGGCTCCCCACGGTGGGAATAAGGGTGAAGCTCCAGGAGAGGAAGCACAGAGTGCTAGCAGAGCCCAGCCTTCCCGCTGGTAGAATATGGCGAGGATGCTTTGGAGCTTCTGCTGTTGAATCAGAGTGAAAAGAATCAGGCAGTTTGGGGACTAGGGACAGTATTCTAGGTGTTTGAAGTAATCATCCCGTGAAGAGTGGCTACCCCCATTGTGTGGTAGGCTCCACCAGGCTGGTCCTACCCTTTCCATCTTAAAAAAAAAATCCTCATTAGAGAATATACTTATTGATGAGAGAGGGAGGGAGAGAGAGGGGGGGGGCAGAGAGAGGAGAGAGAGGGAGAAAGAGAGAGAGAGAGAGAGAGAGAGAGAGAGAGAGAGAGAGAGAGAAACAGAGAGAGAGGGAGAGAGAGAGAGAGAACAGAGAAGAGAAACATTGATCATTTGCCTCTCATACATGTCATGTCCCAATCTGGGACTGAACCCACAACCTAGGTATGTACCTTGATCAGGTTTTAATCATGCAATCTTTTTTGATGCATAGAACAATGCTCTAACCAACTGAGCCACCTGGCTGGAATTGCTCTTCCCATCTTTTGCTAGTCTGCTACTCTGAAGGCACAGTCTCTCTCAACTTCTGGAGTTCCTATCTATGGCTTTGAGGTAGAGAACAGGGATGAGGTTGATCTGTTCTGTGGTTTGTGCTTACAAGCAACTTTTTCGGTATGACTGATGGGCCACTTAATACCTGCACTTGCTATTTTTTCCTTTAAGAATAGCTAACATTATTGAGTACTTGCCATGGCAGGCTTTATTATATCCTCTATTGTACAGATAGGAAAACTTAGTCTCTGAGAGTTGAGTTACCTGTTTCAGGGCACCTAATTAGTTAGTAGGGAAATTGGTATTCAAACTCAGAGTCCAGAATCCACATATTACACCTCTGGCCTAGTCTCCCCCTTAGCCACACCCTAATAATTGATCAACACACAGTGAAATATCTACTGTGTGCCACATTCTGCTAGATACTGAGTGAGCAAGATAGAGAAGCTCCCACTGTCTGGATCCAGATCTATAATAACCTGACATCAGAGGTCTGTAGAAGTGCATGTGCTCTTCAGCAGTCACTAGGGGAGACTTTCTAGGGGGAACTCTTGCAAAGATGAAGCAGATTCCAGGGTTGCTGCTGGATGTAGCATTCATCTCCTGGGAGGTTTTGCTTATGGCTGATTGGATGAATGTGGATGGCCCACTGAAGCCATCAACTCTAACAACAGCCCCTGCAAGAGCCTTGCTGACAGGTTTACAATGAGATAGGAAAGATTGTCAGAAGTGCCATTTTTAAGAACAAACTGTAACCACCAATAGGTGATCAGTAAAATAGAATAATTCTATGTAATAAAAGGCTAATATGCAAATAGACCGAATGGTGGAATGATGGGTTGCTATCATGCACACTGACTACCAGGGGGCAGGTGCTCAACACAGGAGCTGCCCCTGGTGGTCAGTGTGTTCCCATATGGGGAGCGTCCCTCAGCCAGACTCCCCAGGCTCACAGCTGGGAGTGCAGCAGCAGTGGTGGGAGCCTCTCTCGCTTCTGCAGCAGCACTAAGGATGTCCAACTGATGGCCAGGGGAGCGGGCCTAAGCTATCAGTTGGACATCCCCTGAGGACTCCCAGACTGGAAGAGGGCACAGGCTGGGCTGAGGGACCCCCCACCCCATCCCAAGTACATGAATTTCATGCACTGGGCATATAGTATAGTATAGTATAGTATAGTATAGTATAGTATAGTATAATATAATTAATATGTAAACATCTTAAATCAGGGGTAGGGAGATTTAGGCACTCTTCACAGAAAGTGCTATCTTTATTGCTAACAACAGTTTCTAAGACAACAACCTTGAGGGAGGTAACTTTTCATCAAGCAGTTATTTGATTTCTTTAAGAGAATAATATCTGGAGAGCCCAAACCAACATAGTACCTTGAAAAGGTCTTGCCAATTGCTTAAGGGACTTTTGTAATTATACAGCAGTGAAAGCCAATGTAAGCAGAAACTAGTAATCCCAAATTAAGATTCCAACAATATGCTAAGAGCTCTTTTAACCCCCATATTTACTATAATTATTCAATCAATACTCTTAAAAATATAAAAGAAGTGTGTTCTTCAGTGTGGGAGATTTAATAAATTTATTGTACTTAGACATATTAAATATGACTCCCTGTGCTTCCTGAATAGTTTGGGACTATAAGTCAGTATCACATGAAGTCATACTCAGAAGCCTAAGTTGGACTTTTGACGTTCTGCATGAAAAACTCACTTGTTGGTTCTGTGGAAGTAGCCACACTTCTTTGGATCTCAATCACTTCCTTGTGACATAGAAATGTGAGGAAACCAGTTGGTATTTATATAACAGTTTATTATTCAAAGGTAAAAAATATCCAACTTTATAGTTGAAAATATTACTTTAAAATATAACCATTTCATAAAGTGCAGTTATATGTACGGATTCTAGGAGTTGAATCTGATGTCTTTAGTGTGATTGCAGACTGTGTGCTCTGAATCCAGAGGGTCTGGTGACCACAGACAAATGACTTAACCACTGGGGCCCCCAGGTCCTCATCTGTCCAATGGAAGGAGAATGGCATCTACCAGATAGACTTTTTTGAGGATTAAATAGGTTAGTGTAGATCAGTTGTTTAAAATGGTATCCAGCACTTAATGGGAACTCAAGGCATTTCAGTTGTAGTAATACTGTTAGTATCACCTGCTGCTTCCTTCCGGCAGTAATATAATTGCCAATTATGAACCATTTATGGTAAGTTTACCATGAAAACAAAAGTTCAGTTTGGAAATGAAAGTAACTTTCAAATGACAAATGTGCTCAAACTGACCTCAGGGACAGGAAGAGCTGTGCGCTTAATGGAGAACAGTGTTACATTGGTCCATCTCCAGCTGCCATCACTCAGAAGCCTAAGTTGGACTTACTGTCATTTTTTCTAACATAGTAAAAAATCAGCCCTACCAAAAATGCAGGGACCACATTTATAGTGATGTTTGTCACTCTAATGAAATGGTACAATTTTCTCATTTGTTATGATCTATATATAAAAACCTAAGCGACCATTATGACCAAATGAGCAAATGAGCAAACGACTGGTCACTATGATGTGCACTGACCACCAGGGGGCAGATGCTCAACACAAGAGCTGCCCCCTGGTGGTCAGTATGCTCCCATGGCCCCTCCTCCCTGACTGGCTGGCTCCAATCTCCCCATCCAGGCCTGTCAGCCAACCTCCCACACTCCTGCCCCTTCCTCTCCCCACCCTACCAGCCTCCCATGCACGAATTTGTGCACCAATTCTCTAGTAGTGGTATAACATTGGTAAAATATGTACATACATTTAATATAGCTAGGCACATTAATTTTCCAGGAGCACTATTATTCAGGTGCCTATTAAAAATGATTTAATATTTTTATAGATTTGTATCTCAAATCCACTGTCCACTATTATCCAGTTAGGATATGACATCAAGAAATTAAAACATAAGACAAATTTGTCTCTAGATAAGTGTTAGAACAGATTTATGCATATGTTTTCTTAACCACTTGGCATCATGTCTGTTTAGTTGGTATTGTGCACTTCGCATTAACCTGTCACATTACTATTTTATTTATCATTTATAATTGGGCCACTAGGCCCTAACTAGCTTTCATTTATTCTTTATCTAGGATTTATTTAAATGTCTCCAAATGTTTATTATGTGTATAGCCTCTGAAGGAACTTACAGGCTGGTAGGCAAGGTAAGATTTATGCATCAACAACTGGAATCCAATGTAAAAGTCAAATGTCCTACTTGAGGTTTAGGCAAATGTAGCTGGAGGAACCAGGAAGAGAGGGCAACCTGGCTGAAGACAGGGTTCTTTTCATTTGGAGGGGAGTTTTGAACTGATTCATTAACTTGAATTATATTTCGTAGTTCAGGTTACATTACTCTTATAGTAATTTAATAGTCATTAAGGATGCAGGTGGTACATCAGCGTGGGAAATGAGAGAAAATCCAACTCAGAGTTTTCTCAAACATTGTCTACTAAGCTCTATTTTGCTCTATCATTTGTAATTAATTACAGTATATTGCTTTGGCATATTTGTTTGGATAAACTAAATGTAAAGTTAAGTGATTTCAAAACAAAACAGATGTATACCAGTAAGTTGTGTGTGTGTGTGTGTTTTAAACAAAGGCCACTTATTTTTTCCGTGCCTCCAGAGTAATGGATGGTATTAGTTTTTCTTGCCAAGTGACTCATGTCTCTTCAAGGGCCCTTATAAAATTTAAGGTTAGTGTTCAAGTCCTCATCCTGGCTCTCTTGTTATTAACCTGACCAGCATGATTGGATGAGAAGGTCCTTCATTGAAGAAAGGGAGGTCCATTACTTCCCCTGTAGTTATACATGAATGATGGATGTAGGGGTCAAGGTTTTGAGTGTCATATTTACAATCCCCCTCAATTTTGATGGAGTGTAACAGAAGGAAAAAAGATACTACATCTCTCTTTGTCCTAAAAACAAGAATTTGCTATTTTTACAAGCATCATAATTATAAATTGTGCCAGAATATGGAGTCATTTTATGTCTTTACTAGAGGCCAGGTGCACGAAATTCATGCACTCGGATGGGAGGGTCCACTCAGCCTGGACTGCACCCTCTCCCAGTCCGGGAGACCTCAGGGGATGTCTGATATCAGTTGGACATCCTTAGCACTGCTGTGGAGGTAGGAGAGGCTCCCACCACCGCTGCTGCGCTAGCCAGCCATGAGCCCAGCTTCTGGCTGAGCGGTGCTTCCCCTGTGGGAGCACACTGACCACCAGAGGACAGCTCCTGCATTGAGCATCTGCCCCCTGGTGCTCAGTGCATGTCATAGTGACCGGTTGTTGTGCTGTTTGGTTGATTTGCATATTAGCCTTATATTATATAGGATAATTTTGACTTAAAAAGCACCCAAAAAGTAATCCCATTGCAATACATGAAACTCAGAAAGTAGTTGAGTAAGATATATGAATACATGCTCAAAATCACTAATCATCCAAGAGATGCAAATCAAAACAACAATTAGGTACCATCTCACACCTGTCAGAATGGCAATCATCAACAAATCAACAAACGACAAGTGCTAGTGAGGATGCGAAGAAAAAGGGACCCTCCTGAACTGCTGGTGGGAATGCAGATTGGTGCAGCCACTGTGGAGAACAGTATGGAGTTTCCTCAAAAATCTAAAAATGAAACTCCCATTTGACCCAGTAATCCCACTTCTAGGAATATATCCCAAGAAACTAGAAACACTAATCAGAAAGGATATATGCACTCTTATGTTCATAGCAGTTCAATTCACCATAGCTAAGATTTGGAAACAACCTAAGTGCCCATCAGCAGATGAGTGGATTAAAAAACTGTGGTACATCTACACAATGGAATACTATGCTGCAGTAAAAAAAAGGAGTTCTTATTATTTGCAACAACATGGATGGAACTGGAGAGTATTATGCTAAGTGAAATAAGCCAGGCAGAGAAAGATAAATATCACATGATCTCATTATTGATGGAATATAATAAACAACAGAAACTGATGAACAAAAACAGATCAAGAGGCAGAGAAACATCGATCAGAACCTCAAACCTCAGCGAAGGTAGTGGAGGGTGGGGGTAAGGAGAGATCAACCAAAGGACTTATATGCATGCATATAAGCCTAATCAATGGATACAGACAACAGAGGGGTAAGGGCATGGATGTGCGGGGGGGGGGGGGCAGGGGGGAAGTTGGGAAGTAATGGAATAAGGGCACATACATAATATCACAATAAAGAAATTTAAAAAATAATGTAGTTGAGTAATCAAAATAAGTTCCTTGGAATATTTGAAATAATCTATAAGTATTTAAATGGTTATAGATTCCTTTATCCATTTAGGATGTGTTAGGGCAGTGGTTGGCAAACTCATTAGTCAACAGAGCCAAATATCAACAGTACAATGATTGAAATTTCTTTTGAGAGCCAAATTTTTTAAACTTAAACTTCTTCTAACGCCACTTCTTCAAAATAAACTCGCCCAGGCCATGGTATTTTGTGGAAGAGCCACGCTCAAGGGGCCAAAGAGCTGCATGTGGCTTGTGAGCCGCTGTTTGCCGACCACTGGGGTAGGGGGAAGACCTGGAGCTGTTGAATAGGAGACAGGCCTTATAAAAAATATCCTGAACCTCAGGTTTTTTATTACATGCACTGACTCATTCACTGGCAGAATACATTATGGCCCAGAGATGCCAGTGAGGTAGCATGAGGTTTTATACTGTATTTGTAAAGCTGTAAAACTAGGACAGGTGTTATCAGTATAGCTCTTAGGGTTAAATCAATGTAAAGTATCTCTCTCTTCAGTTTTCACAGCCCCAAGTACATTGAGGTAAGTTTTCTTAAATATGACATATTTCGGTGTCAATTATCTACAGCCCAAATTGAACCCATCCTACATATTTCTCTTCCCTGCAGTTGCCCTCCCCCAAATGTTAACCTCAGACTAGAGCTTTGTGTCTTTTGAAAAGTAGTCCCTATTCAAACCTAAAGCTATTCTGTATTTCATGAACCTTCAAGATCTGGGATATCTATTTTAGACTTTAAAGCACAGCAGATGCTCTGTCACCTTATTAAAAAACACCACCACCCCCTCATATTTATTGTCAGGTGCTTCCATTTACCAATTCACTTTTCCATCCCAACAACGTGAGATGGGAATTATTAGTCCCAACTTATAGGAGACTGAGAGGCAGATGTGAATTTATGTTGTCAGTACAAAGTAGACTCATTCTTCAAACCCAGGTCTTTCAATTCCAAAGCCAAAGCTTTAGCATTACATCAGCATCTGGCCTTAGGAGAGAAGTCCTCCAAAAATAGTATAGCAGCATCTGAAGTGATATCTGAAATATTGAGCCATCCTGTGACACATTGTGGAGGCCACAGTTCCTATAGACAACCATCTGAAAACGATTCAGTGGGACCCTGGCCAGTGGAGAGTGGCTGTAGACTCGGGGATCCAGATTGCACTGAGCATTTGGCCCTAGGGATACAGGGGCACCTTCTTCCTTTCTCACCAAGAGGCTTTCCACAATAGGTAGTGGTGGTGGGGACAGATGGGGGGCAGCTTGCAGGAATGCTCATAGCAGAGGGTATCCACTGGCTGGTTGGAAGCAATGATATATTTGAACAGTGGATGGGACCGGACTGTTTTGTTTGGACAGTGATGACTAGATAAGAGCTGGAGCTGCATCAAGGTAGAAACAGTAGAGTAGCTGATGGACATGCTCACATGAATGGCAGCCCTGAGCTCAGCTTGGAAGAGTGAGCCAGTCTAACCTCTGTCCAGGGTCCTTCATCTTGGCTTCTGAAAAAGTCTGAACGTGTTCTGTTCACTTGGGCATTTGTCAGAACCTGCTTTGTAACTGGTACTTAAGGCTGGAGGTCCCGCCTTTTTCCTCTGTTGCCTCAGGCTGAATTCTGTACCCTGGTCCTTTGGAAAGCAGGGCACCTTTTCTGCTCAGCAGCATGTGTTGGACCTTGGCACTTTCCTGACTTTTATCTTCCATTCACATTCCCTTGCTTTGTTTGCTTTACTTTATTTTTTGTCAAAGTTAGAGATGTGCATAGTTTAAAGAGTCCAATAATATCACAGATGTACTATGAAAAAACAGTAGTTTCCTGCCCAGCCCTCTATCATTTCATCATTCACCATTCCCCAGAGACAACCTCTTGAGAACATTTTTGGCATTTTTTTTTTTTACATTTACTTTTCTTTCCGTTATCTTCTGATGCCTAATAAACCAGCCCCAACCCTGTGGCTTAAAACAACAGCTGTTTATTTTTTCATGATTTTGCGATTCGGGTCAGGCTGGGTAGGACGGCTGGCCTCTGCTTCCCAAGGTGTTGGCTGAGCTGGTCGGCCTCACTCCCATGGAGGAGCATCAGCGGGGAGGACAGAATGGCTGAGGGCTCCCTACTCTTTATCTCCTTCCTTTACCAGCCTCTCATCCTCCAGGGATCCTCTCTCTCCAAGTAGCCTCTAGTCCAGCAGGGTAGTCAGACCTTTCTCATGACAGCTGCCTGCCAAAGGGGTGAAAACAAGCTGGAAGGCAACTAAGGCATAGGCTCCATGGTCACCCACTCTGGCACATTCTATCAGCCAAAGCAAGTCACAGGGCCCTTCCACATTGAAAAGGAGTGGAAGTGGACTTACAGGTAGAGGGATGGAAATAATTGTCGTAGTCCTTTATGCAGACATTCTTCCAGAATCCATATCATGACCCATAAGTCATATGCTTCTGGTACACATCCTTAATTATTATTTTAGTTTTAGGCATTATATATTGACTTCCCTTTAGAGCAGGTGAGAATTTAGTCCTTTCACCCTCCATCTAACAGAAAACTGTTGCCTTCTATGTCCCAATTTTGATTGGCTCAATATTCAGTGTTTGCCTTATTACAATGATGTAAATACGATTCACTGCAGACTTGTATTTCTTTCTTGTGTATCTTTGTTTCCCCTCACATTAATAATCCTCTTATTTTGTTTGCTTAGCTTCCTATGTATGTATATATATCATTATTCATCCCAAATCGCTTTCCTAAATCACTGTGCAATGTGTTCAAACACATTGGGTATTCTCCAATTTTCATCTTTTTGAAGAAATTTTTTCTGAAGCCTTATGACCTACTCAGAATTAGAGTTAAAATTAGGTTAGGGCATATACACGCGCACGCGCGCACACATACACACACACACACACACACACACACACATCTTTCTAGCTTTGTTCCTATTTTAATGGAATGCATTCTCCAACAACTTTCTGAAAACTGTGCATGAGAGGTACATTTTTGGAGAATCTGTAAGTCTGAAAAGTTTTTTCTGTTATCTACTCATTTAATTGAGATATTTCTATGTTGGAAATAATTTAGCCTTGGCATTTTGAAGACACTGATTTATTTTCTTTTAGCTCTAGTTTGCTGTTGAGAAGTGTGAAACCATTCTTTTTGTTTGTTTGTTTTTATTCTGTGGTAATCTTTCTTTTTCTGACTGGAAGCTTTTAGGATTTTCTTTTTGTTCTGAGTTGTGAAATGTTAACAATGATGTGCCTTGGAGTAGATGTCTTTCCTTTCTTTGTGCTGGAAAGTGGAGGGCCCTTTCAATCTGGAGAACCATGTCTTTGGATTCTGGAGAATGTTCGATTATTCCTGTGATGGTTTCCTCCCTTGTTCCTTTTTCTGTTACTGAAATATAGGACACACCTGAATTGATTCTCTAATTTTTTTCTTGTCTTTACTCTTTTCTATTTATTTGTCTTTTTTTTTCTTTCTGGAATATTTCAACTTTACCTCCCAACTCTTAAGTTTTCATTTCTGTAATCATATTTTTATTCTAAAAGTTTTTCTTTTTCTCTGATGGTTCCTTTTTATTTTTTAAATTAAATTTATTTGGGTGGCATTGCTTAATAGGGTTATATAGGTTTCAAGTGTACAATTCTATGATACATCATCTGTATATTGTATTGTGTGCCACCATCCAAAGTCAAATCTTCTTCACTCATATGTGGGTTATATGCCTGAAAGCAACAAATGAACAAACAAGAAAAACAAAAAACAAACAAAAAACTTATAGACACAGACAACAATATGATAGTTACCAGAGAGAAGGAGGTATTTGAGGTAGAAAAGAGTAAATGGTGATGGATGATGGTTCCTTTTTATAGCATGCTGTTATTATTTTATGGATGTTTCATTTTCTCTTATCTCCATAAAGATATTAATGGTAGGATTTTTTTTTAAATCCCTTACCATTTAGTAGGTACTCCTCATTTCTCCCCAAGTCCTCAGCCCTAGGAAACCTTTAATCTGCTTGTTGACACTATGAATCTACCTAATGTAAAAATTTAATGAGGTCATACAATATGTGGTCTTTTGTGACTGACCTTTTTCACTTAGCATAATGTTTTCAAGTTTCCTCCATCTTGTAGCACATAGCAGTATTCCAATGATTTTAATTGCTGAATAATATTTCATTGTATGGATATACCACAGTTTATCCATTCATTTAGGTTGTTTCCACTTTTTTTTTTTACAAAAATGCTGCTATAAACATTCATGTACAAAACATTCATGTACCATATATTTTCATTTGGATGTATACACAGGAGTGGAATTCCCGAATCATATGGTATCTCTTTGTTTAGCGTTTTTGAGGAAGACTGTTTTCCAAAATGGCTATGCCATTTTGCATTCCTGCAAACAGTGTTAGAGGGTTCTAATTTTTCATATTCTCACCACTACTTGTTATCTATCTTTTTTATTAGAGTCAATTCCTTCTTAAATATATGTTCAACCAGTCCTCCAATTTTGGCCTCTTTTCAGAGTTATTTGGGTCCCTTTTCAGAATTCTATGGTATAAGTCATTGCTTTTTAACGTTCTCTGTTGCTAGTAAAGGGGTTACTTCCTTAGGTCTGTGTGGTCATTACCACCACCATGTGGAGGGACCCCCAGGCTAGGTTTTAGTCTTGGCCTGGCTACTCACAAGCTGTAAGACCTTGGGTCAAGTTATGTAATTTCTCTGAGCCTCAGTTTTCTCATATTTAAAACAGAGAAACACAATGAATGGGAAGTACCTGATATTCAGTAGTTGTTGACTAAATATTTGTTCGCTTATCTTCCCCAGACATGATGGACATTCAAAAAGAGGGAGAGTTCATCTCTGTCCATCAAGAATTCATCAGTTAGCCCTGGCTGGTGTAGCTCCATTGGTTGGGCATCGTCCTGTGCACCGAAAGGTTGCTGGTTCGATTCTCGGTCAGGGCACATGCCCCAGTTGTGGGCTCCATCTCCAGGAGGAGGCAGCTGATCCTGCTCATATTTATGTTTCTTCCTCTCCTTTCCTCTCTCTCTAAAAAATCAATTCATCAGTTAGTAGGAGAGATAGACATATGAATAATTCTAACCTGCTTAATTTTCTACAACTATTGAGTGCCTGTAATGTCCCATTACTGTACTAGTTGCTGAGGGTTACAATGTGACAAGTTTCCTGTTTTCAAATAGCTTTCCATCTGGTGGAGTCAAAAACAGAGTTGAAATATAAGGCAGACAGTTAGCTGCTGTCACACTGATAGAAAGGAAGTATAAGGGAAGGAGAGGTGATGTGTAACCATAGGGATATTGCACAGCTTGGCCCACAGTAAAATAAAAATCACATTTTGAAATAGGCAAGCCATAGCTCATAGGTACTGAAGTGAAAATGCTCAAGTGGAAGCCAAGAAAGTCCTTGCTTGTCGATATAACTCAAATTACACACATTTCGTTATTTAGTATGTAAGGGTTACCTCTTTCCTGCAGACAAACTATCAGAGCAGGGATCAAGTTCTGATCATTCCACAACGTAGAGGCCTTCGATCTTAGCCCAGTCCTTGCTCAGGTAGGAGTTACGTGGCATAGGTTGTGTCAGAGACAGAAAAGTGGCAAGTTGCTAAAATGACTGCATATTGTCTAGGGAGACTATCCTTATTTGAATATATCACCTTTGCAAGCCCCTGATTCTATAAAGACACCCCGGGACACACGTAGCTTGGGCCTACATGGTGTGAGGAAAAGATTTCGAGGACAGCCGAAGCCAGTTTGGCTCAGTGGATAGAGCGTCGGCCTGTGGACTGAAGGGTCCCAGGTTTGATTCTGGTCAGGGGCATGTACCTTGGTTGTGGGCACATTCCCCGTTGGGGGCCTGCAGGAGGCAGCTGGTCGATGTTTCTCTCTCATCGATGTTTCTAACTCTCTATCCCTCTACCTTCCTCTCTGTAAAAAAAATCAGTAAAAATATACAAAGATTTTTGAAAACAGAAAATAACATTGCACAGAATATTAGGCTGTTTGTCTTTTTCAGATCTGTCAGCCATGTGGGCCCTATCATTGCCTTTTGCCTTCTAAAAAGTCCGAGGGCATTAGGAACGCCTGACCTCGATTTCTCCCTCCTGTAGCCTGATGAGGGTTCTCCACACATCATAAGCCTCATCAGCTCTTGCCTCTCCCTCATTCTCAATTCCCTAAATGCCCGGCTCCATCACCAGCCTGACCTGGCTGTTTATCAGCTGAACAGCGGGGAAAATTTGGCCGCAGGGCTCTTGGGGACACCTGTGCTGATGGACTCTTATACTGAGTGTTGCCTGCCCAACTCTACCGCTTTCAAGGATATTGAAAGCGTGGAGTAAAACAAACAAGTTTTTTTTTTTTTAATCTTTCTCTCTCAGCACTTCTCAGAGTCTCTCATATTTCAAAATCCATTATGAATTTCTAAAAAAAAAGGGGGGGGATATAGTGTACAGCGTTTCCAATTCTCTTTTTTCACTCCAAAGAAAAATATTAAGAAAAACTGATTGAAGACACTTCTCTATGAGACCTTCCCAATAATCCCAGTGAGACATTATTTGCGGTCCTTGACTTGTAGCCCTTCTGTCTCATGTAATTTTCTATCTAATTCTGGAGTTGGGTGGGATAGAAGTTTGTATTCTTTTAGTGGCTGCCATGAGAATCCCTAATTCTTTTGGGATGAGGATTAAGGCAAGAAGCAAAAGATCCCACTCCAGTTCTATTAGGGGGTCGTCTGTAAAGCCTTTGTTTTCTCGAACCCCCTAATGAGTTTGGGCATGTTAATTCGGAAGGCAGAGCTGGAATGCTTTAATAACAAAAGCATGAGACATTGGAAGTTCCCAGGCAAACTTCAGGAAGGAGAGAGGAGTCGGTCAGACTGAATGCTGCATGGGAAAAAGATCAGAGAGGAAAAAGAAAACAAAAACAAACAAACAAACTAATGGTGGGCCGGCTGAAAAGAAGCTTTGGAGGAGAACAGAAACCTCTAATGGGAAACTATGCTATTTTTATTGGGAGTGCAGCACACACTGCTCTTTTGTTTCCACTGTGAAATCTGCAGCGGTGCCTCCTTGGCCCCCACGGTTTGCGTGTGGGGAGGTTCTTTTGCAGCCTTGGCACAGTGGCGGAGGGGCTGGAGCTGGCCCGGGAAGCTGACGTGTGGGTGGCATCGTCCTTCACTTTACGTTCATGACTCATCAACCCCCCTAGGCCAGTGGTCCGCAAACTGCGACTCGCAAGTTTGCCGCTCTGTTGACCAATGAGTTTGCCGACCACTACGCCTAGGTCAGTGGTTCTCAACCTTCCTAATGCCGTGACCCTTTAAGATAGCTCCTCATGTGGTGGTGACCCCCCACCCATAAAATTATTTCTGTTGCTACTTCATAACTGTAATTTTGCTACTGTTATGAACCGTAATGTAAATATCTGATATGCAGGATGTATTTTCATTGTTACAAATTGAACATAATTAAAGCATAGGGATTAATCACAAAAACAATATGTAATTATATATTGTGAAATATTTATTTCTAATTACAAATAAATGAAATTTTGTCTTGAATTGTGGTGTAGCATGGGTAACAGTCTTCATATAAAAACAGCAAACTACATTGCTACATTTTGCTACACCGAGGAGCGGTGTGTTGGTTCCTAAGACCATGGGAAATAGGTGTTTTCCAATAGTCTTAGGCGACCCCTGTGAAAGGGTCATTCGACCCCAAAAGGGGTCGCGACCCACAGGTTGAGAACCACTGGCCTAGACTGTAAGCATTTATGGAATGAATGAAGGAGTGAATGAGTAAATGCATGGCTTTCTAAGCAGAAGCAGCAGATAAGGATTTCTCTTTCACTGAGACTAGACCCAGCTGCTCAGCCATTAATGGGATAGGATTACTTAGTAAAGTAGGGGATTAATATGTATTTGTGGAACTAACCAATTACTGGGTCAGTGAAAAAGGTGCTGCTCTCTTGGTTGTAAGCATGTTCTTCCCTGTAGAAAGAACTAAAGCTTTAATCTCTAACATCAGAAGACTGCTTTAATTATGAACACATGGCCTTCTAGATTCCAAACTTTTCAACCCTGCTCTCTGATAAGGAAACAAAGGTAAAATACAAAGATATCACACGTCTCCATTCTTTGTTAGAAGTTAATTGCTCTCTTACGTGTGTTTTCATAGTATTTTATAGCAAACGAGTGTTCTGAGGTTCGCCACATTGCATTACAGATCGCATACATCTTTGGTTTCTCCACACTTCAAGGGTCGGATAGAGCCAGGTGCTATGTTCTATTTGGGGGCTGAAAAGATGATCACAGAGGCTCTATTTTCTCCCCATGAGCCTCTCTTCCTTGAAAGCCTTTAAGGCTTCTTGATGGAAAGGAGCCTGTCTCACTTCTGAAGCCCCACTGCCTGGCAGCCTCTGGTTCATAGTAAGTGCTGAGTCAATGCTTTTGAACTGAATTGCATGTGGAGAGAAAGCTGGGTGCTGGTGCAGTAATGGTGACTGATTCAAGAATAATTGGAAAGGCCTGGCCTTAACACCTTTGTTTGTCATCAAAAGTGACCTTTAATTGCACAATTAATTGCCAGCACCTACACCTGGTAGAACTAGAAAATGAGACAGTCTTTATTGATGTGAGAAGCAATGGCATCATGTTCACATTAGAAAGGGGACTTAGGCTTCTTTGGTAGAAAGCTCGCTGGCAAAACATCTCTCTCATTTCCACAGTGGCTCTGAATTTAGGTATTTCCACAGCCAGTCTATCCTTTGAAATTCATTTACTGGGAAACCGCTTGTTAGTCCCAGTTATGCCAGGGGAAGGGAGTGGGGAAGGATTTGGTTGTCATTGCAGGAGTCAGGCCACAGTTAGTGGAAGAGATGACCACAGAGCCAGGCCAGTATCTGAAAGGGAGGGCTGTAGGCTCAATCATCTACAATAATAAAAGGGTAATATGCTAATTAAACCAGACAGCTAAACAACTTTCTGGACAACCCTCCAGACAAAGCCAGGGCTGCGAGGGCCAAGCACCTTGCACGAATTTCGTGCATTGGGCTTCTAGTGTGAATATAACTTAACTCTGCAGTTAGTTAGTTATTTAGTCATTCATTCAACAAAATTTGTTAAGATCCTGCTCTGTGACAGGCACCATTCTAAGTACAGGGGATTCTTGAAGTAAGACAGAAAAGGTTTCTGCTCACAGGACTCATGATCTCTCTCTCTCTTCCCCTCCCCCCCCTCTCTCTCACACACACACACACACACACACACACACGAGTATATCAGAGAGTAATATTAGGATAGAATGGTGTGACAGAGGGGTGGGTGATAGTTGGGTAAGGCATCTCAGAAGTGTCATCGTTTAGTTGAGAGCCGAGTTAGAATGAGCCGCATAAGGAGCAGGAGGAAGACATGGTGTGTTCCAGGAGCAAAGGGAAAGCCACTGTGACGAAGGGGAGGGGGAGCAGGTGGAGGTCACACAGTTGAGACCTGCCCTGACCCTGCACTTCGGGGCCTCACCAGACTTAATGCTGTGTTTTTTCTTCTGCAGACGACTTTGCAGAGGAGGAGGAGATGCAGTCCTTCGGTTACAAGAGGTTTGGTGAGTTCTGACACAGCCTTCTTCTCTGTTCTTGATCCGGGACACAGTAAGGCCATTGCTGGACCCTTGACACATGAGCATGTGTGGCTCTGAGGCCCAGTGTTGGTTGGAAGTTGAGTTTCTGTATAACAGGTGGATGATTTCTCACAACGCCGAGCGCAGTGGAGCAGGAGCTGTGCTCAGGCAAGGAATGCCTATGGGGTTCGATGGGTACAAACCAGATGGCGTAAAAGGCAAAACGTGGGAAAGGTAAACCAGTGACAAGACAGGAGCAAACATACATGGAATTCCTGTTTTGATTTTTAGAAAACATCTCCCCTTTTTCATCAGCCCCCATGCTCATAACTCAGTCAATATTAGTAGACAGTGAGAAGGCTTTTCCTAGAAACCCAATTAAACACATGTGCTCTGTGGTAGGCTGGATTTTGGCCCCCCAAAATGTCCACACCCTAATCCCTGAAACCTGAATGCTGCCTTGTATGGCAACACGTGCTTTGCAAAGTGATAAAGTTAAAGAACTGGAGATGGGGAGATTATCCTGGGCTCTCTGGGTGAGCTCTCAAGGTAATGCAAGTGTCCTTATAGGAGAGAGGGAGAGGGAGCTTTGATACCTAGAGGAGAAGGCGTATGATGATGAAAGCAGAGATTGGAGTGATTGCTCTGAAGGTGGAGGACGGTGCCATAAGCCAAGGAGTGCAGTTGGCCACTAGCTGAAATGGTGAAGTAATACAGGTGAAGCTGAAAAAGGCAAGGAAGTGGATTTTCTGTCCAGGACTCTGGAGAGAGCATAGCCCTGCCAACATCTTCATTTCAGCCAACTGAAGCTGATTTCAGACCGTGGCCCCTAAAATTCCAAGAGAAAACACTTGTGTTCTCTTTTAAGATGCCACATTTGTGGTGATTTGTTGAAGCAGCTACGGAGGACTAATACGCGCCCCTCTGCCTCGGAATCTGTGATGCGAGAGGGCTCTTCTCTCTCTGACCAGGCTTCTCGTATTCGGCAGTTTGGCTATGAACTGCCAGTGAACATTGCAAAATTCCAAAGGTAGTTCAAGGGAACTGAGGTTTTCTGTCCAATGTGTTTCTGTGCCTGGGCCAGAGGAAATGAAGAAGGTTAGAGGAGAAAAAGAATGTGTGTGTGTGTGTGTGTGTGTGTGTGTGTGTGTGTATTAGAGACAGAGAGAGACATACACACACAGAAAAACACAGAGAGACACAGAGCGAGAGAAAATATGAAAGAGAATGAATCTACTTCCTGTTGCTTAAAAAACATCCTTGCTGGACTTCGATAAAAGTTAACAACCCCCAGCTGCTCTGGCTCCCTCACTGCTTTAGCGTTTTTCCTTCTGGACACACACTTCTGCATTTCTTTCTGGGGAAAACTAGGGCTTTAAAATGGGAGTACAGAGGTGCCAAGCCCATAGCTCCTCCATTCAGGTGCTGGCAGAGTGGCTTCTGCTCAGTCTCCCCTGCCTTCGTCTACAGTACACAGTTCTGTATCTACACAGTTACATATTTCTGGATAGGTACCCTGTGTTCTGTTTTCTAATGGTGGGTTCACTGAAGGTGGCAGCAGGAGTGGAAATGAAACCAAGAATTATAGAGGGAAGGAAAACAAAACAAAAAGGAAAGGCAGAAATAAAGAGGAAAATCAAGCTTGTCAAAATAAGGCCAAATAAATGTTGACATGCCTACATATTTTAGAAATCAGTGGATTTCAGATCTGTGGTTGGAAATCAGTGGGAATATGAAGAACCAAGAGAAAAGTTTGCTTTATAAAAAAAAAGTGACCTTTAGAGAAATATTATTTAAGATTTGATGACCATGTAACTAAGCTAGGTGGGTGGGGATTCGGTGAAAAAACACACGAACTCCACAAAAAAATAGTAAGTTGCTGAAAGGATTTAATGTGTGGTGGTCAAATTAGGTGTGGAAATCACACAATGATGACTCAGAGGAGATATGATAATAACTTAAAATACTTGACAACATAAACAGAGAGGAGTGAAGAGGATGATACCGAATGGTACAAGTAGGAGAAAGAGATGAAATTAAAATGGGAAACCTTGGAATAAGCTCTGAAAGAGATGTTCTGATGTTGAGAATTCTTGGATTCAACTTTTAGGTAAAGTGACAGATATCCAGCCTAAGGGAAGATTAGAATTTTGGAGATGGAAGGGCCTTTGAGATTATTTAAATCAGCCTTTAATTTTACAGATAAGGAAGGTAAGGCCCAAAAAGATTAAGTTCTTTTCAAGCAGGTTAGCTAGAGCTGGGATTGGATAATAGGTCTTCTAACTCCCAGGCTAGAGTAGTTTTGGGGAAGGGTCCAGCAATAAATAAGGTTGATGTGATCTTTCAACTTCTGTGTCATAGAAGGATCTCTGTAGATACAGAACCATTAGTGCAGGCTGGACATCCAATATGGCCCCATCAGAGAGGTTTGTCACTTTTGCAGGACCTAAGACTCTCAACCTGGTTTTATAGAAGATAAATGGGTTTTCATTTCCTAAGAAATGGCCAGAGCTGGTCTTTAAAAGCAGCAGAACCCAGGAGTCCATTCCTTCAGGTATAGTCAACTTTAATCATTAAAGGAGGACAAAGTTGATGTAAAGGGTTGTAGGAGAGATGGGACAGTCCTATAGGCTCTGCTCCTACTTACTCCTGTGATTGGAAAGACACTTCAACTCTGTGGGCCTCAAATGCTGCCCATTGAGCAATGACACCTGCCCAGGTAGGTAAGTCTACCTCACAGTCTCTTTGGTGAGACTAAGAAAAATACCAGATAGACAAGTGCTTTGAAGGGGCAGCACTATAAAAAGAAAGGTGGCATGATCACTCTCCTGAGATTTGGTGCTGTCACCACTTTAGACATTTTGGTACAGCTACTGCTGAACTTCCAAGTGTGTGTGGCAGGTCTGAAACCTCACTCCTGAAGACATGTAAAGGTGTGATTTGCCTCCGAATATGATAATATCGATGGCTTTTACTTTTGCAAAAGTAGCCTGGATAACATAAAGGGTTTAATTATTGTCTCATTTTCAGTATGTCTTATTTATGCAAATACAATGATGAATTTAGGCCCCAGATGAACCAGAGGTTACTTATTCCCAGGACAAAGGGGCAACTGTTTTAGCAAATTGTGACCTGATGGCTTGTTTCCAAGGTTATTCATATATAGTATTTAGAAGCATTTACTACATAAAGTCAAGGCTGTTTAATAACAATATTGTGCTTTTGGTCAGGTGGCTCAGTTGGTTGGAGCATTGTCCCATACACCAAAAGGTTGTGGGTTCAATTCCTTGTTAGGGCACATACCTAGGTTGCAGGTTCAATTTCCGGTCAGGGCATGAACTATATCAATGTTTCTCTCTCACATTGAAAAAGACATTTGGATCAATTTATCACAAATTCTAATTTTATAACTCTATGTGATTAATATGAATACATTCAGTCCTATGATTAACATGAATATATTCATCAATGTTCTCTCTCTTTCTCCCTTACTCTCTCTCTCAAATCAATAAAATGATAATGTGTTTCTTCAAATTCAATGCAAACTATATACATATATAAAAGGCTAATATGCAAAGTGTCCCCTGGGAAGTTCAATGAGGTGTTCAATTGCTTGCTATAACGTGTGCTGACTACCAGAGGATGGCATGGAATGAAGGAAGGCCCTGGCCAGCAGCAGCTAGAGGGAAGGCTTTGGCTGGCAGCCAGAAGGCCCCAATTGGCCCTTATCGAGGCCAGGCCTAGGGACCCTACCTGTGTATGAATTTTATGTACTGGGCCTCTAGTATTACAATAAACAGCAAAAGAGATGACCTCCAGTGATCTAGTGTGGTGTGGTATTATTTCATGACAATCATCCCTTGTCTATTCCAGGATTCATTGTTTCACTTTGGTCTTAACCAGGTCTTCTCTTTTTCTTCAGCCTTTCTATATGTCATGCTTATTAACCTCTTTCCCAAAGTTCTGGGCATGTGTCTGAAGAAGAGAGAGAGTTAAATCTGGTGTGTTTGCCATTTATTTTCTCCTCTGACCAAAGCTTTGATGAGGGAAATTTTGAAAGGTTAATGAAGTGAGTATTTTCAACATTTAATCAGGTTCTGAGGGTTAGCATTTCTTGGCCTCAGTATGCAGAGCTAATTAATTTGGGATGTAGCTATAGTTACAGTGTGGCCGAGATCATCCTCTGGAACACGAGGTGCCAGTATATTAATTTTTATGTTCTGTAGATAGAATATGATATATACTACAATGACATCCTTCTGCTTATTTCACAGTTACTGTAGTCTTCAAAAATAGCACACGTGGCTCTGGGAGCCCTTATCGTAATAGGTAGTGGGAGGAGAAGGAGAAATCGTTCCTATGCTAAAGGATAAATACACATTTATAAAGTTGGAATTTGTGATAAGTTGATCCAAATGTCTTTGAAACCTTCTAATTAGTCCTATGATTAACATGAATACATTCAAGTTAAAAATTGTTTTTCATTAAAATGATGGGGAGTAGGAGAAAAGAAAATGTCGTTTCCATTCCAAGGAATAAGTGCATCAAAATCCCACAGGAGAAGGGGAGAAGTGTGGGCAGAGGGGTGCGTTCCAGATCCTGCTCTTTAACCCTCTTAGGAATGATTATAACAACCCTGGTCCACATTTATGTATCGCTTTTATTTTACTGAAGTACTTACAAACGTACTTTTCCTTCACAACAATTCCATGAGGCCAGCAGGCCAGGTGTCATTTTTCCCACTTGATGGCTGCTTTTCATCTTTTCTGGGGGAGATGAGACGGGCGGGGGGGCCCCCCCGCACGGGGGCAGTGGTTAAATGTATGGATGTTGGAACCAGTTATGTGGTTTTGGATCTGAGTTCCACACTCATCAACTCTGACCTTGGGCACACTGTTGTTTAAAATTGTAAAGTCTCAGTGCAGAATCTCTGGAGGGAAGGTGAGGGAGGGTGGGTGGGTGGGAGTAATCAACCAAGGACCTTATATGCATATGTGCATAGCTGGTGGACACAGACAACAAGGTGGTGAGGGCCTGAGGGGTGGGGCCTGGGAGCAGGGTCAGGCTGGAGAAGATTAAGAGGGAGGAAAGGGAAGAAATATGTAATACTTTCAACAATAAAGAATTGTTTTTAAAAATAATAAAAATAATAATAAATAAATAAAATTGTAGAGTCTCTGTTTCCTCACTTGTAAAATTTGGGTCCATAATAGGCCTACTCCCCAAGGGTGTTATGGAATTAAGGGTGATATTGGATCAGTACAGGGCCTGGCACATGTGGCATCCTTAAGTGTTGCCCATTATCCTGATATTAGGCTCTTTCCTCTTCAAGTATTTGATCCTGATGCTTGAACATGGTGTCTAGAATTCAGTAGGTCCCTGGAACCTTCTTATTTCCAGCAGCCTCATGGGTTCTTGTTCTGGCACACTCCCTGCTTTACTGCTATGAACTGAGAGAGGCAAGGAGGCCTGGGGACAGTGGCTGTCTGCCCCAGCCTCATGGCGGGCAGTGTTGGTATAATGATAAGCGCCACCCTGGATATCCTGAGCCCTCCCCCTGGAGTCTGCCTTGCCCCTTTCTGTGCTGAGTGGGCGGGGACAGACCACCTTTGTTTCATTGGTTGCACAAGGGTCTCGGTTTCTTGTGTTATCTTGGGAAAAGACGAGGAGGTCCAGAGTTGTAACAATACTTGGTTCTGCCTATGACAATCATGGGCAGATGTGAGCAGCTGGAAACATTGGTTGTTTGTGTTTGACACAGTTGCTTTCTTGGGGCTCAGCTATCGGGAGTATTTATAGTTATGAGAGAAAAATAATCTGAAAAATTGCAAACTTTGAAACAGCAGCAAGTAAAAGGAAGTATTCTGTATGGAGTAGAATTTGTCTTTTGTAAAAGCGAAGTGGAAAAATTGTAAGAAAAATACTGAAAAATCGTTTAGCGGCTTTAGCCAAAAAAGCGTTTCCAATGCCTTTTTCTAAGTGTATTCTTGAATAGTTTTGTTTATTCACAACTTCACAGACCTCCCTGAACCAACAGTTTCAAACAAACTGGGCTTTTTCTTTTCCCCTTCTTCCCTTGGATAATAATTTCAGATTAATAAGAATATATTTTTTAACAGTTTGATCTGCATAATGCTGGGCATCCGGAAGCAGCCTGAGACATCTGTATTGATTAGAGCCCAGACCTGTTCCAGAACCCTCCCCACCCCCCAAACACACACACACACACACACACACACACACACCCTCCTTACCTTTCATCCCCTCCTTCCAAACCCATTCTCCAAACCGGTGACAAAGATGAAATCATTGAGCTGTTTCTTGCCTAAAGGTTTAGAGGAACTGAATGTGTGTTACCGTGTAGAGGACTACTTGGGCTTCTGAGAAGTAGCAGCACGGATATGCTTAGCCCAACAGCCAGAAAGAAGGGTCCTTTGTTTGGCGCACGGTGAGTTTCTGCTTTCAGAGCAGAGAGGATTGAAGCGTTTACCAGGAGGATGCTGAACTGTCTTTGGGAAGCTGCTCAAGATAAACACTTGTGGTTGTTTGGGCTCGGGGACCAGGCTGCCTGTCTCTCTCCTGGGACCCGTCCCAGAAGGCTGGCTTCATCTCTGGATTTGGAGAAGGCGCCGCTTTGAAGTTATCCACCTCCAACTACAAAGGAGCGCTGCACGCATTCCTCTCGCCACAACCCTTCAAGACTGACACCAGCGGAGTTCACCCCTTTCTCTGATAAGAATGCCAGGAATTTCCATCATTTCCTGTGGGGAAGGACTAAATAAGCCCAGCGTGAGGCTGTCCTTTCAGCAGCACCTTTCCCAAACATCTCTAGATGGAAAGGGTACAACATCAGGCAAAGGACTGACCCTGGGCAGATAAGTTAGAGGCAGGGAATGAGGGTCTGATTTGGTGCCTCAGTGGGATTTCTTTGAAATGTTCAAAGCCATTGGCATCTTTTAGTGGGAGGGTTTTGTTGATGTGGCTTTGTAAATCTTAATGGAATTGGTCTTTCTGATTATATAAGAATTTCATGTCAAATGGCATGCAGAGAAGTAGATGCAAAAGAGATCCTCCAACAGAATCACCTTGCAGGGGATCTGCAGAAAAACAAATAGGCAGGGCTCCTGAGACCTGAGAAGGGGAGTCCTCTGGCCACCACTTTCTTTTAAATAATTGGAGGATATTTCCTGGTTTTTAACATTATAAATGCTAAAGTGATAATCACAATCTCCCTTGACAACAGTGTTTCACTTTTTCCAATCAAGAACTTCTCATTGTTAGGTCAGATGCTCCCTGTCTAGTCTTTCTTGCTCATCAGTAAAAATTTGTTCAATACTACATACCCATGTGACTGTTTTTTTGTTTTGTTTTTACCATTTTCATGTGGAAGAAACCATTAAGCATCCTTTCTGTGCTAGGCAGTTTCCCACTCATTAGTTCCCTTCATTCTTCTAGAAATCCTTTGAGGTGGGAATTACCTGCTGTTTGCAAATGAGGGGACTGAAGCTGGCCAGGCTGAGGTCAACGTTTAATTCAACTTCACCTCAGTCCCCCTTGTTCTTCCCACTCGGCCCTTGACTGAGAAGCACACAGACATATTCTTCCTCAGAGCATCCCAAAGTTTTGATGGGAAACAAATCAATGATTATTGATATATGTGGATTAACTCAGCAGTTGCTTATACATGGTCTTATATTTCATTATTTCAAAATATGTGTAGATTGAACACTTGAGCCCTGAATTTGCAACGACCTACACTAATAAAAGAGAAAGATGCAAATTGACCATACCTTTGTGACACCCACCAGCCAATCAGGAGTGTGTATGCAAATTAACCCAACAAAGATGCTGGATTAATTTGCATAAACAGGTGCCTAGCAGCTGGGGTGGGATGCAGGCATTCCACACCGCCCCAGCAGCTTGGGCCTCTGGGCAGCATGGGAATGAGGGAAGGCGGCTCCTGGCCAGAGCCAAGGCAGAAAGGCGGCTCTGGCTGGAGCAAAGGCAGTGCCAGCAGCCAGGGGAAGGAAGGCCCATTCTTGCACGAGTCTTCGTGTATCGGGCCTCTAATTTCAATATAAGCCCCAGCCTCAGTCCCACCCCTGCCTTCTCTGGTTTTCATTCACGTACACATCCTTGTAAGAGTTTGGGGAGGGAAAAGAAGGGCAATCATTTGGGTTTCCTACAATTCAGTTAAAGCTCAGTGTGTTTTGTTTTTTGGAAAAATTAAAGAAAAATAGCTCCTTAGCCATTTTCTTGTTATGGCAGCATGAAGACATTAGGTTGTTTCCAGTGTTTGGTTGCTGGGGGTAGAGTGGGAAAGAGTTATTCCTTCTGCTAGCAACTCCAAGCAACTTAAAACAGATGAACTTGAAAACTTTCCTTAAAAGATTTGAGTTGGCCATTTGGAGGCTCCCTGGGAATGGGAAAGATGTCCTAGCCATGGGTTTTGAGGGAAGACCAGGATCCTCAACACCATTGCTTCCCTTGTTTAGGAAGCAAGGCTTTAGAATTGAATAGTCCCAGTTCACATGCTGGCTTAGCCCTTTATCAGAGAGGTGCCCAGTATCTAAAGGCTCGCTTTGCTCATCTGTAAAATTGGACTGGAAATAATTTCTTTTTTACAGGGCATGTGGATTATAAAACCTATAAGTTATGAGAGTCCAGGTATATAGTAGGTCTGCACTCAACCATGGCTTTAATTCACTGTTAACTATCTCTCTTCTCTCCCTTCCCCAAGCCTCATATCTCTGGTTTGGTGTTGCCTCAGTGCTTTCTTTGTGCTCTCTGATCCTTCCCACTTTCTATCCTCACTGTCCTTACTCCTGTATTCTCTGTTCTGTATCCAGGCCCTAATTTGTTTAAGGAATATCAAAAGATATTCTTTCCTTCCCTTCTTCCTTCCTTTCCTCTTTCCTTCCTTTTTAAAAAAATGTATTTTATTTATTTCAGAGAGGAAGGGAGAGAGAGAGAGAAAAAAAGAGAGAGAGAGAGACAGAGAGAGAGAGAGAGAAATGAGAGAGAATCATTGATCTGCTGACTCTTGCATACCCCCTACTGAGGATCAAGCCTGTAACCTGGGCATGTGCCATTGACCGGAATCAAACCCAGGACCCTTCAGTCCACAGGTTAACACTATATCCACTGAACCAAACAGTTCAGGGCCTTCCATCCTTTCTTTAATTTAAAGATTTGGTGACCACCAGCGAAGAATACATTTTAAGGAAGGGAACACATACTGGGGGCTAAGAGCAGCTTTCATGGAGAAGTGGTATGGCATCCTCCAGCACCCAGGACCCGGACTTCCCCCTGGGACTCGGGATTCCCTCACAGCCCAGCTTTGTCTGGCAAGACGTCCAGTCTGGAGGAAAAGCCGGTACTGGCAGCTGAGGGAAGGAAGGCCTACTCTTGCACAAATTTTGTGTGTCAGGCTTCTAGTAATATAATAACTACATATTATATATAGTATTATAAAATACATATTTATAATTTAATGTTAAATTAGACAATGGTTATTCATTATTAAATAAAAATATAATTTAATTATAATCATACCTATTATAATTTATTCCACTCATAAAATTTCATGTTTTATGTAACACATTGAAAAATTCAGTTTATTCATACAATTAGAAGTTTACATTGAAATGATTCATAATTTTGTTACAAGTGGAGCTATAAGCCTGGCCAGCCACCATGGCTCAGTGGTTGAGTTTCAATCCAGGAACCAAGTCACAGGGTTCAATTCCTAATCAGGGCCCATTCCCCAGTTGTAGCTTGATACCCAGTAGGGGGCATGCAGGAGGCAGTCAATCAATGATTCTCTCTCATCATTGATACTTTCTTTTATTGTGTTACATGTATACATATCTCCCCATAGCCCCCCTCCCTCCCAGGCATACCCCAACCCCCCAGTGTCTATGTTCATTGGTTATGCTTATATGCATGCATACAAGTCCTTTGATTGATCTCTTATCTACCCCACCTCTCCTTAATCTTCCTGCTATAATTTGACAGTCTGTTTGATGCTTTACTGCCTCTGTATCTATCCTTTTGTTCATCAGTTTATAATGTTCTTTATTATCCACAAATGAGTGAGATCATGTGGTGCTTCTCTTTCATTAACTGGCTTATTTCACTAAGCATAAGGCTCTCCAGCTCCATCCAGGTTGCTGCAAATGGTAAGAATTCCTTCTTTTTAATGGCAGCATAGAATTCCATTGTGTACATGTACCACAGTTTTCTGATCCACTCATCTGCTGACGGGCACTTAGGCTGTTTCCAAATTGTAGCTATTGTACATGGTGCTGCTATGAACATAGGGGTGCATAAATCCTTTCTGACTGGTGTTTGTGATTTCTTATGATAAATTCCTAAGAGTGGGATTACTGGATCAAATGGGAGATCCATTTTTAGTTTTTTGAGGAAACTCCATACTGTTCTCCACAGTGGCTGCACCAGTCTGCATTGCCACCAACAGTGCACAAGGGTTCCTTTTTCTCCACATCCTCACCAACACTTGTCATTTGTTGATTTGTTGATTCTGACAGGTGTAAGATGGTATCGCATTATCATTCTGATTTGCATCTCTCGGATAATTAGTGACTTTGAACATGTTTTCATGTGTCTCTTGGCCTTCCTTCTGTCGTCTTTTGAAAGGGTTCTATTTAGGTCCATTGCCCATTTTTTTTAATTGGATCATTTATCTTCCTTTTATTAAGTTGTATAAGTTGGCTGTAGATGTTGGAGATTAAACCTTTATCAGTGATAACATTTGCAAATATGTTCTCCCATACAGTGGTCTTTCTTGTTGTTTTGTTGATGGTTTCTTTTGCTGTGCAAAAGCTTTTTATTTTGATGTAGTCCCATTTGTTTATTTTTTCTTTAGCTTCCATTGCCTTTGGAGCAGTATCAGTGAAGAAGTTCTTTCGGCATATGTCTGCGATGGTGCTGCCTGTGGATTCCCCTAGTATTTTTATGGTTTCCCATCTAATGTTTAAGTCCTGTATCCATTTTGAGTTTATTTTTGTATTTGGTATAAGTTGGTGGTCCAGTTTCATTTTTTTGCATGTATCTGTCCAATTTTCCCAACACCATTTATTTAAGAGGCTATCTTGGCTCCATTGTATGTTCATGCCTCCTTTGTCAAATATTAGTTGAGCATAGTGGTTTGGGTGGATATCTGGGTTCTCTATTCTATTCCATTGGTCCATATCATCATTGATATTTCTATATCTCTCTCTTTGTTTCCCTTCCACTCTGAAATCAATAAAAACAAACAAAAAACAAACACAAATGGCACTACAAGGTGTTGAAGTCTCCAGAATCTAGAGTGCTTAGTTTTTGACAGTTTATAACAAGAGAAAACTTCAAAAACAAGAAGTCAGTATGATAGTGAAGGGAATGAATAGATGAATGAAAAAAGTTATTTTGCTTTCTTGGAATTTAGTATTCTCAATAGTGTTAAGCAGATTTTGAAGAAACAACTTTTTACAAAAGAGGAACTTAGAAAAAAATGGAGAAAGTCTCAAATCCTAGTGAATACAATTCTTGCTACAGTAAATAGGATATTTCAAAATTGTCTCCTGTCCTGAGTCATAACTCTGAACACTTTCTGCCTCCCTGGATATTTCATTTTTATACATTTTTGAAAACTGACATTTGGCCCTGATGGAAACAAGCTTCTCTTTTTAAACACGAGAGTAGTATTGCAGTGTGTGTGAATATTTCCATACAGATCAATTTCTTTCACACTCTGCAAAAGATGGAGGCCTTTAGACTTGTCAGGAAAAGGGAGAATGGAACTAGAAATCTGCAAAATTTCTGTCAGAAATCCAGACTGCATTCTTACTCTAAATGCCTAAAGATGCCCTCCATTCTCTAATATTTGAAATACCTTCCTAACACACCATTTTTGTTCTGTGAAGCAGGAAAATGCATAAAATCATTGCTGACATTTTAGAGTGTGAGTCTTCAATCTAAGCTCAAGCATTCAAAATATAAATGAGAGAGAATAATATTCTTACCCTTTGAGTTTTATTTTATTTTGTATGATGTGTAAGAGGAAGTCCTAATTGCCCTAGCTGGTTTGGCTTCAGTGCATAGAGCATTGGCCTGCAGCCTGAAGGGGCCTAGGTTCGATTCCAGTCAAGGGCATGTACGCATCTTGATTGCAGGCTTGATCCCTGGCCCTGGTCAGGCTGCATTTCTCTGTCCCTTCCCCTCCCTTCTACTATCTCTAAAAAAAAAAAAAAAAAAAAAAAAAAAAAATCAACGAAAAAAACATATCCCTGGGTGAGGATTAACTAACAAAAGGAGAGGAAATCCTCCTATCTCATATTTAGTGCTCTAATGGGGCCAGTGGGTAAAGAATATCAAGATGTCATGATTGCTGTATCTCACGTGTTATATAGAAGTCTTGCAGTTGAATTGCTTTTGGAAATAATTGAGAGAAAGTAGGAATACTTACCATTCTTGTGAGCATTCACTGACTACCTTCCATGTGCCATGAACTGGAGTACAAAGATGAATAAAACAAGATCCTTCCTCTTATTTTATTTACCATCCTTTTTATTTTATAATTCATTTTTTAAAAAATTTCCTGGAAAACAAAAGGTATAAAAATTCTTATGAAAACAAAAAATTTCTCCTAAAAATGCCCATACAAGAAATAACCAAGTTCATAAGCCTTGTCAAAGACTTCCCCCAAAACATCGTAAGTATATATAATAGAGGGCTGCCATTTTGGGCATGGGAGTGATATGAAATAGGGTGTTAGAGTCACATGTAAATTCTGCAGGCGGGAGTAGAAAAAAGAGAGTAAAACAGATGGGCAACAGGGAGGAAGTCCATTGGCCCAGGGAAAAGGTGAATGAAATATTAATGGAAATTTGAGGAAGAGATTCAAGTAAAGAATACCATCCTTAAACAGTGTCTTTTTCTTGGGAAATGTATACACTTTGTGAGATTTGCTGAAGCAAGCAAGACTCCTGGGAAAATGTCATTCTTAGTCAATGCAATGTGAAAATGATGTGACATTTATTAACCATCCATAATGTGTTGGGCATCATGCACAGTGAAGAAGGGAGGTGTGGCCTTTTGCCTTTGGGAATTTCAGATTTAATGAAAAGCAGACAGAGTTTTCCAACAGTGGTGCCTTTGCGTAAAAGAAAAATATTAACCAACCCTACAAATTGCTTCCCCTCCCACCCGCAGAATTTCAAAAGGCACAATAGAGGGCACCATATGCCAGATTGAGTGTGAGCCACCTCTTCTGACTCCAGGGGTGTTAAATTCAGTGGTTTGGGGTAAGATCGGGACTCTCTTTTGTACCCTCCTCTCCCAGTCTGTGCAAATGAAGGCAGCATAGATGCAGCCCCTTTCCTTTGCCCCACAGAAAAGGTTCAGGACGAGATGTGAGAATCTGTTTGATATAAGCCCGTGAAATGAGCTTGGAATGTAATTTCCTTCTCTGAATGCTGCTCACACCATCCACCACAACCGCTATTAAACTGCGGCCATGTGAGTCCGCTGTACTTATTAACAGCAGCTAGCTATGTTCATTTCAAACACAATTCAGGAAGTGTGTAATAAAATAATTTGGTTCAGAGGCCTTCATTCTTTGTTCCACTTCTGATATACCAGCATACACCTCCTGTAAACAATGAAGGATCTCAGAGGGCCCCAGTGACCTCAAACACAAGCACTGCACCACTAACCCTTCATTCATTGTGGAAGGAGGGATAGCAAGACTATCTCTGTTATAGGGGCACTGTGAGGATGAATTATTGTAAGTGAAGTGCTTAGCACAATGCCTGGCACTTACAGGTACTCCACAAATGCTCATTATTAATAAAGAGAAAAAGATGAAGAAAGAGAACTAATTTTCTTAAAATCGAATTCAGTACTTAATTTGAGCTCTTTTCCTCCTTGTTCATACACACACACACACACATACACACACACACATACACACACCCCTATGTGTGTATACTCTATATAGGCTCATGCAACACTTCAAAGTGTATTTGGAGGGTCTGAATGGGGAGTGTGAAGATCAGAAGTGTAGTCTTTCTTTGGAACCTATTAACTAACTAGCAATGTTAATTTTGCAGGATGGCATAAAGTCTGTCGGTCTCATCAGAGCCCTTCTGCACAATAAAGGGGTTGGAATAGATGATTGCAAGGACTTCTCTAAGCATTGTTAAGGGTTTGCATCTACACTATGATCCAAGGCTCTATTCTGTTACTACTTCCAATGAAATATATATATGTTTTTACTCTTTCTCTTACTTTAACAATTCAGAATAAATTTAATAAATATTTCAGTATACTCATTCCAGATATATTTTCCATGTATCTGATAAAAAAAATTTAGTTGGCAAAAATTGGCAGATGGGAAACTCTCTTCTCATTAATTATGTTTGAGATATTAGTGATCTTGTGGTTTTCTTTTGGTTATATTTCCCTTCTTTCATGTAACTTTAGAGGTATTGAAGCATTTTCTAGGCTTACGTGTTTTGAACTCACTTTATTCTAGATTTCTACACTCAAATATGGAAGATTCTGTTCCCTCCAAGCTTTATAAAATCGGTGGGTACATGTGTCTGCACATTTAATAAAAAGCATAATGTTTCCATTAATAATCTCAAGAAAATTTGGCAGTTTCTCTCAAATCGGCAATCTGTTTATATTTATCAGATTATGAAATTTTTCTTTGTGCTTCTCTTATTAATGCAGGACATAGTGAATGAAAACAAATCCACTAGCTATCAACAAAAGGAAAAAAAAAATCACATTAGCTTTGTCCCTTATTGGGAGCTGTGATTTTCTCAGCTTGGGTTAGTTACCAAGTATTAGATTCTACACAATATAAAATTAAAATAAAATAAAATAAAATAAAATAAAATAGTGCCCAGTGGTCGTCTGTGTTTTAGGGCTTTTTTCCTTCCTCCAAGATTGTGGTTATATAAAGTGGAAACAGTTTTTAAAAGCTTGTGAGCTAGTCCTATTCCCAGTTGGGGCATTATTAGGTCAACTCCTTCCCTCTCTGCCTTTCTGTAAATAGTTAGTCTCACTTTGAAAATTGTGAATGAGTCAGCAGTAGAATGAAGAGAAGACGAAAGGAAGGACCGACCAAAGAGTGTTTTGTTGTGTTTTTTTTTTCCATGTGTGTAATTGCAAACACCCAGAAAAGGTGGGTTGTCGTAAATTGAAAGTACCAGCAATCTGTTTTTTTTTTTCTTGCTGAGCACTCAGGGTGGATGTAGGTACTCCCACAGTTGGAGAGAGCTGAACATTTTTGAGTTCCTGGGGTGCAAAAGGAAGGAAGAGGAAAGTAAAGAAATAGGGGAGGGAAAGACTGGAGGTCGAAGAAAGTTCAGCAGGTTCGGAGGATGGTGGTATGAGGCAATCAAATTTCATTTCCTAGGATTATAGGAATCAGGGAATGAGCAAACCCTTGCATCTTTATAATCACTTACTTTAAAAAAATGTATTTATCCTGCCATGGTGTAAGTTCAGTGCAGACAGAAGTAGTGTCTCTTTGGTTTGCCTTTGTACCTAGGACAGTCCTGCAGCTCAACGAATATTGAAGAAAGGAAGAGTAGTGTGTTTTGTGCACTGCTAATGTACCTTATCCTCCTTACCTTCAACCTCACCAAAGCTCAAGGCCTGGAAGGCTTCTCCCAGAAAGTGCCTGCGTGTGGCTGAAGAACATTTTCTGAATTTGAGTTCAGGGGAGGCAGAGGCCCCATCAAATCAAACAGTTAATCAAAGCACGGACTGAAATCCAGGAAAAGGAAAAAAGGCAAGGGTTAGTTCTAAGAAGGACAAAGATACACTAGGGCCAGCATTGTGGGGGGAGGTCTGAGACTTCCTGGTGTTCTTCGAGGGAGCTGCCCTTAAGCACCTGAAAATCTCCAAGTGAGGGAGGTGCAGGTGTCTGCTTTTTCAGAAAGATGCTGGGAAGGTGTTTTTTTGTTTTTTGTTTTCCTGCTTCAGCTGAATTTACTTTATTTTGTGCTTCAACTTAATTATGATAGGGCTCCTGTGACATGTAAATACACTAGAGCAGTGGCCGGCAAACTGCGGTTCGCGAGCCACATGCGGCTCTTTGGCCCCTTGCGTGTGGCTCTTCCACAAAATACCACAACCTGGGTGAGTCTATTTTGAAGAAGTGGCGTCAGAAGAAGTTTAAAAAATGTGGCTCTCAGAAGAAATTTCAATCGTTGTACTGTTGACATTTGGCTCATTGACTAATGAGTTTGCCGACCACTGCCCTGGGGGAAGTTTTAGGAAGGATGGTGGTTACTAATAGTCATCTGCACTTCAGGGTGAGTGCCTCCCTCCTGAAATCTAGCTGCAATTCGTGGAGTTGTTGTTTTTAAGAGATTTGTCTCTTCAGAGATTAGGAAGGTTGCAGGCACAGTGGAACCTGAGATTGGGGAAGAAAAGTTTCTGGATGTGGGGCAGGAGCTCTGAAAGGAGAGAGTGGAACACAAATTTTCCAGAATTAACTACAGTGGTACCTCGAGATACGCGTGCCCTAACATACGAGATTTTTGAGATACTAGCCATCGAGCAAGCTATTTTTGCTTTGAAATACGAGCAACATTTGAAATAGGAGTAATCGAGCAGATAGGCCGGCTGCACACGACCCACCAGTTTACCGCAACTCGAGCGTCTCATAGTTTCCCACGCCTCAAGGTTACGGAACGAATTAAACTCGTATCTCGAGGTACCACTATTTTATTTAGGTCTGTTCCTGTTTCCCCTCTCTTTCCAGAAAGCACGTGAGAAGGAGCCATAAAGGGCTGGAGGGAGAATTTATCTCAGGGGAAACTTTCAATGTAGGTCACCAGAGTCACAGGAGGCTCCAGATCCTACTGTGCCTAGCCAGTGGTGGACTGGTTCCTGGGCTAAGCCCCCTTGCGCCCTTGCTGGGAAGGACTCCTCAGTTCTGTGAAAAGGCTTAGCTTTCACTGGGAATAGAAGTGAGTTCTCATCATTTGTGTGAGGCTTGGGCCTTAGAGGACTCACAGAATAAAATACAACACCTGTTAGGAAGCTATCTCACGCACCTCAGCTAGACCCTGGGCTTGAACTCGGCACCAGTATTTTTGGTTCTTACCGGTCTGACATGGGAAGAAAGACATCAGTATATTCATACTATAGTTGGAAAGATGCTTGAAAGGAAATAGGAGACATATAGAGGATCAGATTCTGAAGTCACTAAATCTGCCAAGAGGGGAGGAACCTGTGCTCAGAGAAAGCAATAGAGAAGGATGATTGTTTAAGGGAGAGGCGTGAAAACGAGGAGTCCCCAGGCAGTCAGTAGGGGAGAGTCTCAAGGCAGGAAAGAAACAGAAGGAAGATAGAACCTTGGGATTGAGGAACATGAAGTGCCTGTCTTCGTGGGAAATGGACTGGAGTCTGTACCTCAGAGGGAAATGCATATATACCCACAAACAGAGGCGACCCCCAGCTCTGGGATCTAGCATCCAGTGATCGTCATTCCAGGCTATGCCTATGAACACCTAATATGTGCTGGGTGCTGTGGAGGATTCAAACGATACATCTGGTCCTTACGATCAGGGTGTTACAGCCAAAAGTTACTCACACGAAACCATAGCAAGCCATCCAAGTGAGTAGAGATCTGTGGTGAAGACAAGAAGGAATTAGGAAAGAAGAGGGAAACCTGTTGCAGTGGTCTGGGTGAGGAGAGGTAGAAATAAGCTCAGCGTGGGTGTGGGGATGGGAGACAGGCTCCCAGAGAGGGATACAGAAACCTTTCTGCCTGGAGCTGGGGGTATACGATAAGTAGTGGGGAGGGAGGTGTTAAGGCCAGGTTAGGGAGCTGAAAGCGAGGCAAAGGACTTTAGACTTGATTTGTGTGAAATAACCGGACTTGGAACGTGTTTTAACAGAGCAGTCTGTGTGGTAACATCAGTATTGAGAGCGCCTGATGTGGGGGCACAAAATAGTGTTATAGAGAGAGCAGAAGTTAGGGCACAGGAGAGGAGAGCGTAGCTGTCACCAGTGAATAAGCTGATAATGGACTTGTGACAACGGGAATGAAGTGAGAGAGATACTCTAATCTGTGACTCCAAGATGTCTCTGACTCTTACTGGGGTCACTGATAGCATCTGCCACGGAGATTCAGAGGTCAGCCAGGCAAGCAGCAGAGCCACAAAGGGGCCCTGACAGCGCTCAGCACCGCCCAGAGGAATCCAGGCCCACGCAGTGTTTAGGACACACGCCCCCAGCTGTAACTGCATGGAGCCGATTAGGCAACTAATTGTTTTTCTGTGTGTGCCGTTAATGACTTTCTTAATTTTAAAAGATCTTTTGGTGGTTGGTTATTGCCAAATGTCTTACATCCGAAGGTGTATATAGTCAGGCACAAAAAATAGCACTTTCTATGAGTCAGCTGTCACTTCACAGGTGGGACAACATTTTTATTTGGGGGGGAGGGGAGAATAAAACAACAACACACCAAGCTTAAAACAAAACATGATAAAAAAACAACAACAGTATGAAACATATCAATGAGAATGATACTCTGCCAAGAATACGCTGCTTTCTGGGAGAGCTGATGCTGGAAGCCAGGGCTGAGGTTGGAAGCTCCTGTGGGGAACCGAGGAGGAGGAAGTGGTGAGCAGGGCAGTGGGGTTGCAGGAGCAAGCCAGGCCTCTCCTCTGAGCCTGTGCTGCTTGCAGAACCTGCCGCCCTCTCCCCAGGACAACCCTCTCCCGCCCACCCTCCTGAAAGCACAGCTATGGAAGGAGCCGGCTCTTCCACTGCTGCTGAGAGATGTTGCGCTTCCCTTCAGAAACTCTGGCTAGGGAGAAATTAGCCTGGGGCTTCTCTGCTGTGCCTTTCTCCAGTAGAAGAAACATATAGGCTTCACCATTTCAATCATTGTTTATATTGGATGAAAGCATGAATCCATGTATATGTATGTGGTCACATCTCAATCTCATGTGTGTGGCATGCAGGGATCTCAAATGTCAGGCAGCATCTGTTATTTTTTTTATAACAGCTTTATTGAGGTATAATTCACATATCATACATTCCACCAATTTAAAATACACAATTTGATGAGTTTTTCGGGTGTTCAGAGTTGTGCAGCCATCACCACAATTAATTGTAGAACATTTCACCACCCCAGAAAGAAACCTTGTACCCTTTCGCTGTCACTCTCTATTTCCCTCCAACCCCCTCTCTACTAGCAGTCACAAAGTCTCAACCCTGACTCAGCTCTCTATGGATCCCCTTGTCCTGGACATGGCATATAAGTGGAATTTCTTTGGTGTCGTCCTGTGCACATAGCATTATGTCCTCAGGGTTCATCCATGTTGTAGCATGCGTCAATACTTTACTCCATTTTAATGTCAAATAATATTACATTATGTGGATAATCCACATTTTGTTTATCCACTCACCAATTGATCTGTGTTTGGATTGCAGCTACTTTTTGGTTCTTATGCATAATGCTGTGAACGTGTATGTACCAGTTTTTGTGTGGCTGTATATTTTCATTTCTCTTGGCCACCTATACAGATGTGGAATTGCTGAGTCATGTGGCAACTCTATGTTTAAGCTTTTTGTGGTATTGCCGGACCTGTCCTCCATTATTGAGTATCCCCATTTTCTTTATTCTAAAAGGGAAAAAAATCAACTTGAATTATTTTGCTCTTATACAAGGGTGCTGTGCATTAACTAAAAGGAATAGAACTGAAACGACTCTACAGTGTTTTTAGATGTGGTGTCATTTCTTCATACCTCAGTATCTCTCCTTTCACCACACTTCATTTGGTACCATGTGGAAAAGAAGTCCTGGTTAACATTTCTGTTCCTCTCCTTCCCCTAAGTTCCCATTTAAGTCAGTGAGTGTGTAGTCAATGCAATGCTCTACTTGGACTTTGTGTGGCAGCTCCCACCTATACGTGGCTTCTGAGAGCCCTTGACAATGTGGCTACTTCAAACTGAGATACGCTAGAAGTCGAAACTCCACCCAGAGCTGGAAGATATAATATGAAAGAAAGAATATGATATCTCGTACTAATTTTTATCTTGATTACATGTTGAGATGACAGTATTTGGGGCTTATTGGATTAAATAAAATATATTATCAAAAAATAACTTCACTGGTTTGCTTATTTTTTTTACTTTTTTTAAATGTGTGGAAGCTAGGAAATTTAAAATTACGTATGTGGCTTATGTTTCTGTCAGACAGTGCTGTTATATACTATCTTCAAGGCTTGTTTTCTGAACTACTGGGAAAGAAAAAATTTAAATATCCTTTGGGTAAACTCAGATGATTATTAGCAAATCTTTTTATAACTGAAGAAAGACACCTTGTTGAGAACAGTGAGTCAAATGAGTGCCACACAGCTTTCCGCAGGAGGGCCGTGACTGACCAACTTCAAAGTTCACTCATCACCCACGCAACACAATAAGACAAAGCCTTAACAGAAACATGACTTCAAAGACGTTAAAGCAAAGTTAAGTGGTAACTGGGTACAGGTCCTTCACTGATTCTCCTTGCCGTGGGCTGGCCTGAGACAATGCCCCTCTCTGCTGTGTAACTCAGGACTACAGACGAAAGAAGAAAAGATGGGTCAACATTTGTGGAAAACTATTTGGGAGATGTTGGGGGAGGTTGGTCCCCAGGTTGTCCTTCAGCAAACATGTGAACACCATTTGATCATAAATAGAGAGAGGTGGCCCCCGGCATCTCACCTGCCCTTTATATTGAAGATCAGTGTTCAGATGACCAGGGAAGCTAGGTTGAAGGCATAACGTACTTGGCAATCCTCCTTTGTAAAACACACATTTTTGTACTGGTATTTTTTCATCTCAAATATCTGGAAATAAGGTTACCACTAGTGGTTTCATGATTCAAAACAGAACAGACCTGTATTTTGGCAGCATCCCCAGGTAACATAATTTAGCTTGACTCCGGACCTTACGAAAGATAAATTCCTGAATTCCACTCCAATGGGAAGGAAACTTCTTTCTCTCTGGCTGCGGCTTTCACTGATGCATAAAATGAAACTTAGGGCAGCAGTTGAGGGGGGATTCAAGAGGTGAAACAAAGTCCATAAAACCTTAGGGCATGTAGTGAATAAAGTATACTGATCTCTCCTTTAGCCCATCCCAAGTGACCCTGGAAGAAGAAGAAGAAAAATTGGTAGGAGACAGCCAGGATTTTATTCTCGGACAACAGCGGAGGGACTCCACATGTGTTTAAATGACATCTCTTGTCAAAAACATTTTTACTGTTTTATGGATACTGCTTACTTGAGCTCACTGCCAACTCAAAATAGCTGAGTATTTTCTTCTTTCTCTTGAGGAGTTCTTAAGTGAAAGATTCGGCAGGCTAATCAATCATCACTCATCACTTGCCCATTTTAAAGGGGAACCTCAGGGCAGTCCTTCTGGGAAGTACCGAGAGGTCATTACGGTTTACTGAACAGCAGGATAATTAAGAGAGAACAGTCCAACAAACTAATTCGTGTGTTGAACACATGTTTTATTGGATTTCCAGTTTGATTTCAGGGCCAACCTTATAAGCAATGATTCTTTTCTGAGAAGGTCTTCCACAACCTTTTTTCCTTCTATACTCTGCTACCTCATGGCTGAGAAACATGGGAGAGTTAGGGATTTGTAACCTGGTCCCAGCTGAACTTCCTCCAGGAAGCTTCCAGAAGGTGGAGAAAGGAGTAAAAATTAAAAAAAAAATAAAAATTGTTCCAGCACATGGATGATACTGCCCTGGGTGTGCAGAGAAAGCTGGTCTGGGCTTTCCTAGCCTGGACTTGATCTTAGCAGAGATTTAAGGTAGCTATATCTATCTTAACACCCCTCATAACTCCACTCAGGGTTTATATACTGCGTCCCATCTGTCTCTTCTAAGTATCCAACCCTTAACCCCTTTGAGCTTTTTCAGAGAGAAAAGCTATTTGCTTTATGATTTCTCTTATATATTCACTCAACACATGTACTAGGCCCTGTGCATTTCCCCGTCTTCCCAGTGATCATTCATTCAAAAGTAGAACTTTGAGAGTGCTGCTTAATCCTAGAGAAGAACACATAACCAGTGACTTGCTAAACTTAGTGCAGATTGACAGTCAGTTTTGTGGACATCCTTCCAATCTCAAGGATAATCCCCTTCCTGTCGCCCTCCACCAGTTATTTAGATAGCAAGTAAGAACTCTCGGAGTCCCCACAGTGTGAAGTGAGAATTCCATCAGGTGCAGTGGTGGAGCAAAGAGGAAATGGAGAGAAATGGATTCATATGGAAAAGAGAAGTCTTAGGGAGTGGTCATATAGGGAAAGAATCTGGGATTATAAATTCTGCTGGACAGGAATTTAGATGGAAAAGGTTCAACATAAGGAGGGGCTTTTTAACAGGTGGAACTGTCACCAGGTCACCCCATAAGGGAGTTATCATCAGCTCCTAGGTCCTGAGCTGCCACACATTCACAGAAGTGAGGGCTTGCCTTCTGAAAGATGGTCTGACAATCAAGGAACAATTGGTGCCTTTATATATATATATATATATATATATATTTTTTTTTTACAGAGAGGAA
>JAAGEH010000480.1:26551454-27026383 GCA_011751065.1 Lasiurus cinereus | reverse complement strand
CCCCATACTGGGGATGTGCCCGCAACCAAGATACATGCCCTTGACTGGAATAGAACCTGGGACCTTTCAGTCCGAAGACCGACGCTCTATCCACTGAGCCAAACCGGTTTGGGCCAATTGGTGCCTTTAGCTAGAGGAGAGGCCCAGCCTGGATAATCCCTCCCCACCTTCCCCTTCCCCATGCCACACTCACATCTTCTCAATCATCTGGATGAGTCTATAAGATGGGAATGGCTCTACATTATCAGAAATCTGTGTCTGTTTATACAGAAGACTTGATTCAGTAGTAGTTAAAATGATACTTGCTTTCTTAACATGAAAAACAAAAATATGTCCTCAGTGGGATGTTTTAAGGATAAGTTAGGAAACTGATGATAAGTTTGGGGTCCTGACAAGGTCGTCTGAGAGCATTCTTAAAAATTATTCATTTTATAGATAAGGAAACAGCAGTAAAATAGCTGGAAATGGGACTGCCCATAAAAGGTCACAAGTGAGCTGAACATTTTTCTCCTTTTTTGACTCTTGGGCTTGATGTTTATCTGACATCCATGGTCCTCCTCTTGTCTGCACTCTTTTTGGCAGGGTCCAGTCAGCCCCTCGGCCACAGAGAAGATGTGGTGCCTCTGGCAAACCACATATTTATGTAGCCTTAGACATATTTACGTAACTCCGCCAGAAGAACTTTGAAAGATAAATTTCCAATTCTGCAAACTTTACTGTAACTTTTGAAAACGACCTATATCCTGCCAGTAAGATATGCCATCCCCTTAATCATAAGCTCTAAACAGTCAAGGATCCCGTTTTTGTTGGCAGGGATGTTTTAAAATGCTGAATGAGGAGGGCTTGTTTTCATTGTACTCCACTTGGTGTGGAATGCTGAGAATAGCAAAAAGGAGGAAGCAGCTGAGAAAGCCCTCAACGGTAGGGACCAGCAAGGTCTTCGTGGAAGAGCCGATCCACTTCATTTACACCTTATTTTAAGTAAACACACACTGAGCTTTATGGGCATCCATTTCCCCACAGCTCAGCAAATTCCACCAAAGGATGTTACAGATTCTAACAGTTGCCCCACCTTTCTTTCAGAGATGAGGACCTTTAAGCAACATAATTCTAGTCCGCTTTCTGAATATGTATGTCCTCAATTAAATACTGTACCCAGCTCCATCAGCTTGAGCATGTGACATGGACATTCCTCAAGGTAGGGTTTAAAACATCTGCAGCCTAGAAATCAGCAGAGTTCCCTGATGGGCGAGGGGAGGGTGTTAAGTCCAGAGTGTGCTGATCTGTTTCCTGTCTTTGTTATGATTTCTTCACTGTAACTGAATATTCGTTGGCGCTGCAGTGACTGGCTACTCTGGTGCAGCTGTGTCAGCAGGCCAAGGACTGTTGGCTTAGGGGCTCCGTTTGCATTTACACAGCTAGCTTCCATAATCCCCATCAGCCCTATTAATTTGCAGGCTAAGCCACTCCTTGTCTGCAGATCCGCGGGCCTCTGTACAGTCCGTGCTGTTAAATATAATCTAATTAAGGGTCATTAAGAGGAAGAGCAGTCACTTCGCTGCACTGATCCTTGCCAAGAGTACACTCCCGAGGACACCAGCAAGCAAATCACCAAACTAACAAAGTGCCCAGGGAAACACTGCTGAAAGCAGTGATATTCCAGAACTTGCAGGCTCATCCAGGGAGAAGCGGAATGACTAACCACTTGACTAGAGAGAGGGGAGCTGCAGTCCCAGGGTTGTGCAGTACGTGGGCATGGCCGCATCCGTCTTCTCTACCACCTGTATTCTATTTTTACTTTCTGGCTGGAAAGCTGATCTTGCCATCCAAGAGCCTTTGATCCTCATGTGTGATCCCTCCAGAAGCAAAATAGGGAGCAGCTGACTGGTGACCACTGCCCACAGCCCAGTCCCTGTCTGCTCTTTGTTGGAAGAGAAAATGTGCCTTTTGGAAATCTTGAAGATTACAATAGTTTATTCTCAAAACATTACATAAGCCGCCAGTGGGTTTCCAGTAAGCTGTGAGAGCATTTAACCCAGAGAGCTGCGGTGAGCTGAGGTGTGAGAAGGCTCCAGTGAAGTGTGGCGAACAGATCATTGGTAACTCAGAAGTCATTCTGCTGTTTCCGGTGATGCAGGGAGAGCCTGGGCAATACTGAGTGTTTCTCCAGAGGAGGTTTCTGAGTAGCTTTTCCCTCTTGGTTCAAAGCTGTGTTGTGGGCCTGGCTTATGAGCACAAGTTGCTCACCACTGGTTCAAACTTCCCAGGGGTTTCTGGCACTCCTTAAGCCAGCGAAGGGTTTGTGTTTTGCATGAAGGGTGTAGAGTTAAGCCGCGTGCGCTATGGAAATCAATAATGTTTTATTTCATTAAGACTTGAACACAGAATAACACAGCATTGCAGTTCTGCCTTGAGAATTGGAACTGAGCACAGCTGCAGTGGGCCCACCTCTACGAGACCGGGTAAATGGGGAAGTCAGATGGTTTTCCTCAATTCTGTGGCTAGTTCAATTCAGAAAAGTAGTAAAATGCTCCATATGATGTGTTGCAAGGCCCCTCTTAACCCAATCAGGCTTCAGCCACGTGCTCTGTAATCCCCCCTGAGGGCTGACATATGGTCTCATTTCACACCCTACTCGGATGTGCCTCATACACTTAGGTGTTGTGTCATTTAAAATAGGTTGCACGATTTTTATAACATTACAGCATCACAGTGCCTTTCATTTCTATTTACCTTCCATTGTAGCTACCACACAATCATGAAATGGGAAACAATGATTTTCCCATCGTTTCTGCCTCGCTCACAAGCACCATCTGAAGGATGTGTGGTCTGTGATCATAAAAGGTGGCCCTGCTGGTGGGGAGAGGGAGGGTGTTTGGACATCAGTAAGATCAGGAACATTTGTGATCTTCAAGTATGATTCTATCAACATGTATCCTTCATCTCTTTGAAAATAAAACTCAAATTTCTGATTTTATTCTAGCCAATCTCATTGGTTTAACATTGACTTATTCAGACATTCATTGAACATTTATTGTATGCCAGACTTTGTTTTAAACTCTGGGAATACAGTGGAGAACAAGATAGAAGCTATCTGTCCTTAAGCAGGTGGGGGAGATAGACTGTATTCTAAAAAACAATTCAAATACATAGTAATAGGTGCTTTGGAGAAAAACTGGGATAGGGATTAGGGAGCGATGGAGGTGCATGGCTATTTTAGATACCATGGTTGGGAGAGGCATCTAGGAGGAAGTGACCTTGGAACGGAGACAGAAATAAAATGATGGATGCTATGATTTGGAGAAAATGTTATCGCCTGAGGGTATTATAAGTAAAAAGTCCCTGAGTTGGAAACAGCCTGCTGTGTTCTAAGAACAGAGCTAAGACAGATGTTATTAGAATAGAATGAAGGGGAAATGGAGGAAATGTGATCAAGAGTGGGAGGAGCTAGCTCTGCCTGATTTGGAGCACAGACCTATGTACCAAAGGGTTGTGGGTTCCATTACTGGTCAAGGGCATGTGCCTCGTTTGCAGGTTCCATCCCCAGCCTGCTTGGGATGCATATAGGAGGCAACCAATGGATGTTTTTCTCTCTCTCATTCTCTCTCTCTCTCCCCTCCTCCCTCCCTTCTATTCTCTTTAAAAGTCAACAAAAAAGCAATAACAAAAAAAAACCTCATGTGAGGATTAAAAAGAAAAAAGGAATGAGAGTGGGATCCATGTTCAAACCTGGGATCCATGGGGAGGACTTTGGGGTCTATGGAAAGCCTTTGTGGGGTTCAAGTCGAGAAGAGTCATCTCCTAATGACTCCTCTATGGTAAAGTGATTTTGGAGTATGGAAGTTGGGGAGGCAAGTATGGAAACGGGGAGAACTATAGGAGCCTGTGTCAGTGGACTAGATGGGAGGTGATGGTGTCTTTGACTAGAATGGTAGTCCTGGAGATGATGAGAAGCAATAGGAATTGGGGTGTATGTTATAGGCTGACTGGGCCTGCTGATACGGGTGTAAGGAAAAGAGTGGGGTCAAGGATGTTTAAGTCTTTGGTATAAGCATCTTGGTGAACAGTAGTACATTTATTGACACTGGAAAGCCTACAAGGGGAGCATATTTGGGATAATATATTATACATGTCAGTTTTTAAATACTTATTCTACATTGCATGTGGCTGGAGCTCATTGGGTAAGTTGTGACCGAAGATAAAAATTGGGGGCCTTCAGTGTGAAACTAAGTGATGAGATGCAGTTATATCAGAATAGAATGTACTAGTAGCTAGAGAAGATGAGGGCTAAGGACTGAACCCTGGAGATTATTTACAGTTTTAGAAGATGAGGAAGAAGTAAGCATTCTATTAGCACTGACACTGCTAATGCATACCCATTTTCTCACTACCAGCACACAGCTCTGTGCTCTTTATGTGTGCCAGGGAGCAGGGGAAGGCGGGACAGGGCCTGATAATTTCCCTCCTCCTCCTTCTTACCGATCTTCCTCATTTCCCTCTTCTTTCTCTTCCCTCTTTTATCATCCTTCCCCTTCCTTTTTTTCTTTCTTGATTAATTCCCAAATTCTAGAGCTCCCCAATCTGACCAGGAGTGGATTGAGTTTTTGTGTCTGCTGGCACATTCCTGTCTTTGCTGATCTCTAGATCAAGTGACATTGTTCATATGACAGTAATTCAGAATTCTTGCTTGCTACATTCAGTGTCCCTTCTTAATAAGGGAAGTTGGACTGGTTGGAGGTGGGGGAGGAGAAAAATAAACCACCAAACCCCAGAAACCTCTCTTTGTTGTTCAAAAGTTCAGAATATCAGAAGATGGATTTGGCAGAGTATAATACAAAAGAACTCTACTTTCCTGCTGGTTTTCAGGATGATGTCTTTTGCTTACATTCTTTCAACTTGTAGAATATTCACTTCAAATTCCCATGGGTTAGGACTTCTAACCTTGCGTCCCTGCATGGCACTGTTTAGTGGGATAAAGTCATCATCCTTACCTCCCTCTCCAGCAGCCCCACTCTCCCTTAGGGGCTCGTGCGGCAGGAGGAACAGATGTAAAGTTCAGTAGAGAAACCCAAGGCAAAAACAAAACAAAACAGATATTAGTAGAACACTGTAATTTTTAAAAACTAGCAAATCTGCAGGTCAGTCCTAGAGGTCCAATATTTGGGCCCTGGCTTGGATTGGAGATATTTTTGGTTTTGTCTTCAGCACTCTCACAGAATTCTGCCAGAGCCAACACCTGGAAGCAAAATTATTTCTTCCAAGATTTTTAAGAAATGTTCTTTGATGGCGGTGGTTGTGAGGAGGAGGAGGAGGAGGAGAGAAGCAATAACCAAAGCTTTAAAGGAATAAAAGATGGTAATGAAAGGGCTTAGTGAGCATTTACATATGCCAGGTACTGTGCTATCCTTTACCTACCTATCTCAACTAATCCTTACTATAGTTCTTCAAAGGAGGAACTGAAGGGAGGGATCCGATTTTATTGAAGGGGAAGCTGAGGTTTCAAGAAGTCGTATAAATTGTCCAATGCTACAGGCTAGTAGGTTGGAGAAATTTAAAACCAAGGATGTCTGATTTACCCAAGCTCCTAAATGGAATCATATATATTGGAAGCAATAGTGTACAATTCGAATTTTTTTTCTAACAGTCTGTGTGAGTGTTGATGTCAGTGAAATTTGTTCACTCAGTAATACCTATTTTTTTTTAGTTAAGTCTTTATTATTCAGATTATTACATTTGTTTCTCTTTTTCCCCCTCCATAGCTCCCCTCCACTGGCTCCCACCCCTCCCTCTACCCTTACTTCCCTCCCATTAACCTCATCTATAGGTGTATGATTTTTGTCCAGTCTCTCTCTGTACACCCCTCACCCCTGTCCCCCTGAGAATTATCAGTCCACTCCCTTTCTGTGCTCCTGATTCTATTATATTCACCAGTTTATTCTGTTGATCAAATTTTTAATTCACTTAATTTTTAGATTCACTTGTTGATAGATATGTATTTGTTGTTCATAATTTTTTATCTCTTACCTTTTTCTTCTTTCTCTTCTAAAAGAGTACCTTTCAGCATTTCATATAATACTGGTTTGGAGTTGGCTTTTTTTTTTTTTTATCTGTGAAGCTGTTTATTTGCCCTTCAATTCTGAATGATAGCTTTTCTGGATAGAGTATTCTTGGTTGTAGGTTCTTACTATTCATCACGTTGAATATTTCTTGCCACTCCCGTCTGGCCTGCATCGTTACTGTTGAGAAATCGGCTGACAATAGTATGGGTGCTCCCTTGTAGGTAATGAACTGTTTTTCTCTTGCTGCTTTTAATAGCCTCTCTTTGTCTTTTGCTCTTGGTATTTTAATTATGATGTATCTTGGTGTAGTCCTCTTTGGATTCCTTTTATATAGGGTTCTGTGTGCTTCCTGGACTTGTCAGTCTATTTCTTTTACCAGATGTGGGAAGTTTTCAGTCATTATTTCTTTAAATAGGTTTTCAATATCTTGCTCTCTCTCTTTTTCTGGCACCCCCACAATTCTGATGTTGGTTCACTTGAAGCTGTCCCAGAGGCTCCTTACATTATCTTCACATTTTTGGATTCTTTTTTCTTCTTGCTTTTCCAGTTGAGTGTTTTCTGATTCCTTATATTTCAAATTTTTTACTTGATTCTTGCCTTCCTCTAGTCTGTTGTTAGGTCTCTGTATAATATTTTTTATTTCAGACAGTGTATGTTTAATTTCTAGTTGGTCCTTTTTTATCTCTAGTTGGTCTTTTTCCATCTCTAGTTGGTCCCTTTTCATCTCCTCTTGGGTCTCACTAAATTTATTCATCTTTTCTAGGAGATTCTGGAAAAACCTTATAACCATGGTTTTGAACTCTATATCCAGTCATTTGTTTTCCTCCATTTCTTTTGTTTGTGATCCCTTCCCTTGTCTCGGCATTTTCACTATGCCGGGAGAACTTCTGTGTTGGATTCAGCCTTATAATACCAGACTTGCAAAACTGCAAAAGCCTCTCTGTTGAGCTTGGGAGGGATGGAGTGTCAGGGCTTAACGGACCGCCTTACCTTCTAGTCGGCCCCACTCTCCACAGCCCCAGAGTCTCACGTGACTGGGTAATCACTGGAGCAGTCCCTATGTACCCGCACGCACTCTTGCAGTACCTCTAGACTGCTGCCTTTCCGACTCCCCTGCACTCTGGGACCATATGAGTCTGGGTCCCCAGGGTTTCCCCCGAAACTGGGGTTTAGTGGACTTAGAAGTGGTGCAGTTAGGAGGCTCTGTCTCCCACCCACTCGTGAAAGCCAGCAACACAATCAGCAGTTGGTCTTCTGTAGGCAGAGGTATGCCACCAGATTTCTGCCCTTTCACAACTCCCCTAAATTTCCATGCACAACTCCCCTTTTCACAGTTCAAACTACCCCTGTATTGACCTGGGGTTTAGTGTTGTAGGATAAGTGGTTCAATGCAGTTGGGAGTCTCTGTCTCCCTCCCACCAGAGAAAACCAGCCAAGTACTCCAGCACCCGCTCTCTCCATGCGTGCGTCTCTATATCTCAGCTTTTTGCAACTCCTCTGGGTCTCCGTGAGCCCCTCCCTTTCTTTCTAGTTGTAGAATTTCCACTCATCCAGATTTCCTGTGGTTCTGGATGCTGTCCATTCTGTCTTCTAGTTGTAGTTTTGAAATCGTTGTGCGAGGCAGCAGTGTAGGTGTTTACCTATGCCGCCATCTTGGATTCTTCAGTAATACCTTAACATTGATTATGCATAGTGGGGACAATCAAAGATATGCAACATTATTCTTTTTCTCAACTTAAGTGAGAGAACATATAATCTTAAAATAAAAATTGAGAAAAGTATAAAGCAGTATATAACGAAGTGCCTAATCAGATATATAGACAAATATTACAGGGAGAGTAAGACACTGTATATTGCCAAGGTGAAGGTGGTATCTTTCTTCTGTAATATAACTATCTTTTAAACTAATGGTATATAAAACTATCTTCAGTACTATTTAAGATGTATCTTCTACAAAATGAAAACTTTGTTGATACAATCCCAATCTCAGAAATACTCTTATAACATTTGTCTCAATAGGGAATTTATCTCTAAATCCATGGAAGACTTCTAATGATACTGTTTTGCTGTTGTGTATAATAATGCAATTTCTTGAATGAGTTCAATGATTAGCATTTACTGAGTGTCTTCTATGTGATGGGCTCTGCGTGAGTTCAGTGGGATTCCCAGATGATTGAGAAGCAGTGTGTGTAGTTCAGGAGCTCAGAAAATAGGAGCACATATGTGAAAAGGGCAAGACTGGATGATGAGAGACCAGTGAAGAGTCTATTGCAACAGCTCATATGATAAGGGCCTAAACTCAACCTGAAGGCATTAGCTGGAGGGATGGAGAGATGCTGGTAAAATCAATAAATGCTAAGGAGGTAAAATAAACAGGGTTGAATGTTGATGCATTTCAGAGGAAAGTGAAGTGTCAAAGATAACCAAAACGTTTGATTGGATCATTGGTGGTGGTGTCACCAACTCACTTTTATTTTTTTGGTGGGGAGGGATTTTGTTATATACATGTTGAATTTGAGGTACTTGTTCTGAGTTGAATTGTATCCACCCAAAGATGTTGAATTCCTAACATCTAGTACCTATGGATATGACCTTCTTTGGAAATAGGGTCTTTGCAGATGATCAAGTTAAGATGAGGTTCCTATTTGGGCCCTAAGCCAATATAAATGTTGTCCTTATAACGAGGGGAAATTTGGACACAGACGACACACAGAGAGAGCGTCATGTGAAGATGAAGACAGAGATTGGAGTGATTAGCAGAAGCCAGGGAATGTCAAAGATGGCCAGAAAATCACAAAAGCCAGGGAACACATGAAGGAGAGTCTCTATCACAGCCTGCAGAAGGAGCCAGCCTTGCAGACACTTTGATCACGGACTTGTGGCAGCCAGAACTGTGAGAGAATAAGTTTGTGTTGCTTAAGTCACTCAGGTTTTTGTACTTTGTTACAGCAGCAGCCCTGGAAAACTAATACTACAGATTTTACTATCCCAAAGTGTGGTGAGTGGCAGCAAATACCTAAAAATGTGGAAGTGGCTTTGGAACTGGGTAATGAGTAGAGGTTGGAAGATTTTGGAGGTGCATGCTAGAGAAAGACTAGATTGTCTTGAAGAGACCGTTGGTAGAAATTCGGGCATTAATCAAGATTTTGGTGAGAGCTCAGAAAAAAAGAGAGGAGAGCAGTAAGAGAAAGCTTCTATCATCTTAGAGAATACATGAACAGAATGTTGCAGACATAAGAATGTTAAAAGCCATTCTGATGAGGTCTCAGACAGAAATGTTTGAACAGGAGGAAAGGTGACCCTTGTAATGAAGTCGCAGAATCGGCTGATTGTGTTCTGGTGAGTGGAAAGTAGGCTTGTAAATGATAAGCCTGGATATTTAGCTGGTGAAATTTCTCAGAAAATTTTGAAAGCACGGCCTAGTGTCTCCTTGCTGCTTATAGTCAAATGTAAGAGGGCAGAAGTAAATTGAAGAAATAACTGTTATGCAAAAAAGAAATAGAACTTGAAGATTTGGGAAATTCTCAGCCTATTTATATTGCTATTTACCAAGCACAGACCTGTGTGTATGTGTTGCAGGGGAAAAGGGGTGTCAGCGCCACCTCCTCAGTTCCAGAGGTCTTGGCCACGATCCTGGGCTCAGGGAGTGGACTGCCATCCTGGTGGGCCTGGAAGACAAAACATCAATCCATAAAGAATCCTTATAAGAACACCTTTCATTGTATGTAGTGCCCACCCAGAAAATTCAGGATAATCTCATCTCAAAACCCTTAAGTTAATCACCCCTGCAAAGACTCTTTTTCTAATTAAGGTAACACTAATACTTTTTGTTTGTAAATATACTGAGTCTAAAATATTCCTTCGATAAAAATAGCTTTAAAACACTAGAATGTATTCCTCTGCACAATATAACAAGAAGCATTGCTTTATTTTTATTAGATTTAGGTACAGCATGCCTAAATTTCAATTAAGTATTTAAAAAATCCTTTAAACTCATTAAAAAAAGGGGTTTGTAATTATGTGATATGGAAACAGAATTTGTTAAAAAATATTTTCCCCACAAATTTCCTTTGATTATTTTCACTTATTGAATTGTAATTTATGCTTGTTTTTGCCCATTCACAACTTAATTGACCCCATATACATCTCAGTTTATTAAAAGTTCACCATTAATTGAATATTATTTCTCATTTGGATTCCACAGGAATTTGGTTCATGATTGTGAAGTTTGGGGTGGTGGGTGTTGTTGGGTTGCCCATATATTATGAAAAAACATAAAGCTAAGAGACAAATTATATTTCAAGTTCATTTAGTTTTTCATAGCAGAGTCTACACGTAAGCATTTGTTCACCACATACCCATTGAGGTTTTTAGGAAGTCAGCCTGTTTACTCTGCATCTTAAGTCAAGGGTCCTATTTTTACACAGAGTTTGCCAAACCGAGTTCTACTACAGCAGTATCCTGCCAACACAAAGATTACAGGATCAGGCCCTTTGTGAGCACTCATTTGCCAAAGCTAGTGGTGTTTTATCTAGACAACCCCAACCTCCTCAGTTCATTTTGGAAACTCCATTGTTTTTATCCCATGATGACAATAAAATGGTTAAAAGAAAGAGATACAGACAGGCACCAGTGAAAGACAAACTCTGTGGCCACCACTTGGGTATTTGGAAGCGGCAGAGTTACTGTGCTTTTTGTTTTGTTTTATTTTTTTAATCAGTTATTGTTTTCGGTCACAGCAGTGCTATAGTTCACGTTGAGCTTTTCAGATACATATTTTTATGCACATTATTTCTAAAAGTCAGATTCTCCCTGATCTCTTCCCTCCCACCCCACCAAAGTACATTTTATCTTAACTACTGGCTCTTTTTGAAAAGAGTCCTAAAAAAATTTTGATAATTGCCAATAATGAAGGTTGGAGTTTTTCCTCCCTATATGACTACATTATGGTTATGTTTTGCTAGAGGGAAAAAAGTGATCTGTCGCCTTATACTTAGTAAAAATCAGAGAGGCCAGTGCCTGCATTTATAGTTTTGCCTGTATGTTTACTACGTATCTGTAAAAGATGCAAGCACTAGAAGCTGCTTCTTTATAATATTCAGTATATGTGGAGGGGTGAATTTCACGAAAGGAGAAACTGGGATGAGCCCCTCCCACTTCTGACAGTGGCCTGTGAAGAGCAGGATACCAGACTTTCAGCAAGCGGGGGTCACGGTCTGCTGTTTTTCCTGGAGTGCCTCTATGCTGGGTGGATCTTTTTCACTTGGTCTGGCGAAGTCATCAGATTCTATTAGAGAATCCAGACTGGGTGGCCTTCATTCAGCACGCCAGGCAAGAACTGTGGGTGAATTTCCAGAAGCGGTTGCTCAGTTCTACCTCTATGAGAAATGGAGAAGGTTCATGCTGCCTTGGGGGAAGGGATGGGGAATTGGGGTACGGGGGAAAGGATATCTGATGCCTTCTGATGAAGTCAGATTCTGCTCAGAGGAGCAAGGACTCAGCCCATGTAGGAAGGTGCCACATCTAAGTGTCTCTTAGATAGTACAGCCATGATGGACCCTGAATTATGTGTGGAAAAAGAGGAATTACGTAAAGATATTCTTTTTGTTGGTTAACAAAGGCTCTACACCAAGGAGAACACTGAATGGGTGTGTCATCTGCATAGTGTGAACAGTTTGTCATAGGGAACTTCTCAATATGTGACTTCTGACTTAAAGGCCATGTAATTCCCAGGAGAAAGCCACTCCCTTCAATCACATGAGCTAGAGGAACCCAGAAATAATCAGCATCTTGAACATGGGAAGATAAGCCAGTATAAACCATCAAGAATAACAATGATGGTAAACTGTCAAAGACTGACAGCTGTCAGAGGGGAGGTCGCTTGGGGGACTAGATGAAAGGTGAAGGGATTAAGAAAAAATATATATATATGGATGGATGGATAAAAAATATATATATGGATGGATGGATGGATAGATAGATAGATAGATAGATAGATGGATAGACACACAACAAATAGACACAGACAATAGTATAGTATGATAGCCAGAGGGAAAGGGGTGGAAGGTACATTGAGATGGTCAAAGGTGAGCAAAATGGAAGCAAAAAGAAACTTTGCTTAGGGTCCTGGGTATACAATGTACTGTTCAGATGATATTTTATTGAGTTGTACACTTGAAACCTGTATGGTTTTGGGAACCAATGTCACTGGGAGCCTTATAGTCTGAAGATAAATGGATAAAATAATGCAGGTGATTAGGGAAAGGTCAAATAGAATATGTGAATGCAATAAGTGCCTTTTTTAATTGTTTTTAAGACTGTTCAATAATACATGGCTAATGATGTTACAATGTGCATTACAATCAACTAGACTTGCTCTAATCCTATATAATAAAGAGGTAGTATGCAAATTGACTGTTATTCCAACACACAAGATGGCCACCTCCATATGTTCCAAGATGGCTGCCACATGAGGACACAAGATGGCCACCAAAAGATGGCCAGCAGGGGAGGGCAGTTGTGGGTAATCAGGCCAGCAGGGGAGGGCAGTTGGGAGCGACCAGGTCAGCAGGGGAGGGCAGTTGGGAGGGACCAGGCCAGCAGGGGAGGGTAGTTTGAGGGGACCAGGCCTGCAGGGGAGGGCAGTTGGAGGTGACCAGGCCAGCAGGGGATGGCAGTTGGGGGTGACCAGGCCTGCAGGGGAGGACAGTTAGAGGTGACCAGGCTGGCAAGGGAGGGCATTTAGGGGTGGCCAGGTCAGCAGGGGAGGACAGTTGGGGGCAACCAAGCCTGTAGGGGAGGACAGTTAGGGGCAACCAGGCCTGCAAGGGAGGGCAATTGGGGGAGACCAGACCAGCAGAGAAGGGCAGTTGGGGGTGACCACGTCTGTAGGAGAGGGCATTTGGGGGGGGGACCAGGCCAGCAGGGGAGGACAGATGGGGCAACCAGGCCAGTAGGGGAGGGCAATTGGGAACGACCAGGCCTGCAGGGGAGGACAGTTAGAGGTGACCAGGCTGTCAAGGGAGGGCAGTTAGAGGTGGCCAGGCCAGCAGGGGAGAGCAGTTGGGGCAACAAAACCTATAGGAGAGGACAGTTAGGGGTGACCAGGCTTGCAAGGGAGGGCAGTTAGGGGTGACCAGGCTGGCAGGGAAGGGCATTTAGGGGCAATTGGGCTGGCAGGGGAGCAGTTAGGCATTGATAAGCCTGGTTAGGGGGTGATCAGGTTGGCAGGCAGACGCAGTTAGGGGCAGGCAGGCGAGCAGTTGTGAGTCCTGGGTTGTGAGAAGGATCCCAGATTAGAGAGGTGCAAGCTGGGCTGAGGGACACCCCTCCTGCATAAATTTCATGCATCAGGCCTCTTGTAAGACAATAATTTACAGCCTAGCTGGTGTGGCTCAGTGGTTGAGCTTCGACTTATGAACCATGAGGTCACAGTTGATTCCTGGTCAAAGGTACATGCCTGGATTGTGGGCTGAATCATTAGGACAGGGCATGCAGCAGAGAGCCCATTAATGATTCTCATCATTGAGGTTTCTATCTCTCCTCCTTCCCCCTTCCTCTCTCTGAAGTAAATTTAAATATATATATATATATATATATATATATATATATATATATATATTTAAAAGACAATAATTTGCAATTAAATAGTTTCTGCAAACAGTGCTAAAATTTTGCAAGGTTTGGAAGTTTTTAGAAAAGAAGTGAATATTATATTTTTTGCATTTGGCATTTGAACTTTTTCACAAAACTTGTTTACATAGATAAAACATAAGTGTCAGAACATCTGGCAGTTCCTCAAAAGGTTGAACATAGAATTTTCACATGTCCCAGCATTAGGTATGAGTAAAAATGTGTTCACATAAAACTTGCACATGAAATGTCCATAGCAGCATAATAGCCCAGAAGTGGAAACAACCTACATATTATTAATGGATGAAATAGAAAAATAAAATATAGTGTAATCATAGAAAAGAATATTATTTAGCTATAAAAATAAAGTTCTGGTGCATGCTTCAACATGGGTGAACCTTGAACATATGTTAAATAAAACACAAGATGATTCTATTCATACAAAATATCATAATAGACAAATCTATAGATACAGAAAATACATTAGTGGTTGCTAGGGGCTGGGCAGTACAGCAGCTGGAGGATTGTAATGGGTGTTTTATTTCTTTCTGGGGTGATGACAATGTCCTCAAATGGATTAGAGTGATGGTTGTACCATTCTGAATATTCTAAAAACCGTTGAATTTAACACTTGAAGTGGGTGAATTGTATGGTATTGTGAATATCACACCATAAAGCTAGTTCTCTCAAAAAAAAAAATGTCAGTCCATCCCTATCAGAATTTTCATAGAGAATAATTGGCATTCAAATGAATAATATTTTACAATGTAATGTAGGTAGCATCTGCAAGTTAAAAGAAAAAAGGCTGAGAAATGGTAGCTATAACCTAGGAGAGACTGGTGATGTCTTTTCCAGGGTACTCTGGAATCCCCACTAAATGGAACCTGCTGACGCATGCTTTGTGCCACATAGAAGAACAAGTGCATATTATCACACTCTCTGGCATGCGTTTCATTCTGCGCTCCACATGAAAAATATTGCCCTGGTCAGGTTTGATTACTTTATTATATGTTCACCTCAGAGTGCAAACATCCTGTGGGAAAACCATTTCCAACTAGAGGAAACGAATTATGAATGTGGTAAAGAGAGAGTAATAAGTCAGATATGGTTTAAACGGAATATGTAAGAACAAATACCTTAATAAACAAAATCAGCTTAAACCAACAAAAAAGCAAAAACAAAACATAACACATCTGGGAGGAGGTGTTTCCCGAGATGTGGAAAAGCACTGTGCATGGTCCCCTTTCTCAGATCTTGCATACCACCTAGAGAACTGCCGTCACTGTGTGTTTGAGACCCAGTGGCATGATTTCAGGATATCGTTTCTGACAACTCTAAACTTCTTGCTTTAAGGTAGTATGGAAATATTATTTGTTAATTTCATTTGTATATAAATAAGTATTTTTTCAAATAAAAGTTGTTTTCCCATTGAGGAAATACAGTTTTCTTGATTTTTATACCTATATTTATACTTAACATTTTCTTTCCCCTCTGAATCCCGTTCTCCACTCTCCCCCTCTTCCCTCCATAAAAAACAAAACAAAACAAAACAAAACAAAATATTGCTCCAAACAAAATTGAGATTAGCAGGATTGGAAGCCACTTCTCAAAAATAAATTCGCTTTTTACGTGAAATGTAGATATGGTCTTAAATTGTCTCTCTGCAGGCTTTATTAACTGTACAGATGGTATATTATTTTTAGGTTTGGCTGCCATTTTGTCAGCACATTCACCTGCCACATCTGTTTCACTGGGCGAGCCCCTGGCTCTAGATTCTAGACTCCACCTCACAGTGACCCCAAAAATGCAGCATAAACATCTTTGCTTGGTTTTAATCTGAAAAACTGAAAGACATTTCATACATAATACTATTCAATATATGGTTATGCACAGTGTGTATATATAATTTATACATAAAATACATATACTGAGGACACTTGCTTGTTACTTTTTTTTTTTCCTGATAATGGTGTTTGATCAAAGGGTTTGATGAGCACTCTTTTCTTTGCCTTCTTCTCCCCATCATAGCCCTTATCCTTAGACTCGAGCTCCATGATTCAATTTTACTGGCTCCCCTTCCCCTCACCCTGTTTCATTAGGCTGAGAGAATACAGACACGTATCTGGAGCCAAGGATACCTTAGGGTTCACAAACTAACACATTCCCATGAAAACCTGTGAGGACAGCCACACTTCCAGAGCCAACTATTCTTAACCACTATTTCAATAGAAGGCCCGAGAGGATGCTTAAATAAAAAGTAAGAGTGGTTTTACTTTACTAACCAAGAGACATGAAAATGAAATCCAAGGTAATTGAGTTTCTTTTGGGTTGACCTTTGGTTCCTTTCAGCCATGAGAAAATTGATGTATCCATTTCTCCAGATTTGGAGATTTTAATCAATCATTTAACTTCAATCTGAAAATACTTGAAGTTAGTTAAATATTCATGAAGTACATACTATGTTTTAGGTATTGTGTGGAAAAATCAAAATATTTGTTCATTAAGAGCTTTTAGCTCAATGATGTGAACTGACTAAAAAAAAGAGCTCACAAAGCAGTTGGAAAGAGAATATGCATATATAGAATATATATATATATATATGTACACATACATACAGGGAAGGGCAAAAGTAGGTTTATAGTTGTATGAGAAAGAGTTTATTCTTATGTTATTATTTATTTCTTACTGTTATTTATTCATATTACAACTATATTACAACTTTTTTATTCGTGCATACACACACACACACACACACACACACACACACACACACAAATAATCCAACAATCAGGGTTGTATATGAGACAGCCTTGATTTATCAGTAAAAAGAGATGACACTTCCACCAGCAGGTAATGACAAAATAAACTCTTGCAATGACTTTCAGCTTTCTGTGAGATGGCTCTGGAATTATGTAGGGGAGCTGATATTAAAGGTCCTAAGAGCTTGAAGAAAGCAGAGGTCACTCTGGGCTGGAGTGCTCAGGAAAGTGTCATAAGCAAGATGAGACTTGAACTCACATTGGAGAAGCAGTATCCATGACGAGCAAAGGGCAGGAACACACAAAGCCTTCCTTACTGAAGGGGGCTGGGTGCTAGACCTGTGCTAAGCATTGGTGTGTGTTTTCTTATTCGGTGCTTCCAGGTCCAGTTATTTGCCCAAGGTCATGGCAGTCAAGTCCCAGAGGCGGACTTCTGCCTATACATCTATCCATGAGGCCGGGATCCTGTCCTAGATGGGGACAGGGGAGCTGTTGGACATCAGCCTAGAAGTCTGGATGCTGTCACATAATGGAAGACATACTACAACCTCTGTTTTAAAAGCATTAGCTCTGTTGCAGTTCATAAAATGGATTCCTGATTCAAATCTTTGTATTGGAAGAAAGGAAAGATTTGAATCAGGAATACTTGTGAGATGATCTATTGCTAGTTTGAGGTAAGCAATGAAGAGGTGATGATAAGATTTCCAAATAGAAGAATCTATAGAGTTGGACTCATCCATAAGGAATTTAGGAGAGAAGTCAGAACTGAAAATAAAGATTCAAATGCCTTTTATATAGACATCATAATTAAAGACATGAACTTATAACCTGGCTCTGATGGAAATATGTGGAAATGGAAAATCAGAGAGCCACAATGTGAATACAGAGGAAAGAAAGTGGCAGCCTACCTTTTCTTTTTTTAATATATTTTTATTGATTTTAGAGAGGGAGGGAGAGGGAGAGAACGCTAGAAACATCATGATGAGCGAATCATTGATTGGCTACCTCCTGCATGCCCCACACCAGGGACTGAGCCTGCAACCTGGCTATGTGCCCTACCGGAGAATCAAACCGTGAGCTCCTGATTCGTCCACACTCAACTACTGAGCCTCTGTAGCCAGGCAGCAGCCTACCTTTCACTTTGTAATCTCTTCTTCCCTTTCTGTCTCAGTCTCTGGCTTATTCCTCAGATACCCCCAGCATTGAAGAATACAGCATTAGCATACAGGCTTAGAATCCCTTTTCATTTCCCAATGATGGTCATCAGAAGCAATGTTTTTTATTAGAGTCTAGAACTTCGTTTTAAGAGAATGAAGTGATAGAAGAGATTAGAATGCTGGAACAGACTAGACATTTTACCACTACTCCTAGTTCAAGACTCTATTGAAGTATTATATTTCTCTGCCACTTTACCCTCCCTCCTGGACCTCCAGCACAGTGGTCACCGACCTTTTGGACCTCAGGGACCACCAGTGGTGACTGCTGCTCCAGCAGATGTGGGTCCCTCCTTTTTGGTGCCCCAGTACCACTCATCCATTCTTTTATTATGGCATTCATTGTTTCAAATTATAATGTTTGTAATAGTTATCTGTTCTGTAGACTCTGTGCAACTTGAAGGGAGAGATTTTGGACTCATTCCTCTTCATCCTCGTACCTGACACAGATAGATGTTTAAGAAATGTTTGTTAACTAATTGTTCTTCCAACCCCCCTGAGGAATTTTTTTTTTACAAATCTGTGTAAGGAGCATCCCTAGTTTTCAAACATATTGACTGAAATGAAATTGTTCTTCTGACTTTTAGAGCATTTGACCAATTACATTAACCCAAGAGATATTATTGGATGTTTTCCTGTTAACAGCTACAACTATATAAATAAAATATTATTTGTCCCAAAGTGAGCTTTTATTGGGGCACGTTCACTGGCAATAGGAAAATAAAAACATGAGGTAGAGTAGGCATCACTTTGGTTGGTATATATGCATATGGAGAGTGTCCTCCTGTGTCTATTCCCAAGAATGCCCTAAGCTACAATCTGTGCCCCGTGGAGGACAAGGACTGTGTCTCCTTTGCTCACTATTACATACACAGAGTCATGTACTACCACAAACACTTCCAAATGAGCACAGCATTAATGATTAAGTCCAGTGTTTCCCAAAGTATGTTCTTCAAAATAGTCTCCAAAGATGGTCCTTAAAAAATGCCCTTATGATCTTGTCAGTGTAGAAAAAGCTTCATGGCATAGCCTTCTGTGTAGATGTACAGCATACATTGCACAACAAATTGTATGTAGTATTTTAAAATGACGCCCTACTGTAGGAAGCCTGTTTAACTTAGTCTAATCCACCATTTCCCAGAAGCATTATGTAATTGTGAGTAGTTTAACCTTTCTAAAATTCAGGTATTTGATATGTACAGCAGTGATGGTAAAATCTATGGTGTATAACTCAAGAAATGTTGGAAAGATCCAATGTATTTACACATGTGAAAATGTTTTTAGGTACAACTCTATTCAAATGAAGGTAGTATTAGTACTGTTTCTTAATTATTATTAGGAACTGTATGTGCTGTTCTCCAAATAGATGAATTTATGGTATGTGAATTATACCTCAAATAAGATAGCTAGATGATAGGTAGGTAGGTAGATAGATAGATAGATAGATAGATAGATAGATAGAATTGGAAAAGTGGAGAAGAAAAATAATTTATGCTTGTAAAGACTGTGAGGTTTAAAAAATTTGAATTGTTGTGGCTATTAGAATGTGATTCTCTCATATCTGTGTTCCAGGTTTTCTCTCCCTTACTAGCCTAGATACCTATTTCCACTCATTTAATAATTTATTTATTCATTCATTTATCTAACATATACTTAGTAAGCATTGAAGATGATGTACCGTTTTTATTAGTATAGACATATGAACAGTGAATATGAAGAAAACAAAATATTTCTTTTTTAATTTAGTAAGTCTTTATTGTTCAGATTATTACAATTGTTCCTCTTTTTTCCCCCCATAGTTCTCCTCCACCTGGCTCCCACCCCTCCCTCTGCCCTTATCTCCCCCTCATTGTCCTCATCCATAGGTGTATGATTTTTGTCCAGTCTCTCCCTGGACCCCCCTCAACCCCCCCCCCACTCTCTTTCTGTGCCCCTGATTCTATTATATTCACCAGTTTATTCTGTTCATCAGATTTTTAATTCACTTGATTTTTAGATTCACTTGTTGATAGATATGTATTTGTTGTTCATAATTTTTATCTTTAACTTTTTCTTCTTCTTCCTCTTCTTAAAGAGTACCTTTCAGAATTTCATATAATACCTGGTTTGGCGTTGATGAACTCCTTTAGTTTTTTCTTATCTGTGAAGCTCTTTATCTGCCCTTCAATTCTGAATGATAGCTTTGCTGGGTAGAGTAATCTTGGTTGTAGGTTCTTGCTATTCATTACTTTGAATATTTCTTGCCACTCCTGTCTGGCCTGCATAGTTTCTGTTGAGAAATCAGCTGATAGTCCTATGGGTGTTTCCTTGTAGGTAATTAACTGTTTTTCTCTTGCTGCTTTTAATATTCTCTCTTTGTCTTTTGCTCTTGATATTTTTATTATGATATGTCTTGGTGTGGTCCTCTTTGGATTCCTTTTGTTTGGGGTTCTGTGCACTTCTTGGACTTGTAAGCCTATTTCTTTCACCAGGTGGGGGAAGTTTTCAGTCATTATTTCTTCAAATAAGTTTTCAGTATCTTGCTTTCTCTCTTCTCTGACACCTCCATAATTCTGATGTTGGTATGCTTGAAGTTGTCCCAGAGGCTCCTTACACTATTTTCACATTTTTGTATTCTTTTTTCTTTTTCAGTGGAGTGTTTTTTGTTTCTTTGTGTTTCAAATCTTTGACTTGATTCTTGCGTTCCTCTAGTCTGCTAATAGGTCTCTATATAATATTTTTTTATTTCAGTTAGTGTATGTTTAATTTCTAATTGGTCCTTTTTCATCTCCTCTTGGGTCTCACTAAATTTATCCATCTTTTCTAGGAAATTCTTGAAAAACCTTATAACTGTGGTTTCGAACACTATATCTAGTTGCTTGTTTTTCTCCATTTCTTTTGTTTGTGATCTGTTTTTTGTCTCTGCATTTTGCTGCTTCCCTTAGTTGGTAGAGTAGCTTTGTGTGCTAGGTGTCCTATATGGCCCAGTAGCTCCGTCTCTCCAGTTAGCTGAGGTAAACTCTTTTGGTGCACCCCTTTGTGGACTGTGTGTTCAGCCTTGTTGTAGTTAAGACTTGATTGTTGTTGGTATCACTGGGGGGAATTGACCTCCAAGCCAATTAGTTATGAGGATCACTTGTTTCTATGCCAGGAGAATTTCTGTGCTGGAGTCAGCCTTATGATACAAGACTTGGAAAAATTGCAAAAATTTCTGTGTTTAGCTTGGATGGGGCAGAGTCTCAGGGCTGAGCAGACAGCCTTGGCTTCCTGTCAGCCCTGCCCTATGCGGCCCCTGGGTCTCAGTGTCCCTCACTGCAGTCCTCTCTGAGCGCACTTGCGCTGGCGTACTTCCAAACCTCTGCCATTCTGGTTCCCTTGAGTTTCCGTGTGCTCCGGGGACCCATATGTGTCTGGGTCCCTAGGGACTCGCCCGAAACTGGGGTTCAGTGTAGTCAGAACTGGATTTTAGCATAGTTGGGACATTCTGTCCTTTCTTCCAGCAGCACAATCAGTAGTCAGTCCTCTTTGTGTGCATTTGCGCGCACCTCCAGACCTCTGCCTTTCGCTGCTCCCTTAAGTTTCTGTACACTCCTCCCTTTTCACAACAGTTCAGACTCCCCCTGTCTGAGTCTCACCTGGATCTGGGCTTCAGTGCAGTCAGGAGTTTCTGTCTTCCTCCCACTAGAAGAAGCCAGCCAGGCACTCAACCGCCCGTCCTCTCCACATGTGTGTATCTGTACCTCAGCTTTTTTCAGCTCTTCTGAGTCTCCATGAGCCCCTCTCTTTACTTCTAGTTGTAGAATTTCCACTCAGCCAGCTTTTCTGTGGTTCTGGATGATGTCTGTTCTGTCTTTTAGCTGTAGTTTTGAAATTGTTGTGCGAGGCAGCAGTTTAGGTGTTTGCCTATGCCACCGTCTTGGTTTCTCCTCCAAAATATTTCTTAAGTTGTTCATGGTTTTGAGGAAAAGGCATACATGGAAACAAATAGTTATAAAACAGTGAAGAATGTACTGGTGTGGAAGTATGCACAAATAATATTGGGATGAGGGTTAATTCCTCAGAGCAAGGGCATTGTCAGAGGTGGGTAGAGAAGTTTGAGTGGATCTTGAAAATGTTTTCCAGATAGACAAGGCTGCCAGTTAGGGCAGCCAGTACCTGTCCAAAATTATTATCTCTGCTTCCTTTATTATTCCTTTCTGCCAGTTATTCCCTAACTTGCCATAATCATAGCTATGTTTCCTAACTCTGAAGTTATTTTTTTCTTCTGTGGCTATTCAAAGAGATTCAATGAAAGTTTGTAGATGTGGGGTGATTGGGACTTTATGGAATGAAAACTTTTGATCTTTAGTTGCATCTTCCTTTTTTCATAAAGTGCAGCTAAAGTTGATATATAAATCTTTAAAGTATTGAAAGTAAAATGACAAATGTTCACTTAAGATTTTAATATGTTTAAAAATAATAAATAATTGACCGAATGCAAAGTATATTAAAATTTGGAATGAATTTTAGCTTCATGACATAGCACCCCTTTGTATTTAAGGCTAAACTATCAACATAGAAGAAAAGTTAGAAAAAGTAAATTATTAATTCATCTTTTAGCCTGTGTGTTGTAATAGCATGAGGTCCATACTGGCACTCCAACTTTACAACATCTGAAACCACTCATGTATACTTTTTTATATCCAATAGTATCTGTATGACCAAATTAATTCCTTTTTACATTATTTAAGAATATGGCTTTTATATTACAATCTAGCACATATGTCATCTTATCCCCTTTATAATTGTTTTAAAAGTTAAACTCAAAATATATCCAAGAGTTCAAAGTTAAAGTATAAGTGACTATATACATGTAACATATGTGTGTAGAGTATATTTCTTCAGAAATATGTGCGCTATGGATGATAGTTCAAGCTTTAAGTTCTACTTTCCTTAGTCTGTTTTATTAGTTGCCAGAGAAATATTAGGGATTTAAAAAAACCTGACAATTTGTAGCTCTAATAATCCATGAGATAAATTAATAGATGCAAAAGATCTTAGAAAAGTATCTGGCATCTGGTAAAGGCTCAGTAAAAATGTCAGCTATTGTCATTACTATTATTTTTCCAAAGACTTTGCTTTTAATTCAAATACTGTCACATGAAGTATCACCATCTGGGTTGACTCAAGCCACTTATCCAAATCAGAATAAAACTTTCAGCCCTGGAGTCATTTCCTGTCCTTTCTAATTGTACTTGGGAATATACCAAAGAGAGATAACTCGACCAGCTATCAACTGAGCAAAGGATTGCAGGTTCCTTATTCCATGTGTGTGTACATGTACCGCCATCACAGTGAAAACCAACTTGAGAGTCTGAGACAAAAGAGACTACAGAAATAGATTTGAGAAAAAGAATCCAGTTTAAGTGGAGAGTCATGGGACAGGTCAAAATGGGCAGGGAAAAGAATTTTGGAGAAATGAAAATGCTGTGCAGGTGGCCACCCTGAAGCTAATTTAACTTGGGTCATCTATGATCTCTTCCAGCTGTGAACATGTGCATTGTGGCCCCCTGGTCCAGATGTTCTTTCTTGGTCTTTATGTTGCATAGCACATAAAATTGAAACAGGATTGGAATTTAATTCTAGGCCTTTCACAGTCCTATCATCAATATTTAATGGAGCTGGTCTCTGAAAATATAGAGTCTTGATAAGAGAAGCCCTGGTTTGGGCCAAGATAACCTACCATATCCTCTGATTTCTCCAAAGTGACTGCTGTCTCCTTTCCTCCACTGCCCCATTACCTCCATCTCTGATTTTATTCTCCTCAGAGAATTGCTTCTCATTTTAGAAGCTCCTAGGTCATGTAATTGTGTGGTTATTTCTAGTTATGAGCTAGAAATCGCTGAAAAACACATGTTGTATCACTTACCTTTTTATGGCAAAATTAATTGACAGATATTTATTGAGTAATGCGCTAGGTATTTCAACATTGGTGATTCCATCAGCCATATGAGGGATACAAATAAAATATAAAACATAGACCCTGGCCTCAGGGAATTTGCAGTCAGATTGTGGAGGAAAGGTGAACACATGTAAGAGCATCAGAAAACAATACAAACTCTTCCATAACTGTTTAGAGGAAAACAACGTGCCTCTGTGTATTATCTACCTCTGGTTGTGACTTTGGGTTCAGGCAACTCCCAGATAGGCTGGAAGTTAGCCCTGAAACTACCAACTGAACACAGAGGAGACCTATGTAATTGTCTAGAGAAAAACTACATTTATAGTGTAGGATCCCAAATCTAAATTTTATTTTTCCCTTTATTACCTGAAAAATAAACATATCTAGTTAGGAAAGACCCCTTTCTCAAGCTAGTCTCTGGCAGAGCAGAATTATAATCACTAAGTAGGGCTCTTTCATGAAGTCAAGTAACTTAACCAAGAAGCAGTGTTCCAACAAAGAGTTGATGGCTAGCTGGACATTACATATTTTGTAGCAATAGTCTGGCTGACATAATTATGCATATTAGTCACGGATTCTGACTTAAATTCTCCCCAAAGACAACACACACACACACACACACACACACACACACACACACACACAACCAAAGAAAGGTGAACAGTTATAAAGAATACCTGACTTCAAAAAATCCAACTAGAGTCTTTTGTGGACACTTGCTGTGAGTAATAGATGAAGAGTCTAGACTTAAGTCCAAATTTCTGTTATTTGTTATCATAAACAAGAGTGCAGAGTTCCAGGAAATTCTTCAGACTGACCCATCAAAATAATAGTCATTATATTTCAACATTCTTGCATGTTGAAAACAAATGAGTTTCTTCAACTTATGTGTAGAAGGTTATTCAATATATGCAATATTCAGAATTTGTATAGCTAGGAGATTTTTAAAAAGGAGGCAAAATTATTTATATATAATTTATACATATAAAGTAAATTAACTTATCATCCTTTTTCTAATTAGAAGTTCAACTCAGTAACATTTTAGTGAACATTGATAGAATGTTAATTATGTGTGAGAGAGTGTGCCAGGTGCTAAAATCTTTAAGAAGCTCAGAATCCAGTTAGGGAAGTATAAGTAAAGAGAATAATTATATCAAGAATAAATGCTAAGTAAATATTTTTAAAAAGCTGCTAGTTAAATCAAAATGCCATCATACATATGTTAGAATGGCTGTTATTCACAAGACAAGTACTAACAAGTGTTGGAGAGGGTGTAGGTAAAAGGGAACCTTCCTTCACAGCTGAACTAGCCATATGGAAAACGTATGGAGGTTACTCAAAAGATTAAGAATAGAGTTACCATATAACACAGATACCCCTCTTTTGAGTATCTGCCTGAGAAATTTGAAAATATTTATTTGCAAAGACATATGCATCCCTATGTCCATTGCAGCATTATTCATGGTGGCCAAAACATGGAAATAACCAAAGTGTCCTTCAATAGATAATTGGATAAAGAAGATGTGATACATATATACAATGGAATATTACTCAGTCATAAGAAAGATGAAATACTACCATTTGCAACAACATGGATGGACCTTGAGAATAGTATGCTAAGTGAAATAAGACAGAAAAAGTTAAGAATCATATGATTTCACTCATATGTGGGATATAAAACTGAAAGCAACAAATGAATGAACAAACAAACAAAAATTCATAGATACAGACAGCAGTGTGATGGTTACCAGAGGGAATGGAAGGGGTAGTAAAGGATAAAGGGGGGTCAAGTATATGGTGACAGAAGATGATTTGATAATGCAATGTGAAGATCATGTATCATGGAAATGTACACTTGAAACCTACATATTCTTATTAATGTCACCTCAATAAATTTAATAAAAATCAAAAAAAGTTGCTAGTCAAGATTAGGGAAGTCAATGAGACAATAGGCAAGGATTGACATTCAAAGCTGAGCAAATGATATGAGCATCGGCCTTGGAGAAGGAGCCAGATAGTGCATTTCTTCTGGGAATGGCAAGTGGTTTGGCTCACCTGGGGGATGTGTACATGGCTAGTATGAGAGTATGAGAGATGAAGCTGGAAAAAATTGTTTAGTGCAAACATCATTCCCAAATCAGTGGGAATGATGTTTGCATTAAAAGCCATCTGATGGAGTCTGTAGGGAATGGGTAGCCACTGTGTGATTGTGGGGGAGAGTGAGCTTCAAATGTGAGCTTTGGGAAGATAATTCTGTTGGCAGTAGGAGTAGGGAAGTGATTAGAGAGGAGGTATCTGAAATAGGGATTTGAGTTTGACAATACATTGCATCATACTTGGCGGGAGATGGTGGCCATTTGAGCAGATCAGGGCAGTGACAAAGACCTGTCTTGATGGCCAAAAGAGGCCTCGGAGAGCAAGAATGGGCCATGTGTGAATGCTCAGATAATATAGAAAATGAGAGAGAGAAACACAGACAGCAATCCAGATCTAGTTCATACTTGGTTATGGAGATTTGTCATGAAAATACTGTGTACTACGTTTATATTTCTGAATCATTCTCAGTCATTAGTCATTATTGGTTTATATTTTTAAAAATGTCTACAGTTTTAAATGTTGTGTATGTTCTTTATTTCTTGCATTTTCAAATGATACTTTGAATTGCTTTTCAGTTTTTGGCATATTTCACAGTAGGTCTGCTTTTGGTATATTTCACAGTTTATCAGTAGAAATCATATATTCTAATAATTTCTATTCTATTTTTTCCAGCCAGTGAGTATTGTTTAATAATTTATGGATAATATTTCAGGGATGTTCTATTTTTAAAATATATTTTATTGATTTTTTATAGAGAGGAAGGGAGAGGGATAGAGAATTAGAAACATCGATAAGAGAGAAACATCGATCAGCTGCCTCCTGCAAACCCCCTACTGGGGATGTGCCCGCAACCAAGGTACATGCCCTTTACCAGAATCGAACCTGGGACCCTTCAGTCCACAGGCTGACACTCTATCCACTGAGCCAAACCGGTTTCAGCATGATGTTCTATTATTAGTAATAATAACGATGGCCTCATATTTGTGTAATGATTCCTCTTGGGGTATGAATTTGATTTTTGCAGTAGACTTTGCAAGGTACTTGGCTCTCCTCTTCTCCTTTCTTTTCTATCTTAATTATATTTAGAAGATTACCAGGTGTCATAAGTATATCTCTTCTTCAGCATTTTAATAAGCAGGACAACCCAGATTGGCTCTGATGATCAGACCAGGCCTGTAAAGCCTTTTGTTGTCTTCTAGAACTGATTAGCTTCTGCGCTGAGCAACTGCTTAACTTCAGGGCGTCCTGGGGATGCCAGAATCTTCTAAGAAACCAGTGGTTCCGTTACCACAGGGGTCTCAGAGGAGAAACTGACAGCAGCCCTCAAAGAGCTTTCAGACCATATTGAGTTTCTTGGGCTTGTATCAGTCCTGCCTTAAAGGAAGCTGCAAGCATCCTTGGTTGGGGTAGGAAACCAAAATACAGACAGCCTTTCTAAAGTGCTGAGTTTCCAAGTACAAGGAAAAAGGGGCTCCTCCTTGGAACTGAATGTTAAATTTGAAAAATGAACCTTGGCTGGTGTTTCTCAGTGGTTACAGCATTGGCCCACCCACCAAAGGGTCACAAGTTCAAGGGCATATCCCTGGGTTGCAGATTCTATCCCCGGCCCTGGTCAGGTGCCTGCGGGAGGCAACCAATCTCACATAAATGTTTATTTCACTCTCTCTCTTTTCCTCCCTTCCACTCTCTCTTTAAAAAATCAATGGAAAAAATCTCCTCTGGTGAGGATTAACAACAACAAACATTTTTTAAAATTATCTGAGTGCAGCCAGTTCTGCTGTCATGCAACAAACCGCCTTCCTAAAAGCCATCACATGTGCAAAACCATATGCGATGAAAACCATGGGCTTATGGAAAAAGGGGCACAAAACTAAAAAACAGTGCCAGCAACAGATTTAAATAAGCGATAAGGTCTTAATAAACATGTCAGCACAGTTTTACATGTTAAATAACTAAGCAATATATAGATAATATAATAAACTTCATCCTGAAAAGTTTACTTGAGGAGGGAAGCACCAGAAGGTACTCAACTAGTGAGTTTTTGTGAAGGGATGGAAGGAAGGTTATATCTGAAATCAGACTGGAAAGTTCTAAAGCCAGAGCAGGTGGGTGTGGCTCATAGCAAACAATGAACTGAGGTAGCTGGTTGGTATTTCAAGTTCATGTGTGTGTTTTGTGAATTCTAGCGTGGCTCAGTTCAGATGGATGAAGTTTTCTATATTCACTGTTAGTTCCAGAAGAAATGGTGCATAAGCAAAAAATGAAATTCATGTTATGCTCAAATCGTTCCCTAAACCTATCAAACGGGTTGGAAGGAACTTATATTTTCAAAACAAGCAATATAGCAGAACTGACTGTAATCTTACTATTTATTTATTTTTACCCTTTTAAAATCTTTATTGTTGAGAGTATTACAAATGTGCCTCCTCTTCCCCTTCTTGTTCCCCACTGCCCAGTTCCCACCCCCACCCCAGGCCTTCCACCATTCTATGGTTTGTGTTGATGGGCAATGGATACATGCATATAAATTCTTAGTGAATCTCTTCCTGCCCCCTCCCCCTTCCCCTCTGAGATTTGTCAGTCTGTTCCATGTTTCCATGCCTCTGGCTCTACTTTATTCATCAGTTTATTTTGTTCATTAGATTCCACATATAAGCGAGATCATGTGGCATTTGTCTTATTTAGCTTAGCATAATCATCTCCAGGTTCCTCCATACTGGCTCAAAGGGTACTAGTTCTTTTTTTTTACAACTGCATAGTATTGTGTAAATGTACCACAGTTTTTTATCCATTCATCTACCGATGGGCACTTGGGCTGTGACCCTTTATTTTTTACTTAAGCACACTGAGACCCAGGCTAATGAGGTTTGTTGCCAGGATAGTAGCTGAGCTGAGTGTGGACTCCTAGACACCAATCTCTTTTTGTAGTAGGAATATCCACCATACTTTGTTGCCTCTTTTGCTATATTTTATAAATCCCTGATATTGTTATTGTTATTGCTGATAACATTATTTTAGTACTTAATTTTTAAAATTGATTTGAGAGAGAGAGAGAGAGAGAGAGAGAGAGAAGAAGAGAGGGGGAATAGAAAAAAACAACTTGCTGTTCCACTTATTTATGCATTCATTGATTGCTCCTTGTATGTGCCCTGACTGGCAATCAAACCTGCAACTCTGGCATATATTGGGACGACATTCTAACCAACTGATCTACCCTGGTAGGGCCTAGTACTTAATTGTTTTAATGTAGATTCCAGAACTAGCTCTTTAATGTAGATACCAGCACTTGACCTAATATCTGGAACTGAATACTAGTAAATATTTGTTAGTAAATGAATGAATAAATTAATGAAGTTAGTGAATGGACATAACTTTATATTCCTCAAGACTTCTTGGATTGGTTTGGAACTTAGTAAAGTGATTAAGAGTATAGGCTTGTGATAGACCACAGATAATTTATCTAAGCCCCCTATATAATTCTGGTATCTCATTGGGTTCTTGTAAGACTTATTTGCGTATATGTATATGTATATGTATATGTATATGTATGTATATGTGTATGTATGCGTATATGTATATACACATATACACACACCCTTGGCAGAGTAAGTGTTAGCATATCACCATCATCATCACCATCCCTATTGCTGCTACTGTTGCTGCTTTTTCAACATACCCCTCTGTATACTGGAACCACAGACAGTGAATGTGAAAAGAGTCCTGCTACCATTCCCTGAGTTCTGGCTCAGTTTTCATAACTACTTACTGGACATCTCCACCAACATATGTAATAAGACTTCAAACTCAGCATGTCCAAAATCAAGCTCATTGTCTTATGGGGCACTCCTCCTCATGAATTCCCATTGTCATCAGTGCCATCACTATTTACCCATGCTGGAAACCTCAGTTGTTCTTTGCTTTCTCCTTCCTCTTCCACATTTCATGGGTCATTTATTTATTCAACTATGATTTTATTGGGAGATAACAATATGCCAGGTACTCTCCAAAGTGCTTCAAGAAATAAACAAACCGGATCAGGTGGCTTGGTTGGTGGGAGCGTCATCCCTGAACCCCTAAAGGTTGCGGTTTTGATCTCAGGTCAGGGCACGTGAGGGAGGCAACCGATACATGTTTCTCTCTCTCTCTCTCTTTCTCTCTCTCTTTTACTCTCCCTCTCTCTCTAAAATAAATAAAAATGTATCCTTGTGAGGATTAATAAAAGAAGAAAAAGAAGCATGGTTAAGATGACCCTTGTCCTGAATAATCTTCACTGGACTAGTATTATAAGACAGATGCAAACTGTGAGGTGACTGATCCAAATCTCACATCAGTAGGCCAGTCACAATAAAATATGTTGATCAGCTATAAGAGGCCACATGGTATGGCCATAGTTGCCTCTCACTTAAATTCAAAGTGGACAGCTATTTATATGCAGAGTTGATGAAGGTTATAATCAAGGGGTTGTATATATATTTTTTAATATATTTTATTGATTTTTTACAGAGAGGAAGGGAGAGAGAAAGAAAGTCAGAAACATCAATGAGAGAGAGACATCAATCAGCCGCCTCCTGCACGCCCCACAGTGGAGATGTGCCCGCAAGCAAAGTACATGCCCCTGACCGGAATCGAACCTGAGACCTTTCAGTCCGCAGCTGAGCCAAACCGGTCTCAGCATGGGTTGTTGTATATGTTAAAAAATTTGGCCCCTTGGGTTAACAAAACATATTTGTCAGGAATACTAGTTTTATTTCTCATTATTATATGTCCTAAACATGTTCTCTCATATGATAAAGACTTTACAGTAAAAAATTTCTCCTCTTTCTTAGAATAGTCAGTTCTTCAGTTGGATTTATGTCAGTATGATGATTATTTTTTTGTAGTGCTGTAAAGATAGGTTGAAAATAATTTAAAATGGACTTTCCAGTTAAAAATTCTACTTTTTATAGATTAGCTTGAATTTATAAATTTAGCTTTGTTCATTAATACTCATATTCTTAGCTGTTTGTCTGTACAAATAAAACCTTAGGGATTTTTAATTCACTGTAAGTGAAAGAGAGAGTTCCTTTTCAAAATGTAATAAATTATTCTATTTATTATAATAAATAAAATTTTAATTTTAAGGACTATATAATTATAATAAATAAACTTATAGTTAAGAAAGTAGAAAAGAACTCTGGAAAACATAATTTTTCAAAATAGAGATATTTAATGGGCAAAATTATCTAGTACAGAGTCTGCAGTTCTCCAAAGGATTTATTTATTCTTTCACCAAATATTTATTGAGCAACTTGGCATGTTTCAGGCCTTATTCTAGAAAGGAGGGATGCAGCACTGAGCAAAAAAGAGTGCTGCCCTAAAGCAGTTTACATTCTATTGGGAGAGACGGAAAATAGAGGCAATAAACCTCTGATGTCAGGCAATGGTGAGAACTTTGAATTAAAATGAAGGCATAAGGCTTAGAGAGTGAAGGTTGCTAGATTAGATAGATGGGGTTGTGGGAATCTCACATAGATTGCAGGGCTTCTGCCTTCTTGGTTCTTCATTGGGATGTCATTAATTCACACAGGCCTTGAATTAGACATTCAAATCCACATCCACCATCATGCAGTCCCACTTTCCCTTTCACTCTGGTGCATAGTCTTTGCTGGCTGGTGTTGCTAATAAATTGCATGAGGAAATAGTTTGCATTGTTTACTATCAAATCAGCCAGCTATAGAGATGGTTTAATATGGTACACATTGTTCTAACACTAGTTTAAATACTTTGACATCTGTGTCATTACCATGGAGAAGGCCAAATGCTTTTGTTAAGAAAACACACACAAACACATACCGAGCATATGGTTAACTAACATCATCTTGACATGAGCAAATTTTTAGTCTCAAATTCTGTGGCTTCATGATCTCGGAGGGATTTTCCTCCTTACTGTTCAGGAAAAATTACTCCCCACTGCATCTTAAAGAATTAAAAGTCTCACTTGTCTGTTATGAATATTCACTCTGGCCTGTTAAAAAATTATAATTACCTCCAAAAAGGGAGATTTAATGACCTTTGATATTTTTAAAGTAAAGCTTTCCATCTGGTTAAAAAATACCTTTTTTAAAAAAAATCCTTTACTATGCTTGTGTTTCCTAGTAAATGTTACATTCATTCCTTAGAGAATCCACTCTAGGGCCAGTTCATATTGGCCTGATGAAACTTAATCCAAAGGGAGAAAAACTTGAAGTTGATGAAATCTTAATGGAAAGCTATTATATTATATTTGGTGTCTTAATGATTATTCTCTCAAACGATATTGGTTTATAATTTTTTTTTGGTTTATAATTTTTAATTTAAGTCTCAAAAAAGACAGTTTTTATTTATTGAATTAAATGCAATGCTGTGTCATTTTGGAGATAATACTTTAAAGTAATTTTTTAAATGAATTCTATCAGACATGTGTCTATACAAGTCAATTGGATATAGTTTCTAGTCAGTTTCTTTTTTAGCCATAAGAGCAGATTGCTGAGCAATCTACGGTAGGTGTTGTGATCCATTTGATTCAGTTACTCACTTTTAGCACTGTAACAAAAAGATGTGATTACTCTCTAAAAATGGGAGATCTAGAAATCAATCTCTTGGTTTGTTTTGGAAAGATAGGGAAGGTATGAATTTTATTGCTTATTTTTTATTTTATTTTTGAAATTCAATGCAAGATTTGTAATAATTTTTGAAGTTTTATGATGTAGTTTTTAAAAGTTTTTTTCCCATTTAATTGAGGTATAATTGACAACATTGTATTGTATTTAGTGTACACCGTGATAGTTTGATTAACTATGGATTGAGAAAGGATTCCACCATTGACCTGTGCCAGTTGATGGAGAAACACAAAGATGAATCAGACACTTTGGCATCCCAGACATAGATTTCCATTTTTCTTCCAAGAGGGCTGCTCAGGGATCCATTGAAGAATCTTTTAAAAGGCTGGGCCTGAGAGAACAGGACAGCTCTACCTAGCACTTCTACCTGTGTGTACTGGAGTCTGGCTCCTTTACCAGTTTTAAAATGGTATCTTCCTCCCAGCACCACCCCTTTGAGGCCCAGGTTTAATGACAAAGGGCAGGGACCCACATATGATGCTTACCTATCTCATGCACATTGGCTTTGTTAGCATGTGGACTCAGCTGGATTTGTCCTCCTTTTAACCCATCTGTCCACCCAATCTTTCTTATTTTACAGATGAAAACCAGAAAGGTTAAGTGCTTAAGGTCATATTGCTTGCCAGTAGGTGAGCCAGGGCAAGAATGCACTTCTTGTCACTGTGGGACCAGTGCTGTTTCCAGAACACCTTCTTCCCTTGGCTTGCACTGTGTGGGAGACAGAAAGTATACAGTGCACCCCAAATTGTCATTCAGTGAGATATTGATCAACATTACAAAGGAGAATGATTTGAACATCATAGTGTGTGAGCCGCAGACTGCCATCCACAGCTGCTTGAGAATGGCTCACATGGTCCCCTCTGTCAGGGACCTTGCTGCCCTAGGGAATTATTTAGTTCCAGATGCACAGATCCCAAGGAAAAGCCAACAGCGATGGCATCAGAGGGAAGCAAGAGTGAAGTGTTCTCTCCCTCACTGACTGCGGGACCTTGAGTAAATTAAACTTTCTGAATCTCTGTCTTCTTATCTAGAAAATGGGGATAATAAGAGAGCCTCTTTTATGATTGTGAGAATTAAATGTATGGAAAGCCCTTAGTCGAGGCTTATAGTTAAGTGCCCAAGAAATGTTAATGGTTATTAAAGAATAATTATTTTAAAAGGTAAAATCATGTCTGCCACTCAAATATCAAATTGAACCTGTGTCAAGGATTTACCTAACTCATTAATGAGTGAAAGAATCAATAAGATCTTATAGCTAATTCAAAGGAGAATCCAAAGGGCAGGCATATACATAGGAAATCCAGAAATGAATTGGCTGAGTAAATGCAAAGCTGGCTTCTTCCATAAGGAGAGGAAAATCAATTGCACTTCCAGTGGACAACGTTTCTTTGCATGTCTATGGGCAAGAATCACTTACATTGCAATGTAAATTACAAATTACAAGTTGAAAAATAGTCTACAAATTACAAGTTGCAAGATAGTTTGAAGACCATAAAACACACAAGACCTCTAGAACAGGTGTGCTAGATACCTTGTTTTTCATTGATAACTCCCATTAGTTACTCTAATCCATTTCAAAAAATGTTCACAGTTACTTTCTACACAGTTTTTATTTCTGATAATTCTTTTTTTATATCCTATGTGACCTTGAACAAGTCACTTGCCACTTTTTTGCCTCCATTTTCTTAGCTGTACATCAGTGTATTTAAGATTCACTGCTCAGGGTTATTGTGAGAATTAGATGAGGTGATATGAAGGAAAGTACTTCAGGAAACAGAAAATGCTGTATCAGGATGAGATGTGATCATATTATTATTGCTCTCAGCTTAAATTCTGGATCTTCTTTTTTTAAAAGAAATCATAGAACAGGATGGAGTGGTGAGTGCTTTAACTCACCAGGTCATTATTACTCCAAGTTGTAAATCACATGGAGAAGTCTTTAACTGAGTAACAGTGATTTATGGCATTACTGTTAATCCAAAAGCACTTCTCCAATATTCACCCACATGTCCTGATGGCTCCAGAGAGAAGTAAGTGGTGTCAGGAATGGTAATGTTGATGACCGTGGGGGCCGTGTCCCTAATTAAACCTGTAAGGACTGTATTTTACTTTCCTCAACCTCTTCCCCCAGTGCTGTCATCCCAGAGTCTCCCCCTGGTTATCACATAAAAAAGAGACTCATTTAACCAGCCTGTGGAGACTCTCAGGAATTTGCAGGAATTGAGAAGGGAAATCTTTGGCCCAGCACACTCCTTCCTTGGCCCAGTTCTGAGTTTTGTAATTGAGAAGGGATAAGGAGGGTTTGGATTGAGTCCAGGACATGACACGGAAAGCATGGAGAGGAGATGAAGGAGCCCTGAGTGGGAGGGGCTGGGGCTGCTGGCCTGGAAATAAGAAGGCAGAGGCATGAGTCTAAGTATGGACAGATGCTTCTACAGAGGCCCGATTGCTACCAAGGCTGGTACAGGAGAAATTCACTTCAACAACAGCTCAAGGGTTATGGCTATGGACACTGACGAGCTTCGGCCTAAGGTGGCGAATATTATGACACATTGATGAAGATTGCATTAAGTTCTTCTTTCAAGATTTTGAAGAACAAAAATGGGTGTCTCTTAACCTGAAATATTACAGATTTTGCCCCTCAATAGGCAGAGGCCTGGTTCTGATTTGAAAAAGCAGGAAAAACAAAACAAAACAAAAAAACTGAGACAAGGGGACCACACCTTGATTGTCCTACCTTGTTTGTTATGAGTAAGGGAGCTTGAGTAACTGAGCTGGCCTCCCTGCTTACCTCCTCTCATTCCCTGTGCCCTGTGAGGGGTCCCCTACATGCCCTACTTATCTGTGACAGTATTTGCTACACTGTATGCTAGTTGTTGGGTTGATTTACTGCCTATCCTTAGGCTGGGCTTCTTTGAAAGACAGAGCCCTGGTTTTCATCTGCATGGCCCCAGCCCCTGGCAGAAGACCTGACACATAGTAGGGCTCAACAGGTATATGTGAAATGAGTACATTGATGAATGACTCCTTGGCAGACTGAGGTCAGGTCAACAGAAACCTCAATGCCAGAGACACTGACAGGAACTCCGTTTAAAAGTTAGGTGAGCGGGCCAACCTTTGGGCTTGAGCACTGTTGAACTGTTCACCATAAAATGGTAAAGGAAGCCTGAGTCCAGATTTCAGCATTCATAGTGAGACTATTTTCAGCTTTCTCAGAGACAGCATCTGTAAATAATCAGGCAGAAGCTTTTTATAAAATAACATAGAAAAACCTCAAAGACTATTCTAAGGCTGCAACATTTAAACAAGATTTTTAACCAGGGGAAGGCCAAGATCAACATGGAGCTTCCTGCACATAAAAGCCTGGAATTTCATAGCAGTGTGGGGCAAAAGCTATGATCGCATTTCCCCCTTTCTGAATTATATACTGCTTAATGTTAATTTGAGCAGAGGGCCTGGATGGAGACGGGCCTGTGGGTTACGTTAGTCCTGCTACAACCTTCCCTCCTTCTGTAATACAGTATCCATGGTGACAGTGGGGGGGTGGAGTGGGTCATCAGGCTGGATGGACTGATGGAAGGCAAAAGGTCACTTGTAGGTCATGCCATGATTTAAGTATTCAGTGTAATTTACAACTGGGCTTTCATTCTACATAGAAAAATGATCAGGGACATTTGTTGTATAATTTTCCTCTCACTAGAAGATGCTATTCTTCAAACTGCGTGAGTGGCAGCTATAAAAGCCCATCTGTAGCACATTCCAAAGTCAAAGTCACTCTTTTTCTTCCCAAATGGAAAAAGGAGCAAAAGAATGGCTTTTACTAAGACAAGAGGGAAAGGATGGCGCTAAAGCTTGTTAACAAGTGAACTCCTCAGCTCTCAACCTGCCTAATTATCTCCTGGGGAGGAAAGATGGGTCTCTTGGGTTACTTCTCCCCCTGCTCCTGAACCAGGGGCCACATTAGCACATTCTGACTGAGCCAGTCTCAATCATAAATAGTGAAAAACAGAGCTCCTAAACTGTTCTTATTTCAAGATAGTCCTGTGTGTGTTTGTGTGTGGCCAGTCTGATGTGAAAGCTGCCCAACATTTCTCAAGTTACTTTGAAAAGTCACTTCTTAAGTTCTTCTGGGGAGACATGCATTGATACCAAGTTGCTCTGTCTTGTTACTTCAGAAAGCTGATATTTGAAAACTAGCACCTGATAGTTTATATAATTTTTAAAACTGTTTATAACCAAAATGATTTTTGAGGTTATTTTCTAAAAAAAATAAAAATTTTATTTGGAAAAATAGCATGTGTGTTTCTTTTAGTCCTGTGTATTTTGGATGTGAGGGTAAGGCTATATCTTCTTTTTAGTAATCCTATGAGGCACAGTGTCTGGAAGATGGTCTAGGCCCAATAAATATTTTTTGAATGAATGAGTGAGAAGAATATTTACAAAGCAAAAGCTGCTGGGATGGCTGGCTGTGAGTGCAATGGTGTCTTCTTTTCGCAAACTCTGATAAATTTGTATAAACAAAAAGATCAGAGTGAAAATTTAAAAAGAACATACTATCTAATAAAAGAGTAATATGCAAATTCACCAGCACTCTGCTACATCCACAAGCCACACCCACTGGCCAATTAGGAGCAAGTATGCAAATTAACCCCAGCTAAGATGGCTGCAACTACAGAGCAAGCAGGAGGGAGGTTTGGGTTTCCCTGGTGATGGAGGAAGCCAAGTTCTCCACATACGCTGGCAGGCTCAGGCCTCCACTCAAGGCTACAAAGTTTCAATTATAGAAGGTAAGTAAATCCCAACAGAAATGGCTGCCACCATGGAGCAAGCAGGAGGCTTGACTCCACTCCAGGCTACAAGTTTCAATTGTAGAAGATAAATAAATCCCAGATCCCAGGGCCTCCACTTGGGTCGCTGGAAGGCATGACCAGCCTGCAAACCACCATAGGCCCCTTGCCCAGGCCACTCCATGCCTCAAGGGAACTCCCACTTTGATCCAGGACACCTTTCAGGACAAACCAGCTGTCCCCCACCCATATACCAGGCCTCTATCCTATCTAATGCAGATTGACCACATCACTTCAACACATAAGATGGCTGCCCCCATGTGGTCAAAGATCATACCAGGCCTGCAAGGGAGGGCAGTTGTGCGCAATCAAGCCTGTAGGGGAGGGCAGTCAGGGGTGACCAGGCTGGCAGCCCAAAAAGTTAGGGGTGACCAGGCCTGCAAGGAAGGGCAGTTGGGGATCCAGGCCTGCAGGGGAGGGCAGTTAGGGATGACCAGGCCTGCAGGGGAGGACAGTTAAGAGCAAACAGGCTGGCAGGGGAGCAGTTAGGGGGTGATCAGGCAGCAGGCAGAAATGGTAAGGGACAATCAGGAAGGTAGGCAGGTGAGCAGTTGGGAGCCAGCAGTACTGGATTGTGAGAGGGATGTTCAACTACCCATTTAGGCCCGATCCCATGGAGGGATCCCAGATTGGAGAAGATGTAGGCTGGACTGAGGGACACCCCTCCCCCCTCCATGCATGAATTTTGTGCACCAGGCCTCAAGTTAGAAATAAAGGAATAGTTTTGGGCTGCTATTGCCAAACTACGTATTCTTCACTTTTAAAAACAAAACTGTGCCAAACTAGCTGCTTAACTGCCATTGGCAAGTAACGTAGTCCTAATCGTAGGTGTCCTTGTGGCTTTATTTCTTGCTTGAAAAAAGGCCATTGGCCTGGTAAGAAGGCCACTACCCAGGTGACCTGCTCACCTGATAAGGCTGGACAGGCATATGGACCTAAAGGCCTTTGTACTCATAGCTGTATTTAGGCAACAGATGATTTGCTAGGTCATCTGAAGAATTAATGAGACCATTCTGGGGAGGAGACAGCAATCTGGTGGCTCAATCACCAGTCAATTGCCTCTGTTGACCAGATAGACATTTCCTGTAGCTTGATGTCCAAAAGTTGACATGATGAGAGAGAATTTTTAACCCTAGTCCAGCTGTTATGACCCAAATGCATGAAATCTTTTCTTGGTCCCTTAGGAAGGAAATGAGTTGACAATATTTAAAAATGCTTGAATGGCAGCTTGGAGTCTATTTGGAGGAGCTGGTAGAAAAATCCGTGACCAGAATGTCTAGCTAAGGCTACCATAGGCAATCAGGAGTAGCTTCAGTATTTTGATCAAGTGACTAAAGTGCCACTCAGCTTCAGTCTGGGTGGCAGTCCTTTTAAATGTGGCCACAGCACAGACTTTCTGTGCATTACTCATGCTGTGAAGTAGGTGATTTAAGCCACTGACTTCCTAAATTAAAGGCACCAAAAGGCAGACATGTAATTCTTTTAATTACACCTCCAAATTTCTCCTACATTCCATTGAGTCATTCATGTTTGCCTCCTGCTTCAGCAACCTACCAGCAGGAGACAAACAAGATCTGTAAAGGGATGCAAGACCTCAATTTGTTTGTTTTCTCTATAGCCGTTCTCAGAGAAAAATAAAGACACTGTGCTTGCAAGTTTAGATGATATAAAACCTAACTTCTGCTCATAGTAGAGAATAATAAAGCATTTTAAGGTAAAAGTGAGTGCCCGGCCTTCGTGGCTCAGTGATTGAGTGTGGACCTATGAACCAGGAAGCCATGGTTCAATTCCCCGTCAAGGCACATGCCCTGGTTATGGGCTTGATCTCCCGTGGAGGGCATGCAGGAGGCAGCTAGTAAATGATTCTCTGTCATCATTGATGTTTCTATTTCTCTCTCCCTTTCCCTTCCCTTTCTGAAATTAATAAAGATATATTTTGAGGGGTGGGGGGCGGAAGAAATCTAAAAAGAAAAAGATAGGAGTCACACCTTTGTATATTTTTTGTCATCTGCTTCCTGCTAACATGGATGACTAATAATCCATATTTGGTTTATATCGCCAGGCAAGAAGGTTGAATTTCATCTTGTATTTCTATTGAAGTATATGCTTATCACCTTAATTAACATACTTTTCCTAACTCAGCAATAGAGACAGGCTTCATTTTCAGAAGCTATGTGGCCCATTACAACTTAAACCTTTTTATGCTCTCTAAAACTACACAACCATTTTGATATTCTACTTATAAGAACTAATTGAAGTGGGTACTTAGAAAGCCACGCACCTTTTCTTCTGCTTGACTACACGAGAAACTGAATTTTGGAATTAAGTAGCCGAGATTCTCTTTGCCTGCGCTTCCTTGCCTCTTTTCCTTTATAAGAAGATGACATCACTGTCCTCCCTTCACAGTACAGGTGTCTGGGTGGTTTTCTAACCGTGATGGGAGACATGCTGACCCCTCTGCACTTCCAAACCAGGCTGCAGACATGAGGGCTCCCGTCGGAAGCCGCGAGCTCTTGGAGCAGAGAAAAGCCTCTGTAGAATCCCTCGGTCAGTAAACTAGCCTCACCTGATCCACCCCAAATCCCCACCAGCTATTGTTGACTTCAGCTAAGTCTCTGAACATATAACCCTTTGAGTGGTGTTCTAAGAATGCTCACGTTGGATATGGTCCAGTCAAACAAGGCCATGGCCTTAATTGGGATTTCGGCAGGGAAAGGCAAGGCATGACAGAATAGTTTAGGATCCACTAGTTTGAATAATTTCAGAGGGCTTTGGGCTATAGGGGTGATCTCTAGTTGCCTAATACCTGGTCTTGGAATGATAAAGACATCCTGGGGTATAAGGCCCAGATAGAGGAGGTCTGGCTCTGGAATGGTTAGATTGCATATTAAAGGCATGCGCACAGCAGGTCCCTTTGCTATCTAAGAATTGGCCAGCTCCAGGAGGGGCAGTCTCTCTCCAGCTAGAAAGGTTTTTTAAAGATATCAAAACATCATAGTATACAGACAATTTAAATTATATACAATGCAAATGAGTTTAGCATATTTTTTTGTCTAAATCTTTTAAAATTGTCTCGTGAAGTTGCACAATTATATGCCGAACATGTTCTAGAAGTAATTTGTCTTTAGTGGTCTACATGATTTTGAATAAATGGTACTGTATTTATATAGTCTCTTTTTTTCAGTTTATTTTTTTAATTAAATCTTTATTATTCAGATTATTACATTTGTTTCTCTTTTTTCCCCTCCATAGCTCCCTTCCACCCAGCTCCCACCCTTCCCTCTACCATTACCTCCCTCCCGTTGACCTCATCCATAGGTGTTTGATTTTTGTCCAGTCTCTCCTTGTACATCCCTCACCCCTTTCCCCCTCAGAATTATCAGTCCACTCCCTTTCTGTGCTCCTGATTCTATTATATTCACCAGTTTATTCTGTTGATCAAATTTTTAATTCACTTAATTTTTAGATTCACTTGTTGATAGATATGTATTTGTTGTTCATAATTTTTTGGCTTTTACCTTTTTCTTCTTCCTCTTCTAAAAGAGTACCTTTCAGCATTTCATATAATACTGGTTTGGAGTTGATGAACTCCTTTAGCTTTTTCTTATCTGTGAAGCTCTTTATCTGCCCTTCAATTCTGAATGATAGCTTTGCTGGATAGATTATTCTTGGTTGTAGGTTCTTGCTATTCATCACGTTGAATATTTCTTGCCACTCCCGTCTGGCCTGCATCCTTTCTGTTGAGAAATCAGCTGACAGTATGCATCTGAGTCTGGGTGCTTCCTTGTAGGTAATGAACTGTTTTTCTCTTGCTGCTTTTAATATTCTCTCTTTGTCTTTTGCTCTTGGTATTTTAATTATGATGTGTCTTGGTGTAGTTCTCTTTGGATTCTTTTTATATGGGGTTCTGTGTGCTTCCTGGACTTTTAAGTCTATTTCTTTTACCAGATGTGGGAAGTTTTCAGTCATTATTTCTTTAAATAGGTTTTCAGTATTTTGCTCTCTCTCTTTTTCTGGCACCCCCACAATTCTGATGTTGGTACGCTTGAAACTGTCCCAGAGGCTCCTTACATTATCTTCACATTTTTGGATTCTTTTCTCTTCTTGTTTTTCCAGTTGAGTGTTTTCTGCTTCTTTATATTTCAAATTTTTGACTTGATTCTTGCCTTTCTCTAGTCTGCTGTTAGGACTCTATAATATTTTTTATTTCAGTCAGTGTATGTTTAATTTCTAGTTGGTCCTTTTCCATCTCTAGTTGGATCTTTTTCATCTCTAGTTGGTTCTTTTTCATCTCCTCTTGGCTCTCGCTAACTTTATCCAACTTTTCTAGGATATTCTTGAAAAACCTTATAAGCGTGGTTTTGAACTCTATATCCACTCATTTGTTTTCCTCCATTTCTTTTGTTTGTGATCCCTTCCCTTGTCTCGGCATTTTCACTATGCCAGGAGAACTTCTGTGTTGGATTCAGCCTTATGATACCAGACTTGCAAAACCGCAAAAGCCTCTCTGTTGAGCTTGGGATGGGTGGAGTCTCAGGGCTTAAGGGGCCACCTTGCCTTCCAGTCAGCCTCGCCCTCCATGGCCCCTGAGACTCACATGACAGAGTAATTGCCGGAGCAGTCCCTGTGCGCATGCTCGCTCTCTCGCAGTGCCTCTAGACTGCTGCCTTTCCGGCTCCCCTGAGCTCTGGGACCATATGAGTCTGGGTCCCCAGGGTTTTGCCCGAAACCGGGGTTTAGTGGAGTTAGAAGTGATGCAGTGGGAGGGTCTGTCTCCCGCCCACTCGTGAAAGCCAGCGGCACAATCAGTAGTCGGTCTTCTGTGCTCAGTGCTGTGCGCACCACCAGACTTCTGATCTTTTGCGACTCCCCTAAATTTCTGTGCACTTCTTCCTTTTCACAGTCCAAACTCCCCCCGTATGAGTTTCAGCTGGATCTGGGGTTTAGTGTCATAGGATAAGGGGTTCAATGCCTTTGAGAGTCTCTGTCTCCCTCCCACCAGAGAAAGCCAGCCAGGTTCTCCGGCACCCGCTCTCTCCTGGCGCGTCTCGGTACCTCAGCTTTTTGCAGCTCCTCTGGGTCTCTGTGAGCCCCTCTCTTTCTTTCTAGTTGTAGAACTTCCACTCAGCCAGCTTTCCTGTTGTTCTGAATGATGTCCATTCTGTCTTCTAGTTGTAGTTTTGAAATTGTTGTGGGAGGCAGCAGTGTAGGTATTTACCTATGCCGCCATCTTTGATTCTCCTCCTGTATTTATACAGTCTTTAAGTTATCATCTAATAATCAGTTTAACCTGGACCTTGGGGATAAACCAGAATCTCTTCCCTTATCCCAAAACTTTTTGAGGGTTCTTATTAGACTTTTAGACCTTTCCTGTTGTATTTATGCAGAAGAGATTTAGCCTATATAGATTTTGTTGCTTTACAAAACTTAACGAGGCTTTTCCCTATTTCAGTGTATTTGGAAGTACTGAGAAGTCATTCCAATTTGCATAATTTCTCAGACACTGGCTAGCAGCTAGCCAAAGGAGAATGTTTTCCTGTTCTGACACTGAAGCAACTCTGGGCTGAAATTTCACTTCAGTGACACATTCTTATAAATTTCCACAAACTACTCTAAAATGTTGGGGCTTAAAAAGCAATTTATCATTCTTATATCTCTGAACCTAAGGGTTAAGGATTCAGGCAGTAGGTACAGCTCACCTCCTGGGGGCTTGGCTGGGGTGACAGGAATGGCTGAGAACCAGAAGGCCTGTAAGTAGATAAGCAACTCTCTCTCTGTGGTCTCCAAATAACCAGCTTGGGTTTCTTCACAACACGGCAGCCTCAGGGTAGGGAGACTTCTTTCATAGTGGCTCAGGGATCCAGGAACAAGTCTTCAAGAGTCAGGAGGTAGAAGTCCAAGGCTTAGGTTGGAAGTTGGCATGGCAACTTTCTGCCATATTCTGTTGGTAATGTTTTCAGGGACACCCTTACCACAACCCTGCAGAATCAAGGGAAGGGATTATAGACTTCACCTCTCAATGGGAGGAATGCAAAGAATCTGTGGTCATCTTTAATCTACCACAGGCATTCAGCATATCTACAAAAAGGGGATTATTTTTATCTCACTCTGCACCTTCCTTGAAAAGGTAGATATTCAACTGAAGTTCATTTCAGAGTTCTTTCCATATAAAGATTGTTGATGGCAAACTTTTGATGGAAAAATGTTTACCTCAAACTCAAATTAGGACTCCACAATGACCTACAAATAATATACATATGTATATGAGGATATTCAAATGTATATTTCTACATTCATTGGATCTTTTCCAAAGAATTTTAAGATTCATGCAAACCTAGTTTTATTGCACTTCACTCTATTAAACTTCATAGATGTTGCATTTCTTACAAATTGAAGGCAAGATCCTCCACTGGCAAAAAAATCCGATTGGCTTTATTGTGATACTCACTTTATTTGCAGTGCTCTGGAGCCAAAGTTGACATATCTCTGAAGAATGCTTGTGTATTATCTGATCCCTACACTAACTCTTGGGTATTATTATCTTCCTTCTGTCAATGAGAAAGCTGAGGCTCTGAATGGTTAAGTGTCCCAGATCACAAGGCTACTAATGGTGGCAGAAGTCAGGCCGGAATAGATAAGCTGTATATTTTCAAGGATAGCCTCCATGAATTCCTTACTATAAGGTGAATTCCGTAATATAAGCCGAAGACCATCATAAAGTCTTTTAATACATAATCTTTATTTTGGATGTTTATCTCCTAAAATGAAGAAAAGGATCCTTTGCTACAGGCAAATACTTGGTGTTTATGTGGATCTTTTACTTATAAGATATCTTCACACCTATTATTTTGTTCACATGCTCATTTCATGAGAGAGAGGTATTTTTAATGGCACTATTTTTCAGATGGGGAAATGGAAATAGAGAGAGGTTAAGTACTTTGCTTAAAGATCACATGGCTAACTGGTATTGCTGGTGCCCAAGCCCAGAACTTTAAACTCTGAACCCTGTGATTCTTGCTGTCTGAAGCCTCCTCCCCTCTCCCCCCATTTCTTCACCCTCAACCTCCAATTTCTTGGCGTTGAGAGCTCAGAACTGCATACAAATGGCTTGGTTATACAGGATAGGACCCATCCTCTTCAGGGACAAAAATGAGGGCTTCAGAAGACTGAATAAGCCAGAGTAGTTGGAAAAAGGGAAAAGGTCAGGGCAGCACTGGCATCATTAGAGGAAATGAGGAACACTCTAATCATAGGCAGTTTCAGCTCTGTCTCCAGGGACAACTAATGTATACTGTTAGGATTTCTCCTGATGTACGTGAAATCAGTTGCTACAGCAATGGCCAGTGTTTCTTGGAACTTGCTGACAGCAACAGGCTTTAGAAATGAAATTTCTCCTTTTTAAATCATGCTCCTGATGCTGATAGTAACGAAATTGGCTCCAGCATTTCAGCACCTCTACCATGTTTGCTTTCCACCATCATTTCTTCCTGACCAGAAAGTAGGGCAAGAAAGGTCTCTGCTCACGTCACTAGACAGGCATGTTGACAATGGCCTTGGGAACATGGCTCATCTGTGGCCATGTTCTGGGGGAAAGGGAGCCAGGCTAATGGTAAGGAGGTCAGGCAGGAATTTGGAACCTAGGTTTAAACCTACATTAGTGAATATTTGGGTAGATCAATATCTCACATCTTTAGATGTCACAAAAAAACAGGAAAAATCATTTGGAGTTTTGTTCAGGCTGAAGCCACCTTAAGAAACGCTTCAATTTCTCCATTTAGATGTAAGCAGTGTCTCTGCTATTGGCTACAGGACACATTTCCCAGCTCCACATTCCTTCCCCACTTCCACAGCGGCCCTCTTTCTCCTCTCAAGCTCCTTCTTGCATTAGAACCTCTTCACTAGTTGCTCCCTGTCTCCAGTGTTCTTGGAATGACTGACTCCTTCTCACTCAGATCTCTATTTAATAATCATCCCCTGCCTTCCTTGAAGACCCAATCTAAAAGCAGCCACTTCGATTCTGTGCATGGTACTGAAAACTGTGATATTTTCATGTTACTTTATTTGTTTAGTGTCTCTCTCCTCTTTACCCTTTTATGCCCATGTCAGAGGCAAGTCCATAGGGGTAGGGACCTTGTCTGGGTTGAGAACCATTATAACCTTAGAACAATGGCTGGTCCAGGTGCTCAGCAAATATATGTAAAATGAATGAATCATTCCTAGAGACTGCTCTTCTTTAAATCTGGCATGCTTTCTCACACAGACATGCTCTTGCACGTTCTGGACCTTCCGCCTAGAATCCCTCCCCGCCACTTCCTCTTTTTCTATGCCCTCTATCTCCCTTAGTTTGCCAGACTTCATCTCGTGCTGTCCAGAATGCACAGCAAGACAGGTTTCCTCTTTAATATTACTTAAAAACACACACACACACAACTTTTAAGTTCAGAAATCTATCAGCCCTCAGTATCTCCTAGAACTGGTGCTTCCCCACCATCCTTCCAGAGAAGCCCATGAACAGTGTATCTACCCTGTGAGGGAGCACAGCTAGGCCTAGAAGAGTCTCAAAGCCTCATCAGGTGGGTGGAAACTTGATCTGATCTCCCTGCTCTTAGTGGAAGAGGTTTCCCACCAGAGAGGAGGCACAGAAGCCACTTTCAATAAGTGGCGGGATTTCTCTATAACAACAAGACATTTAACCTAAATGTTGAGAGAACTTTTAGAGAGGCCTGGCAGTGACTCGCCTACACTAGTACATGTCTTCTGGCCTGATGCATCTTTCTTTTCTTTCTTTCCTCCCCGCCAGATAATCTCATAGAACCCAGCTCTGGTTAATGTTTCAATCACCTACAGTAGTCAGCATGTGATAAGTACTTCACTAGATGTTCCTGGCTGGTCTTTGCTGTTTTCAGTGTGCTCTTGCTTTTTGATGGAACAGTTCCCAAACTGCAATTTTTTGTGGTTCAACACACGTAACACGTCAGGCTTGAATTTCGATCTGTTGGGCATTTGGGTTTCTTGAAGAAAAGAAGGAAATAGAAACTGGAGGATCCAGAGAAAGAGGTTTAAAAGTCATTTCTCCACCCACAAATATTTCACCCCCATCTAGTAGCATGATGATTATTCATTTGAGGGCAGTGAAAATCAGTAGCCTGACCAGAAACTAGTGCTATTGATGATCATTTCTCATTTACTTTTCTTCAGTCCAACTTATTTTAAGCCTAACGTATTTGATATCACAGGATTAGTAATTGAAGAAAGACAGACATGAATTGCATTGCAATTCAGTTCATCTGTCACTGTGACAGGCAACTGAATAAACCTCATGTTATTGCATATTTAGTCAGAGAAGCTGTGCATTTATTCAATTCCTTAGTTCCCAACAAGCCAATTCCTCTTTTCTGGTAACACAGACCTGCTTGCCAGTGCCTTATAGGAGCTTTTAGATGCCAAAATTCAGAAGCCTTTACATTTCAAAGAAGTCACCAGATAAGACAGCTCCAGTGTATGTGTAGGACAAGAGAGGCAACTTGTTCAAATAAGTCACTTCCATGGATAGCTATTATAGGGGATACAAAGATTAGTACATATAAGACAGTCCTTCAAATAATTTTAATTCAGTTAGCCACAAAATATATGAGTATGATGCACAAATGTTTAGTGATGCAGAGAAGGTCTGGGGCAGGGGTGGTAAGGTTAGGACTAACTTGGTGACTGGAGAGTGCAATTCACAGCCAGGACTTACAGTGATTTAGTTCCTCTGTTCTCTGTAGGTCACTATCAGAAAATCACAACAATATGAGGAAAAGGCAGCAGTATCAGAAGATAGAAAAATCTAGGTAGCAGCTCTCGTTCTGCTATTTACTAGTTTTCTGACTTTGGGTTGGTTGGTCATTTAGCTTTCTTGAGAGCGTAAATGCCTTTGTCCATAAAAGGAAGATGGCAATAATACATCACACAGAATCGTTGCTATGATCAAGTAATATAATTAAATATAAGTGTTAATAAGCTGTAAAGCTTCATGCCAATGACTATTGCCCTCATCTTTTCTCTATAGTGTATGTCACTCTAGAGCAGTGGTTCTCAACCTGTGGGTCGCGACCCCTTTGGGGGTCGAACAACACTTTCACAGAGGTCGCCTAAGACCATTGGAAAACACAGATACGATTCATAACAGTTGCAAAATTACAGTTATGAAATGGCAACAAAAATAATTTTATGGTTGGGGGTCACCACAACATGAGGAACTGTATTAAAGGGTCGCAGTATTAGAAAGGTTGAGAACCACTGCTCTAGGGAATTATCATAAGTAATCACTTTATTCCAAGGTTGTACAAATACATGTTGAATTCAACCTTTGAAAATCATGCTTTTCATGATTTTTGTGACAGTAGCTTTTACTAGGTGCAAAGCAGTGAAATAATCTAAGGGAAAAATCCTGTGCTCAGATAATGAAGTAGTTTCTGCATTCTTTCCTAGGGAACTAGAAGGAAGTGAGTATATCTGTTGGCTGTGGCCTGTGGGCTGGATATTTGGAGACTGTTTGGAGGTCAGAGTCACAGGTCTCAAGTCTGTTCTTGGGCAAGTCACCTCACTTCTAGATCTCTGATTTCCAAATTCAGATTAAGAAATTAAACAAGTTGATAGTTTAATTTCTTTAAAGTTTGTGTTTCCATAACAGTTTGGTTTCCGTTTGCTTGTTTTATTTTGCTTACTTTCTTTTACTGGTTTGCAAGTCCCCTCTGGAGTATGAAATTAAAATTTGTTTTGAATTCATTCACATGCAGTTGTAAGAAATAATACAGAGTGATTCTGTGTGCCCTTTATTCAGTTTCCCCAATGGTAAAATCTTGAAGAACTATATTAGTACAATATCACCACCAGGATATTGGCATTGGTAGAATCAAGATACAACAAATTGTTTATTATTACAAGGTTCCTGCATGTTTTCCTTATATAGAGAGCTTCCCTAACTTCCCTCCTCTCCATCTTCTCCTTAATACCTGGCAATCACTAATCTCATGCCCATTTCTATCATTTTGTCATTTAAGAACTTTGTATAAACGAAATGTTGTATTTCGTGGTTATCTTTTCCCTCCGTACTGAATATAATTTTTATTAGTGAGTAGTATTCCATGGCACAGATATATCACAATTTGTTTTACCATTCATCCATTGAAGGACATCTGGGTTGTTTTCAGTTTGAGGGTAGTATTATGAATAAAGCTACTTTAGACATTTGTATACAGATTTTTTGGTGAACATACATCTTCATCTTTCTCTCTCTAGGATAAATGCCCAGGACTACAATTATTGCTGGGGGATATAATTGTTGTATGTTTAGCTGTTTAAGAAACTGCCAGACGATTTGGCTGCCCCATTTTTCACTTCTACCAGCAATGTATGAGTGATCTGGTTTCTCCATATCCTCACCAGCATTTGGTGGTGTTACTGTTTCTATTTTATTTTAGCTATTCTGATAGGTGTATAGCAGTTTTAATTTTATTACTTGAATGATGATGATATTAGATATCTTTTCATTTGCTTATTTGCCATTTGTTTACCTTATTTGGTGACATGTCTCTTCATGTCTTTTGCCTATGCTCTAATTGGATCACTTGATTTTTTGCTGTTGAGTTTTTTAAAGTGTGTGTGTATATATATATATGTATGCTCTTCTACTTCTTTGTTGATTATGTAGTCTGAAAATATTTTCTCCCATTATATAGTTTGTCTTTTCTTTTTAATTTGACTTTTTCCCAGAGGCAGTTTTTAATTTTCATGAAGTTCAATTCATCAAATTTTTTTTTATGTATTATACTTTGTTATCAAGTATAAGAAGTCTTTGCCTAGTTGGAGATCCCACAGATATTCTATTTTTTCTAAAACTTTAATGTTTTATAATTTAAGTATGTGACCCATTTTGAGTTGTTTTATATAAGGTATGAAAATTGCCTGTGGCTATCTAATTTCTCCAGTACCCTTTTGTTGAAAATGCTCCATTGAATGGCTTTTGTACCTTTGTCTACAATTTTTGTTTCACTGTCAAACATAATTTAGAAAATTCAAGGGGAGGAGAAAAATCTATTACACTACTATACTATTACCTACATTTTTTCTTTTACTGTGTTCTTTCTTCTTTCCTGACATCCCATGGTTTCTTTCTTTTCTTGCTTCTTTAATGTTTAGAGAACTTCCTTTAGTTTTTCTGTCAGAATAGATGTATTAGCTACATCTCCTCTTATAGAATGTCTTCATTGACTTCATTCGTGAAGAATATTTTTGCTAGGTATAGGATTCTGGGTTACCAGTTGTTTTCTTTCAGCACTTAAAAAATATTATTTCCATTTCCACATTTTCTGATGTGAAAGCCACTGATGTTTGAATTGTTTCTCCACAGTAGGTAAAACGTTGTTTCTCTCTTGCTACCTCCATGATGCTTTCTTTGGCTTTAGTTTTCAGAAGTTTACCTATGATATGTCTTGGCATGGATATTTTTGGCTTTATTCTACTTGGGATTCATTTAGCTTCTGAATCTGTGTTTATGTCTCTTGCCAAATTTAGAAAGTTTTCACAGCCATTATTTCTTCAATTACTTTCTAGCCCCTCCTTCTTTTTCTTCTCTTCCCAGAATTCTGATGACATAAGTATTAGATTTTTGTTGTTGTTGTTTTGGTTCCACAGGTCCCTGAGGCTAATTTTTTTTTTTTAATCTATTTTCTCTCCATTGTACAGATTAGGTAACACACTATTCTGTCATCCAGTTCACTGATTCTTTTTTCTGTTCTCTCCATTCTGCTATGGGGTCCTTCAAAAGAGATTTTTATTTAGGTTATGGTACATTTTTAGTTCTAAATTTCTTTTTGGTTCTTCTTTAGGTATTTCTTTGCTGAAACTTTTTTCTTTTCTGAAGCTTTTTTTTTTCATTTGTTTGAAACATATTCGTAATTTCTCATTGAAGCAATTTATCATTTTAAAATCCTTGTCAGGTAATCCTAAATTCTCTGACATTGTGATATTTATTGATTGTTGTTTTTCATTGACTGTGAGATTTTTCTTTGTCTTGGTATGACAGGTCATTTCCATTAAAACTGGAATATTTTCATACTGTTTTATGAGACTCTGGGATATTATTGAAACCTATTCTAAGCTGTGTTCTCTGACAGAACTTTGGCAGAGAAGAGGATGGCACTGCCTCATTACTGCTTAGGTGGAGACAAAAGTCCAGATCCCCCACTTGTCCTTCACTGACACTTGAGGGGTGTCATTATTGCTCATTATCATCATGCTCCCTATTAAGCATCATTTCTGGGCAGGGGTGCAAGTTCCAGCTCTCCACCTGGTCTCCTTTAACTCCTCAGTGGGGTTGACCTTATTATTGCTCGGTTGTGGTGAAAGTCCTGATTCTCCACTAGGCGTTCTCTGACACCATGCCACTGCGGATGTTGAGTCACCTCATTACAGCTTTATGAGGGTGGACCTCTAGGCTCCCCACTTCGGCTTTGCTGGCATGGGTGGAAGTTGCTTAACAATTTCTCTTGTGGCATTTGGCTGTAGCACAGCATTATTTATTTAGGAATTGATTATCTTCCCTTGAAAGAGCATGCTTTTGGGGATTCTTCTTTCTTCTTTTGTCTGCACCCAGGTTGCTGGCTTCTTCAAGTCTCAGTGTGGGATACATGAGACAAAAAGAAATAAGAACAACTCACCACTGTGTTGTTTCATGGTTCCTGAGATCTCTAGCTCGTCTGCATTCTTCTTTTCACCTTTCAGAGTCTTATGTTTGTTCTAGATCTGATGTCCAGGGTTTTAGTTATACTTAGCAGAGAAATGAGGGAAATGGAAGTCCTGGAGCTTTAATTTTAATCAGCTTGGTTTTATAAGCTCAAGGTTTTATGAACATGAGGCACCACTTAAACCAGAAGGATACCAAACCACCTGCAGGAAACATTTGTTTTTAGGATTTATGTAAGAGGAAAAGTGTCTACCATATGCTTGGCACTTGATGCATAATTTCACCTAATCCTCAGAATAACATTACAGAGAGGGTGTTATTAACCCTGATTTACAGAGGTGAGAACTGAAGTTCAGAGAAATTAAGTAACTTATTCCAGATCACACAGCTAGTAATTGGCAGACCTAGGATTTGAGGCCAGTTGTGCCCACATTTTTCTCCTACCACATGCTTCAGTCTTCTTGTGAGCTCAGCTAGCACAGAGATTGTCTTTCCTGCTTCTGTTGCCTGTTCATAACTAGTAAATCCCATGCCACTCCAATTTGTCACAAAATTTATTCTTTTTTTTTCTTTTTTTAAATTAGGTATAGAAATATAGTTATAACTACACAGAGAGGAGCCCTCTACTTACAGTAGGAAATGAATAAATACCTATTGGAACAAATTAGTGAACAAGTCCATATTGTTACTATGTTCAGTATCCTATATAAAGTGTGTCCTTAACAGAATAGGCTGATTCTTTAAGTGAATAAATACATACAAAATTGTAAGTAAAGCAACTCTTTGGCACTCTTGTTAAGAACACCTATATTTTGGGGGAGGGAGACATTTCTTTTAGAGCCTAAACATTTATCTTCAGGCATAATATTCAGATAATATTCTTTCAATTGTGAAAAACATTGACCTATTTAAGATTAATAAGCTGATAATTGTGGACCACCATGATGTCTTGAGTCAGGCATTTTAACCCTTATTTTAGTGTGAAATGAGTTGTGGCAAAATTATTTCTTAAGGATTTCTGTACACATGAATGAATTTAGACCTATTTACTGTCTCTGAAATTTGACTTAAATATCTTTTGTTCTTCCCTTTTAATTTTCCCATTTCTTTCTTTTTATTGAGATTTGACAATACTTGTATTCCTTGAAGAGTTTCAACTTTGAGACATCTATGAATAATTCAAGTTTAATTCTGCATTCACTCCTTTCCACATTCAAAATATGACAACTTATTTTCTGTTTATGAACTACATGAGTTTTTGGTACAAGATAGTGATTGAAAAGAAAGATAGCTAAAGGATGTTCAGTATGAGATGTATTATTTATTGAGAACATACATAGGGTTACATGTAAAATGAGAATCTTTTTGATTCTCAAATCTTATTTTTTTATTTTTGTTTGTTTGGTTTTTTTTGTTAATCCTCACCTAAGGATATTTTTCCATTGATTTTTTTTTTTTTTTTTTTTTTTTTTTTTTTTTTTTTAGGGAGAGTGAAAACAGGGAAAAGCAGAAATATCAATGTGAGAGAAATACATCGATTGGTTTGCCTCTGACCAGGGCCAGGGCCCGAGAAGTCTGCAGCCAAGGTATGTGCCCTTCATGGTGATCAAACCCAGGGCTCTTTGGTCCACAGGCCGAAGCTATATCCACTGAGCCAACTGGCTATGACTCTGGTTCTCAAATTTTAATACCACTTGATGCCTGCATAGTTTGGAGGAAGAGACCAACATTTGCTGGTATTCCATCAGGGGCACAACACTGTACCAACCTTTAATAATGTTGTCTCACTGATCAGTATTCCTAGTTTACCAGTTAAGGAACTGGGGTTCCAAGAAGTTAATTAACTATGTGATAGATCTGGGATTGAACCTAAGATCCTTAACCCTGTGCCCTTTCTAGGACATTTAACCTGCACCATGCTGAAAAAAACCTCTTAAGCTGAAAACCAAAGAAATTGGCTTAATCTCTTGCATTCTGAAAAAGACATTAAAATTCATTTCCTAGCCAAGCATGTAAAACTCGCGGCGGGTAGAATGCATGCCTTGTTTAAATGTTGCACCAGTTTGGTTCAGTGGATGGAGTGTCGGCCTGCAGACTGAAGGGTCCTGGTGTTCGATTCCAGTCAAGGGCATGTACCTCAGTTACAGGCTTGTGTGGGAGGCAACCAATCTCTGTGTCTCTCTCACATCAATGTTTCTCTCTCTCTTTCTCCTACGCTCTCTGAAAATCAATGGAAAAAAATATTCTTAGGTGAGGATTAACAACAATAGCAGCAGCAACAACAAAAAACACAAAAAATTCATTTCCTAGGTTAACACCAGCAACCAATTCCTTCTGTTCATCATTATTTGTCTAGACATCTGAACATTTATTGTATTCTTTCCTTCTAGTCCAGAGCTTCTCAATTTTAACTACACATCAGAATCATCTGGGGAGCTTTTAAAGCATAAGTCAGGCTCCACCCTACAAAGATTCTGATAATTGGCCTGGGATGGGGCCCAGGAAGCTATTTTTAAAGTCCCCAGCTGATTCTGATGTGTAGCCAGGATTGATACATTGCAGTTTCATTGCTTCCTCTAATCTCTGACATCATTCCTCATTTTATAATTTTATGTATCAACTTGACTGGGCCATGGGGTGCCCAGATACTTGGTCACATATTATTCTGGGTGTGTTGTGCAGGTGTTTGTGGATAAGATTAACATGTAAATCAGTAGATTGCATAAAGCAGATTGCCCTCTCTAATGTGGGTGGGCCTCCAAGAATTCATGGAAGACCTGAATAGAACAAAAAAGCTGACCCTCCCTCGAGTAAGGCCCGCCAGTTCCTGCCTGTTTTAGCTGAGACATTGTTTTCTCAGACTCCATTGAAATATTGGCTCTCCTTGGATCTTAAGCCTGCTGTCTTTTGGACTAAAACTAAACTTTTGGCTCTTCTGGGTCTCCAACTTGCTGACTGCAGGTCTTGGGACTTCACAGTCTCCAGAATTTTGTGAGCCAATTTCTACACATCCTATTGGTTCTGTTCCTCTGGAGAACTCTAACTCATATACTCCTTTTTAAATTAAGACTTTTAGAAACCATTTCTGTCTCTGATGTTTTTCATATTTTATGTCCCTAGAGACAACACAAGGAAAGTTCCTTGAAAGGAGTTTGGATGGACATCTCTCAGATTGCATGTCAACATTAATGCAGAGAAGATGTGGCTCAGTCAGATGGCCAAAACTAAACTTGAGGTCTAGAGTCCAGCACGGAGTAGGGAGTGACTACTCAGAAAAGAGAAAGATGAACCAAAGATAGGGGCAAGCCAGTCCTAGAGAGCATTAAAGGCCAGGCCAGTGTCCCATTCTAGTTCAAGGGGCAAGCAGGGAGCCAGAGAAGAGGGCAAAGCCAAAGGATCGGAAGCCCAACTGAGGTAGCCAATAGAGAATGGGATGGGGTGGGGTGAGAGAGAGATGGGACAATAAACCAGAAGTCCCCATTGGTGCATATCAGTGAATCATTTGTATTGGCCACCAGCCACATGGCCATATGTGGATCAGCCTGAGTGAAAGGCCTGTGTAAGAGTGGCTAATTTTGCATTCAATTTATACAGCCTCATCCTTAGTCTCATTTTTACATGTGGCTCCATCTTGTTTTTTTGAATATTTTGTTTTATTTGGTAACATGAGTTCATGACTTGGTCAAAAAAGCCTTGGTTTACAAGACCGTAAACCAGTTCCCTATAAATTTCTATCACACTGGTAATGTTTTTAAACATATGAAATGATACTTTGGGATTCTGTATTTTTAGCGTAAATTCTAACTCATTTTAATGTCTTGTAAATATCGGGGAAAGGAATAATATTTCTGTTGTATCATTTTTTGCTACATTTTTTTCTAACTTTGAAAAACAATTGCCAATAAACAAACAAAGCCACAGGAATTATTCCAGCTCAAGAGAATAAACAGATTTTGTGGGATCAAAAGAAGTCACCAAAGTTCATCTAGCAGTGCTTTCTTTCATCACTATGGTACAGATAGCACTGGTATGTATTACCCTGGTATGCTGGTGCTGCCAGGTGTGAAAATGAGGGCATCAGAATTTCCATTTTATGCTTAATTTTCAGATAGTTTTGCTATTCTCATTTGACCTTAAACAAACAAACCAGAAATACACTTGGGAGAAAAAGGAAGACGCCATGGGTTGAATCTCGGAGTTCTTCCAATTCCAGAAGTAAAAGGAAACCTCCCCGTACATCCTTTCCCTTTTCATACCAGAGGTATGTGAGAACAGAATGGAGACATCCCTGTTCCAGGTTTACTTGGCTTCAGGTGAATCAGAAGGCTGCCCACTGGCCTGGTGAAATGGGCTGCAGAGACCAGGGTGGGCATTTTAGATTCAAAAGAATAAATTTTCTCTTTCTTTTGCTCAAACCGGATAGTTTCCTCAACTCTCCACTTTGGTTAGATAATGGCTGTAACAATTAACTCCGTTTCTTTTAGGTTGAAAGGAATTAGATTGATGTGTTTTCTGCAAAGCCTTATTTTCAAAAGATGGGATGGTAATGTGTCACTGAAAGGAAAACAATTGCCACCAACAAAACACTGTTTGCTTAGTATACTGTTCTGTTACGCGTGTTAGTGGGTATTGATGATATTAGCACACCCAGTGCTGTCTGTATTCTGGGTATTGAAGGGGGTCGTGGTGGGCACAACTAGCCTGGATTTTTTCATTCTGGCCATCACAATCTTGTCTTTATAATCACCTCATGTTCATCCAATTCATATATCTCTTTGTAACAAAACCCAGGGTCGGTATGAAGACAACAAAAGGATTTTGTGGGAGTGATAAAAGGACACCCTGTGATCAATAAGGACCATATACAATTTTCCGTTTCCATGAACACCCAATAAACCATCATGAAGATAAAGTGGGTTCAGGTATTTTGTTACCAGTCTGTCTCACTAAGGACTTGATGCCCTTCACCACTGGAGCTCTGGCCCAGTCGGAATCTTTTCTATCACATCTTGTCCCACTCGGTTTGGTTTGCACTGCTTGCTTCAGGGTCTTTCATAAGCTGGTCACAGAGCTCTTGGTCCTTGTCTCTTAAAGTCTAGTCCTTAAGAACCAAGTATTTAAAAGTCCTCTCAGGAGAACTAACATTCTTCTGAGAACTAACCTGGGAAGACAAAAACCCCTTTTTAAAGTGAGAGTAATTGAACTCTCGAAGGAGAAGTGAATATAGATGGCTGAGCGTCAGGAGCATGGACACCATCGGACAAGTCCTGTGAAGCACTTTGGACCATCTCCCAAACCATTAACCCAGGCTATGGCTGCTTAATCAATTTATGCCCAATTTATGTGCTTCCTGCTTCTGGGCACATGCCTGACCCACAGAGAGGCTCCCAAACCTACACTTGCAAACGAGGAACACGCTTTCATTGTCACCCAAGTGGGTGTAGGGAGGATCCTTATACCAGCCGTAGAGACAGCCCTAACTCAATTACTGCTAAAACCCTTTATTACGTGAAGGTTGAATATTTCCAGGGCAAGACTTCTGGATCTTTTAGATCTCTGCCAGATTCCTTAACTGGAGTGGAGGAGACCAGGGAAATCACCTCCTCACCTCACTTCTGGTTAGCCTTTGTGCCACCTGCCACCCCTCTTTTATACCGTTATATTGCAGTTTTGCTCTCTCATATAATTCTGAGTAGAATAAATTATAGAATCACACAAAGGAGAACTGGAAGGGGTTCTAAAGGCTGTTGAATATACCCAGACACTCACTGTACAGGTGAGGAAACCATCTGTGGTAATGCCGCAGTTAGACTCAGACCATTTTAATTGTGCCTTCTGGTACCCAGCTTTTTCTAATGTCAGAGCCACATGTTAATGCCTCTACAAGCTTCCCCTTAGGCACTCTCAGACCCTCTGAGTTCCATGTTATCCTGTTTTCAGCCTTTCTGTCTGTCCCTGGACCCTAAAGAATAGGGTTTGAAGCCTGCTATGAAGTCTCTGTAACACATTGTGGCCTCTGCCATGTCCCTAAGAATTATATTAAAGCAAATGTTTGAGCATATTCCCTTGATGTACAGTAAGTCCTCAGTTAACATTATCAAAAGGTTCTTGGAAACTGTGACTAAGCAAAATGACGTAGAAGGAAACCAATTTTACTATAGGCTAATTGATAGAAACAAGAGTTCAATAGCTATAGTATATTTCTGGTCACAAAAGCGTCACCAAAATTCTAAATAAAAACCCCAAACACTTACAATATTAAACATTGAAATAAATGTGAGTTATACATACACTTAAGAATGATTAATAAAAACAAGATAATGAATTTCCAACCTGCTTATTCCAGTTCAAGGTCACAGGCAAAATCAAATATTTTTATTTGCATAACAGGGATTCAGATCTGTAACTGTCCATATTGGCTGGTCTTTTAAATAATCCCTCTGTAACATCTCCAGCAACTCTTGTTACTCAAAGCAAAGCAGTTACCTTGGCTTCCTTACAGGGGTTTTAATACTTTCTGGTTGTCACCAAGGACTTGTCCTCAGTGTTGTGTGATGGTCTTGGACCTAAAGCCTCTGGATATATAGGCAGGGCCAGTGCCAGCACTGGCCTGAGATTCACAATGCATCCCTTTGGCATCTCAATGTTCCTGTTTATGAAGATGCCTATCCTGGCATCTCAGGGCACAAGAAGGAACCCCTGGACAGGACACCCTTCTATCACAGGACCACTCACACACACTCACTCAGACTGGGACAATATAGACACACCAGCTAACCACACGTGCATATCTTTGGGATATAGGAGGAAACCAGAGTACTTGGAGAAAACTCATGCAGACATGGGTTCAACATGCAAACTCCACACAGACAGTGGCCTTGACCAGGAATCCTTTTTTTTTTTTTAATCATCTACATAATAATGAGAATGACATTGAACAAAGTGACCTTCTTAGAAGACCTGCTGTGCGTGGTAGAGTTTCTCTAAGGGATAAAACTACCCAACTTCATAAACAGGAACATTGAGATGCCAAATGGATGCATTGTGAATCTCAGGCCAGTGCTTTAGGTCCAAGACCATCACACAACACTGAGGACAAGTCCTTGGTGACAACCAGAAAGTATTAAAACCCCTGTAAGGAAGCCAAGGTAACTGCTTTGCTTTGAGTAACAAGAGGTGCTGGAGATGTTACAGAGGAATTATTTAAAAGACCAGCCAATATGGACAGTTACAGATCTGAAGCCCTGTTATGCAAATAAAAATATTTGATTTTGCTCATGAATAACTAATTTTGGACACCTAAATACTTGGCAGTTTGAAGCAAGCCTGAATGCGGATAGTACTGAAATGGTATGTGCAGTCCCTGGGTGAGAACTGTTAGGTCATGATCAGAAGACATTCATGTGATACATTCCATAGCCCTTCAGAGGCTCTAACGAGATTGATGTTCCCATGTAGATAAGTCCCAAGGACATAAAATTTCATTTACTAATCTAGTCTTGGTTTCACTAGGGGTAAAGAATGCATCTAAACAAAATAAGGAAGGAAAGTTTCTTTTCCAGAAAGTTCAAACCATATGTTCCCAGATGCTGCCTTACTACAAAACTAAGGGAAAGAAAGGGGGGTTGGATTACTTCTTAACACCCGCCCCCGCCCCCCACACACACTTCAAATTGTTATTTCATAAAACAGAACAACAAACTCTCCAAAATAGTAAATGTTACCAGAACAATAATAAATATTGGCACAAGTGCCTATCGTTAGAAACACGTCAGTCATGTCATACATTGCACAACCGATAGCCCTGCGCGCAGGCATGTCTGTGATGATTGAAGACACATTCTGGCAGTTATAAACATCCATCACAGATTCAAGTATGCATCCCAGGATTCCAGAACCACAGCCTGCCAGTTGTTGACAATTAGTGACCTACCAAGTATTACGGAGACCTCTGCGAGATCTCTGGGTTTGCACGATACAGCTGAAATACTACTCAATGTAAGAAAGTACCTGGGGTGAAGTAACCCTTCAGAAAGCCTAATAAAGAAGAAAGGAAATGTGCCATTTAAAGCCAAAATTGCTTTCCTGAAGCATGGTCAAATCATACATGAAATACAATGGCCTTTCCGCGCCAGAGGAGTAATAGCTCACTTCCCCTGAACTCCCGGGACCCTTTTGCCCCTTAAGTTTTATTACACGTTTAAGTATACATTACTGGTCATTCCAAGTGCATGAACTTATGACAGACAAAAAGGATCTATTTACACTGTGGACTGTTGGAACGCACAAATGCCATGATTGAGACTAGAAGTTGCTTCACTTTTAGAGGGCACCGGTGCTTCTTTATCCAGTGCCCCGAGATTTCCCAGATTTTTCCTGGACCTTGCCCATCTTCTAGATACACACAGGCCACTGACTGCAGTTTCATTCTCACTAGCACTACAGAGACACAGAGGGAGATGGAGAAGGTGAGCTGTTCATACCAAGAGAAAGCTGGAAGTCCTTGCTGAAGCTGTGTCCTGGGAAGTTCTGTAGACTCTGGTGCCCTTTAACAAGGGCTGCATCAGGATTGAGCCAAGGATGAGGTTTGTTACAGGCCGAGCTAGTCCCAAGCAAACTGTGAAACAGATGGAAATTAATTTCCCAAGTGCTCCACCATGATGCTCACACACTTCTACTCTGGTCCGGAGTGGGGGCCAAATCCTTCCAAGCACTCAGCAGCCACCTGAAGTTAAAAGCATGAAGTATAGCTCTGCCCCACAGCATCTGCATTCTAACCAGAATTAAAACTCAAGCAAACAACCTGCCAGAGAGACCCAGAGAGAGCTCCAAATGAAGGCAGAGACCATGTGTGTTCAACTCATGTGTATTCCCAGGGCATAACCCTTAGGAGGAGTTCAATAAATTTTTGCTAAATGTAGATGACATGGCATGGCATGGCAGTGTATGGTCTGCCACTGGGCTGGTTTGATAAGACAGGACTTCAGCTAGTAGAAGCAGCCCATGCAAGGACGCAGAATACGCACCAGGGAGTGAGGAGAGGTATCCTTTTGAATGAGCCATTCTTCTGGCCACTTCCCTGCCCTACACACCAGGTCTCTAATGCTGGCCCACCCTCCCCCTCAGTCATCTGAAGTTAGGTCCATCAAGTAGCTGTTTGGCCTGAGATAAGCAGGATACAAAATATTTTCAGCCTCAGAATCCATGGTGCATAATCTGGGATAGCAACTCAGGTTTGGACTATTTTTTTTTAACTTTTTTAAAATTTGTACTTAATGTTGAAAGTATTACAGATGTCCCCTTCCCCTACCTCTCATTGACCCTCTCCATCGCATTCCCACCCCTCCCCAGGTCTTCACCACAACTTTGTCTGTGTCCATGGGTTATGCATATCCTATAAAATAAAGAGGTAATATGCAAATTGACCATCACTCCAACACACAAGATGGTCGCCCCTGTGGTCAAAGATGGCCACCCCCATGTGGACACAAGATAGCTGCCACAAGATGGCCAGCAGGGGAGGATAACTGGAGGGGACCCAGGCCTGCAGGGGAGGGCAGTTGGGGGTGACCAGGCCTAAAGGGGAGGGCAGTTAGGGGTGACAAGGCTAGCAGGGGAGGGCAGTTAGGGGCAATTGGGCTGGTAGGGTAGTGCAGTTGGGAGTGACTAGGCCTGCAGGAGAGAGCAGCTGGGGGTGACTATGCCTGCAGCAGAGGGCAGTTGAGGGGGATCAGGCCTGTAGGGGAGAGCAGTTGTGGATGACCAGGTCTACAGGGGAGGGCAGTTGTGGACAACAGGCCTGCAGGGGAGGGCAGTTGGGGGTAACCAGGCCTGCAGGGGAGGGAAGTTGGGGTGACTAGACCTGCAGGGGAGGGCATTTGGCGGTAACCAGGCCTGCAGAGGAGGGCAGTTGGGGGTACCAGGTTGGCAGGGGAGGGCAGTTAGGGGTAATCTGGCTGGCAGGGGAGCAGTTAGGCATCAATCAGGCTGGCAGGGGAGTGGTTAGGGGGTGATCAGGCTGGCAGGCAGAAGTGATTAGGGGCAATCAGGCAGGCAGGTAGGCAAGTGGTTAGGAGCCAGCAGTCCTGAATTGTGAGAGGGATGTGTGACTGCCTACTTTAGGGCAATCAGACATCCCTTAAAGTGTCCCAGATTGGAGATGGTGCAAACTGGGCTGAGGGACACACACACCCATGCACAAATTTCATGCCCTGGGCCTCTAGTCAGTATAGAGGCACAAAAAAGAGGCAGAATGTGGGACTTGAACTCAAATCTGTTGGCTCAGGTTCCTCCCCAGGAAAACCTGGGGACTTCCTATGTTTTGATCCATACTTTCATCTGGCTCCAACATTAGTTTTCTTAATATTTCTTATAGAATTATTGACTTTAAACTTCATTCTTGATGCCGCTGAAACAAGTAGTTCTGTGAATAAGCTAACTTAGAGCTAATTTATGGTGAACTAGCTCGCCTAACTCTTCCACAGTTTTCATCTTTGTTTCCCATGGTGAGATTTTCCTGTGACTGGTCCACCCGTTCACAGACCCCTTCCCAATCCCACAGCTGCTTCTGCCCTCAGAGAGAGAGGCTCACGCACAGAGGGGAGACCTGGGTCAGAAGGGCTGGTTGTTTCCAAGCATCAGAGAAAAGTCTTCACTGGCAGCACCTGAGAAATCTGCTGACGTGTTCTCGCCATCGAGGTGGGTGGAAAGGGGAATTTGCTGCTAGCTCCTTTCATCTGATGGTAGCTGCTTGTCTTGGATAAAGTAGCAACATTCCTCTGGAACTAGAAATTGTGACCCTTGAGACTGAAAATGTATGTAGCAGCTCTAAATTTCTCACACCCAGAATGGTGTGACAGAATCAATTTACTGACGTGTTAAGATCGTAGATGTTGCTGGATGAGAGGCCGTGTGGGCTAATGGCAGGGGCAGCATGTCCCCTTCCCAAAGTCCCCCTGCGTTCCTGAAGTGCCTGGGGAGGAAAGAGACTCTGCTTTTTTTTTAAAAAAACCCTAAAAAGTTAGGTATATGGCCTTTGGAGGCATTAAAGGTATTTGGGCATATTTAGTGTCTATAACTTCTCTTTCCTTGTTGGAAAGTGCTATAAAGAAGAGATGATAGAGATGTGGAACCAGCTGCGAAACTATCATTTTTCTGGCAGCCCTGAAACCCTCCTCATTGTTTTCCTGACAGGGTGACATGGTGTTAACCCTAAGTGAATGAATGGGTCAGTCTTCAGCCTTTTGTCTCCACGTGCTCAAATTCAAAGTCAGGGAATATTCTGTGCCTGATCTCTTATACTGGTGAAGTGGACTTGCCAGTTGTGTTGTCTAGTTTTAACCTTCCAAAATGGACACGTGGCTTTAAAAGACTCCTCGCAGCGGTTGAGAACCACTGGTGGTTCGAGAGGTCCGAAAGGTTGGCGACGGCTGCTCTAAAGGAGCCGTGGATTAAAGACAGCACCCTAACAATACAGTCCCCAAGAAAACCAAACAGACAGAAATGGGCAAGGCAGGCTTCTGCTACTTCTATGCAAAACGTTTGCCCGACTGCATTACAGGGTTACAGTGTTACAAGGTAGAAAGAGTGACAATCTAATTTGATTTGCTAAGCAGTTGGCCAAAAAATCTCAAAATTAAAAAAACACACACAAAAAAACCCTCAAAATTACTGAAATGTCACTAGGGAGAATGGATGAAAATTTACATGTGAAATTGTTATGATAAATCTCACTCTCTATTTTGTGCCTTGAACTACTTAGTAACAATAGTATCCTGTGTAGATAATATATATGTTAATGAAGAATAAATAAGGAACCTGCAGGATATATGCTCAAATACCGAACCTCACTGCTCTAAGGAAATGGTATCTACCAAGGATGATGTCAAAGATTGGTGGCATAGTCAAAGGTCGAGGTTCAAAGGTAGCATGTTCTGAGGACAGGCCTGCCTGCAAACAAAGTCTGAGGCATGATGGAGGCTAATGATGTGAAGTAAAGAACTTAGAGGATAAACTGTACAAGACAGAATGGGGAGTCTCCTGTCTTGGCAGAGATATGCAGAACGTAGGGACTATGTCAGGAAAGTGGACACCATCTCACCAAAGGAAAAGTTTCACCTAGGAGCTGGTTCTAGAGCAGTCCGAGTATTATTACATGGTCATCTGGCCAGAGGCTCACGGAGCATAGAAAACTCACGCCAGCCTCTCCGTCCAGCCCTCTGGGTGGCTCAGCCTTTAGAGAACACAGGCAGAGGTACAGTATACGGCAGGTTTTGATTTGAACCTTTAGCCTCTTGCATTTAATTCTCCTGGTGTAGCCTTTTCCCGTTAAGGTTAACAAACTTCGAGTTTCCGTCGCTTTTCAGGGTTTCTGGGAAGGAGGGCCTGTAAGCTCTTGCCAGGGCTGCAGCGCTCAGTGGTGCGGGGTCTGCTCTGTGGAAAGGCTCCCAGAAGAGCCAGGCCTACTGGCTGTGCACCTTTCACTGACTCACACAAAGGCACCTACATTGACCCGGCCATGGCCATCATCTGCTATAAATTTTGGCAGAATAAAGCCAGAAGCAGAAAGAAAAAAAACGCCACAAACACAAAGATTCAACAGACAAAATGCCAAGTCTGATGAATTTTCACTTTCAACTGGGAGTGTGGCTTTAGGTAGGCCCAGGTAAGGTAGGTCCATGTGCATTCACTTTCAGTGTTGTTAGAGAAACCGCTTGAAATCAGATTAGGTGATGGAGAGAAGCCCAGCGTGGAAAATGTGTTGCAAATCACCAAGACCCATCCCAGAGACCGCAGGGATTTAGAGAAAGAAAGAGCACGTCGATTTTATTTTGTGAGCACGACTTCTTCAGTTGTTGCACGAGCGCTGTTCGGTTCCAGAAATGAACAAGCCGTGTGCCTCTCACTCATTACCTGCTGCCACTCCTTCCCAAACACACTGGCTTTTGGGTTCTCCCTCGGCCTGGCTGAAGAAGGAGCAGCACTGGCTGTGACTCAGGCCGGGCAGGGACAAGAGAGCTCACTGGAGGCGGAAGGGGGTGTCATTTCCCTTTCCAGAGGTGGTAGCAAAGGAACCGAACCAAGCAGCTCCGAGAGCCCAGACCAACTCCTTGGCGTTGGGCCGTCCGCTCCATCACAGCGAGCTCTGGGCTGCAGAGGGCCTGTAAATTGCACGGTAATGGCTGGTTCCTCCGCAGAAATAAACATGTGCTTTGAGTTTTCCAAATGAGTCAGACGCACGCTGCGAGATAAATGCTGATAGCAAGCAGATGTGACGTGCTTTGCAAGAAGGGTAGACAGGGGACCGTGTACTGGCATCATCCACACTCCTCAAGACGATAGCCTGACACTTAATGGGGCCTGGTCCCTTAACAAGAAACATTGAGTGGTGGGTGATCCCCCCACCTCCCCGCCTTCTTTTTTTTCTGTAAGAGGAATCTACATTTTTAAGCCTTAAATGTAAACGTGTCCTGGCTCCAATTTGTCGGCTGACTCTAATCGCCTCAGAACTTATATAAACTCTAGGTGAGTAATTTCCCCAAGTGCAGTGCCCCCTTGGAATGCGTGTGCTGTGAACTCAGATTAAACTTTTAACCTCACATTTTTCTGGGAAGGATTATTATCCGTGTTTTTATTGTTTAAAAAAGGCAATCAGAAAAACTGAAATATGTCTAGTGCTCTTTCCGCGGTTGAGTTGGTACTTGCTCAGGAGCCGTTCCCTTGTGCTGTACATGCTTGGGGATTATGGACATACTTGGGCCCCTAAAAATGGAATGTTGTGCCAGAATTGAAACCAAAGGCACCAACACTCTTGTCTTCTTTGTGACACAACTGAATTGTGAACTGCTTGTAGGGCCCCGTGTTCTCCCAGCGCAACTGCAGAAATCCTGAGTGTCTGCTTGTGGATGCACGCCATGTCCCAATTGCCAAGTAACATACATAACATGTTCGTCAGCAGAGCAGGAGGTCTGAGTCCTAGATTTCTGCCGCGTTTTTCCATGCTTGGCTTTCATTTGCCTCATCTTCTTCCAGCAACTGGGTAAACAGATGCCAGGCTCTCGGAGAGTGTTTGTTGAACCGATCCCAGATGCCAAGCTTGAAGATGTAACACCTCTGTGCAATCTTAGTCCCTGTACCCATTAATCACTGGCTGTTAACTGAGTGTGTTAGCCCTTCAGTACAAGGTGTTTTTGTTGTTGTTTTATTGAGTTGGCATCCGGGTGGAAACAAGTGAACTAGCTTATCCTCCCAGGAGCTTCTGGTTGTTTGTACTTAGTTTGTGGTGATGACTATGAGAGGCAGCTGGCTTGGTCTTCTGGGAAGAACGGTGGGCTGGGAGTCAAGTATATTGGTTCTGCTGCCAGCTTATTGTGTAGCCTTGGGCAAGTCAGCATATCAGACAGGGCCTCAGCTTGTGCATTTGTAAAATGAAGGTGTTGGATTCAATGGTCTTCCTGTTGAAACATTAATAGTCCCATTAGTTTTACTATAAGGCTTCAAAGGAACACCAAAAGCAAGAGGAAAAAAAGGAAACCTTCAAGGTAGAAAGTAACTGCTTACCATATTGAACATTGCTCTACAAGGCCCCTTTGATATGTTTTGGTGCAACATTCCTCTGTAGACACAGTGGTACTACTTTCACGTTCTGTTTCGTCATCGAATGGGTGTTTTGGATTCTTGGACAAATGAGAAGCACACTGCCTGCCAGGGAAAGAACAAGAGAGAAGGCGGTAGCGTTTGGGAAATTGATTGGACAATTAGTGTCTGGTGTTCACTTTCCTCTCCCTCACATGCATGTTCATACATCCCAGGCCCCCCGATGCCGCCCACCCTCCACTTTTTGGGTCCCTCTTCTCTGTCCTGTGGAGTCACAAAACTGAGTCTGGTGCACTTTGTTATGTTTCTGACTTCGTTTGATTGCTTTTGTGGTATTAGCCTCATCGATGATGGCAAACAGCTGGCATTGACCACATACCAAATGCCATAGGTAAATATTGGGGGTGGGGAGAACATCTCAGTCTTCCTGTCTTCAGAAGGAAGGCTGAGGGTTGGGGTCTACTCTGAGGAAGCACTGCTGAGGCCCAGTATCTCAAATGCTGGAAGACACCTCACCTGCGTGTGTGCCTCCAGCAACCGCTGCCAGGAAGCCCATGCAAATATTGAAATGCATTTTGTCATCAGACTTGGTAACAAGCATCCCAAGGTTCCCGAGTGCTAGTGCTGGAACTGATGTATTCATTCACTCATTAATTTTATAGACATTTGTTGAGCATCTGTTGTAGACATTCCTAGAACTATTGTTAGGCCCTGGAGGTATAAAAATAAATGCAAAGGGCACTGCCTTCAAGGAGTTTCTGATCTGGCCAAGGACACAAATGAGTACATAGTCTTTTAGAATGTAAGTACTACACTGGCGATATGATGAACAGTTACGTAAGCACAGAGACGGGAACTATTCTGCAAGGATTTCACTTGGCTAAGAGACAGGCAAAGGGTGCTCCAGGCCGAGGGCTCTGCATAGATTAACACAGAACATCATGAAAGTGAGTGGCAGGGTCATGGCATGATGAGGGTCGGTGGGACTGGCTCACAGATTCATGACAGAAACTGTCAAAAGACAAGGCTGGAAGGGCAAATGGGGATCCGGAAGAGCCTTATGCAGAGCTGCTGAGTTAAATACACATTTGTTCTCAAAAGATGTCAGAGGAATTTACAATGACACACAATACATAAAGAAAAAATTAAAGGGTAGGAAATACAAGGGATGAAAACTAATATAAGGCCATGTCCAGGTTTTTGTTCATATACAGTCTGTGTACAGTTAGTTCTTAGAAGCAGGATGAAAAATGGACTCTGAGCTTACTAGATGCCAAAGCAAAAAGGGAAATGCGAACCTTGTGCCCGTGTGAAAAAAACAAGTGGCTTGGGAGAAAGAGGCTTTTGCTGGAACTAAGAGCCAAGGGAAATTTCTCTGCTGCTTCTCATCAAAGGCTCACTGGGGATACAAGGGAGATATCAACAATATCCCTACACTAGCAATTTTTATAGAACTGTTTCTTGTAATATCCTCAGTGCTAGCCAATGGCATACTGCCAAGGTGTAATTCAGTAAAAGCAACTCTACACGGGGCCAGAGCAATTCAGCCCAAGCCTGCTGCTCTTTTGATTGTTTGGCTTGATGTGCAGATACAATTTAGGGTATCTAGAGGAGTAGAAGTTTTTCATATCTTTTAGGCAGTCATCCACGAATATTATTTCTTACAACGGGGCTCTTAAAAAGTATTAGATAGCAGCAGTGAACTTGAACTTCTACTCATTGGCAGAGACCTCAGGAACAAAGGAGTTTGAACTTTGAGTTATGTAACAAAGAAAATAATAACTTTTCCAAATATGTCTTCTCCTGGGAGGAAAGTAATTGGTCATCCTGGACTTATAGTACAACCCCCTGGCTCAGCGCAAACCGACCTGGAATTAGAGCTGTGGTGCGAAGGAGAGTTTCCTGACCTGACTGCACTTTTCTTACTTTGAACTTTAGTTGAAGGTGGGTGTATACAAGGAAAGCTGTGTGGGCTGAGCATCTTTTGAGATTTGGCCCTTTTCCTTGGCAGCAGAAGCTACTGTGTGAAGCTGAAACGTAGGTCCAAAGGCTGGTATATATGCATTTGCTTGGTTCGGTATTTTGTCTCAGAAGGCTTATGGTATTCACCAAATATCTCTCAAGCGAAAAGAGTGTATAAATTTCACTAAACATAAATAACAAACCCCCCATACACATACAACATGGTATGATTTTTAAAATACATTCCCATCTAATTTGAATTGCATAAAAACCTTGAGCAGAACTGGTATAATTATTCCATCATGCAGATGAGAAAACCAAGGCTTAATCAAGTTGGCATGGACATGGGGTGGAAGAGCAAGGATCATAACCTCGGTCTTTTGATTTAAGTACTGTACAGTTATTTTTCTACCTTTTCAGGCTCACCTGCTTTTCCCAAAGGAATTGTAGGTCATGACAACCAGGCTCAGCAGCCATCAGGCTTCAGTAGTGCCTGTTGGGAAAATTCCAAACACTGCAGGTACACAAGGCTCCTTACTGTTAATTTAGGGGAAAAATTAATTCCTTAGGCAGAAATACTGAAGTGGTGCGTCTGTGGGAAGACAAGCACTATCTGGTTCCTGGACCCCATACATGACTCAAGTATACACTAGCCAGAAACAATGCAAAGATTTGTTCTTTCAACCCTCTGTTTACCAAATAAACAGTGTGTTGCCACATATGAGTGTGTGGACATGCAAGATTAGTTTCACAAACATTGTAGAAACTTCAAAAGTCTCACCTGTTAACTACTTTCAATGACCAAACCTTCCCAAAAGTACTTACTCACTGTAAATATCAGGATAAACTTGAACTCTGCATGTTGTAATAAGTGCTTTTCTGAGTACTCAAGTAAAAATAAACCATTGCCTCTTCCGTATACTTTTTCATGAACATCTAATGTGCTCATTCATATCTAGTTACTTTCGTGTGCATTGAAGAATTTGTGGGTATAGACTGTTTTTTCTTGGTTCCCGCTGAAAATGCAAAGACAGAAGGTAAAATTCTGACATTGATGCCACTGATGGCACAATGCACTACGTTGCGAACTAGTGTTCCCAAAGACGGGATTCTCCTCCAGATCAGCAAAAGTACTATAACCAGAGCCACAGGTGCTCAAAGGAGATGATCTCATCATCGCACTGGCATCCCCAATTTATAGCCAGGGAGGAGATTCCAGATCTCAGTATAGTAGGAAGACCTGGTAACTCAATACATGTTGTGTATCCATTGAAAAACTGAGATACTTTTGATGCAGTTACTTGGCAGAGGTTCCTCAAAGCAATTTATCCTGAAGTCCATCAGAGTAAAATGTCCCAGAATGTTCTTTCCTGTTCTCTTTTCTGAGCACACACATTAACACTCATGCACTCCTAAGTAAGTCGGTACCTGCATGCACTCCTAAAATAAGAGAATATATCATATCCAAAGTCTCTTCCAATTCAACACATGGAGAGTTTACAAAGATTGGGTCTCTGAGATGAAATCACTATACACCAAAAGCCTTCTTCTCATCAACTTCCCCTATTGTTAGAGTTTATGTGAAGTCAGTGGGAACAAAACCCTGTGACAGCCAACCCTGAGACTGGTTTGGAAAACCCATTGTTTAGAAATGGCTTTGCAATAAATTCAGGTTAGAAAAAGAAAGGTGTGATTGGGAGCAGCGTAGTCCATGCTGCTTAGACAAAGCACTTAAGGATCCAGGGAATGACTTAAGGTTGAGATGCATCCTGTTAATTATGAGTGTGAAAGTGTGTTTTGTTTTTATTTTTGCTATTAATGTTAAAGAAAATATTCCATCCCTGGCCGGGTGGCTCAGTTGGTTGGAGCACTGTCCTTTCCACCAAAGAGTTGTGGGTTTGATTCCCAGTCAAGGCACATACCTAGGTTGTGAGCTCAATCCCTGGTCATGGGGTGTATGGCAGGCAGCCAATGGATGTCTCTCTCTCTCCCTTCCCTTTCCTTCTCTTTATTCCCCTCCTCCTCCTATCCCTCTTTTTCCTTTTCTTTCTCTCCTTCTCCATCCCTATCTATCCTTTCCTCTCTCTAAAAATCAATAAAAACATGTCCTTGGATGAGGATTAAAAAAAAAATTCCACCAGGATCTTATCATTGACCTTTCACTTAGAACAAAAAATTCTACTCCTCAGGAAACTGTAGATGAGGTTTGTGGATACTATGGCAGAAAATGAATTTGCATTGTGGCCAGATCTGTGAATGTAATTCTGACTACGAATGATATTTCCACATTCATTGGTCAGACTCAGGGGTTAGCAATTTCTCATAAGTGCTGTGTCAAGTTTCCAGTGCTGTTCTTCAGGCTTCAGCATCCAATGAGCTTGAGTCTCTCAGGGAGCAGGGGGAGGGACGAGAGATGAGTATTCTGAATCTGTGAAGGAAGACCAGGGTTGACCTTATTTGTGACCTGGTGGTTGAATTTAAGAAGCCCAAAAGGGACTTGGCTGTTACAGTATCCTGGAGAGCTCCCATTTTAGTGTGTGTGTGTGTGTGTGTGTGTGTGTGTGTGTGTAAAATGTAAACACAGTTGACCCTGGTTAGGGAGGGGAGGTGTATGCTCTCTCCTAGGCCTGAAAGAAAGGGAGTGATGGTAGGTGGGAATTTTATAAAAACAATCAGTTATTGCAATTGCTGATGTATCTACTCTTCAAGTGTCCCTGGGAATCAGATTGTTTTGCAGAAGCTGATTTTAATGTCACCATTAATCCATTGTTAACTCATCATTGCCAGAAATACCTTCAGTTGTTTTCCCAACATGATCTTTGATTAGTCCATGTCTGTGACATACTAGCTCTCAGACATGCATGGCCACAGCTAGCTACTGAAATGACCTCAATGTATTAAAACTGGGGTTTACAAATTTCCTTGGATGTGAGGTTGACATTTGGGGAGACCCCCTCAAACACAAAAAAATTGGAATAAATCTCTTCCAATTTTTGGGTTGATGATACCCACTCCTTCTTAGAAGCTACCTGAACATGTACAGTAATGATGGCATCACGCTAATTAAGCCTTTGCTGATGATCCAATTAGGCAGAGTTAGAGACTATACAGATAACTCTGATTAAGACATCAATCTGTTCAATTTTATCGACCTCTATTTAGAATGAGGTGGTATATGACTAGAATAAAATAGTATAATATGTAGTTTACTGTGTCTTGCCATTGTGGAAGCCAAGAGCTACTAACAGCCTTAAAAATTACCATTTAAAAATAAATAAATAGATAGATAGATGATAGATAGATAAATAAAAATTACCATTTAAGTTTTATTTTTTTCAAGGTCCAATTATGTAGGTAGCTTATTACCAAATTCTTTTTGTTCTGATCCCTTCAGTTGAGACTGCTTTTCAGTTCATTAGCCCCTTGACTAGAAGACAGAAATAAGATGGGGAAATGCACATCTGTCTGCCTAGCCACAGTGAGAAAAGATACTGAAACTATATTTTGTGAGAAAGATACTGAAACTACTGGCTAAAACAGACCTTTGTGTTCCCCGTGGATGACATTTTCCTTTGATTTCCCTGATCCCCAGTACTGAAAAGAGCTGAGCTGAATACTTCTTGATAGTGTAAAAAGTAAAGTCAGTAGGATCCTGCTGTATATGACATCGACTTTGTCACATGTAAGGAAAAGCACTGATAAAACCAACAGGTTAGTAAAGCTTTTTAAAACTACACATGGTTTATACAGTGATTACACTCATCAAAACTATTTTTATGTAACTGTAAATGCTATAACACAGATTCTGAATTTTCCTAGAGCATATTATTTTTAAAGGCTATGAAAATGCTGTTGTATAGGTTGTGTTTAAATTGATGAATGTACTGTAAGAGCTTGACCATTCTCAGATATTACATAGGAAAACATTACTGAGGGATTGCACTATGGCATGGAAACCTTTAAACATCCCTTAAGTGGGGAGAAGGAAATCACAATGTTTTACTGTTAGAAGTTTCATTATGAGCCTTAGACTAGAGGCAGAATTTTTTTGTGCTCTTGTGTTGAAGCATGGATTGGGGAGTGGGTGTGATAAGAGGGATGAGAGGATAAAGAAAAAGCAAGAACCAAATCTGGTTTGGCTCAGTGGGCTAGAGCATCAGTCTGTGGACTGAAAGGTTCTGGGTTCGATTCTGGTCAAGGGCATGTATCTTGGTTGCAGGCACATCCCCAGTGGGGGGCATGCAGGAGGCGGCTGATTGATGTCTCTCTCATTGATGTTTCTGGCTCTCTATCCCTCTCCCTTCTTCTCTTTAAGAAACCAATAAAATGTATTTAAAGAAAAAGCAAGAGAAAAGGCAAAAAGGATGCTGTAGCTTCTGCTAATTTTTTGGTTTTTCTAAGGCATTCCTAGTCATTACCATATGATAAATTCCTCAGTACATTCTTTACTTTCTTGTCCTGATGCAAGAAGACACCAGCTTAAAGCAGGACATACCTTATCCCCCTTGGAAAAAGAAATAACAAATAATTAAGACCACAGCTCACAGGGACCCAAGTTTATTGGCAATAAAAGGCAGCTGTGCTGACAACTCTACCAATTAATCTGCCAAAAGTGAGCATGTCACTGTGTTAGAAAGCAGGACTGGAAACATCTAGGGATCTATATAAAGCATGGTCTTAAAAGACATTGGCAGCATCATGGAACCACTCACCAACACATGAAGTAGACTTCTACATTCCATGCCCAGGAAAACTCCTTATCACGTGTAGCACTCCTCAAGCCTGACCTGGCCTCTTCCAGAGGCTCTGACTCCCTAGAAAATGCCAGTAGGAACAGAAAAAAAATGTGGGCTATTAAATATCTTGAGCATTTCAGGCACTTTCAGGTATGTTATTTCACTGAATCTTCACAATTACACTAGTAGGGAAGTATAGATATCTTCGTTTCCACAGATGGGGAAACAGAGACAGAGCTTCCAAGTTCAGATCTCCTTGGTTCCCATATCCATTCTTTTGCCATAACAACACGTATTTCCACATGAAGCATCAAGAAATACTTGTTCAAGACCTAGCTGTTATGAATTGATGGTGTGACGTTGGGCAAGTCACTTAGCTTCTCTGGACTTCAGCTTTGTTATCTGAAAAACTAAACACTCTTACAAAACTAAACACACTCTTTCCATAACATCCAGCAATTGTGCTCCATAGTATTGATCCAAAGGAGCTGAAAATTTTTGTCCACACAAAAACCTGCACACAGATGTTCAGAGTAGCTTTATTCATAATTGCCAAAACTTGAAAGCAACCAATATATCCTTCAATAGCTAATAAACTTTAGTACATCCAGACAGTGGAATATTATTCAGCCATCAAGCCATTAAAAGACATGGAATAACCTTAAATGCATATTACTAAGTAAAATAAGCCAATCAGAAAAGGCTACATACTGTATGATTCCTATTTTATTACATTCTGGAAAAGGCAAAACTATGGAAACAGTAAAAAGATCAGTGGTTGCCAAGGGTTATGAGGGGAGCAGAGGGATGATCAGTCAAAGCACAGATGATTTTTAGGTCTTTGAAACCACTCGATGTGGTACTACAGTGGTGGACATATATCACACATTTGTCCAAACCCATAGAATATACAATACCAAGAATAAACTCTAATGGGAACTAGGACTGTGGGTTATTATGATATGTCAGTGTAGATTCATCAATTGTAAGAAATGTACCACTTTGGTGGGGGATTTTGATAATAGGGAGGCTATGCTTGTGTGGGAGCAGGAAATATGAGAAATCTCTGTACCTTCCCTTCAATTTTGCTGTGCACCTAAAACTTCCCTAAAAAATTTTGTCTTAATTTAAGTCTTTGTAGAATAAGAAGATGGAAACTCTAAGGTCTCTATCGAAGTGCTTCTCCAACTTTAGTGAGTATAAGAATCACCTAAGGAACTGGTTAAAATGTGGACTCTGACTCAGTAGGTCTGGGAGAGGTCTGCATCTAACAAGCTCCCAGGTGTTGCTACAGGTTCCAACAGGATTCTGAGTACCAAGGTCTTTCCACAGCATTATTTCAGGGATTCTAGCATGGTGGCTCCCATAGCTTAGCCTTCCTGTCATCACTACACACCTGCATTTGATGAAGTTCCTGGCATGGTTGGTACTCAGTAGTGTTAGATACACTGGATCTAGTTAGTACAAAAAAAAAAAAAGCCAAAACCGGTTTGGCTCAGTGGATAGAGTGTCGGCCCTCAGACTGAAAGGTCCCAGGTTCCATTCTGTTTAACAACATGTACCTTGGTTGCGGGTGCATCCCCAGTAGGGAGCATGCAGGAGGCAGCTGATGGATGTTTCTCTCTCATCAATGTTTCTAACTCTCTATTCCTCTCCCTTCCTCTCTGTAAAAAATCAATAAAATATGTTTTTTTAAAAAGTGACTCAAAGGGACACAGTGGAAGGGAATTCCTGCAGTTTGATGAAGGAATGGGCCCTCCCCCACACCTCCACCAACAGCAGGTTCCCTGTAATCTTCACTTTCTCCACTGGTGGGCTTATCCACCCTAACTTTACCCCCAGCTCACTCTGACGGACAACCCAAAATGAGATCAGCCTTAAAGGGTATCTGGTAAATACCATTAGGAAGCATGTTACTCTTCCAAAGATTTTATTTGTTTTCCAGATTAAATCACATCCTCCCCACGTACGTACATTCTGACATATAATGTTTCTTCCTCCACTCCAACAGCCCTCTTTGCTCTAGTAACCCATAGCTGACTGCGGGAGCATTTTATTAGCTGACTGTGGTAGCTTCGTGCATATTTCCTTGTGCTGTGGAGGTTACTGCTCTTAGGAATGGTTGCAGAGGCCAGAGGCCCGATTTTCATGATCTCTATGGGGAAACATTCATAATCTCAAGACAAAAAAGATGGCCTGAGTTCAAAATTTCTTTTATTCCTGTATTTTTTAATTCCATTTTAAACCACTTGTTTAGAATTAGGTTTATTTAGACCATTTCAGAAATTAGGGATTACTGTTTTGAACCTGTAAAAAAGTGGATGCCATTTTTTTTTTAACCTGATCTTTCTTATAATGCCCAGTAGGACAACACTATGTATTTTTGTACAACTGTCAAGGGACAAAGGCAGCTCCAAATATTTGACCTAGATAAACAGATTACCATTCACTTCATCTGGAAATATAGGGATAATTAACTTGGACAACCATGTAAACAGCAGGGGTTTCCCCCAGAGTGTCTGCCTTCTTAAATCGGCAGATAGCCTCCTGCAGAGCTGCCACAGCGAGGCCACACGGTATAGCTGCCTTTTACAGCTGTATTCCGAATTTTCCTAATGAACTGTGTGGCATAGTGGAAAGAACTTTTGGGCATTTCAGTCTTCTGTGGGGTTTATTCCTGTGTCCTACCCCACTCAAGTTTAAACCACTTGGTAAGGTTTATAATGGATTTGTTCTAACCTAAACAAAGCTTTTGTTTTTCGTTGTGCAAAATTGGTCATTAGCCCCTGGAATCAAAGACACCTGGAATCACAGTTATCCCAGACCTGAAAGGTCATCTAGCCTAACCCCCTATCCGATGTCTGATCTTCCTTTAAACACTTTTTGCCCAAAGGGGCCCCAGGGTAGTCTGTGCTCACATGCATCCAACTATGGGTTGTAAGTTCCCTCAAGGCCTCCTCATCTTTGAATTCTCCTTATAAGAAAGTTCTTCCTGAGATTGAGCAGAAATCTGTTTCTCTCTAGTTACTACCCTTTGAGGTCACATGATGGAGCATTGGGTACTCTAAGTAACCATTTATATGCCCCTGAGTCTCCTCCGTATCCTTTACCAGGGCCCTTATATCGGAAAGCAGACTCTTCACTCTCCTGGTCACTGTTCTTTGCACAGGCTCCTGCTTCTCTGCAACCTTCCTCAAGTTTGTGGTCCAGAGCGTGTACCATCCTCCAGGGTGGCACGGGGCCAGCCTTTTGAAGCAGTCCTTTTCAACCTTGGCGACACTGGCATCTCCTGGATTGATGCCTGGGCCCCACATTCAGAGATTCTGATTTCATTGACCTGGGTTTGGGTCTGATCATCAAGGTTTTTAAAACCTTCTGGAGTATATTAAAGGAAACCGAGGCTGAGAACCACTGTTCCTTTATCAGTCAAAGGCATTGATGGCTACACGGGTTCAATGTGGAGAAGGAATGAAAAAGAATGGGAGAAGGCACAACCTGTTTTTGAATTGGTAGGTCTTTCCATAAGCTGGAACTCATACTTGTTTCTTGGCTTTTAAGTTTTAATCTTGAATTTTTTTACATTGATACAAAACAAGTAGAATCATAATTTAAGTTTTACCGCTGAGCCAGCTGAGCTCATGTTATGTTTCATGCTTCATCATATTTCTGGCAGCTATTTTATTTTTCTCTCTGGGATGTTATGAGGCTTTCAGGGAGTTGGGATGTGGGAGGATACACATCTCTCTCCTAAGATACCACTCCCCTCCCCAATCCCATCACACTACATGTTACACATGGAGTTACAGATCACTAACTCAAATCGAATTTGCTACTCAAGCTCCTACATCTTTCCCCCTCATACTACTAATAGGCCATTATTCCAGACATATACAGTGATGGGCAAAAGTAGGTCTACAGTTGTTTGTATGGAAAATAATACAACAATTAATAATAATACAAGAATAAACTCTGTGTTTTGCATACTCACAACTATAAACCTACTTTTGCCTCTTCCTGTCCTTTGCTAAATACTTTCTTAACTCACCTTTAATACTCATAAAGGCTGATTGGGAGGAGAAGTGATTAGCTGTGCCGCAGTAATGAGCTTCCCAATTGACTCCAGAATTAGCTGGGAATTCCCACAAGTTCACAGGCAATACTGAAAACTACAATTCCCATGAGAACACTGTCTTGTAAAACATAAGTATATTCCACAACGCCCCCAAAAAAGAATTGCATTTTATTTTTTAAAGTATTACATGTAGTAGTACATATATCTCCTTTTTTCCCCACTGACCTTCCCCCCGCCTCCCCTATCCGTGTTGCATACCCTCATCCCACCCCACCCCCAGTGTCTTGTGTCCATTTGTTTTGCTTATGTTCATACATACAAGTCCTTTGGTTGATCGCTCCTCCCCCACGCCCCCCACCGCCCCCATCCCGCCCCAACTCTCCCCTACTTTCCCGCTGTAATTTGACAGTCTGTTCAGTGCTTTACTGCCTCTGTACCTATCTTTTTGTTCATCAGGTTATAATGTTCTTTATTTTCCATAAATAAATAAGATCATGTGGTATTTTTCTTTCATTGACTGGCTTATTTCACTTAACATAATGCTCTCCAGTTTCATCCATGGTGCTGCAAATGGTAAGAATTTCTTCTTTTTTTACAGCAGCATAGTATTCCATTGTGTAGATGTACCACAGTTTTCTAATCCACTCATCTGCTGATGAGTATTTGGGCTGTTTCCAAATCTTAGCTATGAATTGTGCTGCTATGAACATAGGGGTGCATATATCCTTTTCTGATTGGTGTTTCTAGTTTCTTAGGATATATTCCTAGAAGTGGGATTACTGGGTCAAATGGGAGTTCCATTTTTAGTTTTTTGAGGAAACTCCATACTGTTCTCCATGGTGGCTGAACCAGTCTGCATTCCCACCAGCAATGCACGAGGGTTCCTTATTCTCCACATCCTCACCAGCACTTGTCATTTGTTGATTTGGGATGATTGCCATTCTGACAGATGTGAGATGTACCACATTGTCGTTTTGATTTGCATCTCTTGGATAATTAGTGACTTTGATCATGTTTTCATGTGTTTCTTGCCCTTCCTTCTGTCTTCTTTTGAAAAGATTCTATTTAGGTCCGTTGCCCCACCCCCCCACCCCCTTTTTTTTTGGATCATTTATCTTCCTTTTATCTTCCCTGTAGATGTTGGATATTAAATCTTTATCAGTGATAATGTTTGCAAATACGTTCTGCCATACAGTGGGCTTTATTATTGTTTTGTTGATGGTTTCTTTTGCTGTACAAAAGCTTTTTATTTTGATGTAGTACTATTTTTTACTTTCTCTTTAATTTCTATTGCCCTCAGAGCAGTATTAGTGAAGAAATTGCTTCGGCATATGTCTGAGATTGTGCTGCCTGTGGATTCCTCTAGTATTTTTATGGTTTCCCATCTTATGTTTAAGTCCTTTATCCATTTTGAGTTTATTTTTGTGTATGGTGTAATTTGGTGGTCTAGTTTCATTTTTTGCATGTATCTGTCCGATTTTTCCAACACCCTTTATTGAAGAGACTGTCTTGATTCCATTGTATGTTCATGTCTCCTTTGTCAAATATTAATTGAGCATAGAGATTTGGGTCAATATCTGGGTTGTCTATTCTATTCCATTGGTCTGTATGTCTGTGTTTGTGCCAGTACCAATGTTGTAATACAGCTCGAAATCTGGTATTGAGATCCCACCTACTTTATTCTTTCTCAGGATTGCTGAGGCTAATCAGGATCTTTTTTTATTCCAGATGAATTTTTGGAGAGTTCTTTCTAGGTCTGTGAAACATGCCGTTGGTATTTTAATGGGGAATGCATTGAATCTATAGATTGCTTTGGGTAGTATGGACATTTTAATGTTGATTCTACCAATCCATGAACATGGTATGTTCTTCCATCTGTTTACATCTTCCTCTATCTCTTTTTTCAGTATCCTATAGTTTTCAGCATATAGGTCTTTTACCTCCTTAGTTAAGTTTATTCCTAGGTATCTTAATTTTTTGGTATGATTGTAAATGGGATTGCTCTTTTAGTCTCTCTTTCTGTAAGTTCATTATTGGTGTATAGGAATGCCATAAATTTCTTGGCGTTAATTTTAGATCCTGCTACCTTGCTGAATTCATTTATTGAGTCTTATAGTTTTATGATGGAGTCTTTAGATTTTTTTTATGTACAATATCATGTCATCTGCAAATAAGGACAGTTTTACTTCTTTTCCAACTTGGATGCCTTTTATTTCTTCTTCTTGTCTAATCACATTGGCTAATATTTCTAGTACTATGTTGAACAGAAGTGGTGAGAGTGGGCATCCCTGTCTTGTTCCTATTCTTAGGGGAAATGGTTTTAGTTTTGGTCCATTGCATATGATGTTGGCTGTGGATTTGTCATATATGGCTTTTATTATGTTGAGGTATGATCCTTCTATTACCACCTTCCTGAGAGTTTTTATCAAAAATGGGTGTTGCTTTTTTGCCAAATGCTTTTTCTGCATCAATTGATATAACTATGTGATCTTTATCTCTCAATTTGTTTATATGATGCATCACGTTTATTGATTTGTGGCTATTGTATCATTCTTGCATTCCTGGAATAATTCCTACTTGGTCATGATGTATGATCTTTCTGATGTACTGCTGGATCCACTTTGCTAGAATTTTGTTCAGGATTTTGGCATCTATGTTCATGAGGGATATTAGCCTGTAATTCTCTTTCATTGTGTTGTCTTTATCTGGTTTTGGTATTAGGGTGATGCTGGCTTCATAGAAGGAGTTTGAAGTGTTCCTGCCTCTTGTATTTTTTGGAATAGTCTGAGGAGGATAGGTTTTAGTTCTTCCTTGAATGTTTGGTAAAACTCCCCTATGAAGCCATCTGGGATATTTTGTTTGCTGGAAGCTTTTGATGACTATTTCAGTTTCCTCCATAGTTATTGGCCTATTGAGATGTTTAGACTCTTCCTGATTGAGTTCGAAAGGTTTTATTTTTCTAGGAATATGTCCATTTCTTCCAGGTTATCCAGTTTGTTGGAATAGAGTTGTTCATAGTATTTTTTAACAATCCTTTGTATTTCAGTGGGGTCTGTTGTTATTTCTCCTCTTTCACTTCTGAATTTGTTTATTTGGGTCATCTCTCTTTGCTTCTTGATGATCCTGGCTAGAGATTCATCAATCTTGTTTATCCTTTCAAAGAACCAGCTCTTGGTTTTGTTGATGTTTTGTATTATTTCTTTGGTCTCTATGTCGTTTATATCTACTGTGAAATGTATTATTTCCTTCCTTCTGCTTACACTGAGCTTTTCCCTTTCTAACTCTTTGAGTTGTAGGGTTAGGTAATTTATTATCACTGTTTCTTGTTTTTTTGCAGTAGGCTTGTAGAGCTATGACCTTCCCTCTCAAGACTGCATTAGCTGTGTGTCCCATAGATTTTGGATTGTTGTGTTTTCATTGTCGTTTGTTGCCATGATGATTTTTATTTCTTCCTTGGTTTCTCTAGTAACCCAGTCATCATTTAATAACATGTTGTTTAGTCTCCATATGTTTGATTTTTTTGGATTGTTTGTATTGTAGTTACTTCCCAGTTTTATGCCCCTATGATCTGAGAACATACTTGATATGCTTTCTATCTTCTTGAATTTGAATAGACTTTGCCTATGACCCAATTTATACAGTCTATCTTTGAAAATGACCTATGTGCACTTGAGAATAATGTATATTCTGTGGCTTTGGGGTGAAATGTTCCGAAGATGTCAATTCCATCTGGTCTAGTGAGTCATTTAGGATTGATGTTTCTTTGCTTATTTTTTGTTGAGAGGATTTGTCCAATGGTGAGAGTGGGGTATTAAAGTCTCCTACTATGATTGTATTGCTGTCAATCTCTCTTGACATCTTTCAGGAGTTTTTTTTTTTTAATGTATTTGGGTGCTCCTGTATTGGGTGCATATATGTTTATAGAGTTATTTCTTCTTGTAGGATTGCTCCCTTTAGTATTATGAAGTGGTCTTCCTTATCTCTTGTTATGTCCTTCACTTTGAAATCTAATTTGTCAAATATAAGTATTGCTACCCCAGCTTTTTCATTTCCATTCACCTGAAAAACTTTCTTTCATCACTTCACCCTCAGTCTATGTGCATCTTTTTTTTCTGAGGTGGGTTTCTTGTAGACAGCAGATATATGGGTTGTATTTTCTTATCCAATCCATTACCCTTTGTCTTTTGGTTGGGGCATTTAACCCATTTACATGTAAAGTTATTATTGATAGGTACTTAATTTGTCACCTTTTTTATTCTTTACCCTTGTGTTGCTTCTTCACTTCCTCTTCCTTTCTTCCTTCCTTCCTTCCTTCCTTCCTTCCTTCCTTCCTTCCTTCCTTTCTTCCTTTCTTCCTTCCTTCCTACCTTCCTTCCTTTCTTCCTTCCTTCCGACTCTTTAGCATTTCTTGCATTGCTGGTTTGGTGGTAATAAATTTCCTTAGTCCTTTTTTGTCTGTGAAGCTCCTGATTTCACCTTCAATTTTGATTGATAGCCTTTCTGTGTACAGTATTTTTGGATTCAGACTCTTTCTTTGCACAACTTTGTATATTTCATTCCATTCCCTTCTAGCCTGGTGTGCTTCTGTTGAGGAATAAGTTGCTAGCCTGATGGGGGATCCTTTGTAGCTAACTTTCTGTCTCTCTCTGGCCACTTTTAAAATTCTTACTTTGTCATTAGTGTTTGCCAATTTAATTATAATGTGCCTTGGTGTTGGTCCTTTGGGGTTCATTTTGCTTGGGACTTTGTGAGCTTCTTGGATTTGTGTGGGTTTTTTCTTCCCTATATCAGGGAACTTTTTTGTCATTATTTCTTCAAACAGGTTTTCTATTCACCGCTCAGTTTCCTCTTTAATGCGGATGTTGTTTTGTTTTGTGTTGTCCCAAAGTTCCATTAGGCTCTCCTCCTGCTTTTTAATTTTTTTTCTAGAAGCTGCTCTACTTGGGTATTTTTTCCTACCTTGTCTTCTAGCTCACTGATGTGGTCCTCTGCTTCTTCTAATCTACTCTTGATGTTTTCTATTGAGTTCTTTAGAGCAACATGTCATTTTTCAGTTCCTCTTGCTTCTTGCTCATATTGTCGAATTTGTCTTCTATTCTTTTCATCCACCTTATGACCATTTCTCTGACTTCTTTCTCTGACAGGTTGCTTGCCTCTATTTCGTTTACTTCCTTTTCTGGTGATGCCTGCTCTTCTTTCATATGCAGGCTGTTACTTTGTCTCCCCATGATGTCTCTACTTGCAGTGTCTGGTTATGTAGTTATCTTGCTCCTTATTCTAGGCAAAATCTGACCTTTCTGTGAGTGAGAGTAGAGCTCCTCTGAATCCGCATACTTGCGCCAATTAGGGACCAATGTTCTCAGGTTCGCAACTGTTTGGTGGGTGCCATAGTTGTACATTCCCCAGGCTTTTCAGGCATCCGATAACATCCACTTTCCCATTCAAGATGGTGCAGTCTCTGCATCCCAGCCAGTCACAGAACCCAGCTGCAGTGGGGGCTTCCAAGACAGGTGAGCCCTGTCAAGCAGTCGCCCACTACCTCCTGGAGTATAGCTGTCCCTCAAGTTATCATTAAACACTCCCCATGCAACCTCACACTCTCTCTTTGTTTTTCTCACTCACACACTATCTTGCAGTCTGCCTTCCTGTCAGCAGCCATCTTCTCTTCCTCTCCAAGGAATTGCATTTTAAAAGGAGAGAACATTGGACCTTTTAACATTGGACCTTACAGTACATTGGACCAATATGTGCCACATTCACTGTATTCATTGTAAATGCATAATCTTATTTAACCTATACAATAATCTGTGCTACGGGCATAATTATGCCCAAATTACTGATGAGAAAATTGATGTTCAAAGGAGCTAAGCACTAATAAATGGGTGTCAGGATGGAAATGGGTCATTCTTTTTCTATCACTCCATATTGTTAAGGCAAGGAAGGCCCTTCATCCATTTGAATTTCAACATATTGAGTTCCCTCCCAATTTCCAGCTTTTCAAAGTATTTTTGAATCCTATTTCTGCACATCATGCATTTGCTAAGTTAGGAGAACCTACTCCATTTAGAGGAGATGCAGAAATCTTAAAAGATTTCCTTTCTTGACCAATTTACTGTATAAAGTAGTAAGTCAGACCATATACTTGTGAAATTAATTGATCCTATATTCTCCATTCTCTGAACAAAAAGTAGAAAGAAAAAGGGATTTTCTTTTTCTCTAGTGTGTCTGAATGATTTGTATATGTAGTCCCCTAACTTGAGACAGGAAAGTTGATTTGTAAGGCAGATTTTAATCATTTGGAGATATATTTTGCCCTAGAAAGACTTTACCTTCTGGCCATCTGTAATGCCTATTTAACCCATAGTGTGCTTGCCATGTGGTAATGAAAATACTGTTCTAGCTCCATTGTGAATGTTATATAGAGTGTAGCAGTGCAGTCCTAATTCCTAGCAAGGCTCCTGTCTCTGCCATTGTGGCAGAAGCTATTTTTAGATCTCTAGAAGATCACAGACTTGCTATGCTTGGTCAACATGCCCAGATGAGTTCTTGACATTTGTAAGTCCAGCAATTATTTTCCTGATGAGAGGGCGAATTGTTTTAATGGAACACAAGCTACACCAAATTTCAGAATGCACACTTGAGATTTAGATACCCCTTTCTCCTCCTTTCAGTTTCACACCAGACTTATTGGGACCAAAACTATGTCTCAATACAATGGATCATTTCAAAAATTCTCTCCTACATAAATAGCCACTTCTGCATGTTTCTGCACATGCTTTGAAATGCGAGGGGGCCCTTCTTGCACTTACCCGACTTGCTCTGAATCTGGTTTCGCTGTCTTTGCCGTTTATGAAAATCTCAGCACCTTTAACACGCTGTGGTTCTTTGGGAATTTAAATGGAATTTGATTTCATTTAAAACGGAATTTAAATGGATGGAAACGATGTGTGACTTATATACAACCATGAGGCACGGGCCATTTTCCTGGGAGGCTGGAAGGGGACTAGGTGTGAGATTGCACAAGACCCTGCACCTTTCTCTCTTCTGCTTTCACTCACTTTGATCTACTCTCCTCTCTCATGCAAACATATATATTCTATTTGAGCTGAAAGCTGAGATTTGTGCATACGAAGTCTCTAAGCATTTGAAACCGTTCATTTCCAAGTTTCCAACTTGATTTCTCATATACCACTCACTTCATTCCATCACATCCATCCCAACCTTGAGGCCCTGGTCAGAAACTTTGCAGCAAGGTCCACACTAAAATCTCAACCCTAGAGATACAAGAGGGGTGTGTGTGTGTGTACTTAATATGTATACATGTAGAATTCAAATGAATGTTAACCTGAATAGTTTGCATATGTTTGGCGTACTTCCTGTGCTCTAGATACTGATGACGAAAAGATGAAAAGATACAGTTCTGGTGTCTATTATGAAGGATAGTTCATGTAATGGGATGGCATTCAAGTGCAGTAGGAGAAGGAACCCCTTAGAAATCAGGTTCCACAGAGGAGCTAGAGTTTTAAGATGGTTTATGGAAGATGAGTAAAATTTGGGCAGGCAGGCAGGCAAGCAAGCTGGGGAAGGTATTCCAGGCAGCGGGGAAAGCACGCATGCATGAGGGAAATGTGAGACCGCGTGTGCTCTGGAGGACACAAGCACTCTGAAGTCTGAGCTAAGGGGAAGGGTGAGTGAGGGGCCCATCCTAAAGGCTTCAGTGTGACAGACACGGTGGGGTTTCTGTTTTGTACTCTTGGCAGTGGGCAGTGACTGACAAATTTCAGGCTCGGGAAAAGACATGGCCAGACATGCTGGGCATCAAAGCTGAGTCATGCATGCTAAAAATAATCCAAATCAGAGGGAAGTAAGATTATTTCTTCATCTTTGGAAAAAAAATAAATAATGCTCTTACCTCAGCTTTGAATAGAAATCTTTGTTTTTTCCTCAGCTCCGTCTTCTCCTTTGTGGTTCCTGTGCTGGAGCTTTCTTCATCTGGGCTTGCGAGCAAAGCTAGCAGATGGCTCCCTTCCTGTCCTGGGCGCTGTCACAGGCATGCTCGCCTGTCGAGGTTGATGAATGAGCTCCTCCCTTGTACATCTGACCTTTGCATCGCCACCTTCCAACTGTGTGGCTCAAGACTCGGTCGGACCATCCTGCAGGGAGGTTCGTGAGCCCCCTCCGGAGCAGACTGCTTCTCTTAAATCACTTGTCAGAGGCACTGAGAGGCCGCCACTTAGTGGAACATTAGAAACAGTGTTAGTATCTTGAACTTTGACCTGAACAAGTTGCGATCACTCTGAAGCTGAGTCTTTCTCTTCAGCCCTTTGTTCCTTTCATTCCTTCCCTTTTCCCTCCTGGTTTCCTCTGTTTCCTTCACTTTCCCAAAATGTTTAGGTTGCATGGACTTGGTCGGGAATATGTGAACTTCTCTGCTAACAACGTTTTCTAACGAAGATCGAGTGTTGTAATGAGAAGGTTGAACAATCCATCCAGCTCTACTCGTAGTTTACGGAACAGGGTGACCCCTGGTGTGGGCGTTTCCTCCATGTCCCACTCAGGAGTCACCCAAAGGCATTCCCGGATCTTTCTGGTGGCTTCGAGGTAAAATTCTCAAGGGCCCTGATGGAAGGAAAGAAAGAATGAGAGGAAGTAGAACCACACAGAATGAAAGGGACCGGTCGCAGAGGAGAGCGGGCATGTGGGGGAAGAAAGAAAGGCAAGAATCGAGAGGGTGGCAATCTAAGAGTGAAAAGGAAAAGGAAACATCTGTGGGGAAGAAGTACACAGTGTCAGAAGAGTCCTGAAAGAGCAAGACAAAATATGGCTGTCTTGGGGACTCAGAATTTCCCCATAAAGGGCGATGGCGACTCCTCCCGGGCAGGAGCAAGTCATACAACGGAGGCAATCATTGCAAAGACTTGAGTGGTAAGTTCCTGGAGGGCAGGACCCGGGTGCCCTTCAGGACCAAGGCTGGCATCGGGTTGAGGGACTGGTGGCAATGGGCTCTGAGTGTTTTGGTTCACAAAGCAGTAATACACTTAGGGTTCTTATGTAGCTTCACAAGGATGAAAGAGTATGCTCCGAGCCCTGGCACTTGTCCCTGCAACTGCTCTCCCCAAACAGTGGAGCAACTTAGAATAGCCATTCTACTTTTGTAACAGTTTTGTTTTTCATTCAGAACGGGGCGTGGAGTCCATCTCCTGGTGTCCCATCAGCCCTGTGTGGCCAGGCTACCACAGAGCAGGGTGCCCTCCAGGAAAAGCGCCAGGCAGTGAAAGCTCTGTGTCAACAGCGGAAAGTGTGTTGGATATTCCGCCCACAAGTAATTGCTGTGGTATTTTTAAATGTTTCTGTCGGGATTTAGGCAGGGCCGATATTCAGCTGGGGAGCTCCGTGGCATATCCATTCTGATGGACCAGTGCTCACGCCAGAGCATTTATTAAATATTTAGAATGTCAGCCCTGGATATGGGGTTTGGGCCGAAGTTGTACACAATCATATAGTCTCTTTTTTGGCTCCACTGGTATTTGGAATATGGGGTGTTTTCACAGCTAAATTAAACCACAGCCCTCTCAGCAGGGAAGGAGTACAGGCCCCACCCATCCACTCACCCACTTTTCCCAGCCCTGCTCCTCACCAGGCTCAAGCACAGGAGCGGGGCTCACACATGCCCAGCTTGGGGTGGCCCCCTTGACTCTACACCCCCTCTCTTCCAGGCTTTCCTGGCTTTCTTTGGAAGGCAAGTGCTCCAAGTTCAGTTTCTAACTAGACCCAGGATTAAAGGCTTTTGAAATAAAAAGTGGGTTTTCCAAGCAATGGCCAAGGGTTCCCTCCACTACAGTATGGTTCCAAAAGCCCAGCCCAGCACACATCTCCCAGATGCCGGGGGGAGTGCATTTCCTTTGTGCGGCAAGCCTGTGCTGTCTGTGCACCTCAGACTTGGGTGCTGAGGAGCAAGCTTTGCTGGAGGACAGAGGAGGGGGCTGCCCTGCCGAGGGAGAGACTGCAGAGCACAGGTCCGCCCGTTACTGGAAGACTGGAGCATGCCTTGTCGGTCCAGCTAGGCCATCCGAGCTTGCCGGGGGTCTGGTCTCACTCATTTGGGCTCTTTATGAGTTTGGGCCACCAGCCCGACGGATGGGCATCAGACCCCTTGGATTCACACATGCCGAGTGCATCGTGTGCTGGTTGCTCGCCTGCCATCTGGAAGCCATTAGCACTGAAATGGTTTCAAGCACTTGCTGTGCACTCAGTGTTGCAAGAGGCCAGCCCAGCACAGCCTGGTCCCGGGAGCCAGGAGCCTTTCGCTTCCTGTCGGATTTCCAGTTTAAAACCCAGCGAAGCCCTGCCTCCCAGGCTACCCCTGCGTCCCCTTCTCTCCCTCCCTCTCCCGCCCTTTTGGACCCGGAGAGCAATAACGCTTGCGGGGAGATCCTGGCACCCCTGCCTTGCTTCACTTCTTGTCCACTTTATAGGTTTGAAGGGAAGGGGTTGTAAATAAGTCACTTTTTAAAAAAGCCCCCAGGAATGGAGTTGCATTTTACATTCTCTGCTGTGTGCATATTGGAAAATGGAATGTCTCAGAAGAACCCTCAGAGGAAATCGGGACTCACGCCTCTAGCCCAGCACTTTTCAACAGGTGTGCCACGAGAATTTTTAAAATATGCAATACCTGCCTGTGTATGGCCTGGGCCTCTTTCTTTCCTCTTTGATTGTCAAAAAAAAAAAAAAAAAAGGAAAGAAATAAAATAAAAGAAAATGACAACACAACAGCCATCGTTGTGTATAAATCAAAACTATACCTTTTTTGTGTGTGTTTTTTGTTTTTTCGTTTTTGTTAGATCAGCAAACAATATATTTCTTGGTGTGCCTCCGAATTTTAGTCATTAGTTTAAGTGTGCCATGAACTTTCATGGTTGAAAATGGCTACATCTAAAGTCATGATAATTACACCAGAATAGTTGTAGCCAGTGGTACAGAGCAGTATTGGCCTTCCTCCAATCCTGATAGTAGACGCTGCGTCTGGGAGAGTTAGGCAGCTGATAAAGGAAGCACTGGGTTCTCCCGGGATCTTCCCAATCCCAGAGCCCGCCCTCTTTCTGCTCCACAAGCTTGTGGCCAATTTAGGCCAAGGTAAGGTGGAGGCCCCAGGAGGACAGAGGAGCAAAAGAGGAGCACACATCTGCAGTTCGCACTGGATAGTCCAGGCATGGGTTTTCCTAAGGAAGCGAAATGATCTTTTGAAAGGAAACTCACACAGTCTATCAGCTTCTTGCCAACTCAACTGCAGTACAACCTGCCAAAAACAGCCAAACCTTGTTTTGGGTATGAAAGCAGCTGTTATAATAAACTCCTTTGCTCTACCTCTTTTTCCTGTTATGGTGGAATGGCTGTTTAAAATAAATGTCACCAATACACGAATTTTCTGGGGTCATGAAAACATTTTTTTTTTTTAATTGGCAGGCTCTATTACATTTTTTGGTGAGGTTAGGAAGTAAACAGAATGCCACACGCCATTTCAGATTCATACAGTAGAAAGGAAAGGTCTCTGGATTCTGGAGGCTTTATTACTTACCCCCTACTCCTGGGGCCCGGGCCTTCTTGGGCTTTGAGCGTGTCCAGAATGATTGGATCTCTGCTTTTCTATCCCAGGATTTCCTAACAGAGTCGGGGGACTGCGTGCACAGCATATAGAGTCAATTCTGGGTTTGAATCCTGGTTCTTCCACCCACGAATATTGTAAGCTTCAGAAGTTCCTCTGAGCCTCAGTCTCCTACTCTGTAAAACTGGTATGATAACTACTCATTAGGTTTGTCATGAAGTTTAAAACAAAAATAAATAGCAAATGTTTACATAATTTTTATTATATGCCATGTGCTGTTAGGTGTTTTGCATGTATTAACTCTCAACATACAAGGTACTTGCATGTAGTACCTTTCCTTGCGAGGAAGGTACCATGTCCTATCTAGCCCTTGGGGATACAGTAGTGAGTGCAACTGATACAAATATCTGCCTGCTGGAAACTTTACATTCTTACTGAGAGAGGCTAAAAGATAAGTAAAATATGCTAAATGCTGACAGGTGCTATGGAAAAAATAAGAAAGGGGGATGGATAATGGGAGGGAGATGTTACATTTTTTCCAGAAGAAGGATCAGGGAAAGCCTCTTTGACAAGGCGGCATTCGAGTAAAGACCTGGGGAAACGTGAGGGATCCATGATGGTATCTATAGAAGAGAGAGGTAGGCAGAGGAAACAAGTGCAAAGGTCCTGGGGCCATGTGTCTGCTGTGATCAAGACACAGCGAGGAGGTTGGCGTGGCTGGAGTAGGAGGAGAAAAGGGAAGAGTGTTTGAGGTTAGGCTGGGAGGCTCTTTGCCTCAGTGAGATGAGAAGCTACCAAAAGAGCTTTGAGCAGAGGAGGGACATGATCAAGATGGAGCCAAATGTGTAGGAAGGACATTCTGATCTGTTCACTACAGCTGCTGCGCCTGCTGTTGGTTCCCACAAGGACAGTTGCCAACTTTTTGAGACTGTTTAAGTAGGACATTTCTTAACGGGACATCTGGGCTTTCGCTGTCAACATTGTACTTGTTGATTTTAACAACAGATGAACTTTCCCCAACTTCCCCTGCCTCTGCATCCCGCCTCCTCCCGTCTGGGTGAGCCTGAACTCTGCTGCCTCTCTCAATTGGGTTGTCTTGATGATGCTACTTCACTCGCCCCATAGATGACTGTGGTCTACACTCACGACTCATAATGTGTGGTGTGGAATCACTGGGACCAGGGACTAACAGATAAATATTGCATAATCCAGGCAACTGAGAGAACCAATGGAGAGGAAGAGTGGTGGATGAGATGTTTGTCAATGGAATTGCCCCTCGCTGTGACAACCAGAGAGCTGACTAGCACCTATAAATTCCTTTGGCAAAAGATATCTTTATACTTCCTGTGAGCGGCCAGGCATCACGAGTTCTAGGAGGGGTTCCTAGGACTCATGGATCTCCTAAAGTCATGTCTAAATGTATGTCTGTGTACATTTTTTTTTTTTTTTGGAGAGAGGTCAAAGCTTTGATGTTACTTGTCTTTTTTTTTTTAATGACTTCATCACAACTGCAGGCCATATTTGGTTAAGCTGTGTGCAAGCATGTGGAAATGTGTACATTTCAAAAAGGGGTTAAAGGGACCTTTTACTTTCCTACTATTAAGAATCTGTATTATTTGTATCTGACAAATATTACTTATGGTATGCCCAAGATAGAAATACAAATTACGGTCTTTTAGAATGTGTAGGATGTATTTTTGAGTAGGTCAAGGTGCACTAGCACTCCAGGTCTGTTTTGCCTCCTTGCTCAGTATCTTAATCACCAAGAACTCACCTGCTGTATTAGATCATTTACTCTCTTATGCTCCTCATTGCCTTTGAAACACCTCCAATTCTAGCAATGCTTTACAGACCTGCACATGAGCCAAGCGGTTTCAAACAACCACCTAGGCTGCAGGTATTTGGCCGTCCCTTCCCCGTCCCCCCCCGGCCCGCCCCCCCCCCCGCCCAATGCCCTTGGATCCTTCATGGAACAGGCCCCACATGCAAGACAGGGTCCAAGCTGAGAAGGGGGGTAAGAAGAAAGGAACTGAGCGGGGAAGTGTAGTGACCTCTCAGCAATACAATGACAGAAACACATGTTCCTTAAAGTCAAGCTGGCACATACTGGCATCCTCTGGTCCTGGAGGCAGGGGGGCACCTGGTGCTTCTGTTGGTTGATGCTCCCCTGCAGATGTACCGTGAAGCACACCAGGTGGAACTCGGTGGGGGCGCTGCTTCCCTGGGGAACCAGAGCTCTACCACAGAAGTCACTTCCACCCAGTTCAGAGAAGCCCTCAGGGGTTCTTAGCTGGGACTTAGAGAAATCAACAGAAGGATTTGTCGAGAATGACTGATCCCACGCCCTGGAATGCAAGCCCTGCACAGTTTATGGTACATAATTATATACAATAAACTCTAAAGGACATACGGTGGGTTTTGATATCAGGTTCCAGTTCCTCCTCACTAAGGAACTGGTGAAAACCCTTCATCAGTGTGGCTGAAGAAATAGTTCTGGTCTTGTCTGAATCCGTTGCCATATGTCCACACTGCCCTTTCTCCCGCTGTCTAGTCTCTCTGGAGAGGTCTGCTTCTCCGGACAGAGTCGGAAGCATCAACATGCCCCTTATTTACCCCTGTGGAGGGGGAAACATGTCACCGGCTAAGATCAGCAACATAATTATGAAACAAAAATCTGTTCATTTGTTCTTCGGTTGCCTAGAAAATTGTGCTTGTCATCAAGATGGATATTTTAAAAGAGAAAAGTGTCCATGCTATCGATTCAGTCTGTGTTCCTGTCCGACCACCACTGCCAACACTTCAGTTTTGCTCCCTGGTCACAGGAGAGCCATCGTCTGTGGTCCTCTCTTACTTGAACCTACTGTTAAAAATAAACTGAGGCATATTAAGAATTATGAGTTTATTTTGAACAAAAAACCTGTCCCAATCTGGCAGCGGCAAACCGGAAGTGGTTAGAAACACTCCACCAACAGGAGCCCAGGGAAAGATTTCTATAGAGAAAGGGTGGGAGCAAAGAAAGGAATGATTGATTGGCTATCTTAAAGTCTAGTTGGCTATTTCTAATGGGTTGTCCTTAAATTTCAATTTTGTAATTTTGAAGTATTTACAGGCTTAGTTTTTGGGTTGCTTATATAGGCCTCCCAGGCATTAGAGCCACTTGAGTCTAACGGCCTCCTTGTTTAATTAATTTAACAATACCAGTCTCCCAGAGAGATTCATTCTCTTTTTCTATAGAGCGGTAAACTCTTGTTTCCTTTAAAGATGAGAGGAGGTTTAATCTCTTTTGCCAAAGCCTTTTCCTTCTGGAAGATGAGACTAAAAAATGGATCCCCTATTAATGAGGCATTAATACACTTGCTGTATCACAACATTACTTGTCCCCGTAGCAGAAAATAGTTTGAGGTATAATATATTCTTTATATATATATTATTGAATTCAAAGAGGAAGGGTGAAGGAGAAAGAAACAGAAGCATCAATGGTGAAAATCATTGATCACCTGCCTCCTGCACACCCCACACTGGGGATTGAGACTGAAACTCAGGCATGCTCCTGACTAGGAATGGAACCCTGACTCTTGGTTCATAGGTCCATGCTCAACCACTGAGTTACATTGGCTGGGCTTAACTGCCCAATATTGTGGGAATGTATCACCCAGTGTCAGTAAATAGCACTTTTTGGTGCACCCTACAATATGATATTGGTAGAAAACTATTTTGCACCTCCTCCTGCGCCAGTTTAAGGGTTTGAATAGTCTGTGCCTCAGGGACTTCTGAAACCTGGCACCTGACTTAATAGAAATGAGACAGTGCAGTAAAAATAAACAGAGTCCGTTTGGTATCTTCAATTTAGTACCTATTTTTGTTTTATGACTGCAGATGGAGGGAAGGGAGTTGAGATTGGGAAAGAACTCTGAAATACACTGATCAAAGAAAAGTTCTTTCATTGTTCAAAGTGCCCCTCTCCACCAAGTGGCTGGGTGTCTGACAGAGGGGCGGAGCCGTAGTTGCCCTAGGTGTCCAAGTAATTTTATATGATCTTTGTGCTCCAATTTGCCCTCCCTTTACTCTTTCAAACCTGCTCTTGAATACTAACAGAAATAATCCCCATCCCAGGGAGCAAAGCACAGACACTCCTCGAACCTTCCAGCTTGTTAGGACACAAGTGGCTCGATGGTAGGACCCTTCCTTATAGTCTATGCATGAGGCCTATTGTTTATTTTCTTTTCCCTGTTGCCACTGCTCTCCCCTTTCTCCTATTCTTTCTAGATAATCACAAATTGTTGCTCTTTTCCTCAAAAACTTTTTATTATTTCTATTCCCTACCCTGTGGTCCTTTCCATCCTACCCTACCCTGGCCTGTACAGCAGAAGCCTTTGAAAGAAGGAGCCCCCCTTGAGCCCCAGGGCCCACCCAGAGCCCTCCTTTTCCAGCTCCACTTACATAAACATTTCTTCTAGATGATTTGTGCCCAGTTGTGATGTCTGCCTGGGAAGTAAGCAGGAGTGGAACCAGACGGCTCTTCCCACCAAGCTCAAAGCCAAGAAGAGCTACGTGTATGCTATAGTCCTATAGATAACATTTAGTGAATATGTAATCGCATGGTCATTTGGGGCTGTGCATACCCTAATAAATTAGTGCTTCTAATTTTATAAGCACTGTCATAACCACAGTTGTAAGTAGGATTTTTCCTTTTACTGTAGTGTATGTTCCTTTGCTTTACTAGGTGTTGTTTATTAGGTGTTGTTTCCCCTAAGTGCTGTATAAAGTGACAGATTGTTCCAGGGCAACAGTAGGTTGTATTTACAGGTGGTTGGTTGTCTTTACTAGCGTTGCTGCTGTAACACAACTGCTTTCTGGCAGGAAGGAACATTGCATAGTAACGAGCTATAAAGTCCAGAGCTCATTTTATTCCTCATTTAGGAACGGGCATTTTTGTGAATCACTTGAATCCTCCTTTTTCAGTTCCTCTTCAGTGCAAGCATAATGGGAAGAGGGTGCGGAAATAGTACTGCTGGTCTGTCACCAGTACGACCTGAGCTTCCAGTGGCTTTCCCAGAAGTAAGATTGGGAAGTTTCACTGTCCCAGGAAAGAAGAGCCCTCTTCAGGCCCCGTTCTAGAAGGGGTGTTTATTCTTGGTCTGCGAAGCCAACCAAGATCTGCTGGCATCCCATTGTGTAGTGAATGGCCAGTTAAGACAATTACTTCTTAACTGGGAAGGACCATGGGATATTTTAAAGAATAATAAGCAATGAACTCACAGTTTATTCTAAGTTATATACAATATACTAGGAATTAATGTAAACAAATACATACGGCAAATCGGAAAATATACGAGTGACTGCCATTAGGGTGATTATGATACTAATTCTGAATTCCACCCACACGAGGGCAGTAGAAAACCCTGAGCTAGGTGTGGATTTGACAGCGCTGTTAAGGACAGCCTCTTTAACCAGTTTCTAACCCTAATTAGGAGGTGTTTGACCATTTGGGAAATAAAATTCATTTTTCTGAGCATTAAGTACAATTCAGTGGTTTTCCCCTAAGAATTTCATATTGGGTAAAGTTGTGTATATGGAGATTCTGCATCTCTGAGCTCCATTGGATAATAGGCCAGAGCTGATGTGGCAGTTCTGTTATGAAAAGTGAAGTCCAAAAGGCATTCTGCCTCCACTAGTGACAGTTCAGCTGGTGTGTTTCTAATGTGCTGAGTCTGTCTCTGGGTCTGATTGTAGCTTCACAGGCATTTGTGCATCTCCTAAACATACAGAGGTTTCTTGTTCCTTTGGACTCTGGGATTTTTTTCTGCCTAGCAGGTTGGGTTTTAATTCCTGCATGATTTTAGGAGGCAGAGAATGTCTTCCAGACTGAGGGGTGTCATTCACTATCCCTTCCTCTATGGTGATTCCTCTATCTGAAGCCAAATGTGTCCTTCACGACTTCCTGTCCTTAGGCCAATTCACCTGCACCCCGTCTCTCACCTTTGCCGTGGTGCCTTCAGGTGGATGGCAGATCAGGCCAATCCTTGTGTAAGCTGCCTCCACATGAGAAGGAAATTCACTTTCCAGGTGGTTGGCCAGAGCTAAGTCAAACCTGTACCCATGTTATGAAGTCTAACAGACAGATGTGAATTAAACCCTAAACATTGTCAGCTTTACTGGGAAGCTAAGATTACCTCACCCCACAGAGATTATGAATTTGAAATTTACTAAGCTTTCGTGAAGGTTTTGAATTCACACAAATATCACTAATAAGAAGGCATATGAGATCTCTATAATCTCGATAGGGAAGAGAAGGAGCAATGGTCTGAATAGTCTCCACCACATCCAGCGATCCTGAACTTCTCAAGTGATTCCTCCATCTGACAGAGCAGTTGTTTGATTTGTTTAAATGGCCTCGGTTCAGTTGGGCCAGATTGGTAAAGTCACTGAACATGGAGCTGTGAAGACGTAGAAACAATTGGCTCTCACCAATCAGTGTAAGCTGGCTCCAGTACACCCTGAGGAATCATGGCAAATTGGGGACTTGAGTTTTTACTTAGAAATCCTTTTTTTTAAAAAAAGATCTCTACTTTCTGAAGAAAGTCACTGTGCATGTCTGTATACAAATGTGTGTACTTACCCATTTCTTTATCTAGTTATCTCAGTTTTAAGCAGTTTTCTAAATTTAACTCTGACATCTATGAACTTTACCAAGGCATGGAGGTTTTAATATGCAAACGTTTTCTCATTTACTTCACATTCAGTTATAATTCGTTGCATGCTTTCTGACTTTTTTGTGTAGTTTTCCATTTTCATTTTCCTGTATCATTCTTTTTACTTCTATAATCATAGCTCTGCTCCATGAAGTGATTTCTCTCTCTCCTTTTTCCAGTTTTAATAACAAGTATGAATAACAAGCTCATGAATGGGCTGCTCTTCACTGAATCTGGAGGCCACACTCTCATTACTGGGCTGTAAAATAGATTCAATCCATTTCTCTTTTCTATTTATCTGCCAACTTTTCCTCATTTGGAACACTTCAAGTCAAGTGACTCATTTCTTATCAAGATTCAGGTATGAGGTTACATTCAGTGCAGAATAGATAATTCCTTTAAAACACCAAGAGTAAAATCCGCCCTGCAATCTTGGCTCATTTTTCCCCTAATTTAACTGTAGTCTTCACGTGATGAAAGTAAAAAACACATACTTATAAAGGAATGAGAAATGTCTGTTGGCCTGATTGGTATTTTCATTTTCATTGAGCACCCCCCCCCTTTTTTCCCATGAAACCACTAGTTCTGTTGGTTTTTAAAAATCAAGTATGTAGGTATGTGAGAGATAGTGGATTTAGACTATTTTGCTAACACCTGCTCCTCAGCATAATTTCTACATGCCCTGACAACTGTTTGAGTGATAAACAAATACACTATCATTAACTGAGACTTACCCACCCTGCTCAGCTCAGTAGGGTTCCCATCATCATATTAGCTGCCCCCAAATGATACTTTTTAAAGCAAGAACACTCAAGGCAAATGTTGGGTTGTGGCTTTGCTTTGTTCATCTTTGCCCTAACAGATTTAGCTTTATGAGTGCTGAGGAACACAAAATGTAGAACGCTGCTGTGCTGCTTTAGATCTTGGGGTTTGGTTCAGTCTGGGTCTAAAGGACAGCTTTGCATTCCTTTCATTAGCAAATCCCTCAGCACTCCCTACCTCCTGTAGTGAACACTCTTCCTTTTTGGCCCAGCTTCTTGGTTGTTTGGGAGGAGGGTGTTCCAAGTGTCAGCGTTTTGACTGCCAGGCCACTGAGCTGAATGTCTCTCCCAGGACATCCACACCCTGGCATGCAGGAGATAGCAAGGTCCATATCGCACTTGTCACCTAGAAAGCTGGACACAAAGTGTAAGAGGAGGTGTGAAATCCCTGCACCTGAGAGGTGGGGGATGCTCGCTGCTTAGAATTTCCATGAGGGAGATTCACTGAGGGAATGACAGAGCCCACTTTCCCCAATGCAAGGATCTGTGGCTTCAGTCAGGGATTTGCTAAACTGCACAACATGCAGTGTATGAGAGAGTGCTAGTTTGTTTAGAGAAATGCAAAAGCAATACCGGAAAAAAAAAATCCCAAACCTATAAGATAATGGCCAGGAAGGTGGCATTTAAATTATCTGAAAACATACAACTAAGCAAAGATCTATGCAATGCCAACCACATAGGTGCTGAAGTCACTTAGGCCCAGCTAGAGTTGGGGTGAGGCCAATTGATTAATTGAGGGGAGAATTTATAAGGATTTTTTGTTGGTTTTTATTGAAGTAACGTTGGCTAATAACATTATTAGCCAAATTGAAGATGTACAACATTATTTGATATTTATATACTCTATTGTGGATCACCACCAAAGTCTAGTGTCTATCCATTATCATATATTTGATCCATTTCATTGTCTCTCAACTACTTCCTCTTGGGTAACCTCCATTCTGTTGTCTGTATCTGTGAGTTTTTTCTTATTTTGTTTTGTTCATATTTTTTAAATCATTTTTTATTTTTCAATTACAATTGATAATATAATATAATATCAATTGATAATATATTATCATACGGTAGTGATTAGATCTTATATGACTTACTAAATGATCATCCCAATAAATCTCATACCTATCTGAAACCATAGTTATAGAATATTATTGACTATATTCCCTATATTGTATTTTATATACCCATGACTATTCTGTTACTACCAATTTATACTTCTTAATCCTTTCACCTTTTTCACTCAACACCCCTCCTATCTGGCAATCATCAAAATGTATCTATGAGTCTTTCTGTTCTCCTTTTGTTCATTTATTGATTTTTTAAGATTCAATCGTTGATCAATATATATTTATTGCCATTTTATTGTTCTTATTATTTATCTTCTTGTTCTTCTTAAAGCAGACTGTTTAAAATTTCATATAATTCTGGTTTAGTGGTGATGAACTTCTTTAGCTTTGACTTGTCTGGGAAGCTCATTATTTCTCTTTAAACTTTAAATGATAGCCTTGCTGCATAAAGTAGTCTTGCTTTTCATCACTTGGAATATTTTTTTTGCCAATCTTTTCTGGCCTGAAAAGTTTTTGTTGAAAAATCAGCTGTCAACTTTATGTAGGAACTAACTGCTTTTCTCTTCCTGCTTTTAAGATTCTCTCTTTGTCTTTAACCCTTGGCATTTTAATTATGATGTATCTTGGTGTGGATCTTTTTGTATTCATCTTGTTTGGGACTTTGCAATTCCTGGACTTATGTGTCTATTTCCAATTACTTTAAGTAGGTTTTCAATTTCTTGTGTTCTCTCTTCTCTTTCCAGCACTCCCATGATGCAAATATTGGTACACTTTAAGTTGTCCCAGATACTCCTTATACTATCCTTATTTGTTTTTTGGGGGGGGGAGAAAATTCTTTTTTCTATTTTAATTAAATGTTTTTGCTTCCTTATATTCCAAATTATGCTTCATCTCAGCTTCATCTACTCTACTCTTAACTCCCTATAAATTATTCTTCATTTCAATTAATGTATCCTTCGTTTCTGACTGGCTATTTATGGTTTCTATGTCCTTTTTTATGCTGTTGAAGGAGTTTCTCTAAGTTTATCTACTCTTCCCTAAGTTAATTAAGCATTCTTATAACCAGTATTTTGAACTATGTATCTAGTAGATTGCTTATCTCCACTTTGTTTAGTCAGTTTTATGGAATTTTGTTCTGTTCTTTAATTTGGGACATTGCTTTGTCTCCTCATTTTGGCAGCTTCCCTGTATTTGTTTCTATATATTAGGCATAGCTGCTAGGTCTCCCAGGCCTAATATAGTAGGTGTCCTGTACGGTCCAGAGGCACAGCCTCCTCATTCACCTGAGCTGAGCACTCAACAGGTGCTTTCCTTTGCCCCCATGTGGGCTATGCACACCCTCCTATTGTAGTTGAGCTTTGATTGCTATTGGTATGTCAATGGGAGGAATTTACCCCCAAGCCGATCTGCTGCAAGAATTGGCTGAGACCACTGACCACCATGGAGTGTGCAGAGGCCCACACCATAGAGTAGGACTTACTTCAGTGGACCTGCTAAATCTGCCCCTTGAGTGTATTGCTTATGGGAAGTATTTGGTGGTGCTTTGATGTGGTCTGAAGCTGTCCACCAGGTGCGTTGGCTCTGTGGCCTCCCAGGAGATGTGGGTCAAGGTCAGCCACTACCTGTTTTCTGTCTGGGTCAACTGGCATGAGCTACAAAATGATCTATAGATGGCTGCTACTTTTGCTGTGCTTGGAGGTACCCAGGAGAGGCCAAGCTATGAACCAAGGCTGGCTTCCCCTAGTGCCATGTGAGAGGCCACTTAGCAAGAGGTAGGAGTATACCAAGGCCAGGTGGTGCTTATTTAAGAAATTTTAGGAAAGTCTGAAGCATGAACCACGACAGGTAATTCATATGGAAAAGCCACTGGGAACAACCTGGTTGAGCCCAGGTGTTGGTGGGGCAGGCTCCTAGGGAGTCACGAAGGCATGGTGAACAGTGTTAGCCAGGTTGATGGAGACTCATATATGGCACCCACTTGCCTGCTCTGTGTGTGGATAGCTCTTTAAAGGGACAATGGCCTCTGTCAGTACTTCTATCTGGAAGAAAATTGCTCATCTCCACTCCCCAGCTCTCACCTTGATGTCAGACACTTCAGTTCTTCCCTGTATGTCCCTTATGCCTTTTGAGTTGCTCCCCCAGTGCCAAAACTCAAATGGGGTGCTTCTGAAGAAGTCTGTGCACAGGCCCTTTAAGAGCAATGCCTAGGACTCCAGCAGCCCTCCATCTCATTCAGCCACAATCCCCACAGATTTTCTAGTCAGAAGTCATGGGACTTCTCTTCCTGGCTCTAGAACTCTGAGCTGGGGGGCCTTGTGTGGAGTTGGAACCTCTTGATCCTCAGAGAGGATCTCTGCAGCTGAGATATCCCTCCCAATTTTTACTGCCACACATGTGTATAGGGCCAGCTCTTTCACATCTTCCCCTTTCCTACCTGTCTTGATGTGGTTGCTTCTTTATATCCTTAGTTGTAGGACTTTTGTTCAACCAAATTTCAGGCAATTCTGAATGATGGTTGTTCTATATTTTAGTGTTTTTTTTTTTGTTGTTGTTGTTTTTTAATGTGGTTGTGGAAGGATGTGAGTACTGTATTTACCTATTTCACCATCATGTTGACTGGATTAATATTTTACATTTTTGTTTTATATTTTATGTCTGAGTGAAATCATGAAGTTTTTGTCCTTTTCTGTCTGACTTATTTCACTTAGCATAACACCCTCAAGATTCATCTATGTTGTTACAAATGTTAATCTTTTTTATGGCTGAAGAGTATTCCGTTATGTGTGTGTGTGTGTGTGTGTGGCATTTTCCTTATCCATTCATTCTTTGAATGATACATAAAAAAATATAAGAGATAACAAGTATTGGCAAGGATGTGGATAAAAAGGAACCCTTGTGCAATTGAGAATGTAAAGTGATATAGCCACTGTGGAAAACAGTATGGAGCTTCCTCAAAAAATTAAGACTAGAACTCCCATATGATCTAGCAATTCCTTTTAAATGACTTCAGACCACCCTATTTAAAATGCCATCAATCTCTCCCATATGCCCTTTTCCCCATCCCTTGCTTTATTTTTCTCCATAGCATTTATCACCTTCTAACATATTAAAATACCTTTCTTCTGGAGTATATGTTCCATAAGGGTAGAGATTTTTATCTGTTTTGTTCACCATTGCACCCAGTGTCTGGTACATAGTAGGTTCTCCATACTTAATTTTTACATAAATGAATAAATGGGATATAGCAAGAAAGAAGCATAGTCTCCTAGCTGGTTTGGCTAAGTAGATAGAGCATTGGCCTGTGGACTGTAGGGTCCTAGGTTTGATTCCAGCTACAAGGGCACATGTCCAGGTTGCAGGCTCGATCCCCAATGGGGGCGCACAGGAAGCAGCTGATAAATGATTTTCTTTTATCATTGATGTTTCTCTCTCCCTCCCTCTCCTTCTTCCTCTCACTCTCCTTCTCCCTCTCCCTCTCCCTTCCTCTCTGAACTCAATAAAAATGTATTTTAAAAAAAAGAAGCATGGTGAAGTAGTTAATGTTTGGGATCTAAATAACTCTGGTGGGAAATCCATTAAAATTGGGGGCTGACCCATGTGTGAGTAGGTGAATGATAGAGTTCATTGGGCTACAGTTTCCTCACTGTGAAGATGGATGTTGGCAGAGATGACAGGTGATACTCCTCCTGGTCCCGAGGTTCCAAGAATCTGCATGGTCAGAAGATGCTAGCTGTTGAGCAACTCAGAATCTACATTGAGCCACTGAGAGCTATTACTATGACAGTAAAGAATTACTGTGGGTTTCTGAACCATCGATTTGTAAAAAGAATTGGTTTGCCAATGTACTCCAATGCAAAAAGGTGGGTAAAGAGGGTAGAAATAAATATTTATTACCATTTAATCAGTCCTTTTTTCATGTTCTTCCTTCCCACTCACTTACCTCACCCAACTCCCGCAGACTTGAAGCACTAGCAAGTGTTTGGGTCCCCTGATGAAGGAACCATTAGAGACTGGCTTCTGAGGCTCTTATTTTGGTTCACTAGAACTTTAGAAGAAAACTCAGTAGAAACAACAGCTGGTTTTGGTTTCAAGCTTACAGAGAGCAAGGCCCCTCTCTGTCCCATAGCTGCCTTGACATTATGCTAGTAAAGCTACATTCTTTCCCCAGCCTATCCCATTCCAAAAATTCCATCCCCAAGGGCGGATGATTTCTCTGAGGGGCTCAAAGACTTACCAGCCAAATCTCCAAGCCAGTCTTGACCTCTCACAGAGATAATGAGTATTTATTAGTATGGAATTAACTTGCTGCTCAAATATGTCATCGTAGAATAGTAAGAGAGAAATTACAGCCTGTAGTAATAGTTAACTTATTAGGAAGTGAGTTTCATTGTTCTTTTCTGTCAACATTTGAAATAATGTTTCTGCACCCCTTTATTTTGACAGAACACTCCTACAAGTCTAAGCTGTCAGTTGTCTATGGCTTATCTTGTTAGGCATCCTTAATCTTGCTTTGTTCTGCTTTCCATTTCTGGAAGTAAAAAAGTGTGGAGAAGCAACATGTGATAAATCTGGGTCCAACTCCCAACCCAGCCACTCACTGCCTTGTGTACTCATTCTCTTTGACCATCACTTTCCTAAAATCTGTAAAATTAAGGCCAGTTCCAACTTTGCAGGATTATTAAAGGGATTGTAATTAACCAAGAGAAGGATGCCTTACACATATCAGGTCCTTAGTTAATGGCAGTCTTCCTCAGCAATTCCTCTTTGCATTTGCAGTAATAGGAAACTCTGACCCACTAGCCAAATGTCTATTGGCCTTCCTCCAAATACCTGTGAAGTACAAGTGTCCCACTCAATTATATAGCAGGCTCTGATGGCCCACACTGGAGCTGAAGGTTCATGAGTCCTTTTAATTCAAAGGTTCAGTGCCTAATCATAGAAGGACATTGTTTGGCAGTGCCAGATAATGAAGTGGTCAGAGAATCGTCAGGCTTGTTGAGAGTTCTCTGTACCCATAGAATAACACGAATAGGAAGAGAGCCAAGAAGAAGGGGCCAGCAAGGAGAGACAAATGTGAGAGATGTGATGGTTCAGCTCCCCAATGAGCAAGATTTCTTTCCTCAGAATGGAAAGCGTTTGTGTACAGTTCGTATAATAAAGGATCCATTATTATGAAAACCACAAGGAGAAAATAATGGCATTCTTCTGAGACCGTATGTGTACTGGCAGACACTCTTAGTTCTGAGTGGCATCATTACATCTGGCTTTTGCCTACAATTCCTTTTTAGTAGGGAGGGTACGAATTATAAATGTTAAACAAGTAATACACATTTTTTAAACATTAAAACCAAACAAAAAAACCATAACTATATCCTTAGTACATGTGCACCACATGAATATAAGCTCAGAATGAATGCTGAAGATTTCAAACTCATAAAACTGTCTTCTAAATAATTTTTTTTTCTGACTTGAGCACGTCTCTCTGAACACAGGGAGATGCTGTGAGGCTTTATTTTGCACAGAAAGCTATTTCATTAACAATTCTTGTCCTGCTTTTGCTTTTATGATTCTCCACATTGTTTGGGAAACTTGGCATAATAAGGCGTCCAAGGTTGGGGTTTGTATTTGTGAATCTAAATTACTCATTAATAAAATTTTTTTTTAAACTAAATCCACATCTCATCATTTAGTAAGTGGCCTTTATAATAAGGAAAAACTTAAAGTGTTTTCTGTGTTTAACTTTGTTCTAGAGGGCTATTGTGTAACATCCAAATAACTTACCAGGATGTTAACTCTTCACGTCTTGTTGCTTTTGAGGGCATTCTAATTATAGAAATGTATTTGAATCATCAGCTTTACTGTTATAGCCAAATCATTCTCATGGGTTTATGGGAATATATGCCACCAGGCAGTAGATTAATAACTATGAAAAAACCACATGAAAAGGTCACTGCAAATCTCAGATCAAAACCTGTGGTTTTCTGGATTTTGTAGTCTACCAGCTTACTGAAGTTTATCTTTGGTAACATGAACTTTATGGCAACATCACTGAGCTCTAGACACTTGTGATCATTCACACAGCCCAGAAGTACCCCACACTTGCCTGTAATGCCAACCTTGACATAACAAGCATGTGTCTGTTTGAGCAGATAAGCCTTCTTTCAGCGATGTACATGGCAGAAAAATACGATAGTGAAGGAAACTCTTTTGTTCTCCTAAAATGTTGGAAAAACAGACTGGACGGAAGCCTGGACCACAGCACTTGGGAGGGCTCTTTATGGAGAACCACAGCAGAAAGGAATGCTCCTTGCTGGGGAATTCTTCTGGCCATCTGCACTGTCATTCCTGCAGTGTTTCAATTCTTCTCTCCAACCAGCTAACCGTCCTCGATCCATATACACCCTCCCCCGTCCCCAGTCTTCTTACTCTAAACCTGGGCTGGAAACAGGGCCACAACAGGGGACTTGGAGTTTGGGCGCTGGGGACCATATTGTCAGCTATTCTGGACTTCCGTAGAACACACAAGGAGTTAACCAGTGTGATTCTGGCTTCACTTGGCCCCGGACTTTTTTTGTATAATAAGGACTTGGACACGGGAAAATACATTCAGAACTCGAGCCAAGAATTAAGTTCAATGGGAGGTAGTTCAAGAGGGATAACCAGTGGAAAGGCATGGGACCTTCAGGCGCATTCTGCCTGTGGCCTGCTGAATTACAAATGTGCTGTTTGGGCCAGGTTTTTTTTATAAGCTAGATCTCTTGGCAATAAGGGGTAAAACTGCTTCACTTCCTGCACTAGAATCTTAGCCGCAGCACTCTGCAGATCCATTCCCTTGCCCTTCCTACCCCACCCCCTCCAGTGGCAACAGAGTCCCCAGTCTCTGGAAAGTAATGCTAAGAAAACAAACACTACAAAGGCTGCTAACAGGGGGATATCTCTCTTGAATGTTTTTTTTGTGACCATCTAGGTTCAAGGAGGAGGAGTCCCCCAGCTACGTGAGCCAGCAGGGTCTCTTTGTAGTAGGCATTCCTATGTCCTCCCAGCGGAGGGCAGAGAGGGAAAGATAAAACAGAATTCTTATTAAAAATAAGTCTGGGAGGGGGGGAGAAAAAACAAGACAGAAGAAGTGTGTCAAGTGGAAAAGGAGGTCAGATGGTGCCATCTGATATTGATTAAATGCTGATACAGTCAGCAATGAGCAATGCACATTGTGAGGAAGTGGCTGTTCTTCAGAATGGGAACCAGTGACAACTGTCCAGGAGTGGATGTGCACCAATGGCACATGTGTAAGATGTGCAGTGGCAAACACAGAGTTGGTGCACACAGCCAGGAGAGAGGAAGACACCCTGCATTCGGAGTAGCTTCTGATTCTGGCCTCACTTTCCCCATCAGTAACACAATGTCGCTTAACCAGATGCCCTCTAAGCAACCTTCTAGTCCCAGACCTTATTCTCTACCAGAATCTCTGCTCTGATTAAATCTTCTGAGGTTCGTCTAATAGAATATAAGAAATAGCCCTGGAGAGGCATAAAGAACCCACCGTAATCCTAAAATCCAAAAGGAATGAGATACCCCCCTCCATCCCCCTCCCTCACCATCAACCATAAAATTACCATCCAGCCTTTCACACTCCTGTGGCATCCTTATGTCTGTTATCCTTCTGGGTTTTACAGTTACTACCAAAGCAAGTTTCTGAACATGAAATGGGGTATGCTTACGGGTCTACCTGTACTTCTCTCTCTCCCAATTCCAAAAATGTATTCACTCTGACTGGCTGTGAGGAGTCTTTGTTTCATTTTAAACTGCCAGGTTATGAAGAGCCTAAGATCTGATGGGTGTGTGTATATTCATCCTTTAGTGCAGGGTAAGCTGTTGAAAGTTTTTGTTTTCTTTTCAGCATTGTCATGAGGACAGCAGGATTTCAGTACAGGTGAGGCTGGATTCCAGTGGGAGTGAAAAGGGAAGCATCTGCTGAGATGGAAGAATCTCACACTAGGATGGTGGCAGTGGAAAGGGAGAGGAAAGACTGGCCAGAGAGAGGCATCATAGCATAGTGGAGAGGTCAGGACTTATGGAGGTTTGACTGGAATGTCATTTCAGTCCTCACTACCATTCCTCCTTGAAGGGTTATTACTAGTAGATGGATTAAAGACATTCTGTGTCAAGTGCCTGGTACAATGTAAGCAGGGAGCAAACATCAGTAAGCTGTAGATGAGATGATCATCATAAAAAATATACCACAGAAAGATTAGCAGGGCCTGGTGACTGATTGAATTAGAGATTAAGGAAGAGAGAAGACTTCAGGGTGTCTGTGAGTTTAAGCACCTGGAGGGATAAGAGAGAAGTCATTTTTAGATTGGATGGAAATATGAAAGTTGAGTGAATGTTTGAGATATGGTTTGGCAGGGCTGGTACCCAGGTTGGTTTTGGACATGAGAGGTGGTGCTGAGACCTCCAGGTGGCAATTAAAAGAGGACGGAAAGGAAAAGATGTCAAAGAAATGGGAAAACTGTGATGCAAAGAAGCTGATTTACTCTAGATCTGTTTGAACAATGAGTCTGATTTTACAATTTCACCTTCAAGGAATTGGTTAACCCAGTGGTTCTCAACCTTCCTAAGGCCGCAACCCTTGCATACAGTTCCTCATGTGGTGGTGACCCCCAACCATGAAATTTTGCTACTGTTATGCATCGTGATGTAAATATCTGCATTTTCCGATGGTCTTAGGTGATCCCTGTGAAAGGGTTGTTCGACCCCCAAAGGGGTCGCAACCCACAGGTTGAGAACCACTGGGTTAACCAAAGGTTGATCCAGCATGGTCATCTTCTAAACCAGACCTTTGCTCCTCAACGTGTAAATATTCTCTAACCAGGCATAATCTGGATCTTAGGTACAATCTTGCCTCCTACCTCAGATCTGCTGAATCAAGCCTGCATTGGAACAATGGGATTTGTAAGCACCTTACGGTTTGACTGAGAAGCACTATTCTAAAGTATGGTCCTCAGACCAGCAGTATCAGCATCCCCTGGGAACGTGTTAGAAGTCCAGGTTCTCAGGTGCCTTCTCAGACTCCCACATTAGAAATTCTGTGTTTCAGCTGAGACTGGTTTGGCTCAGTGGATAGAGTGTCGGCTTGCGGACTAAAAGGTCCCAGGTTCCATTCCGGTCGGGGGCATGTACCTTGCTTGCGGGCACATCTCCACTGTGGGGCGTGCAGAGGCGGCTGATTGATGTCTCTCTCTCATCGATGTTTCTGACTTTCTATCTCTCTCCCTTCCTCTCTGTAAAAAATCAATAAAATATATTTTTTAAAAAAAGAAAAAAAAATGCTGTGTTTCAGCGAACTCCTCACATGAGTCTGATGCACCCGAGTTTGAGAGTCACTGCTCTGAGTCATGGGACAGATTTGAGACCCCTCCTGTTGGGTCTCTGGCCCAGAACAATGGAGGGATTGGTTAAACCATGAAAGTTAAATTCATATCATTGCTCTATGCTGTTTCTCTCATTATTTTGTATTAAACACAGCTGAAGAACTCTTTTTACTGAAGCAGGGCACTGTGGGTAAAATTATAAACCCAAGGAGAGAAACTTCGGCTATGGCTTAATCCTCCCGACCTATCTATCAAAAGTTATTGAGCACAGTTATGGAAGATGAGCCCTTTATGTGCTGTTACTCCTGGGGGAAACTGTTAGTAGACACATAGGAAAATGGGGAAAGAAGAAATCTGCCGGTGCTCCTTACAATGTGATTTTCACATTAAAATGTCCACAGTCTTTGTCTTCTGTGTTTCCAATCAATCGGAGGGAAAAGTTCCTTGTTTTGGGTTTCTGGAGTCACTTGCAGAAGCGATGATGGTTTCTCATTTAGATTAGAATATTTTTCAAAAAGTTGAACTGTGAACAGTCAAAATTTACCTCTTCTCATCAAAAAGATCTTTTGCTAGTTACTTCATAATTCATATTTAAATAACTGTGATAGTTTACTGTGTATGTGTAATATATAAAAATGGTTACATATTGAGCATTTTAATCTTAAAATTACCTATGTTTTCTGCTATGGGCTATACTACCTTTAGAGCTAATGGCATGATAGTACACCAGTTCAAGGGCAGAGGTGGAATCATAATCTGTAGTGCTTGCCAATTTCCATGGTGTAAATACTCCCTCCAAGAGTGATTTCAAGCTACTAAGAGTTTAACAATCAGCTCCCCAAATTCCTAAAAATTTAGCAAGAGCAAACCAATAGCAACTAGTTCTAGCATACTACTGAAACAAACATCTTCAAAGGACAAGTCACTTTTTTTTGATTAGTTGTGTTTAAATTGCTATAGGTATTTGGGTATTTTAAATCTTATGTAGAGATTTTTATTGAAATTATATTTGTAATTATCAGAGTGGAATTTGGTTCAAAACTATTCTATGAGACAAAATTATGTGTTATTTTCAAGTCATATTAAATACAGTTATGCCTCAACTGGTTTGGCTCAGTGGATAGACCGTCAGCCTATGTACTGAAGGGTCTCAGGTTCAGTCCTTTCAAGGGCATATACCTTGGTTGTGGGCACATCCTCAAAAGGGGTTGTGCAGGAGGCAGCTGATAGATGTTTCTAACTCTATCCCTCTCCCTTCCTCTCTGCAAAAAAATCAATAAAATATATAAGTAAATACATAGAATAAGTAAATACAGTTACAGCAGCATTGTAATATTTAAAGTGCTTATAGTGCTAAAGAGGTATGTTTAATTTTAAAATACCACTCATCCCATAGTGAGGCATATGTAAAAAAATTATTTTTAATTATATTTAAACCAGAATGCAAAAGGATACTTTCCTAAGTGATGTTTTTGGTAATTATTATTAAAATTTGACTTCTCTTACAGGTATTCAGGAAGGAACACAATGTACCAAATGTAAAAACAACTGGGCCCTGAAGTTTTCTATCATATTATTATACATTTTGTGTGCCTTGCTGACAATCACAGTGGCCATTCTGGGATACAAAGGTAAGTATTCTTTCCTTTTTCTTCCAAATAGTAAGTTTCCCTTCATTAACATGATAAAAACCCATGTGTACCAGTATGAAGTATTTGATGAATACAACTCAGATGCAAAACTAAGCAACACCCTAAGTTCCTCCTTTGTGTCTTCAGCTTCTTGTAGCTGTGAGATCTGGAAAGAGAGAGTAGCAATTCCTTTTGACTCGTTTTAGCAATAATAATGATGCCCCTCTCTGAATTATAAAGATTTTTCCTCTTTGTTGTTTTTTTCCTACCTGTTTCCAGCTCCTCCCTCTTCCTCTATCAGTTTCATCTTATCTCTGAATCCTGTGGAAACTCCAGAGTCAGCACACAGGAAAACTGTATTGAAGAGGAGAAGCCAAACACAAGATCTCCAGAGATATGACTTATTTCACCCAGGGACTGGCCAACTAATTCCCCTTTTCTCTCCTCAGCAAATTTACTGTGGTCACTGTTGTTTATATAGCGCCATAAAAATACTGCCCTGTGGAAATTAAACACTGAGATAGCACCACCCCTCAATTATACTTTATGGGACGTTAGGCAGTCTTTCAATGGGCCTGATTTCAGGTCACTGGAGGTTTTTGCCTGAATCCTCCAGACTTGCAGACAAAGTGGGTTTCCCCTTCCCAAGCCCCATACCCAGTCCAGACATCACAGGTGCCATGATACAGAAACACAAAGTACGTAAACGCTTTTATAGAAAACAGCCATGGAAGCCTTCCCATCAAAGACACGTGAAACAGATATGGGGTCTGCTGATCTTTAAAACCTTCACTCAGCTACCATCTCAGCCTTCCCTCAGGAGCGACAGGTTAACAGTGGAGAATCCCATACATTCTCTCTATTTCCTTGGCTTGCAGACTTGGCCTAGGAAGAGAAAGATGCAACGTAAACTCCCTCCAATTTGTACTCCTTCTCCCTCTTCTCCCAGTGTTTAGTGGTTTCCGGAGAAAACAGTGTATTGGAATGAGAATGGGTTTTGGTCCTAGATCAATTATTGATTTTTCCATTCGTAATACAATTGTGAGTGTTTATGAAGTGCTGACTGTCGTGCCAAGCATAATGTAATGCTAAGTCCTCTGCATAGCTGTGTAACCTGGGTATGCATCATAACCTCTTAGAGTTTCTGATTTCTTATATGTAAACCAGCAATTATCATCCACCTTTTAAGGTGATTGGGATGAGCAAAGGTGATGTAATTAAACCACCTGCCCTATAGTCAGTCCTATAGATAAGTGGTTCTATTTCTCTGATCCTTCTTTCTTTATAACTGCATTTATACAGCTGTAGTCATTAAGATGGCACAATATGTTTAAAATACTTAGTGTAGTCAAAAGTCCCCATCTCTAGGGACATATTCATGGAAAAGTTAGGTGCTTCCTGTAGTATGTTGACTGATGAATTTGAGCAATAGCTATTTGGAAAATCACCAGGTCATTATATCCATTTGTGATGAGTTACTCTACCCTAGGATTAACAAAGTGATTAAGTGCAAGGGATGGATAAGGTGAAGGAGGGAACCAAGTAGGGGGGACAGGAGGGTTTTTATGCCCTAAGTAATTCAGACTGTCCTCCCTACTAGGTTATTTCGGTCATTACTCACTTCTCCATGACTTTTGCCAGCAAAACTAGATAAAGGAGGAACTTGGAATTAAACAGTCATTTCATGAATATCTTTAGGGCTCAGTACTGTGTGATATGAAAGTAAACATTTTCTACTTGAAAGGGAGCTGAGAAAGGTTTGAAGAGCTTACTACCATATGATATTTTGCAAATTTTACTTCTGCAAAGAAATACAGTCTAGGATCTTTATGCCTTCAGAATTATATAGGAAGAGCCAAAGAAGAGGGGTTTCTCCTTTTTTCTTTATTTTTAAATTTCTTTATTGATTAAGGTATTACATATGTGTCCTAATCTCCCATTGCCCCCCACCCTTTCCTTTTTAAAGCACAAATATTTTCTGTATTATAACGTTGGAAAGCCCTTGTCAGCTCTGGTTTGCTTTGTGTGTTGGTCCATTTGCCTGGAAAACCTTTTCTCTGCTCTCCACCTAACTGACTCCTTCTGTCCCTTCGTGTCTCACAAATCCTGCGAGAAGCCCCTGAGAGCTGAGTTAGGTGCCCTGTTTGCTCCTATAGCGCCTTTTATTTACTTTGGCCGCTAGCTACCACACTGTTATCATCATGGCAGTGGGCTCGTCTGTCTTGCCACCCAAACTGTAAGTTCCATGAAGAAAAGAGACTATCTTTTATTTAGTATATCTCCCACCAGCACCTGGGTACTTAATAAGTAACATTTTACTGGGATGAATTAGTGAGAGGATCGACGGGGAGTGAAGTGTGGATTAGAGCTGACTTCTGTCAGTCATTGCCCAAGAACTGCTAAGCCAGTCTGCTCTGAGGGAATGGCACAATTTGAAGCCCTGCCTGGAAACCTGAAACTAGGGACACTGGCTTGACCTGCGCTGGAGGCTGGAGGCTGACCACGAAGAAGGAGGAAGAGACTGAGGGAGCAAGAGAAGGAGAGGCATAGTGACCAGCGTCTGACTGGTCTTTCACCTCCTTCAAGGCCCTTCTCCTCAGGCCTCTACTGACAAAAATAAGATAAAACAACATGCGATTTTGGTTTCCAAGCACAGCCGTAATGAACTAGAATGTTGATATTTTCCAGATGTGTTTTCTCTTGTACAGTGAATCCTCTTTCTTGCTGATAAGATGCTGGTGACTCCACATTGTAAAAGGCAGAAAGATAAGACTCGGTTCTCCTTTCACACATCTCCCTTGAAGTCTAGAAAAACTCTATTTAAAAAAAAAAAAAAGGAAGGAAAGAAAGAAAGAAGGAAAAATATTCAGTGAAAGATGATATTTCTCTGATGGAGGATTTGAAAAGAAAGAAAATAGAAACTCCTTATTTGTCAGAGTTAGCAAAGGCAACTCCATGGTTTCCTGAAAAAATTCTTTACTTCTTTACGTCACTTACACAGCTGTCAGTTAGGACGTCACTTAAGTTCCTTCTAGAGAATCTGCTGAGCCAGTCAAAGGACTGCTGAGTCACCCAGACAGGTCTGCACAGTGGCTGTGACCATGAGGCTTGTCAGTTGCTTTCCAGAAAGCAAGTTCTTGGATGGTTACAGCATGGTCCTCTGCTCTGGGCTTTCTATTACTCGTCAATGGAGCTTCTATGGAGGAAGCCAGCTCTTAGTTCATAGGTCATGTTTCTTCCAGAACTATTCATTTTCCTGCCTTGAAGGCATCCATCTGAAAGATGGATATAAAAGGACAGAAATCTGAGTCTCTCTCAGTAAGGCTCTCCTTTTACTCAACATTCCTAGTTGTAGAATGTCTACCTTGCTGCTAAGCACTGCTCAAGTAGCAGTGACAAAGTAGACATTCAAAAAGTGCACAAATGTACACACTATAGCTGTTGTTAGAGTCTAGGATAATACCCTACAACCTGATTTTCTGTACTTTTGTAATGAAATCTGAAATAGTATTCAAAATAGAAATGTCTTAATTGTATTCCAGGAAATGTAGCTGGTATTACTGGGAAGTCGCAGGTACCAATTGGGTGGCGGGGGGGTGGGGGGGGGCGGGGGCACGGTTCCCTCAGTACCAAGTCAGTCTGCTGTAGACTCTGCTTTGTTCCCTGTCCTTAGACTGGGCGTGAGCTTGTATTCTCACTGTCTACACTATGTCACATACATAGTGATGCTTAGTAAACATCTGAGGATGGTGACTATAAAGAGAAGACAAACAAGACATATTTTTCCCCTCCAGGGATTTTTCTTGGAGAAAACCATATTTAGGGGAAAAATATACTAAATCAGAGGCAATGTGGATTTACAGAGAAAGCCGGCATTGTGGAGTTAGATCTCCTAGTCACTTAGTCACTTACAAGCTGTGTAACTCTGGGCCAGTCACTGAATATATCTGAGCCTCAATTTCTTCATCTGTAAAATAGAAGTGGTGAGGCTTAACTGCAGAGATGGTGCAGTGCATCTTGCAAAGAACAGGCATTCAATAAATGGAAGCTGTTATTAGTGCCATTCAGATAAAAAAAAAATCATTTGGTGTGGTATGGAATCAAATAACCAGGGAAGGCTTAGCACAATTGGGTGACACGATTTGGAGTGGGCCTTAAAAGATGGATGAAATCAAGACAAGAGTAAAGGAGGTTAGTAGCCCAGGCCAAAGGATGATACCATAATCCTTTTGTAGAAAAGGTATTATTGTCAGGTTATCCTAGAGAATTAGGCTTTGGGTACTTGAAGAGGGACAATTCTCCGGCTATAACACCTAAAGCACTGATAATCTAAGAAAAAAATCTCTATAAAGAAACAATCTCCAATAAAGGGGAGTCCATGAAAAAAATCAGACTGCTAGTAACCCTTCTATGTTTCATGTATTTTCCTCATATGAGAACAGTCTACCAGCGGAGGTCTACAGCTATAGACTCAGAGTTTCTAGGGTAAGAAAGGATGGCTCTGCCATGCTTAGAATTTGAGCTACGAAGTTGGGAGTAAAAACCAACAAAAATGCTGTGTGCTGGTACAGCAAGTGTTGGTTCTGGATCTCTGTCAGCATAGTATTTTTATGCAGAAGCAAGCTGCCAGCTTTGCAACTCTAAAGTGTGTAGGAGCTTTATGCCCAGATCCTGTTTTTAAACATAGACACACGCCCCAGTGCATGGAACCAGTTCATTAGCACCTGTGCGCAGGGCAAGTCACTTCCTTGCTGCACTGCAGAGAAAATTAACAAGTTTTGTTTTTAATGAATATATATATATATATATATATATATATATATATATAGATAACAGGCATATGGGAATCTGCATTATCTGTCTGTGACAGTTCCGTGTTTTTTAAAACTAAAATGGAAGAAAAATTGGAAAGGCTAGAAAATGACTGCCTGTCAGCATATTTAGAGGTTTCTTTGGCTTCCAGGAAAAAAAGGCAGGACTTAAGATCCTGTGTGTGGTTTGAGAACAGACCGAGGCATATGTTTTGATTTGAGGATCAGAACTGAACCTAAACTTCTAAACATTCCCTATTTTATTTTGTAACAGTTTAGCTGTGCTAAAATGCAGACGAAACATTTTGTTGTTCAGATTTTCCAGGGATTAGGAGTATGGATGCCCATCAGACAACCCTAAGGTGCAGATTATCATAACTACACCTCTCTGTCCATATAGTCATTTAAAAAAACAATAATTATTCATCTAGATGTCATACTCTTTGCCAGTGCTGAGGCTTCCCGGGTTTGGGTGGTTTGTATATTTGTTTGCATGACCTCCAGCGCAGCCAGTTTTTCACAGGCTCAGCAGTCAGCAGGCAGACACTCATTTATTCAAATAAATGACATAAGTAAATATGAGTTGAACACCTATAAGTACCACACATTGAGCTAAGAGCTGGAGATAAAACTGGATACAAATGTTCCTTCCTTAAAGGATCTTGTAGTAAACAAGCTAGGATAACACAGTCAAGTAAGTTCTGGAATAAACAAGGGACTACTGGCCAAGAAAATTCAGCAAAGCTCTCCCACAGGCACTGAGCTGAGTCTTGAAGAGCAAGTAGGTCTTAGCTTGGTGAAGAGGCCAGGGAAGAACATTCTAGGTGGAAAGAAGGACACATGGGAAGGCAAGGGTGAGAAAGAGCATTTGGTGCAGTGTACACATGTCATTATGGCCAGACTATAGAAGCTTAAGGGACAGCTCAATAGGCTTCTCCAGGGAAGGTGCCAGGAGCCAGGGAGCCGTTTCACGTTAGGTCATTCAGACACACAGGACTGTACTTCTACTTCCTGATAGACACCAGGAGAATCCTCTCTCACAATCACGTGTGGGTGGAACAGTTGATGAATGAAATGAACTGGACCCATTGGCTCACAAGTAATATACAAAGGATAGCCATGCTTAAAAAAATGTTGTTATTTTAAAAAGCTATTGAGGGCAAGAAGGATGGGCTTCATCCTAACTTGCTAGACATTGGGTCTCACAGGTGTCACTTTCAGAGAATTCCTTTCTTATTAGCCATTATAGAAAGGTAAACTTATATTCATAACCACAGAGAGTTACTGCCTCCTGAGAAAGAATAACAACAGAAGCTTTTATTTAACACTGCATCACTAACTTTCCCTATCAAGTGTCATGAAGAGAATGTTTTTTAAAAAGGTCTTTTTTTTTTGTAAATTTGGGTATCTAAGTGGGAATTGATAATGTACAGATTCACTCGTCACTGAAGGGAAGCAGATTTTCAGGTCTCAGTGGTGGAACTCAAGACAGAAAGTGGCAAAAACTCTGGATTTTGCATCTCTTCTATGAAGACTTTGTGTATAAATGACCTAGGTGTTCCTTGCCATGAAATCTCCTGCTACTTGAGTCCTACCTGCCAGAGGTGGTTGGGCGTATGATGAGTAATGATCCCAGTGTTATGGAAATTAAAGGTGCTCCTCGATTTATGAAGATCAAATTACATCCGGATAAGCCCATCAAAAGTTGGAAATGCACTTAATACGCCTTACCTACTTTACACCTGCTCAGACCACTTACATCAGCTTATGCTTGGGCAAAATCCTCTAACACAATGAATACCCTGTGCAGTACTGGTTGTTTATCCTGGAGACTGCATGGCTGGCTGGGAGCCATAGCAGCATCGTGAGATATCTTACTACATAGTGCTGGCCCAGGAAAGACCAAAGTCCTAAGTACAGTTTCTGAGTGCCTCTCACTCTCTCACCATCATAGAGTCAGAGACCATCCATCTAGGAAACAATCCAGGTAGAGGAGTTGTAGAATACATAAAAATGTACAAATCAGTTTCAAACAATTTCTAAAACTACTACAGCAATACCAAATCATGAGAGGAATTAAAATCATACTATTCTCAGGCTTGCAAGTAAATTGCCACTGGGTTTTAAGATAAGTAACTTACTTTTCTGAAAGAATGGCTTTTTCCTCATATAGTATTTTATTTCATTTATACTCTTTGTTTCAGTCTGTTTTCCTTACTTTGTAATGAAATGCTCTCTTGTTGAAACTGAAAAATAATATTTAAGCAGATATGTGTACTAATGAATTGATTTCCAAATCTTAGTTGTAGAGAAAATGGACAATGTTACAGGGGGCATGGAGACATCTCGCCAAACCTATGATGACAAGCTCACAGCAGTGGAAAGCGACCTGAGAAAATTAGGTAATCTGTTTGAGAGTGAACCACAAGGTCAAATCCCCTGACTCCACTTTTATAAATGACCACAGCTTTTCAGAATGATGCTACTATAAACTCACACTCTCCTGAAAGGACATGAAGTTTTTGCATTGTGTGTTGAATCTTTCCTCATGATTTAATTCAGACTTTTAATTTCAAAAATAATTTTAATTTTGGAGATGAATTCCCCAAAGAACACTATTATGTGCCCAAAATATCTGAAGGCCAATTCTGATCAGAAAGAACCACAAATAAAAAGCTCATTTATAAAATGCTCAGTAAATTCCTATTTGAATTATAGAAGAATCTCTGCATTGAAGAATTACAGAGATTAATTTTAAAAATAAATGATTCTAGCCTATTCTATCCTTTGATTTTTGTTTTCATTTTTTAAAAAGGAATTTTGGTGACTTTAACAAACAATAGGTTATTCCCTTCTGACATGCTGCCTGATGGTCTAGAGAAGTGGTCGTCAAACTCATTAGTCAACAGAGCCAAATATCAACAGTATAATGATTGAAATTTCTTTTGAGAGCCAAATTTTTTTAAACTTAAACTTCTTCTAATGCCACTTCTTCAAAATAGACTCATCCAGGTTGTGGTACTTTGTTGGAAGAGCCACACTCAAGGGGTCAAAGAGCCACATGTGGCTCGTGAGCCACAGTTTACCAACCACTGGTCTAGAGTCAGGAAAATATTCATTCCCTTTTTGGAAAAAAAAAAAAGTAAGAAAGAAAAAAAAAAAAGTCCTGGTCTTAGCACCCTTTCCAGGTCCCCAAGAACCAATCCTATATAATAACAGCCCAATGAGCTAAGTGTCTGGTCTACCGGGCGGCCGTTCAACTAATTAAAGCATAATATGCTAATGATATGCTAAGGCCACTCAATCACTCACTGAGATGTGCACTGACCACCAAGGGGCAGATGCTCTGACAAGGAGGTGAGCTTGCTGCAGGGATACAGCCAATCGGGACTGAGTGAGAGAGGCTGGACACACCCTGGAGCCCTCCCAGGGTCTCTCCCTGGCTGGCCAACCTCTCGCATTCCTCCTTGGCCCTGATGGGTTCCCTCAGCCTGGCCTGTGCCCTCTTGCAATCTTCGACACCTCGGGGGATGTCAGCTGGTTTTAGCCCCAATCCTTCAGGCCAGGCCAAGGGACCCCACTGGTGCATGGCTTTGTGTACCAGGCCTCTAGTTTTAATATATTTGTGGCTACACTTGAAACCCATATAATTTTATTTACCAATGTCACCCCAGTACATTTAATTTTAAAATAGATATGTGGGTTTTACTAATGCAGAGCAGTCTGCATATACAACAGATTTCATATCTAAACCACAAGGCATAACTAATTAAGTCTCTTTAGAATCTTTGACTCACCTGAACACTTCTCCGTATCACCAATTTAAGTAACAAACATATCTTATTTCAGGGGACCAAACTGGGAAGAAAGCTGTAAGCACCAGTTCAGAACTCTCCAGCTTCAAATCAGACATTCTGGATCTTCAACAACAGCTTCGTGAGATTGCAGAAAAGACCAGCAAGAACAAAGATAGACTGGAGAAGTTACAGGCAAGTGGGGATGTACTGGTGGACAGGCAGAGTCAACTGAAAGAAACTTTGGAGAATAACTCTTTCTTCATCACCACTGTAAACAAAACCCTGCAGGCGTATAATGGCTATGTTACGAACCTGCAACAAGATACCAGCGTGCTGCAGGGCAACCTGCAGAGTCAAATGTATTCTCATAATGTGGTCATTATGAACCTCAACAACCTAAACCTGACCCAGGTGCAGCAGAGGAACCTCATCACTAACCTGCAGCAGTCTGTGGATGACACGAGCCAGGCTATCCAACGAATCAAGAACGATTTCCAAAATCTGCAGCAGGTTTTTCTTCAAGCCAAGAAGGACACCGATTGGTTGAAGGAGAAAGTCCAGAGCTTGCAGATGCTGGCTGCCAATAACTCTGCCTTGGCCAAAGCCAACAATGACACCCTGGAGGATATGAACAGCCAGCTCAGCTCATTCACAGGTCAGATGGACAACATCACCACGGCCTCACAAGCCAACGAGCAGAACCTGAAAGACCTGCAGGACATACACAAGGACTCGGAGAACAGAACAGCCATCAAGTTCAGCCAGCTGGAGGAACGCTTCCAGCTTTTTGAAACAGATATCGTAAACATCATTAGCAACATCAGTTACACAGCCCACCACCTGCGGACGCTGACCAGCAATCTGAATGAAGTCAGGACCACGTGCACAGATACCCTGACGAAACACACAGATGACCTGACCTCCTTGAATAACACACTGGCCAATATCCGTTTGGATTCTGTTTCTCTCAGGATGCAACAAGATATGATGAGATCGAGATTAGACACTGAAGTAGCGAATTTATCAGTAATTATGGAAGAAATGAAACTTGTGGACTCCAAACATGGTCAGCTCATCAAGAATTTTACAATACTACAAGGTGAGTGAAAATTCTGAATTTATTTTTGTACCAGTTATCTATTGCTGTATAACAAATTACTCAAAAACTTGACAATTTAAAACAAGGAACCTTTATTTTCTCATAGTTTCTGAAGATCAGGAATTCAGGAGCATATTGGCTAAGTGGTTCTGGGTCGGTAATCTGTCATGATGTTGTAATCAAGGTATTGGCCAGGGCTGCAGTTGTCTGAAGCTGTAACGACCTGGAGAACCTGCTTCCAAGATGGCTCACATGACTCTGGGTAGGAGGCCTTAGTTCCTCACTATGGAACCTGCCTGCGTGTCCCCAACGCAGCTGGTTGCCTCCAGAGCAAGTGATCCAAGAGAAAAAAAAAGAAAAAAGCCACAGTGCTTTTTTATGATCTAGCCTCAGAAGTCACTTACCATCACTTCTCCTACATCCTGTTCTTTAGGAATGAGAGACTCAGCCCAGCCTTCACTCAAGAGGGTAGGGTGGCGAATTAAATTCCATGTCTTGAGAAGAGGTGTAACTAAGAATTTGTGGACAATGCTCAAAGGTGCTCCATTCAATATTTCCTGAATAGAAGATTGGTTAATTTGGATTTTATTAGGGCCTAGCTATTTCAATGCCATTATAAGCTGGATTTCTTTGGAAGGAAGATTAATTCTTTTAGGTCACACCGTTATCATTAAGAGATTCCTATTTCCAGTGTCAGAAACATGTAAGGATGACCATCCCAACAAAGATTGGAGAAGAGATTATCAAGAGGATAATTTGTGAGCTTTCAGGGAAGCAGCAATCCTTAGAGTGCAATCACTAAGAAGGCAGGTGAACCTAACATTTCTTCACATTAACAGGCTTATTAGGTTGATTAAAGTAGTGCAATGAAAGTATGCCTGGATTTCACCAAGAACAAGATAGAGGCTCTGCCGTCTCTATGGAGCACCCAGTACCTTTCCTTCAGGAGCATTTTCCTTGCTTCTCCCTCTTCTAAGGTCCACGAGCCTTCCTATTGCCTTTGTAACCTGTTTCCTGAGCCCATTTCTTCTACTGCTCACTTCTACCTCTTACAAAAACAAGTAACAAGATGGAGAAATAGGTGCTGGATTATAGCACCGTTAGATGGATTTATTAGTTGTATGTCCTGTGCTACATAGCAAATGACTACAAACTCAGACCGCTCTCAGCACCTAGAGGCCACCACATTCCACGTAACTACCTGAAAACATTGCAGTTTCTTCAAAGCCAGCAACAGTGTCTGTCTCCCTCCAGTCTGCTCAGATGGAATTTTAAATAATGTAACCTATTCAGAGGAGTGACATCCCATCACCTTTGCCATATTCTGTTGATCAGGTTGCACATTCAAGGGAGAGGGATTACCTAGGGCATGAGTCATTGGGGGTCACCCCAGGGTGTGTCTGCCACACTGGTTGAATGAATAGAAAGAATGATAGTTAATGGGCCCCTGTGCGCCTGGAGGCAGGTCTGGATGGCAGATGGCAGGGTCCTGTTCAACAGCTTTGTCAGTGACTAGTGTGAAGATATGGATGACCTGGTAATCCAATACTTGTTGACATGAAACTGTATATACTAACTAATGGATGATAGAATCATAATTCAAAATGATCTGGAGAGGATGGAACTGTAAAACAATGCCAGCAAAATGAAATAGGGAACATGTGTAAAGTTCTACTTGTAGATGGAACCAAACACAAATGTTAATGGGTAGCACGGCTTAGAGGAAGTATTCATGGAAAGCAAGGGGGTTTTTTTTTGACAGTAAATAACTAACGTGTCTACCAAGGGAAGCTAATGTGACCTTTGACTATATTAATGAAAATGTGATATCCAGAACAAGGGAGATGAAATTCCATTCAGTATGGCAAGACCACCCCTGGAGGATATGGTATACTTTGGAGAGCCCCTTTCAAGAGGAACATTCCTAGACCAGCATACTTAGAAAAGGAACCATGAGCTGTAAGGAAGGATTGAGGGACCTGGGAATTTTAATCTATAAGAAAGGATGCTTATCAACAAATCAACAAACGACAGGTGTTGGTGAGGATGTGGAGAAAAATGAACCCTTGTGCACTGTTGGTGGGAATGCAGACTGGTGCAGCCACTGTGGAGAACAGTATGGAGTTTCCTCAAAAAACTAAAAATGGATCTCCCATTTGACCCTGTAATCCCACTCTTAGGAATTTATCCTAAGTAATTACAAACAACAATCAGAAAGGATTTATGCACCCCTATGTTCATAGCAGCACAATTTACAATAGCCACAATTTGGAAACAGCCTAGGTGCCCGTCAGCAGATGAGTGGATCAGAAAACTGTGGTACATCTACACAATGGAATTCTATGCTGCCATTAAAAAGAAGGAATTCTTACCATTTGCAGCAACCTGGTTGGAACTGGAGAGCCTTATGCTTAGTGAAATAAGCCAGTCAATGAAGGAGAAGCATCACATGATCTCACTCATTTGTGGATAATAAAGAACATTATAAACTGATGAACAAAAGGATAGATACAGAGACAGTAAAGCTTCAAACAGACTGTGAAATTACAGCAGGAAGATTAACGTTAGGTGAGCTAGATAAGAGATCAATCAAAGGACTTGTATGCATGCATATAAGCATAACCAATGAACACAGACACTGGGGGGTTGGGGTATGCCTAGGAGGGAGGGGGGGCAATGGGGAGATATGTATAAAAAATTAATAAAAGAAAGGATGCTTAACAGGAACAAGGCAGTTGTCTGCATGATGTAAAAGGCTATCGTGTGAAAGGGATTTGTTTTCTTTAAAAAAATGTTTTTATTGATTTCTGAGAGAGGAAGGAAGAGGAGAGGGAAAACATCGATTGGCTGTCTCCTGCATGCCTCCACTGGGGATGGAGCCTGTAACTGGGCATGCTCCCTGACTGGGAATTGAACTGGTGACTTCTTGGTGCCTGGGTCCATCCTCAACTACTGAGCAACACGGGCTGGGCATGTGAAAGGGGTTTTAAATGACATTTGAGGAGCTCCAGAGGATGAAACCAAAACTAATGGGCATTCACTAAAGGAAGATAAATGTTGCTTTTATATGATGTTCCTTATAAAAATTGGTGATGCCTGAAAATATAATGGTTTCTCTGAGCAACAGGGGTGCCTGAGCTCTAGAGAGGCTGGACAATTGCAAGTCAGGAATATTGCAGGTGGGAGTCATACTGAATAAGGGGTGGGCTTTCAAATGATAGGGAAGTTCTTCAGTGTTTGATCTATTTGTTTTTCTTTTCTTTCTCAACCTATATTCAGAATAAGGGCACATCTCAGCAGATGTGAAACCTCACAAAACATGAGTTTTCTAAATATCTCTTGGAATTATACCTTTAGACAGTTCTGCATGGTATCTAGATATTTATTTTCTAATTATAAATTCCATAGCTTTATTATTCCATTAGTTTGTTAGCTTGTCTTCTACAAGGAAACTTCTGGCATACTTAACAGCATGACTTGTCAGTTAAGGAGGTATAGAAAAGCTTTTAAGTTGAATAGTCAGACCCTAGTTTTAAAATAGCTAAAGTTTCTGTTATTTTGATTATTTTTATCAGCTAATATTGAGTATGAGTGTCCTGAGTGCTTTATAAAAATCCTCCCTCACAATGCACACTCAGGTGGGAAGCTCACCTCACATCCTGAGCTATTGCTCTGCAAGCTGTGGAACTGTGCATCCTCCTGGTACATCTGCTCTTCTGAGAGAGTCATGAGAGTTAGTGGGTGAGAACAGGACCTCTGGAATCGGATAGACCTGGGTACAAGCACCAAGTTCCTCATCCTCTCTGTGCTGCTATTTCCCCACCTGTGTCTACCTTTCCGACTCACGAGGACTTAATGCCAATTAATATTCATACCCAAGTTCAGTTCCTATCCAAGATTCCCCTTCTATTGCACCACCAGCCAACATATTACGGTAGAAAACAGTGGTTTTATGTGCACAATGAATGTAATTGTACAGACAGGGTTAACATTGAATTGGGTCCAATTACTGCTGGCTCTCTGGTGCCCAGCCCTGGAATCAGTCTCAGGTGTCACCAGTGGCCAGCTTTCACTCATTTTTAAATCCATGTTTATTGAGCATCTGTGATATGCCAGTCACGCTGCTGAGCACTTGGATACATTGTCTGCTTTCATTGTTACATCTCTTTAAGCTAAGAATGATCAGCACTCCCATTGTAGGGGAGAGAACAGAAGCCCAGAGAGCCTGAGTAACTTACCAAAGGTCAAAGAGCTAGTAAATGGCAGAATGCTAAACTCAGGTCTGTCCAGCTCCTAGGCCTTTGCCTCCAATGACACCTTGCTGCACTGCGATGACTCAGAACAAATGACCTATTCAGGGAGGCTGAGATGCAAGAGTTTCTTTTCAGGAGAGCCACTGATTAAGGCCTCAGTAAGGGATTGGCATTTGAGCTGGACCTTGGGAGGCTGCAGGACATGGGACAAAGCAAAGTGGACCAGGCAGGAGGCCAACCTCACCACTTCTGGATACACTTCCTCAGAAGACTGTTTGTCTGGGATCCTGGAGAACAGGCATTTGAAAGCACAGAAGCAGACTGGCCAATTGGCAAGAAACAGTAGTTTAAATGTCCCTCCTCTATAGACAGGGAGCTTCCATGACTCTCCAGAAGCCTGTCTTAAACATGAGGTTGAGAAGCAAATTTTTCTTCAGAATAATGGCCAAATGATCCTATTAAATTTCCTTTTATTTTGTAAATATATGTTTTTATTGATTTCAGAGAGGAAGTGAGAGGGCAAGATAGAAACATCGATGAGAAAGAATCATTAATTGGCTACCTCCTGCACAGCGCCCTACTGGAGATTGAGCCCACAATCTGGGCATGTGCCCTTGACCAGCATCAAACCAGAACCCTTTAGTCCTGAGGCCAATGTTCTATCCACTGAGCCAAACCAGCTAGGGCCCATTTCCTTTTAATTTGTGCATTCCATTTCACCTCAGTGAGGCAGAAATGACGTTTTTAACTTGTAGGTATTTCATAAATGTTTGATTAATTTAATTACAAAGATTTTTAAGTGAGAAGAAAGATATATCAGATTATATTACTATTTTCCTCTGTTCTTCCAACCTTACCATTCATGGTTCTAAAATTGAGTCTCCAAGATTTTTGCTGGCACCAAGAGGAGCTAAAGTGGTTTCTCTGCCTTCTGTTAAGCACCAGCAGTCATGTTGGAAAACCAATTGGAAAGTTATCGCAGTTTGGTTGCAAAGCAGAAACAGCACAGTGAGTTCAAGTCTGTCCTCATTGAACTGCTTGGTTCCAGGATTTGGCTGTTCCAGGCTCCCAGCTGGAGTCTGGGGAACATGAGGAGGCTTTGCTGATAATGCAAATATGGGCTGCTCAGGGTTCATATACAAGCATTTCGGGAGCTTGTGATGGCTTTACCAGCAACATGGGTATCCTGGCATTTCAGATCCCGAGCCAGGGAGCCACCCACTTGGCCTTGAAAGCAAATCTCAGCATTGTTCTTATGTGGGACATCACATGTGCCTTCCCATGTAATGCAACCATTCTCTCAAATGAACTCAGTTATTACTGCACACGCTCATAAATACTCCCACCTCATTTATCCCTCATTTTCGGTTTTAAAGCACGAAAGGTAGCTTACAATTTATTTAATTTTATTTTCACTTCAACCACCACCCAATAAAAGTTTCAAGAAAGAACTAAAAACCTGGGATCGTCCAGATGCTAATAAAATACTAGCATCCCAGTGTCCTGGAGGAAGATATATCCCTGGCATTAATGATCTACTTTTAACGGAGATCCAGCACTGACTTTTAACATGGGTTTGGCTCCTTTTCCCAGTCATTTCTTAGAAATAGCAATTTTTCAAGTTTTAATGAGCCAAGTATTGTCTTAATGAGCAAAGTATATGAATGATCAATCCCCTTACGTATGGGACACCTACAGTACATTTTCAAAGCCCAGACTCTGAAAGCAGAGCCAGCTTCCTACTGTAGCTTGTGATGGGTTTCCTTAGGCTGAGCAGCTGTGAATGGAGACTTTGATGACCGTGTGCATGCTAGGATTTTATCCACAGCCAAAAATATCAAGCCTTATCTTAGATAACCTATTTGTGATGGATATAGTGCTTCAAACGAAAAAAAATCAGTTTTTATTCTAACCTTGATTTGAACAAGGAGCTTGGCGCCTCTGGCCCTGAGTGTTCTCAGATGTGCTGTGGGAATTATATGTCACAAAGGTCAGGTGGCATAACGGATGTGCAAGTGCCTCGAAAACTGTCATTCACTATACAGAATCCTGGTGTATTTGAGTGAACTTTCCTGTCAACTCCAAGAACTTAAAGACAGTCCTATGTTAAGTGAGCTGCTTTATGAGATGAGCAGGTATTTGCCTCCCCACCCTGCCCCCTGCCTTTTTCAGGGAGAACTGCTGTTTCCTTTTTCTGGTAGAAAATGAGTCTTTTTTTCTCTTCCCTGCCAATTCAGTGGTCCACCTAGTTTCCCCCTCTAGCCCACCTTCCCTATTTGCATTATTAGACTAACAACCTGGAAAAAGTGGAACTGACCCTCCCTAGGCCTGGCCCCCAGAGCACTTTCCCACCAAGACTTCCTGTCTCTCTGAGCTGGTCCCGATGAGCCCTCAGGACAGTAGTGTCCCTGCAGCACCGGAGAAGAGGACAGGACACCAGGTGGCTGCAACAGAGGAAGAGCCTCCCTGGTGTGGTTATCAGGACAGAACCCCTCAACACATAGCTTTTTTTTTTTTTCCTAATTCAACTATTTAGGTATCCCACAATACCTCCTATGGTGCTTGTCATACAACAGGTCATTAATAGATCTTTGTCCAATCAGTGAAAACAGGAGGAAATAAATGGAAGGGAATATTGATCCTAAGCTGCCCAGTTTTTGCTGGAGACACGTGGTCCCAGGGGACTAGGAGAACCCAGTTCAATGGTGGGAGTTGTGTTGATGCTGCTGCATGAAGCTGCCCTTCCCCTACAACATCAGCGAGTCCCAGAAAGTTGTGTGCCAATGAGAGCTACTCTAAATGCTTGGAGCGGGAGGGGTGAGCTTAGAAGGAAACATTTCTGTTAAAAAAAAATACTGTCAACAATAGTATGGTAAAACAGTAAGCAATCCTTAATGTATGTATGTTATAAATGTCTAGATCTTTTTAAACTGGAAGTTTTATAAAAAGGATGAAATTCTCACTATCACTTACCATGAATTTCACGTTTTTTATGTTTTAGGTCCTCCTGGCCCCAGGGGTCCGAAAGGTGACAGAGGGGCGCAGGGCCCCCCGGGTCCCACTGGCAACAAGGGACAGAAGGGAGAGAAAGGGGAGCCTGGGCCACCCGGCCCTGCCGGTGAGAGGGGCCCAATTGGGCCAGTCGGCCCCCCTGGAGAGCGAGGCAGCAAAGGCTCCAAAGGCTCTCAGGGCGCCAAAGGCTCCCGCGGGTCTCCGGGGAAGCCCGGCCCTCAAGGACCCAGTGGGGACCCAGGCCCTCCAGGCCCACCAGGCAAGGACGGACTCCCCGGCCCCCAGGGCCCTCCTGGCTTCCAGGGACTACAGGGCACCGTGGGGGAACCCGGGGTGCCTGGACCGCGGGGGCTGCCGGGCTTGCCTGGGGTGCCAGGCATGCCGGGCCCTAAGGGCCCCCCTGGCCCTCCAGGCCCATCGGGAGCAGCAGTGCCCCTGGCCCTGCAGAACGAGCCAACCACAGCACCTGAGCCCAACGGTAAGTCTGAGCCCTCCCTGGCACCAGGGGACAGGGGCTGCGTGCGTGTGTGTGCGTGTGTGTGCGCGCGCGCGCTCATGGCTGGGCTGGCCCACGTGCCCTCCACGCTCCACCCCCCACACAGACCCACGGGGGAGGCCCTGGGCTCTGCTGCTCTCACAGGCGCGTGTAAACATGGTAGATTCTCTAGCCCTTGTTTATTTAACCGAGTCGGCCCTCAGGGACAAACTTGTCCCCAGACATTTCCTTCATGAAAGTCCCAGGCTGGCCCCTCCCGACCCATCCTGTCCTCACTTTATGCCCTTCACCTGGGGACAGACGTCCCTCACTAACGTACAGGTGGAACTTTGTTACTGAAGCCCAGATTTCCTGGCGACTTCTAGCCCTTTTCATAATTAAACCTTGGGTAAAATCTTAAATGCTGGGTTTGCAACCAAGCCTATTTTTCTCTCCTTTGACCTACACCCGATTCCACTGGGTTTCCTTCAGTACAACTCAGGCCATCTTTGCTGTTCTGTGAGCCCAATTAGGTCCTGCTTCTTCCACGCGGTTGTCTAGAGGTCCCATATGGCTCCAGACTGAGGGTGACCATCTGCGCCTGCACTGCCTTTGGCTATTGTTTCTGTCACTGGAAGGACTAACCTGGATGCAGAACAACAAAGCACAGATATTTTCCCCGATTATGTAGCTTCAACCGTAACTGCAGCTCCCTGTATTGGCCCGGCCTCCGCACTCGGACACAGGGGCCGCTCCTGGCCTGCGAGGGAAGCAGGGCCGTGGCCGTGGCCTGCGAGCACACAGCTCAGAAGGCATGGTGTGTTCCTGTTGTGTTTTTAATCAGTGTTGCGAACCTTTGCACTCCTAGGCTGCCCGCCTCACTGGAAGAACTTCACAGACAAATGCTACTATTTTTCGATCGAGAAAGAAATTTTTGAGGATGCGAAACTTTTCTGTGAAGACAAGTCTTCACATCTCGTCTTCATAAACACAAGAGAGGAACAGGTATGTTTGCAGCATACTTAGAGTTGGGGAAAACTATAATTTAGGGTGGTTTACATTTGGAAATTGCTGCTTACTGGGGAGTCAAAGATACCAAGAATTCGTGGTCGCATAAAAACACAAGGCTGTGTTATGGAGATTTGGGCTTTATCCAGTGCCAAGAAGCATTTCTGGCAAGGGAATTGTATCCTCCTGCTTCCACCTGGAAGATTGCTGTCCATCCTGGGGGGCATGTGGCTCCTCCTGGTGGCTGTAAAGAGCAGTAACGCAGAAGAGAAGCCTGAGGGCTGGCACCAGGCACCTGAAGAGAGGCAAAGGCCTGAGCATGGTAGGGGTAGAGGGAGGTGTAAGGGGCCAGACATGTGGCTCCAGCAGGGTTAGGAAGAGCAGACAAGTCCAGAGGGACAGAGCCCAACAAGCTAGTGATGGTGAGCACTCAGTAGGCCTTTACTGTGTGCCAGGCACCATGCAAGCCATTTTCTCCTTTAAACTTCACAACAAACCTCCTGAGGCCTCCTAAGATTTAAAGATTTAATCATGGGATGGCAAATAAATGCAGGGCTGAGCCTGAAAGTAAGGTCCATCTGGCAATGCCGATGCTCTTTTCTTCGGTGCCACACTGTTCCAGTGACCTCCTTCCTTTTCCCTAGGTATCTTCAGCAAACACAACCTGGAAAACAAATGCTTCCCATAGTAACTGACTATGGGAAGAGCATAAAATCAGGTGCCTGGGCTTTACAGAGCTCAGCTGCTTATCTTTATTACGTAGGTTGTTGTAAGGCATAAAGACGCATTGCATATGACACCCTGGATGTGGTACCTGGCCCATGGAAAGAGCTCCATGATGCCTTAGCTGTTGCTGTTATAGACAAACACAGGAGGGGTGGGTGATTGAAGGAGATGGAACTGGATGAACTCATTGTGTGGTCTAGATGAGTTAGAGGAGGAAGAACATCACTGAAATATCGCTTATGAGTTTACTAGGGGCCCAGTGCACAAATTCATGCACCTTGAAAGGATCTGTGGGCTGCGTTGCTGCGGTGGGCACAGGGGTGAGTCTCAGCCCATTCTCGGTGCCCTGCCTGGCCCCTCCTGCATGGCCCCCAGTCCTTTGTCTGCTGGCAGCCCTGCTCCTTCCACTGCTGCTCCCATGTGCTGACAGCGCTGGACCCACTCGCACCTGCTGACAGCATGGAATGATTGGGACCAGTGCCATCAGCAGGTGCGAGCCATGGCTGCTGCCCCAATTGCCCCTCAGGAGCAGAGGGAGGTGGAGAAGCCCTCAAGTGCAAGCAGGGCTGAAGCCAGCAACAGGCAGGAGCGCAGTGCATGGGAGCAAAGAATTTTCAGTAACCATCCCAATGACAGCGACCAGCGTACTGCCTTGGTCTGGCGCCCCTGCTCACTTGCTCCACCATCCTGCCGCAGTGAATGCCCACAGTGTTCTGTGCACGCCCCCTGGTGGTCAGTGCACGTCACAGCGGCCAATTTGGTTGTGCAGTTCAGTCTATTTGCGTATTAGCCTTTTATTATATAATGGGAGTTCAACCATGGGGCAGGGCCGGCCAGCCAACCACCCACAGCCCCTCCCCTGGCTGGCCTGGCCAGATCAGCCCTGATTGACATGGGCCAGCCGGACCCCACCTGTGCACAAATTCATGCATGGGGCCTCCAGTATAGAATAAGAGGAAAACTGTCAAAGCCCCCAAGACAGTGCAAAACAAGAGTACAATAAAAATGAGTACAGCAAAAGCAAAGTAATGTGCTGACACACATCCTCTTTTAAATTACCCTTATTTTCTAAATGTTGGGGGAGAAACCCCACAGACATCTGTTCCAAGAAATACTAATGCAGCGTCTCTGGTTTATTGCTCAGCAATGGATAAAAAAGCAGATGGTGGGGAAAGACAGCCACTGGATTGGCCTCACGGATTTGGAGCATGAGAACGAATGGAAGTGGCTGGATGGGACATCGCTAGAGTATAAGTGAGTGACTCAAACTTCCAGACCGGTGGTCAGACTCGCGCTGTTCTGTTTTTCACCTCCTGCCTGACTTCCTACAACTTCTTCCTACAACTTCTTCCTTAACAACTCTATGTCCTAGACCCTCCTCACATTGACGTTCCCAGTACCAGTTGTGCATTTCTATGAAGGGAAATTGTGGTTGGGACAATATATGCTATAAAGTAGGATTTTTCGTTTTAGGGAGTGAACTTATTTCCTTTCTGTGAAAGAAAATCGGGCTGGCAAAAAACACACTTGTAGCTGTGATGTTCCCTTTAAGGAGAAGGAAGCCCAGACGACCTCAGGCACATTCAGAGTTCACCCCTAATCTGGTTGGGCTTCTGTCCAGAGCATGATTATGAACTGCAAGCTTATACGGGAAGTTCAAGTGTACTCTAAAAAAAGGTGTTTGTGGGATAACCGTCTCCCTAAAGGTTTGAAGATTCCCTAGTGTGGTCCGATGTGACTTGGGTTCTCTGAAGAATACAAGCATGTCACAGCACCTTCTCAGAGCTCCTAGGCCCAGACCTCTCCACCAGATGCTGACCCCAGGTGTCCAAAGTCCCTAATCCTGCCCAAAGGTCTGACGATCACTTCGTGCCAATTTAAATTTCACTTCTTCCGAGTCTAATGCTTTGCCTCTAATGGATGTAGAAATGTACAATAAACTGTACTAAATGGAGCAGAATTTCTAAAAACTCACCTCTGAATCCTTTTCTTTGCTGGAGACAGAAAAGACAGGCCCATTGGTGCCCACAGGGGTGAGGGCATCTCAGCTTCAGGAGCATGTCCCGAGCGTGGAGGAGACTGCATCATCCATGGCACCAGGAGAGGAGAAAGCAAGGGCGTTTCAGGACTCAGGCGGCATCACGGGCTTTGAGGCCGGGCCTGGAAGAGTCGAGGAGCAGGAGTGGGTCAGAGGTGGTGGAGAGGCGATAGGTACATGGGCTGACAGAGGCTTCTCTGTGCTTTTGAGTCCTCCATGTGAAAACACGATTGGGAGATACAGATGATCAGAATTAGGCCAGGTCTTTAAAAAACATGAGGGCCTGAAAGTCAAGGTGGAACATTTGAAGGTTTTAGGTCAGCTGAAGAGGAGCCTTGGCCTGGCCTGACAGATACCCTGTCTGCTCCTCTCTGCACCTGTCCTTGGGGAGAGAAGTGGCACCACACCCCGGTCCCCAGGAACTTGGCCGTCAGCCGGAGGAGAGTGCCCAGCATGGCTGAGGTGCACTTCAGGAGGCTCAAACAGTTGAGAGTTGGCATCTAAAATCGGGGCTAGGCTGGAGGTCGTGTGGGCGGCAGTGGTGACTAAAGGAAAGGGTGAATCTGACAGGTAAGAATGCCAAAACCTTTTTTAAAGGAGTCAGAGGGGTGCTGAAAAAATACCAGTCTCCTCCACTTTTCTCACAGTCATAAATGCAAACAAGGTCTGGGTTAGACTCACTAAGAAACTCAATCTTCAGCCTTCCTCCAAGAAAAAAAAAAACGAACGGATTGGCGCATATGGAACAGATTGAGGAGAAACATGACTGTCTGCGCCAGCTCTCCCAAGGAGGGACTTTCCTCCTGGTCCCCAGGCTCCGGCGAGAATTACATGATTTGGAAGGAAAGCACCAGCTTTGGTACCTGGGACCCGAGAAGGATTACATCACCAGACACCTTCCCGGGACCCTGTCCCCAGCCACCGCCACCCTGGAACCCTCTGCGAGCTTTGGCTCTGCATCCCAGCCACAGCACCAAATGCGCCTCTCATTTTCCACCCAAAGGAACACATATATGTGTGAAACTCCCCCGCCCAGGATCAAATTTTAAAAGCAAGAATAAACGAGGCAGACATAGCATGAGGCCTCAATAACTGGAGGCTGATTTAACTTGACACAGAATAATAAACATTGCACAAACTAGAAAGAGAGCCAGTGCCGCGAGGGGAGAGCGCACATGCCCTGGAGCTGGTGGTCGGGCTCCAGGCCTTGACCGAGCACGCTCAGCTGTGCGACCTTGTGCGAGCTACCCAACCACACGCAACTCCATGTCCCCATATAGAAAGGAGGATCACGGAAGGACCCACATCAGTATTGTGACTATGAAATGAGATAATATACATAAAGCATTTAGTACAGTACTTGGCCCATGGGGAGAGCTCAAGAAATGTCGCCTGTTAGCACTGCTATCATTGTCATAGTCCCAAGTATTTTCATGCCAATCAGTAATAGCAGAATAACACTATGTAGCATTTTTACATTATACCGTATCCTGATTGAGATGCCGCACACTAGATATCAGACTAAGTTTGGAAAGAAGTCAGAATGTTCTCAACCATGCCCTGGCATAGGGGCTGGGTGGCAGGCTCTCAGAGGTCTCCCTCCCCAAACACTTCTCTCTTTACCTCTAGACACTGGCTCGTCTGTGAGGAAGGTTTCCTCTCACCTTTTTTACATACATTCACACGCCCTCAAGGTTTTGTGGTTAGTGTTAAAGAGGAAATAGATAAGGGATGAAAGACTCTCCTCTGCCTCTTGAAGCCTCTCCGTGTTTTATGATGCCGATAGCTGACTGAGAAGGATAGTGCTGGGATACACAGACAGAAGCCACATGGAATGGATGCCACAGGCTGAGACACACACAAATCGGAACTACGGTTTATTTCCTATACAGCATCTGACCTGGCTCACTGACAGGACCAGCTGAGGAAAAGGACGGCAGGAACTACAGTATCAGCGACGTCACAGAGAATGCCCAAGACAGGGTCCCTGATGCTTGGGGTCCACACACCAGTAAAATTCCAAAAGATAGACTGGAGCTTGACAAACACTGCCAAGGTTTTATTTGCCAACTATGAACGTGGGTTTTAAAAATCACCTATCCACAAATCTCAGCACTGAAAACAAAACAAAAGAAACCTACAGCCCTTCTCAATAAAAGACAGCTGACCATCACACACACACACACACACACAGTCCTCATTTTTCTTCTTTCATCACAAGCCTGTGAAAACTCCATTCCTGGCCGGCACCAGCCCCCTGACTGGCGATTGGCCAAGGTCCCATGGTAACAGTAATGAACCCAGAGTACCCTCTGTGAGCCAGCCGCCATGCTGGCCTGGGGGATCTTTGTTCCAGAGTGTGTGGCCAGCAGTATGAGCGAGAGGTGGTATTCCTCCACTTACGTAAGAAAACCTGACTTCCAGGACTATGATCCAGAGGACACACCTACCAACCCTAAATGTGGGCAAAGAAAAGAGTGGGTCTTCAAAGGATATTTCAACATTCTCCTCTCAGTAACCAAGGGATATAGTATACACTACCAACTAGACTGCCTGCACATTATGGAACATTTCACCCCATAGCTACAAGTATACATTCATTTCAAGTACATTTGGTACATCCACCAAGATAAACTATATGCTGGGCCCTTAAACAAATGTTGATAAATTTAAAAGCAGTGGAATTATGCAAAATATGTTCTCTAACCAAAGAAAAATTAAGTTAGAAATTGAGAACAAAACAAAAGCTGTAAGATCCCAAAATATTTGGAAATTAAAGCACACACACTTCTAAATAATCCATGAATTAAAGAAGAAATCACAAAAGAAATTTGCAGATGTTTCAAACACAATGAAAGTTTGTAAACATATCAAGTTTGGTGTTTTTTTTTTGGGGGGGGGATGCAGCTAACAACTTTAAAAGGGCATTTATAGCTTAAAAACACTTAGAAAAAATATTTTAAGTTGAAAATCAATGATCAGAACTGCTACTTTAGAGGTTAAAAGAAGAGGAGCAATTAATCCTATAGTAAGTAGAAGGAAGGAAACAACAAAGACTGGAAAGGATGAAAGAGAAAACATACAGACCAGAGAGGATCCGTGAGCCAGAAGCATGTCAAAGCTAATCTTTCCGCTCCTGCGGGAACAAATGCAGGCACAGCCTTTGACAGAAGTCGTCACTGTGAATGGAGGCCCAGTTAGCGCAGGGGAGTTGGACACAGTGGGATGTGCAGACTATCCACTCGTTCGCAGAACTGTGAGATGATGGCCTTCGAAGGCCCTGCCTGCCCCACCCGGCTTGCCACTGCCCAGCTTAGATCAATCACCAGAGGTGTGATGATCTTCCTGAAACACACCGAATCTCCTTTATTCTCGCCCACTTCTTGGTCCCCTGCCCAGGACATCACTTGGTGGGAGCCTGATATCAAGTTAGGAGTGACAGCTTTCATCTCAACATCACAAAGATAACGCGTCTGCCTTTCTACACAGACTCCAAACAACTTTATATAACAGAGGGCCATAGAATGGTGGGGACCAGAAGGGAAGCCTCGGTGCCATCTAACTCAGCAATAACTCACTCAGATCCATGCTTCATGTTTCTACAAGAATGACACTAGCTCAGGCTACTAGAGAGAAAGAAGTCTTCCATTGAACAGACCCTTATAGCAGGAGAAAATTCTACAGCAAAGAAATACTTCTCACCAGCAAGATTTTCCTATTTTGAAGCCAAGCTCTTACCAGCAGAAGCTTTTTGGCCATGAAGACTCAGTCGATCTTGCGGCCGATGAGAAAGTTACTAAGTTGGAAGGGGCAAGTCCCAAGATTGGAACTTCGTGTTCTGTCTCCAATAGGGTCAGCCCAGAATCCTGGGGGAAGGTCACACCCACAAGTGGATGTGCTTGTGTGTTTCCAATTCACTGGAACAGTGAGTCCTAGTGCTTCCGAGGTCCCTGGTGTACTTACAATATGCCATCCAACCACTTCTGTGATGTGTATTCTATAGAGTATGGGATGCAGGAATTTTTCAGCGTGGGCCTCTGCCATTCTTTTCCCATTCTTCGCCATTCTCTGTCTCTCTCTCTCTCTCTCCCTGCAGTAAGCATATCCTTCGGTGGGTTGTTCTTCCCCCTCCCCCCACCCAAGTATCCACATGAAAGTCAACTATTTTCCCTTTCAATTTCATCTCTCTCTGGCATCACAGTGGCAGTCTGAAGTTTTTAATTCATTTGTTTCTTGCCTGCTATATGAATTCTCTGAGGGCCGGGACTCTCTCTCTGTTCTCCATTTCGCTTTGTTGCCAACACCTAGAATTATTCCTGATCCCATAGTAGGTGCTCTGTGGATATCTACTGTGTGAAAATGTAAATGAATTAGTATTTTTAACTCTCCCTCCTAGGACCCTCTTTTTTAATCTCATCAGTTGATAGTTTTATCTAGGTAAGGTCACTCCATTTTTTTTTTTAACCCAGAATATACATTTGATGTGGGAAAGTCTTCTATGTTGTTGCCTTATCCTTTAACTATGATTTTCAACTGTCCTTTCCCACTGCCTTCTGATTTTGCTGGTTTTATTGTCAAAAGATGTGCGACAATTGGGCTCTATCCTCGGGTGGCCCTAGGACACTGTGGTTGATGGAATAATGAGTCATAGTTTATGGGAAGCACTCCTGCTGCAGATGTTCTTCCCGACCCTCCACGTGACCACAGGCTTCTGTACAAGACCTGCTTCTCAGAGAAAATGTACCGTTCAAGTTTTTTGTCTTGATAGCACATCCAACTTACTGCATAGAAACAGGATAAAGAAGAGCAAACCTGGCAAAGTGGGGATTTGAGCAGCGGCATCCAAATTAATAGGCCCCATGTGACCTCATCCTAAAGAAAACTTGTTTTTAAGAATCTCTCTCCTAAAAAAGGCAGTGAGATGTCTGAGTCATTTTCAGTAAGGTTAAATTACTGTTTCTTTCTAAAGCAACCAACGATCTACAACTTAGCCAAACAACCATAACCAAGTGTCTGGAATTGTAGGGCCTCTCACTTTCTCTGCCAGACTCTGACTTGTGAGAGAAACAAGGTATCAAAATGTACAAGGATCCCTCTAGGTTCTCACGAGAGAGAGAGGGGGAAGGGGAGAGAATATCATATATTCAGTGTGCAGATAAATTCATGCACAAATATTTACACGTGTCCAGAAGTTAGCATCACAGTGCACATGAGACCATTTTCATGCATCTGTGTGGAAGAAGAATTTACTCTCTCAGCATTGCAATGAAGTAGTTCAATGAGTTCATTTCATTGGGACAAAAAAAAAAACACAACCTTATAGGGAGATGCTACAATACACACTATACGCACATCTCGGTTCCAGACCACAAAAAAGCCAGTCATATTCTTTTGCTGGGGGAGGGTCTTGCCTTCAATGTGTAAAAAAAAAATAAAAAATATCTGCAGCATCATAAAACAAAACACAATAAGGTATAGCTGTATGCTGCAAAACAGCTGATTCTTATTCTGAATTAAAAGTTATGCATGAGCCCTGGCCAGGTGGCTCAGTTGGAGGGTCGTCCTTTGCAGTAAAAAGATTGTTCAATTCCCAAACAATTGGTTGCAGGTTTGAACAGGAGGCAACCGATCGATATATTTCTCTTCTCCCTCTCCCTCTCCCTGCTTTCCTCCCTAACTTCCTCTCTCAAAAAAAAAATTTTTTTTTAATCAAACATACCTTGGGTGAGGATAAAAAAAGAATGAAAATGCATTGTTTAAAAATTCATGCATACTAAGACAAATACATGCTTCAGTTTTTGTGTTTTGTTTTTTTTACATTTTCCTGATGCTTTGGGAGAAAGAAAACCTCTACATGACTTTAAAATAACATTCCATTTCTGTTTTGTTAAAAGAAATTGGAAAGCCGGACAGCCAGATAACTGGGGCCATGGCCACGGGCCAGGAGAAGACTGTGCGGGGCTAATTTACGCTGGGCAGTGGAACGATTTCCAGTGTGAAGACATCAATAACTTCATATGTGAAAAAGACAGGGAGACAGGTAAGCAGTAGGAGGAACTGAAGAGGGAGCTGCAGAGGTTATATCCTATTAAAGGGCAAGAGGACTCTGAATCCAGTCCTGGTTCTGCCACTGAGGAATAATAATAGCATCCTCTTAATGAGGTGGTTGTGAGGAGGCGATAATAAAGGTGCCTAATGTAGAGAAAGTACTCAATAAATGTTTAGTCTAACTAGCCTAGGTTATATTTTCAGACATTTGTTCTTTAACATATGGCACCAGTGTTACATTTTTTTTCATAGTGTCCCATACACATTTCAGGGAGCCACGCATTTAATTCCACCTGTATTTATTTAGCATTTACTATGGGCAAGATGCTATAGTAAATAATGGAGAGATATAGTCAGTTTCCCTTATAAGTTAATAAGCCAAAGAGTCTTTTAGAGATTTTTTTTCCATTTCAAAGGTACTTATCTAAAGCTTCATTTAATACATGACCTTCTTTAGAATGTGTTCTTTTAATTTTCTTCATCACAACTAGATTTATAAGTTTTGGGGAGAAGGAGTAAATCTAATAGTTATGGGATTTCTTTTGGAAGTGATGAAAATGTTCTAAATTGTACAACTTTGTGAATATTATAAAAACCACTTTAATTGTATACTTGATATGTGAATTGTATCTTATTAAACTTTTATTGTTTTAAAAAAGTTGAAAGACCTTGAAGGCAGGCACTATCTTCGCACTGTCCCTCTGCCATGCTGCAGAGCATCAGTATATTTCTAAAGGGCACCCCAGTGTTTTGCAGCTGCTGCCAGGGGAAATCCCCTGGTCACCTACTTCTAGAGCTTGCATTCCTCAGTTCCCGGGGGTGGGTGGGGTGGGGGCAGTAACAGAGACACTGTTCTTGCCCAGCTGCTACCCCCAGGGCACAGCACATACAGCAGAATGAATTATACCCCAAGTGTTTCTGTGAAAAAAGCCTATTTGCTTGTTCTGGAGCTTCAGCAAGGGGGGCAAGGCTTCTGGATTGGCACACGTCTAGGGGACTTCTGAGGCCAGTGGACTCCATCTTTGCACACTCACTCTGCCTCATTCCAAGTAATCAGTATCTCCTAAAAAGAAGTTCGCACACTCATCTGGTGCCCTGATCATTGTGACAACTGCTCAGGAGACACTTCCAGGTCACCCAGGTCTGGTTGCCAGAGGGACATACATTTGTGGTTCTAGTGTATACATTTACATATCGTAAAAGCAGCTGCCTGAATTTCGGGCTTCTCATCAGTCGAATCTGGGTGCTGACTGAGATCCTTTCCTTTGGTACACTGACAGGTCTTGGAATTGCCTGAATTACTGGGGGAGTAATTATAAAATAGGATACTTGGAAAATCAAGAGCTAGGGCAGGGTTAAATGATAAAGTTCATCTCCTACACGAGGCTATTCCCTCAAGACTGGAAAAGGTGGCTCTTTTATCTAATGTATGGAAACCAAAATGGAGAATAGAGGTAAATGAAGAAAAGAAATATGTTTCAAAAGAACAAGATAAAACCTCATGAAGTCCTTAATGAAATGGAGATAAGTAAAATAAGAAAGTGCCAAATAGAAGTCACAGAGCTGAAGAATTCAATAACTGCAATGAAAAATATGCCCGTGGGAATCAACAGTGTACTAGATGAAGCAGAGGAAAGGATCCGTGAACTGAAAGAGAGGGCAGCGGAGCTCACTAACTCAACGAAGAAAGAATTCAAATAGTGAATTTTAGCCGAAACCAGTTTGGCTCAGTGGATAAAGTGTCGGCCTGTGGACTGAAAGGTCCCAGGTTCGATTCCGGTCAAGGGCATGTACCTTGGTTGTGGGCACATCCCCAGTAGGAGGTGTGCAGGAGGCAGCTGATAGATGTTTCTCTCTCATTGATCCCTCTTTCTCCCTCTCTATAAAAAAAATCAATGAAAATATATTTTTTTAAAAAGTGAAGATAGCTTAAAGGAATTATGAGACATCCAGTGGACCAACATTCACATTATAGAAGGTCCCAGAAGAAAAAGCAAAAGATATGAAGAAGTAATGATTGAAAATGTCTATAACCTAGGGAAGAAATGTCTATAAGCTGGATCAGACATCCAGGAAACCAGAGATCTCCAAATAAGAGAAACCCAAAGAGACCTGCATTAGATTTCTTAAAATATCAAAAAGTTAAAGGAGAAAATATTAAAATTAGCAAGAGAAAAACTACTTGTTGCATATAAGAAAACTCCTAAAAGACTATCAACAGATTTTCTTTTTTCTTTCTTTCTTTTTTTTTTTTTCAAAAGAAACTTGGCAGGCCAGAAGAGAATGGCACAATATATTCAAGTGCTGAAATAAAAAACATCCAACCAAGAATACTCTAATTGGAAAATTGTCCTTCAGAATTAAAAGATTAAAAATTTTCCAGAAAAGCAAAAACTAAAAGGATTTCATCATCACTAGACTAGTCTTATAAAAAATGTTAAAGGGACTTCTTTAAGCTGAAAATAAAAATAACAGGGTAACAGATGCACATGTAAATTTCACGGGTAAGTTGACTATATAGTCAAATTCAGAGTATTCTCATATTGTAAAGATGGTACATTAATCACTTGTAGAGCTAGTATGAAGTTTGAAAGAGAAAAGTAGTAAAAATAACTGAATTTGTTAAGGGATAAACAACAGAAAAAGGTATTCCTTGTGACATCAAAAACATAAAAAGTGGGAGAAACCAAGATGGCGGCATAGGTAAACACCTAAACTGCTGCCTCACACAACAATTTCAAAACTACAACTAAAAGACAAAACGGACATCTTCTAGAACCACAGAAAGGCTGGCTGAGTGGAAATTCTACAACTAGAAGGAAAGAGAAAAGCACACTGAGACTCAAAGAAGCTGCAGGAGGCAGAGGTACTGAGATGCACATGCAGAAGACTGGCAACTGAGTGCGTGGCTGGCTTTCTCAAGCTGGAGGGAGAAAAAAGCTCCCACCTGCAATGAACTCCAGTTCTGGGCGAGACTCTGGAGACCCAGAATCATATGGGTTGAAACTGGACTGTCAGGAAAGAGAAAAGCACACTAAGACTCAGGAACTGCAGAAGGTAGAGGTACCCAGGTGCGCATGTGGAGAGGGCAGGCAACTGAGTACGTGGCTGACTTTCTCAAGCAGAAGGGAGACAAAAGCTCCCGACTGAATTGAACTCCAGTTCTGGACAAAACTCTGGGGGACCCAGACCCATTCAGGGAGAAACTGGACTATCTGGCAGCAGATGGAACTTGAAGGCAGCTTTCTCTCAGAGGTGCTTACAACAATTACCACGGAATACTGAGACACAGGGGCATATTAGGGCAGGGCTGACAAGAAACCAATGCTGTCTCTGCCCATCCAAGCCAAGCACAGAAGCTTTTGCAAATCTTGTCTTATAAGGTTGTCTCCAGCAAAGAGATTCTCCCAGCATAGACACAGCTGATCCAATTGGCCTGGAGGTCAATTCCTCCCAGTGATACCAACAACAATCAAGGCTTAACTACAGGACTGTGCACACAGCCAACAAAAGAATGCACCAAGAGTGTCCACCTCAGGTAACTGGGGAGGCAGAGCTACTGCGCCATATAGGACACCTAGCACACAAAGCCACCCTATCAACTTAGGGAAGCAGCTAAAATGTGGAGACAAAGAAACAGATCACAAATGAGAGAAATGGAGAAAGCAAATGACTGAATATAGAGTTCAAAATCATGGTTATAAGGTTTTTCAAAAATTTTCTAGAAAAGGCTGATAAATTTAGCAAGACCCTTGAGGATATGAAAAGGTCTAACTAGAAATTAAACGTACACTGACTGGAATAAATATTATACAGAGATCTAACAGCAGACTAGAGGAACAAGTATCAAGTCAAAGATTTGAAATACAAAGAAGCAGAAAACACTCACCTGAAAAAGCAAAAAGAAAAAAGAATCCAAAAATATGAAGATAGTGCAAGGAGTTTCTGGGACAATTTCAAGCATACCAACGTCAGAATTATGAGGGTGCCAGAAGAAGAGAGAGAGCAAAATACTGAAAACCTACTTGAAGAAATAAAGACTGAAAACTTCCCCCACCTGGTGAAAGAAATAGATCTACAAGTCCAGGAAGCACACAGAACCTCAAAACAAAAGGAATCCAAAGAGGACCAAAGACACATCATAATTAAAATACCAAGAGCAAAAGACAGAGATATTAAAAGCAGCAAAAGAGCTGAGACTAGTTTGGCTCGGTGGATAGAGTGTCAGCCTGCGGACTGAAAGGTCCCAGGTTCAATTCTGGTCAAGGGCATGTACTGTGGTTGCGGGCACATCCTCAGTAGGAGGTGTGCAGGAGGCAGCTAATTGATGTCTCTCTCTCTTCGATGTTTCTAACTCTCTATCCCTCTGCCTTCCTCTCTGTAAGAAATCAATAAAATATATTTTTTTAAAAAGCAGCAAAAGAAAAACAGTAAATTACCTACAGGAGAGCACCCATACAATTGTCAGCTGATTTTTCAACAGAAACTATGCAGGCCAGATGGGAGTGGCAAATATTCAAAGTGATGAATAGCAAGAACCTACAATCAAGATTACTCAGCAAAGCTATCATTCAGAATGGAAGGTCAGATAAAGAGCTTCACAGACAAGAAAAAGCTAAAGGAGTTTATCAACACCAAACCAGTATTAAATGAAATGCTAAAAGGTACTCTTTAAGAAGAGAAGAAGAAAAAGGTAAAGATAAAAATTATGAACAACAAATACATATCTATCAACAAGTGGATCTAAAAATCAAGTGAATAAAAAAATCTGATGAACAGAATAAACTGGTGAATATAATAGGATCAGGGGCATAGGGAGTGCACTGGCAATTCTCAGGGGGAAAGGGATGAGGGGGGTGGGAGGAGAGACTGGATGAGGATGATGGGGGTGGTGAGGTAAAGGCAGAGGGTGGAGTGGGAACTGGATAGATGGGGAGCTATGGGGTGAAAAAAAAAAGAACAATTGTAATAATCTGAACAATAAAGATTTATTAAATTAAAAAAAAAAAGAATACATACCTGGGTTATAAGTTCACTCCTTGCCCTGTCAAATAGAATGCTGAAGAAGGCCACCAATGAATGTGTCTCACATCAGTATTTCTCTCTCTGCCCCTCCTTCCTTCCTCCCTTGCACTCTCTCTGAAAAGCAATGGAAACAATATCCTCAGGTGAGGATTAATAGCAACACAACAGAATACCTTGAGACAAATGAAAATGGAAACACAGTATACCAAACTTATGAGATTCAGCAAAGGCAGTTCTAAGAAGAAATCTCATAGAAATCTCAAATAACCTAACTTCACATCTCCAGGAATTAGGAAAAGATCAAATGAAGCCCCAAATTAGTAGATGTAAAGATATAAAGATAAAAGCAGAAATAAATGAATTGGAGACTAAAACAGCAGTAGAAAAGATTGATGAAACCAAGAGCTGGTATTTAAAAAGACTTTTTTTAAATGACAAATCTTTGGCTAGACTCACACACACACACAAACAAAAAAAAAGATGGCCACAGATATAATCTGAAATGAAAGAGGAGATATTACAACTTATACCAGAGGAATAAAAAGAATAAGAGACTACTGTGAACAGTTACACACCAACAAATTGGACAACATAGAAGTTCCTAGAAACATAACTTATCAAAACTGAATCATGAAAAAGTAGAACCCAAATAGATCAATTATTAGTAAGGAGATGGAATCAATATTCAGAAGCCTCCCAACAAACAAAATCCAGACCAGATGGCTTCACTGATAAATTCCACCAGATATTTAAAGAACTATAACATACTGCTGAAAGAATTGAAGAAGACACAAATAAATGGCCAGATATTCTGTAATTATGCATTGGAAGAATTAATACTGTGAAGATGTCCATATATACCAAAGGAATCTACAGATTCAGTGCAATTCCCATCCAAATTCCATTGGCATTTTTCACAAAAATACAATAAACAATACTAAAATGTATATAGAACCACAAAAGACCCCACATAGCCAAAGTAATCTTGTGAAAGAAAAAAAAGAGGGGTGAGAGGGGGGTTGAAGGCATCACACTTCCTGATTTCAAACTATCTTACAAAGCTATAGTATCAAAACAGTATGTTATTGGCACAAAAACAAACAATAGCCTGGTCTATGTGGCTCAGTGGTTGACCATTGATCCAGAAACCAAGAGGTCACTGGTTTGATTCCTGGTCAGGGCACATGCCCAGGTTTGGGGCTCAATCCCAAAAAGGGGGCATGCAGGAGGCAGCAGATCAGTGATTCTCTCATATCATTGATGTTTCTCTCTTTCCCTCTTCCTCTCTCTAAAAATCTATAAAGATTTATAGATCAATGGGATAAAATAGAAAACCCAAAAATAAGCCCATGTATTTATGGTCAATTAATTTATGACAAAGGAGTCAAGAATATTCAATGGAGAAAGGACCGTCTCTTCAGTAAATGGTGTAGAAAACTGGACAGCCATATGCAAAATAAAACTGGACCACTATCTTATACACAAAAATTAACTCAAACTGACTTAAAGACTTGAATATAAGACCTGAAAACAAACAAAAAAAAACTCCTAGAAGAAAACAGGCAATAAGCTCCTTTACATATGTCTTGGCAATAACTTTCTGGATTTTACATCAAAAAGAAGAGGCAACAAAAGCAGAAATAAACAAGTGGGACTATATCAAACTAAGAAAACCATTAACAAAATGAAAGGGCAACCTGAAATGAAAATGAGAGAAGATTTTGCAAATCATAGATCTGGTTGGGGACTAATACAGAAAATATTAAACTCATACAAATCTAGCAAAAAATGTAACCTACTTAAAAATGGCAGATGATCTGAATAGATACTTTCCCAAAGACATACAGATGGCCAACAGGCACATTAAAAGATGTTCAACATCAGTAATCATCAGGGAAATGCAAATCAAAACCACAATAAGAATGGTCATTATAAGTAGTGTTAGAGAAGAACACGAATATCTAAACAAGAGACTACAGATGAGAGTGACGTGACGAGCTACTCATGTTTGTTTGTTTCCCTTGTTTGGCCATTTGGGATTTGAGTTGGGACTCCACTTCCCCAGAATAGGCTCCTTTAAAATGAATCTTACGTTTTACTTCACCTGAATAAGAACTACTAGGCATTTCTTTGAAGAAAAAAAAATTATTAAATGATTATTTTGAAATCTTTCCTATAAAAAAACACATGTTCTTTTTTTAAAATTGTGCATTGATGTTATTCTTTAAAAACAAAAACAATAAAACTAACACTCACTCTTTTCCCTCTCTTTTAGTACTATCATCTTCAGTATAATGGACTGTGATAATAACATGAGCACATTTTCGGACAGTTCTCAAAGGCAAAGGATACTTCCTCCTGATTGTATCACCTGCTCTTCAGATTGGAAAAAGCACTGAAAACCAATTCCTAAAAAAAATTGACAGCTAATGTTCTTTACCATTTGCCATTACTCAAGGACTTTGGAACTAAAATGTTCCCTCAGTATGAGATATTGATTTTCAGTATGCAAATGGACTGAATCACATAGATTTATCAGCCAGTAACTGTACAGTGTATGCAAATCGTATCTTCCAAAACGTGGAATTCTCCGATTATAAAAAGATTATCGTTGGTTGTTGAGCTCTAGGAAGAACTTACACATATACTGTGTAAACAGTACACCTGACATTTCTAAAATCCCAAATGTAGGAAAAATATGCAGGCATAGAGATATATAGGCCAACTCTTAATAATATGAAATGTACTTAAAGAGCTTTTAAAACTGTATTTTTGTACAAAATATGTGCCTTTTTACAACCCCCCCCTTTTTTTTTTGTCGTTGCCATTTTACCAATATAATACATGGAGCCAAAGAAAACAATATGGTACTAATAAAAACTCATAGGGTTTCTTGTCAGATTTAATTTTACCCAATGGCAAAGAATTTTTTTAGTTGTGGTTTAAAAAAAACAAATGTGTGTGTACATATATATTTTTAAACATTATCATTTCCTCAGAGGAGTCAATCATGTGAAATATCTAGAAATACCCTTACAGCTTTTGCAGTGTAGTTAAGCCTTAGCACATACATGGCTCAGTCAAATGGGCTGTGCATTGAGCCCATTACCAACCAACACCCTTGCTGTGTGCCTGGCCAAGCCCAGAGCTTAACTCAGGATGTGCCTCTCCTCATTTTGGTGGGGCCAGGGGGAGGGGGAGGGCGAGGAGTGGCATCTGTTGGGAAGAGTAGAGCACCTGAATCTGGCTACCAAAAATGCATGACATCACATCAGCCAAAGGCAGAGATGCTAGAAAGATGGGGACAGCTGTGTGCTACCTATAAAGTTTGTTTTAAGTCAGGTTCTAAAAATTACATAATTAAAAAAAAATCACGTACTTCCAAGGCACATGCGTGATGAATGCAAGAATAAACTTTTGGCCACTTTGAACTTTTGCAAAGAACCTTTCCTCTGAGCCTATTTTTTGTCTACTCCTCGATTTGCCATTGAAAAGTCTAACATGAACTATGCTTATTTTAAGCACCAGATATAAACAATGCTCCAAGGTAAGATTCCCATCCAACAGATTCCCTCTCCTCCCCTCCTCAAGCCCCCCAGGCAGTGCTGCTACCCATTCCAAATACTATCGTAAAAGAATAAAGACAATTTGACTTTCACATCTGCTGCTCCTGGACTGTGTTGTCTTGCTCCTGGTCACCATTCATGCTGTCTCTGCAGCACAGAACAGGTACTGGACTCTGTAGCTTTATGCCCTGTTGTCCTATGCATGCAGCCTGGTCAGGCTGGTAGGACCAAACATCATCTGGGCCCTGCATCACAGAACAGGTACTGGACTCTGTTATCTCTTCAGACTCAAGACCTTTTATAGACTAAATTTAATCTTCTTTTTCATCAGAAAAAAACTTGAAATTAAATGTCTGATGCTATTATCAGAAAAGAATAGTGCTAGCTCCAGCACTATCCCAGCCCTAATGACTTACCGAGTGTTTGATTGAAGCCCGCCATACAGTGGCAGACAAATGATAGATGATCTCAAGTCATCCTCCTAGCGGCCCTATGAAGTAGGACTTCCTACATTCCCCATTTTACAGAGAAAGTAGCGGCTAAGGAAGGTTTAATGAGTTGCTGGATCACCATCACCAAGGAGAGATGCAGGGCTCAGACTTGAACTTTGGAAATCTCCTAATTTTCTTTAAGTACCAGGGTCCTTCTTTAATACGCACTCTGAATAAAATCAGGTGAATGTCGCACATATAAGAAGCCTCGTGCATGTTACTCCTTTGGATATTCAGCTATTTACACACCAGGTTTCTAATCACCTACTCACAACTCATACTCTTTGGGGAAGAAAGCTTTGGTAAATATGAGGTTTTCAAGCACTTGGCTTGCTACTTGACTTATGAACAGATGGAAAACATTTTTCTTGTTATGTTATTGTTTAAGGTATTCCAAATAGTAGTACATATGTCTCCCTTTTTTGAATGCATAACTTGGGGAGGAGAAGGGGCATGGGCTTTATTTTTCCTCTTCAATACTCAATGTTCATCAGCTCTTCCCCTATCCTTCCAATTTGTAGTAGAGTTTAAGCTAAAGCAGACAACCAAATAGCAATAGCTTCCCCCAATTAAAAAAACCAACCAACAAAAAACCCCACAGATGTTTAAAAACTATGTATCAGGTACCAATACCAAGCATGTGTATTTTGCCTCTAATCACAAAGCTGATCTCTTCTTAAAAAGTAAGCATGTTAACTCATTCATGACTCACAAAAATATTAGTTTAAATATATTTATTACTTTCACATACATTATCTTTTCTAACATTGGTGCAAAACTTATAGTCCTTACTCTAGAAAATGAGGGAATGGAGGTTAAGATTTGCCTATTGCGCACATTGCTGTCTCAGCTGTTTTCAAAAATTCAAATCAGGGATATAAGAATGGGGAACCTGATCTAAGTCCAAGTCCATCTACCCTTTACCCCCAGCTTATAATCTTCCAAAGGATCTGAGTTACTTGCAGGACATCCATGCAGGGGCCCATAATGCCCTTAGGGACCAGGTTCTCAGCCACACCTCTTACCTTTCTCCCAGCTACAACTCCACTTGCCCTCACCAAGCACCAGAACAGCCTTACAATCCACCTGCACTTTCCTCCATGCTCTTTTTTTTGGTAAACAAATTTTGTATTCATTTTAATTAGATTTTCAGCTGCATTTGTCTTTGGAGGCTTTTAAAAAGAAAACCAAATTAGGTTCACTTCAATGTCTACCTGCAATGATGTCTATCTTGATTTTTCATTCTTGCACCTTTCTTTTGAATATGTTCTCTCATGGAGGATTTATGTTCATGTTTTTTCTTACCCCATACTTTACCTGGATTTCCTTTCCTACCCTTTTTACCTGGCAAGTACCTCCTTTAAGACTGAGTTCAAGTATCACTCGTCTAAATCCTTTCTCAACAAAAACACCCTAAAGGTAGAGCTGGTTCCTTCTTCCAGGCCAAATGCTATGTACAAGTGCTCTAGGCAATATGAAAGAAAACTCTGTACTGCATTAGGAAATCTACACGTTAGCTGAGAAGTCTAAAAATTACTGAATTAAGAAAGGTGAATGTAACCAGTCAATTATGAAACATTAAAATAACTGAAGAATGAGAGAAGTCAGACAGGAGAAATGAAGGAATTTATGTTGATATTAGTTGGTTATTTCATAGCCAACATATTGAATGTGTGTATAATATACATATTACTCCATCAAAATGAATGGAAAATTGAGTGAAAAGATTCAGGTGGTAAAACAGATTTCACTCTATTGATCAGCATATAGCCAAGTCAGGGAAAAGCTCTAGAAACCATTTCTAAATGGCAGTGGAATAGAACACCTCTTTTCTTCCTGTTATACTTAACAGATTTAGAAGCACAGGCAAACTTTTCAAGCTTTTAAACAAGATGTTTCTTTGTACAATAGCAACATTTTCCTGGGAAGAATCCCTTAATGGCATGGCATTATATCCCTTTTATAAACCATAAAGCAGATGTTGAAAAGTTTTTGATCCACCTATTCATCCTTTTTCCTTTCTTAGATATCCTTGTTCAAATAAGCACATATCACCCCATAGTCAAAAGTCCAGAGAAAAACAGGTTTTCGGAAAAACTGTTACTTTGCCAGAAGCAGAGCCCTTGGTTTTCAAATTTTCAGTGAATGAGCTTATGAATGAACTATCTCGGTCCAGCCCTGCCTGCCATGGCCAGGATTGTGTCCCAGTCTCCAGCCTTCCTCTAAGAACTTATAAGCCCTAAATCTGCAAAACGGGGATAACTCATGCAACTTAGGCAAGAGTCAGCTGCCAGTGAGGAGACTCCTACCAACAGCTCATCCAAAGAGGTCACTAAGTGGGCTTAGCCCAAGGGTCTCCATTTAGTGCTCTTGGCCAGGAATGGAGAATTGTCCTTTGGCCAGTCTTCCAAACTTTGGTGCCAGGGTTTGCTGTATTGTTTAATCATTGCTCATTGCCATGACCTGTAAAATCATTCCTGAAAGCTGAAAGGAATTATAAGATTCTTAAAATCAATGTCTGTGCCCTGGAGCAAAGGAGCTAGGCCAGGCCCTACATAACCAAGCACAAAGTACTGTGTAGTAGTTATAAGAGCACCTGCTATGGGTTAGGAACATGACATATTCTATCTCCAATGCCTATGTAAAGTAATTGAAAACTAGATAGCTTAACTAATTTTTTCCAAGAACTGAGATTTGAACCCACGGCCACCTAGCTACCACTGCGCCATGCTGTCTTCTATGTTCCAACAATGATCTTCCTGTCGGCCTATGCTTCTTGCATTGTACTTTGTTCTTTGTCACAAGAAACTGGCCAAGTCATCAAGATTACCTCTTTCCTAACAGAATCAGGGAGCTAATGGAGGAATCCCAATTTTGCACATGTTAGATAAAATTACTAAACCCTTAGTTGTCAATGAGCAAAGAAACCAAAGCCAACTTAGTGCCCGATACCACAGAAGTCCAAAGAGATACAGTTTACAGAAACCACCTAGATTCTAGAGATGCTGGACTTCACAGTTTTCTGATATAACTAGAGGCTTGGTACACAAATTTGTGCACCAGTAGGGTCCCTCGGTCTGGCCTGTGGGATTTGACCAAAACCGGCTCTCCGACATCCCCCAAGAGGTCCTGGATTGCGAGAGGGTGCAGGCCAGGCCAAAGGATCCCACCGGTGCACGATCAAGGCCAGGGAGGGACATGGGCAGTTGGCCAGCCAGGGAGGGACTACAGGAGGGCTCCAGGACATGTTTGGCCCATTTCACTCAATCCCGATCGGTCGGACCTCAGCAGCAAGCTAACCTACTGGTCAATGTGTCTGCCCCCTGATTGTCAGTGCACGTCAGAGTGAGTGGTTGAGTGGCCTTAGCATATCATTAGCACATTGTACTTTAATTGGTTTAACGGACAACTGGACAACCGGACTTAGCATTTCAGGCTTTTATTATATAGGATTAGTGTCAAATAAGAGATGGGCTTTGGAGCCAAATTTTCTTGTTTTCTTCAAATCCGTACCTTCCTCCAAGCAGGTATCTTATGTAAAATACCGTATATCCTTGCTAACATTCTACTCTTTAGAACCTTCCTCTGCTGCACACTCAGAATAAAATGCTTCAAGGACATACCACTGCTGGGGAGCTCCTAATATTCAGCAGTACCTCAGTATCAGGACTTCTGAGCATGCATGGACAGAGCACAGCCCTCTCAGAGGTAACCCATGAGCCCCTCATCCAAAAAGCTGTCTTCATTCTTATCTTACTGGGCTTCTCTACAGCATTTGAAACTGCTGAAACTGAAGACTCCTTTCGCCACTCCAGTGTTTGTTTTGGAATCAGGTACAACCTAGAGCCAACCCAGCTAGGAGCCCCGTGTCCTCCCCTCTCTCCAGTGTGATGTTGGGCCAACTGGTCAACCTCTCAGGACCTCCTTTTCCGCATAGGTGAGGATGCACAGATGATACTTTGGAGATGCTATCTAAGATTTCTCCTTCTGATTCCTTGTGCCCTTTCCCTTGCCTTCATCATTCAGACAATGAAACAAACAGAATCCTAAACTGATCTGTATTGAATGTCATCTTAAGTTTTTCATAATACTTATCTCTAGGGGAAAAATGAGCAAACTAAACAAAAACAGTTTTTCATAAACACTGTTCTTAGGGAAAGGCAAATATGCTGAAATCAAAGAAATAACTGCTCACCTGTGAGTTTTAAAATTAGGCTTTTTTTTTGGAGCCTAGAATGGACACAATATATTGAAAACAAAGCAATTTTTTTATTTTTTATTTATTTTATTTTTTTTGCTGTAGCAGACAGGGGGCTTGAGAGAGAAAAATGTTTGAAAGAGACAATGTTGAACTCCTAAGGGACTAGGATCTAGACCAGTGGCTCCCAACGTGGGGACAATTTGATTTTTAAGGGAGACATTTTGAGAATGAATTATTAACAGTGAATTTTTTGTATTTCTTAAGATTCTAGGGGCCTCATATAGTATATATGTGTGTTATAGTGACATATATATGCATTTCTCTCTATTATATGTTTTGAAACTTTATTTGCTATTTTTTCATATCATTTCATATTATTACTAGAGACCTGGTGCATGAAAAATTCATGCACAAATATGGTCCCGAGGCCTGGCCAGCAATCAGGACCGATAGGGGCCTTCAGGCTGCCGGCCGGGGGCCTTGCTTCATTCCATGCTATTCCTGGTGTTCAGCACATGTCATAGCAAGAGGTCAAACTCCTGGTCAGTTGAACTCTCAAGGCAACAATCTGTATATTAGCCTTTTATTATATAGGATTATTATTTTTAACAATTTCTTAGTGATTTCTTCCTCAGTACTTCAACTGTCCTTTTATTTTTCTCTTTCATGGATGCTATGTTCTTTGGAAGCTTGTTTAGACTAAGTTAATGGCCTTTTAGGTTTCTTCCATGTGACTAGGAGTTCACTTATTGAATAATAACTATATGTCATGGGGAGGGAGGCATCAGGATTTTTGAGTTGCTTAAGTGGGGCATGGCCAAAAAAAGGTTGAGAACTACTGACCTAGACCAGTAGTCAGCAAACCGTGGTTCGCGAGCCACATGTGGCTCTTTGGCCCCTTGAGTGTGGCTCTTCCACAAAATACCATGACCTGGGCAAGTCTATTCTGAAGAAGTGGCGCTAAAAGAAGTTTAAAAAATTTGGCTCTCAAAAGAAATTTCCATCGTTATACTGTTGATATTTGGCTCTGTTGACTAATGAGTTTGCTGACCACTGACCTAGACAATTCTGCAGAGTTTATACTATGAGCTGAAAAATGGAAGAAGAAAAAAAGATGATATAAACAGATTTTTTTCTGCTTAAAAAAAGAAAGATGAATTCATTGACTGTGGGAAAGAGGGACAGCAGGGCAATAGCCAACATTTAGGTCCCAAAGAAGTACCCCTTCTATTGATCAGAAACCTTGGGCAAAAGGGGAGAGAGAAATCCCAGATATTCTTACAGGGTATCCAGGGCCAAAGAGACCATTGCCTGGCTCAGAGAATTCAAGTCTGAGGAAGACTTATGTCCAGCTTGGCTCCAGAGGAGCAGCCTAACAATGGCTGAGGGAATCTTCCTGGTCGGGTGACCTTCAGGGCAGCTTCATAGAGCCATAAGCAAAAGGTTCCTGAGTTCCTGACAAACAGGTAAGTGATCGAGCAGGAGCCATAGTCCCAGAGCAGCCAGGGTGTGAAACAAGGAGGAGGGTATGATCCTCACAGACCTGACAGGAAACCATGAGGACCATGAAGACTAGAAAAGACAAACTTGTACTCAGGAAAATGCCGCCAGGACGGAAGCCGGCGTCCACCTCTCCCCTCAAGACGGTATTTAAGCCAATGACCCAGAAACTTAGCTCACCTCCAGAGACAAGGATTGAAGGAGAGGAGTGGTGGTGGTGGTGGTGGTGGGTGGGAGGGAATTTGCTTTCATTGGATTTAAAACTGTACTAGCTACATTTAAGTCCAGAAGTAACTGAGCTACTTTGAGTTGACAAAATTTAACATTCTACTCTCTATGGAAATAGGCATGTCCTGACTACGGAAGAAACGTACATATATGGAAAGCTGAATATTCTAACTACAGAATTTAAACTTGCCAAATGTAAAATGGGTGTGCTAATACCTATCTCATAGAATTACTGCCAGTTTTAAGTGAGTCCAATTCGAAAAGCACTTAGCACAGTGTCTGGCTCATAAGATGCAGGAAAAGATCTGAAGTCCTTTTCCTTCCTGCTTCTCTCTGGTTCAGCTCAGGATATAACAGGGTTTTGGTCATCCCAGACAATCATATGCCCCAATTTTTTGTATAGACAAAAGTGGAAGTTCCTACAGAAGCAGGTTTGGCTCCACCCACGGAGAAGATGGAACCCCATGTAGAAAGCAGGGAACTAGTTGTGTTTTTTAAAAAAACTGGGCAGTTAAGTAACTCAACCTATCTAGGGACTTTGTAGTTTATGAGTCAAGATTCTCAGAGAAATCCTGAATGTCCTCTCCAGCACTGTATTTGGAAGAGATTTCAGGAGGAAGGGAGCAGGGAGTGGTTTATGTTTTTCCATGCTTATTCTAGACAAAAAGTCAGCATACCACAGCCTGGGAGCCATATACAGTCCACTGTCTGTTTTTATAAAGTTTTATTGAAACAGCTGTGCTCATTGGTTTATGTGCTGTGTATGGCTGCTTTTGACCTATAAGAGCAGAGATGAAAATATTTACTATCTGTTTCTTTACAGAAATTTGCCAAACCCTGCATTAGACGGTAATAACTTATCTTTCTATAGTGCTTAGAAAGCATGTCCTACATATAATTTCATTTATTTCAGAAAAACATCTCAATGGATGAGTATATTTCATCAGTCACAGTATCACAGTGTCACTATGTTTCCTACTTTACAAAATGAAGCTGAGGCTCCAGGTGTTAATGGACTTGGCACTGAGTAGCAGAAGGGTCCTCAAATTCCATCCCACTGTCCCTCCACTCTCCCTTCAAGAACAATGTCCTTAATGTGACCTGATAGAAGTCTGAAGGGCACACAGAATCATCTTGAGAAGCTTTAAAAGTAAAGTCATACTTTCAACAACCTCTCTTGTAAGAGGTCTCCAACAGTAGCACCACTCATCAGAAGTGTTCCCCTGGGGCTACCCTTAGAAGCAGGTGTGGCTCAGTGGTTGAACATTGACCCATGAACCAGGAGATCACAGTTTGATTCCTGTCAGGGCACATGCCCGCTTTGGAGCCTCGATCCCCAGTAGTGGATGTGCAGGAGGTCAACTATCAATGATTCTCTCACATCATTGATGTTTCTATTCCTCTCTCCCTCTCCCTTATTCTCTCTGAAATCAATAAAAACATATCTTTTTAAAAAATGATCACCCAATCCAAGTTCACATGAAGGTCCATACCAATGGATATAAGGTTGATGGCCATGACCTTGAGGTCATGCAACATGTCTTTCAAGCTGCAAAAGAAAATACCTTACTTATATCACCCCAGAGATATGTTATAAAAATAGCATGTCAAGGTATGGTTGTCAAAAGGTTAAAAATATAATTCTCATAGAAATATATAGTGGGCACATGTTATTAAAGAAGAAACTAGCAGGATAGAAAAACTGGTTCAAAAAAGTAAACAAGTCATAAATGTATATATAGTCAGTAAAAAAAAAGTTGCTGGCATGAATGTTTATAGCAGCTTTATTCATAATTCTAAAAACTGAAAGCAACAAAGATGTCCTTCAGCAAATGAATGGATAAACTGTGGTATATCCATGCATGGAATATTATCCAGTGACAAAAGAAATGCACTGTAAAACTGTTTGAAACTGTAATGACAGATCCATGACATTGCACATTTGTCAAAACCTTTATGTACTTATATGCATAGTTCATGGACACAGATAGGGTTGTGAAGGCCTGTGAGGATAGGGGCTGGATGGAGGGGGGTAAAGTGGAGAAAATGAGACATCTATAATACTGTCAACGATAATATATATATACATATATATATATATGAAAAAATTTGTACCTTTGTGTGGTGATGGATGTTAACTAGGCTTATGGTGATGATCAATTTGCAGTGTACAAAAGTAATCAAATCATTATGTTATACATCTGAAACAAATATATCAATTATCTCAGTTAAAATGTTTTTTAAATAATGCCGAGCAAAATAAGCCAGACACAAAAGAGCACATGCTGAATGATTCCATTTATATAATTTTAGAAAATAGGCAAAACTAATCTGCAATGTTTGAAGCCAGAATAATGGAAACTCTAGGGTGGGGGAAGTAGCAACTGGAAGGGGATACAAGGAGGGCTTCTGATGGCTCTTAATGTCCTGTTTATCTATCGGGGTATTAGTTACAAGGATTATGTTCTCTGTAAGAATTCATTAAACCATATGATTTGTGTACTTCATATAGGTGTGTTACACTTTAATAAAAAATATCACATGAGCTAAAATAAAACACACAACACTCATAGAACTGTACAGCACAGAGTGAATGTTAATGTGTGCAAAATTTTAAAGTTTTTTTTATAAGATTGGCAGGTCCAGGAAGGAAGGCAAACTATGATGTGAGAATCTGTATTATTAATGTTCTAGAGGCCCAGTGCATGAATTTGTGCATGGGTGGGGTCCCTCGGCCTGGCCAGCAATCAGGGCCAATTGTGGGGAAGGGGGGACCATTGGGGAGAGGGACTGCAGGAAGTTGGCCCCAGTAGAAAGCTAACCAATGGCCAATTCCATGGGGAATCAGGCTCCCTCCTACCTTCTGTCTGCATCCGGGGTGCAGGCAAACCAGATTTGGGACTGTCAGGGTCCCAGCAGCAAGGTTTGGGTCAGTGTGCATCATAGCTACTGGCTGGTTATATGGTCATTTGGTCATAATGGTCGCTTACGCTGTTATATATATGGATGGAGCAACTTCACTGAAAAGGGAAGGGGAAGGGTGCTGGCCTAAGTAGCTTTGGAAACTACTGGAGTCTGCATGACTGCAGGCAAAGGAATCGAGCTGCACTCTAGCACATAATGTGGGTTCCCATCAGGGCATAGATTAACAATTCTAATACTACTCAGCATATATCCTGGAATTGAATAAGTAAGTGGATGGTAGCTGATGGATACAAGCTTCTCTTGAGAAAGGGGAGGAGGCCAGAATGATCCAGGTGAGTAGAATTTGTAAGAACTTATATTTATCTTAATACTAGAGACCCGGTGCACAAAATTCATGCACGAGGGGTGGGTGTCCCTCAGCCCAGCCTGCACCCTCCCGAAATCCAGGACCCCAGTTCAGTCAGACATCCCTCTTGCAATCCAGGACCACTGGTTCCTAACTGCTCACCTGCCTGATCACCCCTAACCACTCTGCTTCATCGCCCCTAATCACTCGCATGCCTGCCTGATTTCCCCAACCACTCACCTGCCTACCTGATCGCCCCTAACCATTCACCTGCCTGACTCAAAGCCCCTGTCTGACTCAATACTTCTAACCACTCATTTGCCTGCCAGATCACCCCTAACCACTTCTGCCTCAGTCCTTGCCCCTGCAGCTTCATCCAGAAGGACATCTGGAATGACTTCTGGAAGGTTGTTCAGCTGGCTAGTCTAATTAGCATATTATGCTTTTAGTTTTATAAATGGGTACAGACAGTTAAATATAGAACTATTCAAAGACATATATATATATATATATATATACATACACACACACACACACACACATATATACACACAGGGGTTAATATATGCACATGAATTTCTTTTTTTATTAATTTTTTATACATATCTCCCCATTGCCCCCCTCCCTCCAAGGCATACCCCAACCCCCAAGTGTATATGTTCATTGGTTATGCTTATATGCATGCATACAAGTCCTTTGATTGATCTCTTATCTACCTCACCTAACTTTAAGCATAATCAATGCTGCCTGTGCATTCCTCTAGTATTTTTATGGTTTCCCTTCTAATGTTCACATCCTGTATCCATTTTGAGTTTATTTTTGTATTTGGTGTAAGTTGGTGGTCCAGTTTCATTTTTTTGCATGTATCTGTCCAATTTTCCCAACACCATTTATTGAAGAGGCTATCTTGGCTCCATTGAATGTTCATGCCTCCTTTGTCAAATATTAGTTGAGCACAGTGGTTTGGGTGGATATCTGGGTTCTCTATTCTATTCCATTGGTCTATGTGTCTGTTCTTGTGCCAGTACCAGGCTGTTTTGAGAACAGTTGCTTTGTAATGTAGCTTGAAATCTGGTATTGAGATCCCACCTACTTTATTCTTCTTTCTCAGAATTGCTGTAGCTATTTGTGGTCTTTTTTTGTTCCAGATGAATCTATGAAGAATTCTTTCTAGGTCTGTGAAATATGTTGTTGGTATTTTAATGGGTAGTGCATTGAATCTATAGATTGCTTTGGGTAGTATGGACATTTTAATGATGTTGATTCTCCCAATCCATGAGCATGGTATGTTCTTCCATCTGTTAACATCTTCCTCTCTTTTTTCAGTGTCCTGTAGTTTTCTACATATAGGTCTTTTACCTCTTTAGTAAGTTTTTTTTCCTAGGTATCTTAATTTTTTTGGTGCGATGGTAAATGGGATTGCTTTTTTAGTCTCTCTTTCTGTAATTTCACTATTAGTGTATAGAAATGCCACAGACTTCTTAACATTAATTTTGTATCCTGCTACATTGCCAAATTCATTAAGTCAATTAGTTTTGGAATGGAGTCCTTTGGGTTTTTTATGTACAGTATCGGTTTTTTATGTACAGTATCATGTCATCTGCAAATAAGGACAGCTTTACTTCTTCTTTTCCAATTTGGATGCCTTTTATTTCTTCTTCTTGTCTAATTGCAATGGCTAATACTTCCAGTACTATGTAGAACAAGAGAGGTGAGAGTGGGCATCCCTGTCTTGTTCCTGTTCTTAGGGGAAATGGTTTTAGTTTTTGCCCATTGAGTATGATGTTAGCTGTGGGTTTATCATATATGGCTTTTATGATGTTGAGGTATGCTCCTTCTATTCCCACTTTGCTGAGAGTTTTTATCAAAAAAGGGTGTTGGATTTTGTCAAATGCTTTTTCTGCATCAATTGATATGACTATGTGATTTTTATCTCTCAATTTGTTTATGTGATGTATCACGTTTATTGATTTGCGGATATTGTACCATCCCTGCATTCCTGAGATGAATCCTACTTGGTCATGGTGTATGATCTTTCTGATGTACTGCTGGATCTGATTTGCTAGAATTTTGTTGAGGATTTTGGCATCTATGTTCATGAGAAATATTGGCCTATAATTTTCTTTCATTGTCTTGTCTTTATCTGGTTTTGGTATTAGGGTGATGCTGGCTTCATAGGTGTTTGGAAGTGTTCCTTCTTCTTGAATGTTTTTGAATAGTCTGAGGAGGATAGGTTTTAGTTCTTCCTTGAATGTTTGGTAAAATTCTCCTGTGTAGCCATCTGGTCCAGGGCTTTTATTTGCTGGAAGCTTTTTGATGACTGCTTCAATTTCTTCCATAGTTATTGGACTATTGAGATGTTTAGATTCCTCCTCGTTGAGTTTTGGAAGGTTATATTTTTCTAGGAAAATGTCCATTTCTTGCAGGTTATCCAATTTGTTGGAATAGAGTTGTTCATAGTATTTTTTAACAATCCTTTGTATTTCCACAGGGTCTGTTGTTATTTCTCCTCTTTCATTTCTGATTTTATTTGGGTCTTCTCTCTTTGCTTCTTGGTGAGCCTGGCTAAAGGTCCATCAATCTTGTTTATCCTTTCAAAGAACCAGCTCTTGGTTTTGTTGATCTTTTGAATTGTTTCTTTGGTCTCCAAGTTGTTTATCTCCACTCTGATCTTCACTATTTCCTTTCTTCTGCGTACACTGGTCTTTTCTTGTTGCTCTCATTCTAGCTCTTTGAGTTGTAGGGCTAGGTAATTTATTACCATTGTTTCCTGTTTTTTGCAGTAGGCTTGTAGAGCTATGAACTTCCCTCTCAAGACTGCTTTCACTGTGTCCCATAAATTTTGTATTGTTTTGTTGTCATTGTCGTTTGTTGCCATGTTTTTTATTTCTTCCTTGATCTCTCTGGTTACCCAGTCGTTATTTAATAGCATGCTGTTTAGTCTCCATGTGTTTGATTTCTTTCTATTGTTTTTATTATAGTTGATTTCCAGTTTTATGCCACTGTGGTCTGAGAAAATGTTTGATATGATTTCTATCTTCTTGAATTTGAAGAGACTTTTCTTATGACCCAACATATGATCTATCTTTGAAAATGACCCATGTGCCCTGGAGAAGAATGTATATTCTGTGGCTTTAGGGTGAAATGTTCTGAAGATGTCAATTAATTCCATCTGGTCTAGTGAGTCATTTAGGATTGATGTTCCTTTGCTGATTTTTTGTTTAGAGGATTTGTCCAGTGGTGACAGTGGAGTATTAAAGTCTCCTACTATGATTGTATTGTTGTCAATCTCTCCTTTAATACCCTCCAGGAGTTTTTTTTATGTATTTAGGTGCTCCTATATTGGGTGCGTATATGTTTACCAGAGTTATTTCTTTTTGTTGGATTGTTCCTTTTAGTATTATGAAGTGGCCTTCTTTATCTCTTGTTATGTCCTTCACTTTGAGATATAATTTTTCAGATATAAGTATTACAACCCCAGCTTTTTTTTCATTTCCATTTGCCTGAAATACCATCTTCCATCCCTTCACCCTCAATCTGTTGCACATGAATTTCTGTGCTCTCGTCTGAGACAGCCTAAGAGAAACACCACCCAACTAGAAACAAATATACCCAGTGTACAATATCCAGGAATCCATATAAATATAATACAAATAAGTGACTGAATTAGTAAGTGGAGAGAAAAGAAAGTCTCCCGAGAAAAAGTTCGAATAATTTATGTGACTCCTCTACCTCCAAGGAGGGGAGCAAAACTCTTTAGGAATGGATTATATACAATGACTTCCTCTCAAAGACAACAGAGTGGAAAGGGAGAAGGAAAAAGTAAGTTTATAGTAGAAAAACCTAAATACTGCCTCAGCCAGGTAATCAAGGCCAATATTAGTAGTCATAACATGTACCCTCTTGATATAATATAATGAAAATAGGACTTCACTTCTATGGTCTTTTTCCCAAAAGCCCATTAAGCCAGTTTAACTATGCAAAAAACACTGGACACAGTCCCTTAGAGGGACATCTACAAAATATCTGACCAGTACTCTCAAAGCTATCCTGGTCATCAAAAAACAAAGAAAAACTGCCACAGCCAAGGGGAGTATAGGGACCTGACCATTACATGTAATGTGGTATTTATTCTGGATGGGATCCAGGGACAGAAAAAGGACATCAGGTCAAAACTAGGGGAATGTGAATAAAATATGGACTTTGGGTAATAATAATGTATCAATACTGGTTCACTAATTATAAAACATGTATCATATTACTGTAAAATTTAAAAAATAAGGGAAACTTGGTGTAAGGTATCAGGGAATCAATCCTCTGTATTATCTTCTCAATTTTTCCATAAATTTAAAGTTCTAAAAAACAAAGTATTAAATAAAGCTTGCCAGATTAGATATAAAACTATACTACAAAACAATAAGGGCCATGACCTTTGGAATTATTCTTTGGCCAGACAGGAATCATATGTCCCTCTGCTCAATAAAAATAATTAGCAGTTTATCAATTATCTTAACATCTATCTTGACGGAGTGTGAGCTATAAACAATCAAGTTTCATTCCCCTAGAGCAGTAGTCAACAAACCATGGCTCGCGAGCCACATGCAGCTCTTTGTCCCCTTGAGTGTGGCTCTTCCACAAAATAACTCAGCCTGGGTGAGTCTATTTTGAAGAAGTGGCGTTAAAAGAAGTTTAAAAATTTTGGCTCTCAGAAGAAATTTCAATCGTTGTACTATTGATATTTGGCTCTGTTGACTAATGAGTTTGCCAACCCCTGGCCTAGAGAAAGGGGAGGAGGCCAGAATGATCCAGGTGAGTAGAGTTTGTAAGAACTTATACTTATCTTAATACTAGAGACCCGGTGCACAAAATTTGTGCACAAGGGGTGGGTGTCCCTCAGCCCAACCTGCACCCTCTCGCAATCCAGGACCTCTTGGGGGATGTGCCAGTTCAGTCAGACATCCCTCTCGCAATCCGGGACCACTGGCTCCTAAACATGGCCCTTAGATGGGTTTGTTGGCTTCAATGTGATAGAATAACATCTGCATGGAGAAATGTCATCCTCTTAACTGATTTCCAACTTTTAGATAATTTTATCTTAACAGATATGACCCATAACTCTTATATTGTTTTCTTCACAGAAATCACCACTAGATAGATCCATGGTACTTAACATGTAAGACTGTGGCATCTTATAAACCCATCACTAACAAGCCACCAAATATTGATCAAGTTATAAATCTTATATAATAAAAGGCTAATATGCAAAAAGACTGAAAAGTGGAACAACCAAATAACCAGTCACTATGATAAGTGCTGACCACCAGGGAGCACGTGGCTGGCGTCGGCCACAGCGGAATGATGGGTCAGGTGAGCAAGGGCACCAGACCAAGGCAGGGCACTGGTCGCTGTCATCAGGGAGAGCCTCTACTGGTTACTGAAAATTATTTGCTCCCATGCACCACAGTCCCACCCAGTGTTGCACTTGCTGCTGGCACTGCCCCGCTCACACCCACTGCCGGCACCCTGCACCGGTCCTGATCGCTCAGCACTATTAGCAGGTGCCAGTGGTAGCTGCCAGCCCTGATCACCCTTCAGGGCTTCTCCACCTCCTCTTGCTCCTGAGGGGTGATCAGGGCCAGCAGCCACCTCTCGCACCTGCTGCCAGCAACAGCCCTGCTCACACCCACTGCTGGCACCGGAGCTGCTGCTTACACCTGCAGCTGGCGCCAGAGCCACCGCTCACACCTACTGCCAGTGCCTGGCACCAGTCCCGATTGCTCAGTGCTGTCAGCAGGCGCAAGCAGCAGCTGCTGGCTCCACTTGCCCCTGAGGGCTTCTCCACCTCCTTCCTCCTGCTCCTGAGGAGTGATAGGGGCAGCAGCTGCTACTCACACCCACTGACAGCACCGGCCCCAATTGCTTCGTGGCAGGAGTGGGGCTGCCAGCAGATGGGACCAGGGGTTACGGCAGGAGGGGATGGGTGGGGGCATAGAGGATGGGCTGAGATCTGCCCCTGTGCCTCACGTCACACAGTTCCTTTCAAGGTGCACGAATCTGTGCACTAGGCCTCTAGTCAATTTCATATTTGGCACAACTAGAATATTTACAGTTACAGAAATGTTCAAAAGATGAAACAGAGGTGAGAAGGTTGCAATAATAATGTAAAGCTATGTACAACTTACTGTAAGGGAGTAAAATGTCTACTTTTATTGGGCCAATAAAGATAACTTTTATGCTAATTTAAACATGTAAGTGAAAGGCCAGGGCAGTGATAAGGTCTTCTCAAACAAAACATTGGCATGAAAAGCTGCTGGGTGAATGAGGCAATTACCATACATGCTTTCCTAGACACCACAAAAAGGTGTTCAATTCTAACAGTGATCACATGACAATTCATTGCTTGCTTTTTTAACTGCTGTTTTGAGTATTTCAATTTCTTCAAGTATGTCACAAAAATTCTAGCACACAAGAATGGGTGGGAGACTTAAGAGTTGAAAGTCACTGAGCCAGACTGTCAAAATGTCAAAGCTAAGAGAAAGCAAAAAAGATGGGACTGGAGTGAGACTGATAGTGACTTTTCATATAGGGTCAGAAATCTATTTCACGCGATTAGTCAAAAAAAAAAAAACCAGAAAACACAACACACAAACCAAAAACCCAATTATGTTCTGGCCTATCCATGCCTGTGATTACATTTGAAGAAGATAGCTCCTATGTCAGAGAATTCATCTCCTACCAGCTGATCCCAGGAGAGAGAAAAGAAGGGACAGACAAGCCCTGGTCAGTAGATCTCAGTTGATTGGAACATGTCTTGTACATCAAAAGTTGGCAGGTTCACCTTAGCCAGTTCGGCTCAATGGATAGAGTGTTATCCCTCAGACTAAAGGGTCCTGGGTTCTAGTCAAGGGTACCTCAGTTGCTGGCCCAATCCCCAGCCCTGGTTGGGGCACGTGCAGGAGGCAACCAAGCAATGTGTCTCTCTGATGTGTGTCTCTCTCACATCGATGTTTCTCTTTCTCTGTCTCTCCCCTCCTTTCCACTCTCTAAAATTCAGTGGAAAAATATCCTAGGGTGAGAATTAAAAAACATGGCAGGTTCGATCCCTGGTCAGGGCATGTTGGGGAGGCAACTGACTAATGTTCATCTCTCACATTGATGTCTTTCTCTCTCCTCCTCTCTAAAAATCAATTTAAAGTATTTTTTTAAAAGGATGGAAGAAAAGCTCTTTTCCCCCTCCACCTGAGCCTTAGACAACTGTCAACGCTATAATTATATTACCCTTGCTGTTTATTTTGGTAATTTACTGGGGTAAGGTACATGGGATAATTTAAAAACTAAATTCATTCAGTCACTTGCAAAAACATTCAACCGGCTTATGTGTGGACCAGTCAAGTGTGAAAGTCACACGGCATCCAAATTGTAGCCATGTGTGACTTGGCTTTTTTATTTTGGGGAAAGAAAATGGTTAAGTCTTAAGCGATTATATTTCTCTCTGTCGCTCTCACTCTGAGGGAATAATGAGTTCCTGCTGGTGACACAGTGGCTTGGGAGGCAAGCAGCGAGGTGGTTTGGAAGCTGTGTGAGCGACAGTTAGTGAACTTTGCTGAAACGGGGGCTGGGAGTGCGATGTGTTAACATACAGACTTGCCCCTTAGAGTCCTAAGCCCTTCTCAAACAGCTGGAGCACCTTTACTACAGAGCACAGCTCTACATTCATATATTCATTTACGACTCCTATAGTCAACCACATAGGGCCTCCCTACTAGGTTCCAGATCCTGTGCCAAGTGCTGGGGATCTTGAAAAGCCGTTCCCCAGATAAGGTTTCATTTCCCTCCTCCATCAACCATTCTAGATTTCACTCACCGTTGGCCAATACTCCAGGCAGCTGAGGCTGCCTGCCTGATGGGCTGACCCAGAACCTCAGTCCTGAGTCCTTAGAGGTCTTGGCCTTATCAAGGCATGGCTGTTGAGGGGCCCATTTACCATTATGCCTGGCATGGAAGCACCAAGAGACACTAGGAGATGCCCAAGTGAGTCCTCTAGCTCCAGTTCACTCCTCCATGCTTTCATTATGTAGAGCAACCCTACTTCTTGTGGTAATTATGGTCAATTTTGTCCACTAATGTAGTTCTCCCACTGACATGAAAAGCCTAAAATGATCTGCCAATAGTCACAGCTTCAAGTTCAATGACTGCCTGGTGTTTCCCCTCATAGGAACCAAGACCTTTAATATGACAGAACTTAGAGCTGCAAGCTTGAGAAGCAGTGACTGTGAGAAGTTCCATACCAACTTCTACCCCTTGGTTCCTGTATTGGGGACATAGCAGCATAGCCACTGATTCCCTGTACATACACTGGAGGACAGCACCCTAACACTAAAGATTATTACCCCAAGGCTCACACCCTAGCTGAGACTTCCATAGTCCTTCCACTGTCCCTTTAGACTAGCTACTTCTGGGTGATCTGATATCTGGTGAGACCAGTGACTCTCGTGTTCATGTGCCCACTGCCACAATGTTGTGCAGGATGCCACTTCAATGGGTCAGGAATTCTGTGAGCTTTTGGATGGTGGGTACTAACAGGTTTGTGGTCAGGGCAGGTATCAATTCTGGTGAGGACAAACTGAAATTGAAATCACTGCCACCTAGTGGGTGGTCTGGTTTCCTCAAGGCTCATCATTAGCTATTCACATCCGCCAGATTTGACATCTTGTCTACCTCATTGTTGAGCCTTTCCTTTGCAATGTGAATTCTCTGGTGGCCATTAATATAAGATTTTGTGCCCCCAACCACAAGTTCATCATCATGCCACTTCTCCAGGTTACCTTATCACAGATCTTCCAATCTGGTTCATTGTGAGCCCTTACCAAGCAGCCAAGCCATTCACCTTTGTTCCAGAATTCATATCAATCTCTGTCTCAGGCCACTCTTCCCTCTTTATAAAGTGAGCCACCAATTACACTGTTTGCATCTCTGTCCACTGAAAGAATTACTTTAATTCTGTCAGTCACTCTGAGAGGGGCTATCATATGGCAGCTGTCTGTTTTCAGCCAGCACCAAGATTCCATGATCTTTCTCTTCCACTGTGCTAATAATGGGTGGTAGGTGGTTATTTAACTTTCCTGCTGCAATAAGTTCAGGGCAAAGATGTGATATGAGTGAGGATCTTTGGCATTTAAGTCTGTGTTTTTCCTGGACAACTCTCCCTGCCAAACCAGAGGGGAATGCATGCCCAGTGGGTGGTCACTACTACTGAAGCAACAGACCAGAACATGACACCCTCTACAGAGCAGATCAGAAAAATATCTGTGTGCCAGACCCCACTCTGCCCACTTTTGGGGGGCATACTTTAGGCTGTGGCTATTATTACCAGCTTGAATGCCATTACTAGGGGGGGGAAACCCACAATTTGGTTTAAGCCAATCCTGGCTCCCCTCAGAGATTGGCATTCCTAGGAGAATAGAAAAGTTAAGAAATCTGCAAGAGGTCTGCCTTGTGTTGATCTTTTTCAAGGATTTAGAAATTGCTGGATGCTTGGAAGTATTGAGTGACTAATTTCCCTTCCTTTTTTCTAAAAGCTCACATGGCAAGCATTTATTTCTTGAAAACATGCCAAAAGGATAATTTTTGTCAGAGTTGAAATATTTTAAAATGTAAAATAAAGTCCCGTTAGCAAATATTATCAATGTAGGCACTTGAGTCTACATATAGCAACTTCAGAAGTATCGCCTTCTTTTGGTTTCTGGGTTTGAGAATGAGAGAGAAAGAGAGAGAGAAGAAGAAGAAGAGGAGGAGGAGGAGGAGTGGAGGGAGGGAGGAAAGGGAGGGAGGGAGGGAGAGAAAAAGAGAGAGAGAGAGAGAGAGAGAGCGAGCGCGCAGAGGGGAAGAATTTCCAAATGTTTCTGAAATGTTTATTTTTCTCTGAGATTCAGGTCTGCTTACTGGTTGAGAACGGTCAATCCAGGACAGTTGGCAGCTCCAGGTAAAAATGTGCCTATGATTTGTTTTTAGTTGTGTTATTATACCTTTCAAACGAAGGTTGCAGATTGGCAGTGCCCTGGAGAAGGGAGTAAACTGGGTAGCACCCACACCTCCCTTTAGGGAGGCCTCTATCCGAGCCTGGAGCAGGGCTACCCTGAAACTGACCCGCTACCCTGTGCTACCCTGAGTCAGAGCAGCACCCTTAGCACCCGTCTTCACGAGAGCCTTCTTTGGAGAGGCCTGTCTAGGGGCAGGTACCGATTTGCTAAATGGTGTTTGTATGTGCCCCAGGAAGTATCTTTGTCAAATCCATAATTTAAGTTGTTAGAATGGTGATAAAACAGTATGGGAACCACTACCTGTTTTTACCATTTAGTGAAGGTCTATAGGCCTTTTTTTTTTCCAGAAAAGTGCTGATCAAAAGTAAGGTATTCTGCCTAAGAAGTGGTGTGTAGTTAACCTGAAATTTAAAAAAATATATACATTTTCCAAAAGTAACAATAAATGATATTTCAAGAGAAACAGTTAAGTGCCTTGTGTGTTATGAAACTCCTTTGATTAGTGAGTCACATTATTTATGGACTGTTGGAAGACCAACCTCTCACGGTACAAATCGTCAATTGGATCATTTGGAAAAGGAACCCAAGGGCCAGGAAGAGCTTTTTATCATACTAATGCATAAAGACACACAAAGCATGACCCAGATATAAAAAGGGGCAGCACATTTAGCAGATGCCATTCATGGCTGAGCTGAGAAAGCTGCTGCTTCAGAGTTCTAATAACAAAGGAAATAATGAAAAGTGGGTTGGGGGAAACACTGCCCAGGATGAAACAATGGGAGACAAGGAGGATATGGGAGAAGTATGGCTCCAGAAAAAGAAAAAAGAAAAACAGGATGTATAAAGGTTCCATTTTTCTAGCTTCTACCCTCCCCTCCCCATCCTGAAAATTTGAATCCAACTAGACAACAGGGTTAACTATAAAAATCCACCCTTTTCATTATGGTTAGAGTTATAAGAGAATATATTAATTTGGATAATACTAGCTGCTAATAATAAACAGCCCCTCAAAGAAGTAAATACTGGCTGGAAGACCATAGAAATTTATCTCTTTCCCATAATTTAGTGTGAGGCTCTCTTCCACAAGGCAAGAAGGGAACCCAGACTCCATCTGTTTTGTGGTTGTATCAATTCCTAGGGCCTTGTCATCTTTTGCATCAAAACACTGAAAGGGGGGAGAAGTATAAAGAGGGCACAACTGCCTCTTAAAAACTCAAAAGTGACATGTAAAACACTACTTACAAATCATTGGCTAGAAAAATCATGGGCATAGTTACAGTCTGTGCCTACCTATAAGGGTGCAAGAAAGGTCTCCCTCTGAGCCCAAGAAAAAGGAGAAATGGATTTTTTGGTGAACAGCTAGCCATCTACTTGAAAAGCAGATAAATACTTCATTCATCTTTGCATGAGTGCCCTTGATGTGCATGGCAGGTTTGTGGTAAGTAAACATTAGTGAAATAAATGAATGCTGAAGTGCTGCGAATATCATACTACTACTAACTTACTGAGGGCTTACTACGTGCACCTTTCTAAGTTATTTACACATAATATCGTATTTAATCCTCAAAGTTTTGTGTACTTTTACAGATGAGGAAATTAAGGCATAGAGATTAAGCAATTTACTGAAAGTCATTAATCTGTTAGGTGGAAAATTGGATTTGGAATTCAGATGCTTCATTCCTTCCACTGTTTTGCCACCTCCTAGAGTGTAACTTTTAATCACAACTTTCATTTATGCGCACAAGAAACCAGCTTTTAGAATTTTGCAACCCAAAGTTTAGCATAGTATAGTGTATCTCAAATTGGATTCCAGAATGGGGTTCAATGAGATCACTAGGCAATTTTTTAAGTTTCCGCTTTAATGATAACCTTTAAAAAAAAAAATTGCTGAAGCTTAGAAGGTATGCAAATTTATGTATGAAAAAAAAACCCATTATATAATTCTCTATAACTAAACTTAGTTTCTAACTTGGAGTCTACGATTCTACCAGAAACACAGTCTCAGAGTCCTAGCTCCCTCACCCCACATCTCCAGGATTTTGTCACAATCATGGCCTTTCACAGAGCCCAAAAGCCAAAGCATGGGGGGATTCTGTGGGAGGAAGTGCTAACAAATAGCTATGGAGATGGCCGGCCCCCTTCTCCCTCCCACATCCAACCCTCACCCACCCTCACACCCCCAAATTTCATGCCACTGCCTCCCACTGGCCAAATCCAAGCAGAAGCCAAAAGGCATGAGACTGGATGATGCAATTCATATGACCATCCTCTGAGGACACAGATCAGGATTGAGAAGAATGAAGAGTAAAAATGGAAGATAGCCGAAACCGGTTTGGCTCAGTGGATAGAGCGTCGGCCTGGGGACTGAAAGGTCCCAGGTTCAATTCCGGTCAAGGGCATGTACATTGGTTGCTGGCACATCCCCAGTAGGGGGTGTGCAGGAGGCAGCTGATTGATGTCTCTCTCTCATCGATGTTTCTGGCTTTCTGTCCCTTTCCCTTCCTCTCTGTGAAAAATCAATAAAAATGTATTTTTAAAAAAAAAGGAAGATAAGCAGCACATTGAGAAAGAGTCAGAAATGGCTTTCATCTAGAGCAGTGGTTCTCAACCTGTGGGTCGCGACCCCTTTGGGGGTCAAATGACATTTTCACAGGGGTTGCCTAAGACCATCGGAAAACACAGGTATTTACATTATAATTCATAACAATAGCAAAATTACAGTTATGAAGTATGGTTGGGGGTCACCACAACATGAGGAACTGTATTAAAGGGTAGTGGCACTAGAAAGGTTGAGAACCACTGATCTAGAGTCTTGGGGAGCAGAAATCAAAAAAGCTTGCAAACAATCTCTACTTTACTGACCAATCAGATCTCTCCCATAAGGTCACAAGCCTAGAACCCAAGAACCTGCTTGAATTGTCTGGGCAGGAGGAAAGGGTAAGGCTGGAGAGGGCCAACACAGGGAGAAATCAATGAACAATATCTGGAAATACTATGTCAGCAATTTTGAATCATCTGAATGACCACCTTACAAGCTATTATTGCCACAAAATTTCAGGGCCTACATTTTACATTTAAAAATGTATTAACCCCAAGCATTTATTTGTTCATCAACTCCCACATTCAATAAACACTTATTGAGCATCTACCATGTGCCAGATAATGTTCTAGACACGAAGAACACAACAGTGAAAAAGGCAAAGGGCCCACCTTCAAGGAGTAGACATTCTAGTAATAATAGTTCCTTTTTACTACTATGGGCTAATGAACAGAGGTGGGATTTCATAATAAAATAATCATTTGGGCCAAGAAAAGTCTAAATTGTTTCACAAAGGGCTGTACAAATTTAGGATTTTCACAGTAGTTCAAAGAGAAAATAATGCGGAAATCATCACATAGCAGAAGTACCAAATAAAAAGAATCAATATTGTACTTATACTGTCTCAATTTTATTTCAACGAAGTCATTCTAATTGTCCATTATTAATGTTGAGGATTTAGTCTGGGTATTTGCTTTTAGCTCTATAGTTATATAAATATCATAAAGCATATTTATGTCATACATCTAGTTTTATGCTTGTTCACTTAAGAAATATTAAAATAATTTTAGTCAACACGAGGGGTCTGTGTCAGACTTGATGCAGTTTCCCCACTTACTAGCAGGTTATTTAATCTCTATCGTTCTTGATCTCTGCCTCTATGAAATAATGAAAATACTAACACATCTTAGGGACTGTAACAGGAACTAACTGAGATAATGTGAAAGATTGTCTGGCACTTAGCATATGCTTAGAATATGCTAAGTCCCTTCCCTTTCTCATAACATTTGAAGAATGGGTGATAAAAAGAAAATATTTAAAATGGGAAACTAATAAAGCCAAATCTTTAAAGAACTCCTTCCTCTCAAGAAAACAGGGCCAATATTTAGCCTAGAAATTTCCAATCTCAACAACTAAAAAAATTGTTCAAAATGCAAATAAAAAAGAGGAAGAGACCACAGCTAAATAAGGCGGCAATGCTTGCCCTGACTGGGTGGCTCAGTTGGTTGGATCATTGTCCTATACGCCAAAAGACTGCAGATTTGATTCCTGCTTAGGACACATACCTGGGTTGTAGGTTCAATTCCCTGTCAGGTAGCATGTGGGAGGCAATTAATTGATATTTCTCCTCTCTCCCTCCTTCTTCCTTCCTCTCCCAAAAATCATTAAAAACATGTCCTGGGATGAGGATTTAAAAAGAAAAAGAAAAAAATCATTCTACAAATCTAAGTGGAGAGTCTAGTTCCCAGTTTGAGAAAGAAATAAAGCATTAAAGTTACCATCTCTCAAAATTTCTGTTTCCACATAGCATGCTCAAACAGCAATAAGCTACTTTAAGAAAAGAATTTTAAGAGTGTTGCTTCTCTATTATTTGCCCATCCTGAGTAACCCAATCATCCCTATAGTGGTTTGGGAAGGGACTGTTGTGCCTTACTTACAAGGCCCTTTTGGTCTTTACATTTGCAAAGACTCAACATTCACTTCCAGTCTTGCCTTTAAGTACAGATGCCTAATTGATTTGTCAACCCAGGTAATGATTTTCTTCTCTCTAGACCCTACAAATCCCTGTAACTTGGGAGGTCTGCCTTGAAATGTTAGTTACTGCTTCAGTCAGTTCTCTTCCTGTATCCCCCTCTCTCCTCCTTCTCTTTTTCTCCCCCCGGCCCCCCTAGTGATTTATCCTGGGGTCAAAGGAGAAGGACTTATTTTGTTCCTTTTGGAAGGCAGAATCACTCCTTGTTGGGTTTCAAGCTACAAATGGATGTCCGCCTTGCACAGAGCAATAGTTCTTCCAGTACAGCATCAACGATTACCTCTCCAATCTTCTGCTACACTACCACACATACATTCTAAGAAAAACTACTCAGGACTGTGACACTATAACTCTGAACAAGGGCAAAAACACAACCAAACAGATTGGGGAGGGTCAACCCAGATTTGACCAGTTAGAGCAAGTGAGAAAGATATTTCAGAAGAAGCAAAAATGTATGACATAAAAGGAAGCAAGAGTAGTTCAGTGTGACTTCAGAGTGTTTGGTTGTGAGAAGAGGCAAGATGAGATAAGTGTAAAAGATAGCTATGACTTTGGAGTCAAATACATTCAACTTCAAATCGCAATTACATAAAAGAATTTTTTTTGTTGTTGATCCTCATCTGAGGACATTGATTTTTTAAAAATATATATTATTGATTTTTTTTTTTTACAGAAAGGAAAGGAGAGGGATAAAGTGCTAAAAACATCGATGAGAGAGAAACATCAATCAGCTGCCTCCTGCACACCTCCTACTGGGGATGTGCCCACAACCAAGGTACATGCATGCCCTTGACAGGAATCGAATCTGGGACCCTTCAGACTGCAGGCCAATGCTCTATCCACTAAGTCAAATTGGTTAGGGCTCCATTGATTTTTTTTTTTTGAAAGAGTAAAAAGAAGGGGTAGGGAGGGGAGGAGAAAGAGAGAGAGAGAAACATCGATGTGAAAGAGACACATTGGTTGCCTCCCTCATGCACTGAGATCAGGGCCAGGGATAGAACTTGCAACCCAGGTACATGCCCCCTTGACCAGGAATCAAAACCGCAACCCTTCAGTGGGAGAGCCCACGCTTTCAACCACTTAGCCACACTGGCCAGGGCTCTGAGTCTTGGTTTCCTCATTTGCATACAATATTTCAAAAAGGAACAATCATGAGATCATGTATATAAAGAGTGGGAGATAATAATGACATATAATGTAAGGTTAGCATATAGTAGCTGGTCTAAACATGAATATACTAATATACAAAGCTGGCAGGGCCACATTATGAATATTTTAGAACTTGAAGCTAATTCAATTAGGTCTTAAAAGCTACTTGGAGCCACTGAAGGAATTTTAGCTGGGAATGAATTGATCAGATTTCTGTTCTCATTAAGGCTGACATTCAAGTATAAGGCAGTGTGCAAAACACTGTGGGGAAGGTGTCTGAATAAAAATGCTATTCTAGTCTCTAGTCTACAATTCATTGCCATCAACACTGGCAATTTCGTGAAGGTCTGGTGCCGACTTCGAAATAGGAAACTCCTTACCGTTTTCCATTTACAAAGTAGGTCTAAGGAACATGGAGTTGGGAAAAGAAACATTTTAGTGGAAAGTCTAACTGGGACCAAGTGGCACAGCCTTCTTCTAGCCCTGGGAGCAAAGAGCTTCATTTTCCTCTAAGAGTATTAAAAATTATACATGCTAAATGAGGTCACAAAACCTTATGAAATAATCATAACGTAGTAATTCCCCCTGATGTAAGTATGCATCACCGATTTTTCAAACTGCTTTAAATAGCCAAGGAACTCTTTGAAAGAAAAACACCATCAAAGTCAAGATGAGCATTCCTATAGCACGCAGCTGTTGAGTTGCTCAGAATTAATGAAAATAAAATATTCTAACACAACAATACACTAGTACATACCCATTTTCTGTAATAACTTACTTAAAATTTCCATTGAGTAAGGCAGCTGAAGATCAGTACCAGAATCCGAATCAGGTAGGAATACATTCAAACACAAAAAAAGCTCTCATTTTGTCTGTTTTCCACTGTGCTACTTTACAGGAAATATTTCCATGCAAATGCTGACCTCTTGTGGTAAGAACCAATTACTTCAAAAAGCTCTCATTTCAATGGAAACAAAATATTCATATTTTAATGGGAGTTGAGGGGCGGAGAGAAACTCATTCACAAAATTTCTTTTCCCTGGCAATCCCAAGAACTTTCTCTTTTCTCTACAAGATTTCATATTCCTTTTGGAAATTACAAATCATGTTCACTTCAACCAGTGAAAGAGATTTATTCCCACTGATAAAAGTACAGCTATTTTTAAAATTTTCACTGCCTTACACATTCATCAGTTGAATACTTAAGACTATATTTATTATCTGACCTGTCATTTCAGTATTACCAACAGTACTGAATTAAACATTCTTGAACATGTCTCTACTACAGACATGTGTTAATAAATCCTCTGTTTATACCCAAAAATAGAATTGTTGGATGGAAGAGTATTATACATCTTCACCATTACCAGAATGCCACTTCTTTCCCCAACTGGTTGTACCAGATGACATTTCCATTAGCTCAGTATAAAAGCCTCATCTCTCACCAACATTCATTCATCAGGATTTTGAACTCATGCCAATCTTATAGATGAGAAAACAGTATCTCAGTATTGTTTAATGCATTATCCTGATTGAGACTATGCATCTTTCTGTGTTTGTTCTTCTGCATTAGTTTCCTGTTAACGTCTTTTGCCAGTTATTTTGGAGGTTTTTGGTGCCACTTTTAACTGATTTATATAAGTGTTTAATACTGTATATTCTAGATACTAATCACCAGTTATATGAATTGTAAATATCTTCTACCACTCTAAATCCCATCTTCCCAATTTTATTATGTCTTTTGGTCAGCTAAATTTAATTTTAATGTAGCCAAAATTATCAATCCTTTCGTTTTTCAAATTTTGTTTCAGAAATTCCTTCCTATTGTAAAGAAATTAAGAAATATTCTAGAACTCAGAGGGGGGAATCCAAGATGGCGGCATAGGTAAACACCTACACTGCTGCCTCACACAACAATTTCAAAACTACAACTAAAAGACAGAACGGACATCATCCAGAACCATAGGAAAGCTGGCTGAGTGGAAATTCTACAGCTAGAAGGAAAGAGAGGGGCTCACGGAGACCCAGAGGAATTGCAAAAAGCTGAGGTACGGAGACACGCACGCTGAGAGAGCGGGTGCCGGAGAACCTGGCTGGCTTTCTCTGGCGGGAGGGAAACGGAGACTCCCAACAGCATTGAACCCCTTATTTTACGACACTACACCCCAGATCCAGCGAAACTCATACGGGGGGAGTTTGGACTGTGAAAAGGGAGAAGTGCACAGAAATTTAGGGGAGTCACAGAAGATCAGGTCTGGTCTCGCACGCTGACGGTGCTTCGCGCAGGACAGATTGCTGATTGTGCCGCTGGCTTTCGCGAGTGGGCGGGAGACAGACCCTCCGAACTGTGCCACTTCTGACTCCACTAAGCCCCTGTTTCAGGCGAAACCCTGGGGACCTAGACTCCTGTGGTCCTAGTGCTCAGGGAAGCTGGAAAGGCAGCGGTTAGAGGCACTGCGGGCTCGAGCACAAGGACCGCTCCAGCCATTACCCAGTCATGTGAGACTCAGGGGCCGTGGAGGGCGGGGCCGACTGGAAGGCAAGGCGGTCCCTTAAGCCCTGAGACTCCACCCCTCCCAAGCTCAACAGAGGCTTCTTCGGCTTTGCCTCTGGCATCATAAAGCTGAATCCAACACAGAAGTTTTCCCGGCATAGGGAAAATGCCGAAACAAGGGAAGGGATCACAAACAAAAGAAATGGAGGAAAAAAAAATGACTGGATATAGAGTTCAAAACCACGCTTGTAAGATTTTTCAAGAATATGCTAGAAAAATTCGATAAATTTAGTGAGACCCAAGAGGAGATGAAAAAGGACCAACTAGCGATACAAAAGAGCCAACTAGAGATGGAAAAGGTCCTACTAAAGATGATAAAGGACCAAATAGAAATTAAACATACACTGACTGAAATAAAAAATATTATACAGAGTCCTAACAGCAGACTAGAGAAAGGCAAGAATCAAGTAAAAAATTTGAAATATAAAGAAGCAGACAACATTCAACTGGAAAAGCAAGAAGAGAAAAGAATCCAAAAATGTGAACATAATGTAAGGAGACTCTGGGACAGCTTTCAGCGTACCAACATCAGAATTGTGGGGGTGCCAGAAGAAGAGAGAGAGCAAGAAACTGAAAACCTGTTTAAAGAAATAATGACTGAAAACTTCCCACATCTGGTAAAAGAAATAGACTTACAAGTCCAGGAAGCACACAGAACCCCAAAGAAAAGGAATCCAAAGAGGACTACACCAAGACACATCATAATTAAAATGCCAAGAGCAAAAGAGAATATTAAAAGCAGCAAGAGAAAAACAGTTTATTACCTACAAGGGAGCACCCATACGACTGTCAGCTGATTTCTCAACAGAAACGATGCAGGCCAGACGGGAGTGGCAAGAAATATTCAACGTGATGAATAGCAAGAACCTACAACCAAGAATAATCTATCCAGCAAAGCTATCATTCAGAATTGAAGGGCAGATAAAGACCTTCACAGAGAAGAAAAAGCTAAAGGAGTTCATCAACTCCAAACCAGTATTATATGAAATGCTGAAAGGTACTCTTTTAGAAGAGGAAGAAGAAAAAGGTAAAAGCCAAAAAATTATGAACAATAAATACATATCTATCAACAAGTGAATCTAAAAATTAAGTGAATTAAAAATTTGATCAACAGAATAAACTGGTGAATATAATAGAATCAGGAGCACAGAAAGGGAGTGGACTGATAATTCTCAGGGGGGAAGGGGTGAGGGGTGTACAGGGAGAGACTGGACAAAAATCATACACCTATGGATGAGATCAATGGGAGGGAGCTAAGGGCAGAGGGAGGGGTGGAAGCTGGGTGGAGGGGTGCTATGGAGGGGAAAAAAGAGAAACAAATGTAATAATCTGAATAATAAAGATTTAATTTTTAAAAAAAAGAAATATTCTAAATAATTTAGTTTTTCATTTCATACTGTCTTTAATCCTGGAAATTTTTGACATGAAAGATTTTTTTTTTTTGCCATATCTAGGACAACCAGTTGTCCCAGGATGATTTATTTATTATACACTCTCCCATTTCCTACTGTGACTGAGTCATAATGTCTTATGTGATACAATGAAATATAAAGTTTCTACACAGTGGGAGGCTTTGGGGTTTCCCTCTTATTCATTAGTCTATCTTTCCCCAAACCATAACTATAGGATCTTAATTGCTATTGTTATAAGTTTATATCTGGCAGGGCAAATTTAATTTTTTTTTCAGTGTTGAGGTATAATTGACAAAAATTATATATATATATGTATATATATGTGTGTATGTGTGTATGTATATATATATATACACACACAGATATAATTTGTGTACGATGTGTTTTGATATACATATGCATTGTGAAATCATTACCATAATTAAACTAATATATCACCTCATACAGTTACTTTGTTAGAGAACACCTAAGGGAGCTTCTCTATTAATATATTTCAAGTACATGATACAATATATATATAATAAAAACCTAAGCAACCATTATGGCAGAACGACCAGTTGCCATGATGTGCACTGACCACCAGGGGGCAGATGCTCAATGCAGGAGCTGCCCCTGCTGGTCAGTGTGCGCCCACAGGGGGAGAGCTGCTCTGCAGTAGCACTAAGGAACAGCAAGCCGAGTGGTAAAGAATAGCAAGCAGAGGGCGGTATGGAGCAGAGAGCAGGCAGACAGTAAGGAGCAAGGGGTCGTGGACTGCAAGAGGGATGTCACGGAGGAGTCCTGGACTCAGAGAGACTGCAGGCTGCACTGAGTGACATGTCCCCGCACCCCCCCACACACACACCCAGTGCATGAATTTCATACACCAGGCCTCTAATTAGTCATCATGCTGTATAAGTTCTAATTCTCAAAACACTCATAATTAAGTTTTTACCTTTTGACCAGTATCTCCCCATATCCCCTACCCCCGTAGCAACCACTATTCTATCTACTCTCATGAATTCATTTTATATATATATATACATACACACACACACACACACACACACACACACACACACACATATATGAGATAATGCTGTATTTGTCTTTTTGTGTCTGGCTTATTTCACTTTTCATAATGTCCACTAGTTTCATACATGTAGTCAAAATGGTAGAATTTCATTTTTTAAAGCTGAATAATAGTCTAGTGTGTGTGAACATATATATAGGATGTGCCAAAAAATGTATACTTTGAATAATTATTAATCCCAATGGGTTAAATCTGAAAAGAAACATCAATTGAACTATATCCAAGTGTGTATGCATTTTGGGGGGACACCCTATATATGGACTATATATATTTACAATGTATGTCTATATTTCACATTTACTTTATTCACTCATCCATCAATAGACACTTAGGTTGTTTCCATATCTTGGCTATTGTGAACAGTGCTGCAACAAACATGAAGTTTATTGAAAAGTTTATCTTTTTCAGATACTGATTTCATGTTCTTTGAATATCTTTAATAATGAAAGTATAATATGCTAATTAGACAAGACAGCCAAACGACCTTCCAGATGTCATTCTGGACATCCTTCCAGACGAAGCCGCTGCAGCAGGGGCCAGGCAGAGGGCTTAGGGGCAATCAGCCAGGCAGAGGTGGTTAGGAGCAATGATGAGGCAGGCAGAAGTAGTTAGGGGTGATGAGGCAGGAAGGCAAGCAGGCAGAGTAGTTAGGGGCAATGAGGCAGGAAGGCAGGCAGGCAGAGTAGTTAGGGGCGATGAGGCAGGCAGGCAGGTGAGTAGTTAGAAGCCAACAGTCACAGATTGCAAAAGGGAGGTCCGACTGCTGGGGTCTCAGATTGCAAGAGGGTGCAGATTGGGCTGAGGGACCCCTTTCCCCTGCCCCATGCATGAATTTCATGCACCAGGCATCTATTATACATATATATACAGAGGTGGGATTGTAGGTCATAATGGTAGTTCTATTTTTAATATTTTTGAGGAACCTCCATATTATTTTCCATAGTTGCTGCACTTTTTTACACTTCCCCCAACAGTATATAATGGATCCCTTTTCTCCACATCCTCACAAACATTTGCTATCTTCTCTTTTTAATAACAGCCATTCTATTAGGTATGAGGTGATAGCCCATAGTGGTTTTGATTTGCATTTACCTGATGACTAGAGATGTTGAATACCTTTTCATATACCTGTTCGGTTTCCTATAACTATTGTTTCCTTTGCTATACAAAATTTTTTTAGGTTGATAAGACTTCCACTTGCCTGTTTTTGCTTTCAATGCCTTTTTTCTAACTCTTGTCCTATGAACTGCACATTTTTATCTTTTCCAGTGATTTTGGAGGTGTATTTTAGTTTTTAAAAACATAACCATTTATAAATTTATATAATTTAATCTATTATCTTTAATTAACTAAGACCCAATAAAACAATTTATGTTAGCCCCCATTATTTAAGATTAATGCACAGTTTTCTCCTTATGCCAGAAACCCCTTGGCCCTGCTTCCCATCCTTTGGACCCACTTTTACTCTAGTCGCTGCTATGACAGGTGAAACTGAAAGTTAAGTTAGCCTCAGATGAACATGGACTGGATGTCAATGGATAAATGCTTCCCCCCTTTCTTTGGGCAGTCAATTTTGAGACATTATTTACAGCTTCTCAGGATTACAGCACTCAGTCCATAGTAGTGACCAATACTATAATGTACTTTTGCAACGGCTTTCCTCCTGTTTCTTTCTCTCTAGTTCCACTGCCTCCTTGGGTCACTTTTCAAATAAATTACTTAACACACAAGTCTTTGACTCTATTTTGGGAGGTTGCCCAGACTAAAACACTTCTCTTCCATCCCTTTCTAAAACTTCCCAAGCTCTGCTGACATAATTTGAGGTCTTAGAGCCATCATTAGTACAAAAAACAGCCCTAGTCAGTTTGGCTCAGTGGATAGAGCATTGGCCTCCAGACTGAAGGGTCTGGGGTTTGATTTTGATCAAGGGCACATGTCTGGAGATGCAGGCTGAATCCCTAATAGGTGGCATGCATTAGGCAGCCAATCAATGATTCTCTCTCATCATTGATGTTTCTCTCTCTCCCTTCCTCTCTGAAATCCATAAAAATGTATTTTTAAAAAATATAGAAAATAAATCTTACTTACCAGATCTCTTTGGGTCATACAATGATAGGCTCATATTAATGTTTACAAGCACTGAAATCACCCTTCACCTAAGAGGAGGCAAGACTGCTACTTTCCTGTGCATCCAAAAAAAGATCCACCACTGCTCTTAGATAAAATCCAACTACAGACTTCACCTGGATCATAGGAGGTAATAGAGGTATGCAAAGCCACTAGATCATAATCTCTAGCACAGTGCATCATTGGAAAGTCAACCCATCCCATTAGAATATAGGAGTAGTCCAGACTCCTCTTTCTAGCTCTGAGAAATATAGAGGACACTAAATAATAACTCCCAAAATTGCAGATGAAACTCATCTCAATTCCTGTTTAATTGGGATTCTCTAATGGCAAATGAATGAAATCCAACATGAAATAGCATTAAGTTACCAAAAAGGAATTTAATGATTTATATAACTTAGAGGATAATAGAGCTGTTATCTGACAGGAAAAAGCCCAGAGCTCAACATATTCTGTAATAAATCTCTCTTCCCACTACTTTCCCATGTCTTTCTCTCCACCCCACCCTGCCACCCTACTCTGAACACCTTTCTCTTCCTCTTTTTTCTTTGCCTATGTAACTCATCTTTCAGCTGTTTCTGTTGAGTTGGTCTCATTTTCTCTTTCTGTAGATTGTTTTTTTCCCAAGTGATAGAGAAAATGGAAACATTAGCTCAATTTTCACCACAGCCCTGAGGCAAAGAAAATTATACAGAACCACCAATGGATATTATCCTATTGAATGCTCAGCATCTAAATACCCTTTCCAGTACGGGGCAATTCCCAAAATAGGGCTCTGCAGTCACTACAGAAGCTGAAGAGGAATGAAGGGCATAACTTTCCCTGTTCTCTGGAAGCCAGGGCACAAGCATAAGACCTGAGGGTAGCCATTCGGATACTCCCAGCCAAGACCTTGAATCTAGAGGAAACAGTGCAAAGGTGTGAAAGCTGGAGATGACGCAGAATGGCTGCAGCAGCATGGTGGGGTTGTGAGCATTCATTGATATGGTGACAACTCCTTAGTGGCCCCAGAATCCAAGAGCAGAACCAAGTCACTAGAGGCGATGCTAACAGGGACATCTTAAGACTGAAACTTTGTCCTTACTTCCATTGAACCCAAGCTTCAATTCCAGAGCTTTCTACCACTTGGTTGTCTGAACTTCCGGATACCCTCCCAAAAACTTCTCAAAATACTAACCAAAGTATGTTTCTATTGTTTATAAAAGTGAATTCTGGTGAATCCAGCAGCCACATTTTCCAGCTGCAGAAGAACATTTCAGAAACTCAGTCCTGGCCAGATCTGGTCATAAGCCAACAATTGCTTTGTCTATTACAAGAATGGGGTGGCAGGGGATGGGAATGGCAAGTAAGGAGTGAGAAATATGCTCAGCAGCCCCTGCAACAACTATTAGGAACCAACAACCTTAACCTTCATTTATAAACATAAACACATAATGAAAAATCACCAGTCACATGAAGGAAATCAGATACTCCAGAGTGAAAGCAAGTTGACCAATGAAAGCAAAAGACTCTCCTCTGAAATAGTTTATGCAAGATGTAGAAAACTTTAAAACAAACTTCGTGTCCCATGAGATTCCAGAAGACTGTAGTATGCAGTAGAAGAAACTGCAACTCCAGAGAGGTACATGGTCCTGAAGAATCTGGCTCTATCTTTTTTCCCCCAATTTCATTTTCCACTGCTCTCCTCCCTAACAAGCCATTGCACATGCTGTTCCTTCTACCTGGAATGTTCTTTCTTGCATTCCCCTACCAAACCCCACCCTCACAAATGTATAATTAATTCTCTTTCTATTCTTTAAGTTTTAACTTAAATAGCACTTCCTTTGAGAGGTCTGTCCTGGCAGAGAGAAACTCATGGATTGCAGAGAACAGACTGGGTGAGAGGGCGTTTAGGGGACTGGGTGGGAAGGTGGAAAGATTACGAAGTGAAAATTGGCAGGTTTGATCTTATTTTTATTAACATCACAGGGATGTAAAACACAGCATAGGGCAGTGGTCAGCAAACTCATTAGTCAACAGAGCCAAATATCAACAGTACAATGATTGAAATTTCTTCTGAGTGCCACATTTTTTAAACTTAAACTTCTTCTAACGCCACTTCAAAATAGACTCGCCCAGACCATGGTATTTTGTGAAAGAACCACACTCAAGGGACCCATGAGCCACATGTGGCTCGAGAGCCGCAGTTTGCCGACCACGAGCATAGGGTATATAGTCAATAGTGTTGTAATGTAATAACTATGTATGGTGCCAGGTGAGTAATATGCTTGTTGGGAGGATCACTTCATAAATTATATAAATACGTACACCTAAAATTAACATGGTGTTGAATGTCAACTGTAATTGAAAAAAAAAAATACTGACTAAAGCAGTGGTTGGCAAACTCGTTAATCAACGGAGCGGCAAACCATGGCTCACGAGCCACATGGGATCTCGAGCCACAGTTTGCCGACCCTTGGTCTAAAGCATTCTCTACCTGTTTCTCATTCCTTTGAGTTTGAATGACCTTAGGGCTAAGCTAACTAAGCACTGTTCATCTCAGATTCTTCTGTAAACTGGGAATAAAAAGTACCTACCTCATAAGGTTGCTGGGAAAATTAAATGAGTTCATATTTGTAAAGCACATAGAATTCAAGTACACACATAGAATTCAAGTACACACATAGAATTCAAGTACATATCAATAGATGTTAGCTATTACTTCCACCATGGCATTTATCACATAGTAAAAATTTATTTACTTTAAAAAAAATCTGCTCTCACAGAATAAAAGGTGCATGAGCACAGTAGTGTTTGTTTTATTCACAGTGCTAGCATATATATATATATATGTATATATATATATATGTACATATGTATGTATGTATGTGTGTGTGTGTGAATAATATATTCAGAAAATATATTATTATTTTCTAAAAATGAATGAATAATAATACCCTAGGACAGTGGTCAGCAAACTGCGGCTTGTGAACTGTGGTTTGCCGCTCTGTTGAGTTCGCCGACCACTGCCCGAGGACAGTGTGGTGGCAATGAAAAAGCTCCCCTCAGATCTTCTGCTGTGGGCAGCAAAACTAACAACAGCCAGCCACTGCCCTCTGGATCAATCACATTTGCACAGAGGCCAGGCTTTCTAAGGCTGCTTCTAGTCAGTGACTGAGCACGGCAGAGTAGCAGACCCATTCTGGCAAACTGCAGAGGACTCCCCACTGGCAAAGTGAAACCTTTCTTGGAGCTGCGTTTCACACAAGCTTCCTACCCAATCCTCTTTCCTTTCAGAGGGGTCAGCTGCATTGTGGTCTGAAAGTCCGCCCCACCTGCCCCTGCTCCCTCTAAAATAAACCTCTTGCACATCCAATCCTGTGTTGATGTATGCTTCTTGGTATACCCCAACTAACACAATCAAGATCTCCAGAAACAAACCTTGAGGTGAGAATTTGTGAGCAAATGACTGAAGGTGGTCTCAAAAGAAACCAATAAGGGGAAGAGAGAAACAGGACAGGAAATGAAAACAAGCCAAACAATGGCACAATTTCAGGCAAAATCTCTGCCTAACACTGCAGGAAAGCTAGACTTACCAGGGCAAGAAGACATCCACTATTCTATTTCTCACCTTGAATTATGTTCATCTGTTTTCCAACTAAGCTCACCAAATCGGATTTGTGCCGTGCCGGCACCGCCAATGGTGAACCTGAGTCGGCAGCTGAAAGGCTTAAGAAAGACAGACAAGAGAATGAAAGCTGGGTCTCAGTGGAACGCTGCTTCCTGAGAAACAGCTCCATGGACTACAAGCCCTGTCTTTATTTTATAGCCAGATGCCACGAGGCAAAGTAAGGGCGTGGTCAAAACATTTACAACATTCTCATGAGTTTCAATCCTACTCAATTACATGCACCTGATCAAGCTTTGTTTACTTGCAGCTATATCATTTAGGCACGTGGGGCCAAGTGTTTAGACCACAGGTTCAAGCTTACAACTATAGCTGTTGGCTATCATAGTGCTGGGAGGGCTCTGCCCTCCAAACTGGGACTTTCACATGGCCACAAGAGGACTGCCCTCTCATCAGTCCAAGACTAGAACCTGTCTAAACACGGTAGCCGCGCTCCACAAGAATTTTACCATGTATGCTAGATAATTATATATATATATATAACTATATGTATATACATATATATGTATATATAGATTTATATATGTATAGCTATATATGTATCTATATACACTGAGTGGCCAGATTATGATCTCAGAACGCATAATAATCTGGCCACTCAGTGAGTGTGTGTGTGTGTGTGTGTGTGTGTGTGTGTGTGTATCCTATCTAATAAAAGAGTAACATGCAAATTGACTATCACTCCAACACACAAGATGGCTGCCCCCATGTGAACACAAGATGGCCACCACAAGATGACCAGCAGGTGAGTGCAGTTGGAGGGACCAAGCCTGCAAGAGAGGGCAGTTGGGGGCGATCAGGCCTGCATGGGAGGGCAGTTATGGGTGACCAGACCAGCAGAGGAGGGAAGTTGGGGGTGACCAGGCCTGCAGGAAAGGGCAGTTGGGGTGACCCAGGCCTGCAGAGGAGGGCAGTTAAGGGTGACGACTAGGCCTGCAGGGGAGGCAAGTTATGGGCAATCAGGCTGGCAGGGAGCAGTTAGGCATCAATCAGGCTGTCAGGGGAGAGGTTAGGGGACAATCAGAAAGACAGGCAGGCAGAAGCAGTTGGGAGCCAGCAGTTCTGGATTGTGAGAGGGATGTCCGACTGCCCATTTAAACCTGATCCCGGTAGGATTGGGCCTAAATGGGCAGTCGGACATCCCTTGAGGGGTACCAGATTGGAGAGGGTATAGGCTGGGCTGAGGGACACACACCCCCCATGCATGAATTTGTGCATGGGTGGGGTCCAGCCAGCTTGGCCAGGGGAAGGGGACATGGGTGGTTGGCCGGCCTACCTGCTGGTCAAACTCCTGGTTGAGGGGACAATTTGCATATTAGCCTTTTATTATATAGGATATATACTGAGTGGCCAGATTATTATGCGTTCAGAGATCATAATAATCTGGCCACTCAGTGTATGAATACAGATACACATACACACACACACACACACAGATATACACACACAGAGATACACACACACACACACAGATACACACAGATACAGATATAGTATTTACAATAAAATACTACATATATAATCCAAATTGTAACTGTGACTAGCAGATAATAGACACTCAATTAATGTGTTGAATGAGAGAACAGCTTGTGACTAGGATCCTACCCTCACCACTACCCAATCTGGTCTCAGACACAAACCTGGACCCTACAGCCACTTGGTACAAAGACCTGCTACCATAGCTGCAGACCCATGGACACCAAGACTCCAGACATCTGGACAGATTTCTTTCGCCCTTCCTACTGGCCCGCTACAGCGGCATAGGACCTGCTAAACCTGCTCTGTGCAACCAGGCTTCCCACCGACACAGGGCAGCTGTGCTACTTGACTTTTGATTCCGGGAGCGCACACAGGGGAGTCCGCTTCCCGTGGCGTAGGAGTGGGCCTCACAAGGCGGCTAGGCAATGCAGCCCCCCAAGTAAACCAGGGATTCTGATTCTTTGCGCAAGAGGCCGCACTGAACACCAGTGACATGACTCTTGGGGTACACACACGGGGACTCTTTCTCATCATGTGCGCACAGGAACCCTGATTCTTAGTGTGCACACACTATGCACCAGTGACTCCAATTCTCAGCACATGAACACGCAGGGACCGATTCTCAGCACGAGGCCACACCAAGTGACAGAGACTTCAATACTCTATTCTGAGCACATGCACACAGGGACTGTGACTTCTGGCACACTCCGATTTTCGCTGCCCACCCACATGGACTCTTTCACAGGATGGCACCTGCGGAGTCCCTGATTCTAGGTACAAGTATGAGGCCGCACTGAGTGCCGGTGATTCTGATTCACAGCACACATGGCTCCCACCAACCCACGGCAGTCACACGTCTCAGTGTTAGAGCTCTTCAGTGACACGCGGGTGGTGTGACACTCCCACTTCACATGGCTCAGGCCTTTGCAAATCAGCATTTGGACCTTCTGGTGATAGCTAGAATGAGGAGACAATGAAACAATTACCCAGAGGAAAGAAAAAGGGGTATCTCCAAGGAAGGAAATAAGTAAAATGAAGGCATGCACTATGACAGAAAAAGAATTCAGAGTAATGGTCATACAGTTCATAAGCCAAATGGACGAGAAAGTCACAACCTCAAAAATCAGGAATAAATCAAGTGGTAGAGCTACAATAAAAAAAATGCTATGGAAGGTTTCAACAGTAGACTAGAAGAAGCAGAGGACCGAATTAGTGAGTTAAAAGATAGAGAAACAAGCTCAACCTGAACAGCAAGTGGAGAAAAAAATTAAAAAGCAGGATGAGAACCTAAGGGACCTTTGGGACAACATGAAATCAACAAAGGAACATATGTATAATAAGGGTGCCAGAAGGACTAGAAGAGTAGCTAGGATTAGAGAATGTATTTGAAGAAATAACAGAAAACTTCTCTGACCTGGGGAAGAAAAAAGTTACACAAGTATAGAGTCCCAAGCAAGATGAATCTCAAAAGACCCACATCAAGCCATGTCATAATTACAATGGCAAATGTTAAAAACAAAGAGAGAATCTTAAAGGCTGCAAGAGACAGAGTTGCCTACAAAGGATCCTCCCATCAGGTTATCAAATGATTTTTCAACAGAAACACATCAAGCTAGAAGGGAATGGAATGAAGTATAGAAAGTGATACAAAGCAAAGGACTGAATCCAAGAATATTCTATCCAGAAGGACTATCAATCAAAACTGAAGGGGAAATCAGGAGCTTCGCAGACAAAAAAAAAATGCTAAGGGAGTTTATGACTACCAAGCCAGCAATATAGGAAATGCTAAAGAGAATGGTGTAAAAAGAAGAAATAGACAGGGAGGAAGAAACACAGGCATAAAGTACAGAAATGGCTACAAACAAGTACCTAATAATAACATTAAACATAAATGGATTAAATGCTCTGATCCAGCAGTCCTGACATCCCCCAAGGGGTCCCAGATTGAAGAGGGTGCAATCTGGACTGGGGGACACCTCCCTCCACCCCCATGCACAATTTTCATGCACTGGCCTCTGCTATTACTATAAAAGGCTTGAAAATTGCCACCATTCTATAAAAATACAGCACCTACAGTTTTCATGTATTTCCTCTTTTTCCACAAAAAAAATTCAAAAAAATGCCATCCCCCTCCCATTATTCTTCTTCCCATTTCCATTCCTTTCTCAGTGAAGGAGTCTCATTCTTTTTGCTTATCTTTTCCTTTCAATCATCAGTTCCCTGTCAATCTAATTCTTTCAATCCACTCAAATTACAGAGAGAAAGGAAAAGATGGCAAAGGCCCAAAACCTGAACCAATAAAAGCTGCAATCCAACATCCTGATGTGGTTGACTGGTGATCTTGGAGCAAAGTTTCTTTTTTCCTAGAGTAGAGGACAAAACTAGAACAAAAGCATACTAAGCAAAGTATGCTTACAGGATGTCTGCCCTTTATTACTATTACACACTTTTAGAAAAGTCATGTTATTGATTACATTGATTCTTAATCTTATCCACCTGTAAGGAAATAATTTATGAGACATTAACTAGGCCAATGAGTTAGTAAAGATTCAAGAGTTAAGACCAAATACAGGCTTTGGGATTAAAGCCAGGCTCAAATCCAAAACTAGCTTTCTCTAACCATGTGATCTAGGGAAAAAAGCCTATTTCTTCACTGATATGTAACTATGTACAGTATTGTTGTAAGGAGTAGAAATAGTACAAGTAAAGTGTTTGGCTCATAGAAAGTGCTCAATAAAACTTAACAATTAACAAAATAAACTGATGTACAAAATAGATATAGAGACAGAACCATGGAACAGACTAATGAATCGAATCTTAGAGAGAAGGTGGCAAAGGGAGGGAGAGGTAAGGAGATATTAACCAAAGAATTTATATGCCTACTATAGGCCCTGGAATCGGCTCCCTCCTCTCTGGTTCCAGATGCATCACCCAAGAACTGCAGCTGCCAACTCACTGCAGCTCAGCAGCTCCTGTGTTGGAAGAAGCTATCTCCACCGGGATACTCCATCAACAGGATAGGATGAACTTGATCAGCAATGATACTTAGGTATGTTGTGCTATTCAGACGTTGTTCCACATAAACTAAAGGGCCCAAATCATGCCAGGAAAACATGCCCCAACCCATAATACCGCTGCCTCCAGTTTGAAGGGTTGTACTCATGCATGTGGGCTGCATGCTTTCATGCCGTTTCTGCAAAATTCTCATTATTCCATCTGCATAATGCAACTGGAAACATGATTTATCGGACCACGTGACTTTTTCTCTAATGCTCAACTGTTCAATCCTTGTGTTCCTATGCAAAATGGAGACATTTTATCTTGGTAACTGCAGACAGCAAAGGTGTTCAAACAGGCCTTCGGCTTCCATATCCCATAAGATGCAGTATATGGCTAATTTACCTACAAATGCCAGGTGGTCAAAATAATCTGGCCACTCAGCATATATAGATATGCATAACCTATGGACACAGACAATAGTGTTGTGGTGAAGGCCTGGAGGTGTGTGGGGTGGGTGTGATTGTGGGTTAAGAGGGTCAATGAGGGGAAAAGAGGACATTCACGATACTTTCAACAATAAAAATAAATTTTAAAACAAAAAACCTCAACCATTACAACAGTATTAACAGTTTAAAGAACATGAAATCTGGAATCAAAACCCCTGTGTAATCTCAGTTGCCAATTACCTCTGTCAAGAACCCCATCTCTTTGAGTTTGCTTCCTTGTGTATAAAACTAGAGGCCCAGTGAACAAAATTTGTGCACTCAGAGGTGTCTCTCAGCTTGGCCTATGTCCTCTTGCAGTCAGGAGCCCTTGGGAGGATGTCTGACTGACGGCTTAGGGAAGCAGGTAGAAGCCATCAGTTGGACATCCTTAGCACTGTCACAGAGGCGGGAGAGGCTCCCACCACTGCCACTTGGCTTGTTAGCAGTGAATCCAGCTGGTTGAGCAGTGCTCCTGGCTGACTGAGCAGTGCTCCACCTGTGGGAGAACACTGACCATCAGGTGGAAGCTCCTGCATTGAGCATCTTCCTCTTGTTGGTCAGTGCGCGTCATAGTGACTGATCATTCTGCGGTTCCGTCGATTTGCATATTAGTCTTTTATTGTATAGGATGGGCCTAACAGTTATATTACCCAGCTCAAAATATCACTTAACATATAATACCTGATTTTATCCTCTTAAGTGCACTGGGAGTTATAAAGCACTTATTAAAGTGATCTAAACGTTGATTTTTACTGTGGTGATTTTTGTGGACATCTTTTTAAAATGCACTACTTATTACTTTCTGGCTGTTTAAAGTATCTTGAGATCTCAAATCACACTAATATCTATGATATTTTTGCTCTTTTAAAGCTCTCTATATCAGATTGCTGCTTTTGTTTAAAGTTTTTTTAAATTTTATACGTAAAATTTAGCATTGATTTTTCAACCAATTTAAATGTACAATTCAGTGGCATTAGTACATCCACCTTGTTGTGCAACCATCTCCTATCCATTTCCTGAACTTTTTCATTATCCAAAGCCAAAACCTGTACCCATTAAACAATAATGCCTTGTTATCCCTTTAAGATTGCTGCTCCCCTCTCCCCATAGTTTATCTGGTGTTTCTTCACTCAGCAGCAAAAGTAGTTCATTTCTCTCCTTTCCCCCAAATATACTGCCAGCTATAATTTGGTAGGAACTGGAAATGCCATTTTTAAACCATAACATTCTTTGACCTCATTAATACAGCATGGTTCCAACCTGGCTGTTGAGCCCTCTGTCTGGAAGCCAATGTTAAACAGCTATCTTTCACTGTACTTTCTCCCTTCCACACCTCTGCTCGTTCCATTTTCTCCCTGGGGAAAGTCTTTCCTATTCACTCCTTCCCATTACCTGTGTCTGCTGGAATTCTTCTGGATCCAGCTCATATTCTATCTTCTCCATGAAGGCTTCTTGATCACCTCATATGGTAGCGATTTCTCTCTCCTTTCATCTCTTACAGCAGCTATTATCTAAGTTACTTATGATAGAAATTGTATACATACATACATGTTTCTTTTATGTCAACCAAACTAAGAGCTCCTCAAAACAGGAATTAACCTTTATTATTTTGTTCCATAAATCTATTCTTTCCACAAATACTGTCCGTTGTATACAATGTACCCAACAGATGTTTTGCTGAGTGATAGAGTTCTAAGTGACTGGGTAAGTCAATAAACTCCAGCTCTTCTTATGCTTGGATTTTTGTAAAACAAAAAACAAAAAAACAAAACAAAACAAAAACAACAAAAAAACAGCACACCCCCCACCACCCACCACACCCACAACCCCACCACCCGCGCGCACCCGCGCACACAGACAACACACACAATTGTTTCTCTCTCATGTTGTAGTTGTACTCTAGTTAATGATCATCTGTAAAATGACAATTCCCTTACAACAGCTACCTATTAAATCAGTTAATGCCAGCTTATTTTGCCAATTTTGAAGTTTATTACACAATTAAACCTGAATGATCATGCTGATTCTAAAAAAGACTGCAGTGCTCCAGGGTAGCCATCACTTTTCACAATTCCCACCTACAGGCAACACTATGCAAAGTTATTTTTTGTTGGCTTCCTGTATTCTCGTTAGATGCCGACGAAGCAGAGGTAAAGCACACCTAACTTTCTCCTTTTAGGTACAAGGGCACAAGAACGGGCAGAAATTTCTTCGCCTCTGGGGTCAATACAAAATGTGCCTCCACACAGCACAATTCCAACTAAAGAAAGTTACTGCCACGTGGCTTCCCCTCGGCCCGGCCGCTCCGGGGAGAGGAGACAAGGGAGGGAACTGAGGGGACCAGGTTTCTCAAGGGGTGCCCCTACCCTGCGGGCAGCGCCACCCGTTCTCCTTCTCGGCACAGAATCCTGCCTTCGTCCTTATCTTGCTAGACAAGTCACACTTGCATTCATTCTTTTATTAGCGCTTTTCAATAGTCCCATGACATATAGACCAGACTTCCATGATCACAGAAGAGCGAGCTGCCGATGCGCCACAGCTGCCCGTGAACTAACTACAGGGCGGGTGCGTCAGAGCGGAGCTGAGACGACTTCTTCCGTGGGAAGGACTGCGGTCCGGCAGCCCACGGCCTCGGCCTCCACGTCCCCTGGGGCTTCCTCCGGTAACCCACCGGCCTCGGATTCTCCCGCAGCGGCACCTTCCTGCGCTGCCCAGGGGGCCGTACCAGCCCGGCTTCCCCGGACCGGAAAAGCCGGCACGGTGCGCGCCTCGGCGGCCCGTTCCCCGCACGGCTGCGCAGAGTTTACAGGGCGCGGCCGCCCACACGCCGTCACCCGAAGGGCTTCCCCCTAGCCCGGACTTGGCATTGAGCGGCTGACTCCATCTCCCAACGCCCACCAGACCTCGGTCGCCGCGGAAGCTCCGCACGCCCAGCCGCCCCGCCCCTGGGCTCGCGGGCCGCTCTAGCCGCCCACGGAGCGGGTCATCTCGCTGCTCCCGCCCTGACGTCATCTGTTAGCGCCGCCGCGCGGTGGCGGGCACGCGCAGCCGAGAAGATGTCTCCGACGCCGCCGCTCTTCAGTTTACCCGAAGCGCGGACGCGGTTTACGGTGAGTAGGAGGCAGGAGGGTGGGAGCTGGGCCCGGCGCTACTCTTTCCCCTCCTCTCCGTGGAGGAATGATTGGAATTTCGCCCTGGGGTCCCGGGGTGTACGCCGCCGTGTAGGCTGGGAGCGGGGGGAAAGCGGCTTACCTGCGTCTTCCCCCACCTTTGCCGCCCGCTTCCGCCTCCCCGCCGGCCGCAGCCCGGACCCCGGGTTCTGGGCGCCCCGCCCTCTGCCGACCGAGACCCGGACGGCGGCTCAGCTCCTCGGCAGCGCGCGCGCTTGGCCGGCCGTGCGTCCCCGGACCCGGGAGGGAGCTGCTGGGAGGGGCGGGCTGAGGCGGTTTTAACCCGAAAAGCTGGCTCCCGCCCCGCCTCCTCGCCGCCAGGTGGCTCGGCCGCTAATTCCGCTCACCTTACCCCTCCGTAGCTCGCTCCGAAGCGGGCGATTAAGAGATTCCAGGTGGGAAAAGGCAAACGGATCAGCTTGGAGAGCGTGGCCGGAGGCCATCCGACCTTGCACGTTGAGGAAGAGTAGTTTTAGCATTTGAGAAACACCTTAGGTGAGCTTATATAACTCTTTTTAACACCGTTAGGTAGACTAACTGTTATTATAGCCCTCGTCGACGAGGTAGAAACGGAAACAAACCTCCCTCATCCCCCTACCCCCCCCCAAAAGGGAGGGGTTTTCTAAAGTGGCTGCTTTTTTTTTTTTTTTTTGGTCCTGGCTTCAAACCCAGGACTCTTTTTAGGTTGTTCATACATTCCCCAGCATGAAAAATCCTGTTTGACTGAATTTGTCTGTAGCATTTGCGCCAGTGTTCCAAGTCGCGATTTAACTAGGTAGAGATTTAACCATGCCTATGTACGTGTTTGCAGTGGTACCAGAACGCACAGTCTATGAACGGTTTTTTGTAGTAAGAAATTTTTCCTGTGTGCAGGTTGTTATTGCTTCTTTACCATACAGTATGTATGGGGTTTGTTTCTTTTTTTTTTTTTTTTTTACCAGAGTGTATCTTGTTTACGTCATCAGGAATATTTCCTGTCTGTGCCCTTTGCTCCGCTCTTTGGTGCTTTGAAATTCTGCTAAGAGTGATTGTTAGGCATATGCAAGATCATCATCTTAGCCCTGGGAAGGACCATTTTATTGGAAATCGTCTAGGATAGTGCTTCTTCAGCCTCAGTGTGTGGTGGGATCACCTAGAGAGATCGCTAAATGTAAATTTTGATTCAGAAGGCTTTTAACGGGGTGTAAACTTTTGCCTTTCTCACCAATTCCCAGGTGATGCCTGCAGGTAGTAAGAACACCCCTCTTATTTAACTGCCGAGGAACATGAAGCATTAAGGGGTTTATTCAAGATGACAGCCCCTTCTTGGCAGTCAGGAGTGGGCATTTCCAGTATAAATCTAATTCCTGTGCAGTTAATATGATTTCTTAAGTGTATGTGAATTTTCACAGAAGGAATGATGTGGCAATATTTGTGTCTTTAAATTATGACTACTTTAAGACAATCAGCAGGTATGTAAGCAGTGTTCACTGTAGTGAGAGACTGCTGAGTAAACTACCTAGAGATGACAGGACTTGAGATGGGGCCTGAAGAATGGATAGAATTTGTTTGAACAGGTGGGAAAAAAACAACATGAATGCGTGAATACACTAGAACAGTGGTTGGTAAACTCATTAGTCAACAGAGCGGCAAACTGCAAGCCAAAGTTTGCTGACCACTGAACTAGAGTGAGCTTGATAGAAAAGTATAGGGGGAAATGTCTAGACCTTAGTGGAGACTGTGTTAGGAGGAGTGGGAAGTAAGAATGGATAGATTAAAATGGGGTATCTTAAGACCTTGAGAGGAGATATAAAACTTCAAAACCAAAATCTGTAAATAAGAAGCTATTGAAGACTTTAAACATAAACAGAATATTCTCATGAATGTAGTATTTAAAGAGATGATAGGAAGGAAAAACTGGAATGAGAAAACCAATCTAGAAAGCTCGACCCAGCTTTAAAGTAATGAGTCAGTCAGAAGTGCCATTTGAATAAGAATTACTGATAAAATGACTGATGGGTAATTTTTCCCAGTTACAAACATTTTTTAGTTAGACATTATTGAATGACACATTTTTCAGTAAATAATAAGCAAAAATCTTTTCACTTACTTGCTATTTTTATTTTTCTAGAAGTCAACTAGAGAAGCGCTGAACAACAAAAATATCAAGCCATTGTTGAATACCTTCAGCCAGTTACCTGGAAGGTAAGGCATTGATATCCCTAAAATATATTGCTTAAATCTTTATACTGACCCTGAGATGTTTTAAAAATGCAGGTATCTTTTGTTTTTAATAGTGAAAATGAAAAAAAATGTACCCTTGATCAAGCTTTCAGAGGTGTTCTAGAAGAAGAAATTGTAAGTATAATTTTATTTAAAATTTTACTGACAAATTAATAAATTAGATCATTTAAAAATTGCTCTTATTCTTAGAATGAATATTTAAATATGATTGCTTTTTCTAGAGTGAGCTTGCTACTTTGTGAAAGATGCCTTGATAATAGTATAGGAGTAACGTAATAATAAAGGCTTTTGGTGCAGTTTAAGGGTTTGGTTTAATAAATGAAGAGCGCCTTCTCCAGGTGAATAGTATGAGAGAAGTTGATACTAGGTCTTCCTGAGGAACAACTGGAATTTGAAGTTGGGCCTTCTATATGGACAGTGTGTCACATTCTGTAGTTGCACAAAAAGTCCAGTCCGAGATGTTCAGCATGGGAACTGGGGTCCCATGTTCTCGTCCTTCTCATTAACATAAAAGAGTAGCGCTTGTCTAACTTCAGTGATAAATTTGCTCTAAATATGAAAAATCTGAATTTAACATTAGTGAATAATGAAAGAAAAAGTTTCAAAAGTTTATTTTTGGTTAAGTGAAGGTTAGGTCCCAAGAAGGTAGATCTTTTTCTTGTGTCCCTTTCTGTATAAAAATTCACTTCTTTCCTCTTCTTCAGACCTACTCATTTACCTTTTGTGTGGCACCAGGCACCTAACTTTACTTTTCTGGGCCTCATTTTCATTTGTAAGAAGGGAAATGACATTCTTTCAAAGTTGTTGTGTAAAGTGACAGTTAATGAACACCCAATAAATGCTGGACTTTATGGAACCTAGGTACTACTTCCCTTCTATTAAAACCTTCCCTCAAACATATTGATGCACCAGTACAATTCATTCCTCTGGTCCTGCCTTTGCCTTTGATTGGGTTATGGCATCAACACTTCTGTGATTGATTAGCTTACAGGCTTAATCATGCTAATGAAACCATTTTTGTACGACAATTGGATTTTAAGTGAATTGCCTGTTTATTATTTACTTAACATACTTCTGTGATTAGTAACTATTACCTATTTTTTGTATTTTCATCTTACAATAATTTTATCTTTATGAGAAATAGCTTTATTCCATATTTATGATAATCAGTTTAATGTTAGGGTATGTTTTTATTGTTATCAAATTAGTCTGAACTCTGGCTCCTAAATTAAATTGTTTTCTCCTCTGTTGGTAGATAAATCACTCATCGTGTGAAAATGTTTTAGCTATTATTTCTCTTGCTATTGGGGGAGTAACTGAAGGTGAGTATGGGTTTTATTTTTTAAGTAATCTGGGACACGGTATGCTTTATTTAAAACTTATTCTCAGCCCTGGCCAGGTTATTCAGCTGGTGGGAGCATCATCCCATATGCCAAAAAGTTTTAGGTTTGATTCCCAGTCAGAGCACATACCTAGGTTGCAGGTTTAATCCCCAGTCGGTCAGGGACATATAGAAGGCAACTGATCCATGTGTCTTTCTCTCACATTGATGTCTGTCTCTCTCTCTCTCTCTCTGTATCTCTCTCACTCCCTATCTCCCTTCCTCTCTCCCTCTGTCTAAAATCAATAAACATATCATATCCCCTGGTGAGGATTAAAAACAAACATATTTTTCCCATACCTCTCCATCTGATTTTGTTCATTTTTCAAGTTCTGCTTACCACCTTTACCAAGAAGTTACCAATGAAAGTAGCTCACCTTTATTTTCATCTCTAGTTTGTAGCGCGTCTTTTAATACTTTCTTTGTTCTCCAGTTGTTTCATTCACTCATTAAATACTATAGTTTTCCGTGCATAAGATGCTATTTTTTTTCTAAAATCGTTAGACTGAAAATTGAGGGGCATCTCATACATGGAAGTTAGCCGAGGAGGGAGCCACATGGGTGTGTAGCTGCCCATAGTGTGTAGTCTGCTTGTCAAAAAAGACTTTCTCCAATCACGAGTTTTATTGTTACCGACATCTGCTGATGCCATAGTTGGAGGTGGCGGTGAAGAGTGCACAGATGCAACAGGGACTGCGTTCTGAGCCCATAAAGATGTCAAAAAATAAATACCTGTAAGCAATTGTCTTACTCTGAAAAATTTAAACTGAATGTAATCAGCTGTGCAAACGAGCATGGAAATAGAGCTGCAGAGAGACTATTTGGACCTCCTCCCACTGAGTGTATGATTAGACAGTGGAGAAAATGAGAAGAACAACTCCTTAGGATGCCGCAAAAATAAATAAATAAATAAGGTCTTAAGAGGAAAACCACCAAAATGTTTAAAATACTGATTTCTTAATTTTGGATTGGAAAACTAGGGGATGTCTTATATATGGAGGCATTTAATATACGGAAAAATATGGTATTTTCTGAGCATCTACTGTGTGCCTGGAACTAAGCTAGGACTTGGAGATTCAGTGGCTAATGGAGGAAACAGTGTAAATATCTTACCGTGGCGATTGCAATAGGAAGAAATATGGTTGAAATACTCGAAACTTTAGTGTCTGAAGGGATCAGGAAGGTTTTAGAAGGAAGCTGTCACATGAGAATTCGGAAGTGAGGAATGATGAATTTGTCAGGCAGAAACTCAGCATGGCTTAAAGAACAACTGCAGCAGAGAAGTGAGGCGACTCTCAAAATGGGACAGTAGGAGGGGAGGTAGTTTCAAGAGATTTTTTTAAAAGGCATAGTAAGTACACAGTGCCTAATACGTAAGATCTCGTTAAATATTTGTAGAAAGAAGCAACGAAAAAATAGTCAATTAGCACTCTAACTGATTTGGCTAAAATTTTTCTTTGATTAATTTAGGTAATTATGTGAAATGCCTTTTAATGTATAAAGCATTAGTCACATTATTATGTTGATATTCCTACAAAAACTGGAACATACATGGTAAAAGCGGTCTAGTGTAGTGGCAAGCTATTTTGTAAACTCGTAAATCTTAAATTCTTGATTTTACATATTAAACTTTTATGTAAAATGTTTATTCACTTATTCAGCATACTTAAATGAGTTCTAAAATGGAGAGTTCCTTGCCTAGCTCCTGACAGTTAGCAGCATCTGCTTAGTTCATTGATTACATTGACATCTTACTCTTGTAGACTAGCAACAATTTTAACACTTAAAGTTGTACAAAATCTATATTTAGAACTTTTACTTTATTTGAGAAAGGTGAGGACTTATGATTTTAATCAAACTATAAATCTTTTTAAATTTTATTTTGATGGGGAAAATTCCTCCTTGAAAGAATATAGTATTGTTTATATATGTGACACATTTTCAAATTGCCCATAACTAGTTTGTTAAATTCAACTCAGCAAATAGTGTTAGACACTTTTGTTAATATATGCAAAAATGCTTACCCTTAGAAAGCTCATAGTACACATGAAGATTAACAGGAAATAATAAGTGCTATAATTTATGTACAGTGTACTTTAGAAACAGAAAAGTTATAAAGGTTTTTGTTGTTTTCTTTAAGATACATCATATACTCTATATTTTGAAAGATTAAGTAAGAATTTGCCACATGATAGGAAGAGGACTATTTAGGCAGAAAAAGCATTATAAACAAAATCATGGAAGTATGAACTTAGCAAATTGTTTAGGAACTAAGAAGAGGGTATCTATCTGTGACCAATGGAAACAAAGAGGCCCATGTAGAGGCTGGGACACAGGTTGTGAAAGTTCTGGGGGATCATGTATATAACCCACCTCATCAGAATAACCAGAGGTCTTTATTTTAAATTGAGTTTTACTGAATAAGAATCTTTTACAGAAATCTAAGTTCTATAATTATCAAACGTGAGTTAATTTATGCCAAACTACACTAAGTAGCCAGATTATTATGACCTCTGAACGTATAATAATCTGACCACTCTGTGTGTGTGTGTGTGTGTGTGTGTGCGCGCGCGCGCACTTATTATATCCTGTTAATCTTCGTGTATACTATTATAGCACTTACTATATCCTGTTAATCTTCATGTGTACTATGAACTTTCTAAGGGTAAGCATTTTTGCATATATTAACAAAAGTGTCTAACACTTATATATATAAATGAAGGTTAGGTCCCCTTATGTATATAAGGCCTGGTGCATGAATTCATGCATGGGTGGGGTCCGGCCAGCCTGGATAGGGGAGGGGAAAGGGCATAGGCGGTTGGCCGGCCTCCCTGCTGGTCGTACTCTTGGTCAAGGGGACAATTTGTGTATTAGCCTTTTATTATATAGGATATACACTAGCCAGATTATTATGCATTTAGAGATCATAATGATCTGGCCATTCAGTGTATACTGCAATTAAGGGCAGGGAGTATGCCTCTCAAAACTCTTGGATGGCCGGGACCGGTTTGGCTCAGTGGATAGAGTGTCGGCCTGCAGACTGAATGGTTCCAGGTTCGATTCCGGTCAGGGCATGTACCTTGCTTGCGGGCACAAATCCAGTGGGGGGCGTGCAGGAGGCGGCTGATCGATGTCTCTCTCTCATCGATGTTTCTGACTTTCTGTCCCTCTCCCTTCCTCTCTGTAAGAAATCAATAAAATATATTTAAAAAAAACACTCTTGGATGTATAGGGCATACATACAGTATTACAGAATCTAAGTGTTAAGGGACTTGAGAGGCCATCTGTCTATTCTCTGGCTTCCTGCCTTCCCTCTGTAACATCCCTGGCAGGTGATCATTCAGTCTCTATACTCCTTTATGGACCTAAGAATTTTATTTCTGTTGAGTATTTTTGATTATCAGATTTCCCTTGTATTGAGTTGAAATCTGCTGCCTTATGCCACCCACTGACTCTAGACAGTATCCTTCACGTCACATTCCAGATGTGATCTTACAAGTGCCCAGCAGAGCTGGAAATATTGCCTCCTTTTTCTGAATATACTACATTAATGCAATGTGGTGGGCTTTCAGTAATACTTATTTATTTATTTTTATTTATTTTACATGCCATGCTTAAGTGGCTATTCTCTTAAACACTGAACAAGTGTTAGTAATTATATTACCTTAAAATAGAAGGCAGAATTAGCAGAGAAATAAAAGTAGTTTTAGCTGGACTAAATGACCTTTTCTTAAAATATTTAATTTATTGCTTTACTTTAATAATGTTGAATTCGGAAATAAACAATTTTACTCTTCTGTCCCCTATTATTTTAAATGTTCAATAATAATTGAAATCAATATCAAACCTTATTTTTTTTAAAAATCTTTTAAAGTCTCAAAGACAATTTAGCAACATTGCAGAACAGTTAGAAATGAGAAAAAAGTGAAAATACTAGTCATAATTCCTCTACATTAAAACTACCATTTATTTTGGAATATGGTTTTAGTTTTGCTACTGCTTTAAAGTTTTTATTGTCATAACCATAATATATACATACAACTTTGAATCCAGCCTTTTTCACTTAACATTATTTCAGATAATAGTGATCATAACCACCATTTTTAATTAGCTACATTATGTTCTTTTGAATAGCTTAGTGGTGAAGAAAACAGACTATGAAGCCATACCTGGGCTCATATCCCAGCTCTACCACTTACTGGCTCTTACGATTTTGGGCAAGTTATTTAACTTCTCTGTGTCTCAATTTTCCCATTCTTTGAACTGGACAGAATATTATCTACCTAATAGGGTTAAATGTGTTAGTGTGCCTGACATGTAGTAAATGCTCTAGACATCAAGAATAATCATCAGCTGAGACCGGTTTGGCTCAGTGGATAGAGCATTGCCTGGGGCCTGAAAGGTCCCGGGTTCGATTCTGGTCAGGGGCATGTGCCTTGGTTGTGGGCACATCCCCAGTGAGGGGCATGCAGGAGGCAGCTGATCGATGTCTCTCATCGATGTTTCTGGCTTTCTATCCCTTTCCCTTCCTCTTTGTGAAAAATCAATAAAATATATATTTAAAAAAATAAAAATAAAAAAGAATAATCATCATTATTGAGTGCATATGCCAAAACTTAAGTATGTTCCATTTGAGAACTTTTAGGTTCCTCTCATTTCTTGTCTGTTAAAGACTTTTTAGGATTGACAAAGTATACCTTAAGATATTCTTCAGAGTGATTTTCATGTGCTATTTTATTTGACAGTATTTTAAACTTTTCCCCTTCAATTTGGCATAAAGGTATTTGCACCGCATCTACACCTTTTGTATTGTTGGGAGATGTTTTGGATTGTCTTCCTTTGGATCAGTGTGATACAATATTCACATTTGTGGAAAAAAATGTTGCTACTTGGAAATCAGTAAGTGCCTTAGGTCTTTTTTTACTAACATTATCTTACTATTGATCCAAAATTGTGAGGGTAGATTTTGTTGCTTGTATTTCTAATATTGCTAATTGCTAAAAAGTTTGTCCCTGTGAAAGAATTATGTATTCTGCTCTCTTGGGAGAGATAACTAAGAGTCATTTATGGAGAAAAAGTTGAAGCACTTAATAATAACAACTTGAAAAGGTACACTTTCACATGTTTAAAGCCATTTTTTGATATTTTACAAGAAAATATTTTTATGTCATTGAAAATGTTATTTGCTTAGAAAAAGTAAAAGTGGCATAGTAGATTCTCAGTGCATGTTAGTATTCTTTTATATTTTATTTCCTGTGACTTACTGAAAGATGTTAAGCAACTTCTGAGCTGTAGTAATTATTTCTGTCTTAATTTCAGAATACATTCTATTCTGCTGGGAAAAATTATTTACTACGTATGTGCAATGGTAGGTAATTCAGTGGTAAATGATTGTTTTTTTAAATGTAAATATGGACAGAAAAGCAGGTGGCTCATTTAACCACAAGGAATAAAATTTGTTAAATAGACTAGCATCTTCATTTTTAAATAAGTGATTTATTAAAAGTGATCAATGACTTTAAATTAAATTGTTTCTTTTCTGTATTGAAACTTATGAAAACCAAAAAAATAAATAAAAATGGTCAAGCTTATCTTGCCCATCTTAAACTTATTTTATTTCTAACTAGAGGCCTGGTGCATGAAAATTCATGTACTGGAGGGAGGGTCCCTCAACCCAGCCTTTTCCCTCTCACAGTCCAGGAGCCCTCAGGGATGGGAGATAACCCGGCGATCAGGGGAAGTTGACGCCCCCATCACACCTCTGCTGCCGCCACTGCCAGCAGTACAAGCCTCAGCTGACCCTGGTTATTTGAGCCTCAGCCAGCCATGGGCAACTGGGCAGCTGCCATCTGAGGCTTGCCTGCACCTCAGGCTGGCCCTGGGCGGCTGGGGGCTGAGGGAACTAGGGGACTCTGCAGGCAGGCCCCCAGCGTGGCTGAGGAGACTGGATGCCACCATCTTTGAGGGTAGGGTAGTCAATTAGCATATTCCCTCCTTATTGGCTATGGACACCACCATCTTTGTGACAGTATGAGGTTCAATTAGAATATTCCCTCTTTATTAGATTTGATTATTTAATGAATTTTTAAAAATATTTTTGTTGATTTTTTTACAGAGAGTAAGGGAGAGGGATAGAGAGTTAGAAACATCGATCAGCTGCCTCCTGCACACCCCCTACTGGGGATGTGACCACAACCAAGGTACATGTCCTTGACCAGAATTGAACCTGGGACCCTTCAGTCCACAGGCTGACTCTATCCACTGAGCCAAACCAGCCAGGGCTATTTAGTGCATTTTTTTGACAGTTTACCCCCATCTTGACAACTGCTGCTTTAGAAAAATATTCTTAACAAACTGATTAAAAACTTGGGTATGAATGTTAAAAAAGAATGATCTCTTCTGTGTAACCTTTATTTCCATATATTATTAGATCTCTTAAGAAGATTATCAAAATCCCAGAACACAGTTTTCTGTGGACGAATTCAACTCTTTTTGGCCAGGCTTTTCCCTTTATCTGAGAAATCAGGTAAGCTTTTTTACATTAAACATGCTTTGCAGGAAAGTCTTTTCTGGTTTTTAATGGATTAGAATTTGTCATGATAATAAGAAATGGTTTTAATATAACAAGAGACACCATTGTTGCTTTTATCATTTAGGAAATTCCAACAGTTTGGGAGCTGTGAGCCAGGAACTGAGGATGAAAACTGGATATATTTCTTATAAATCACAGAATCACACTGTGTATTTTTTAAATAATCCACAGCGTAAACCATGAGATTATACTAATATTCTGAGTTTATCTGTCACCAGTAGACCTGCTTATGTATAACTTCTTTCTATGACAGAAACCTGGCTCATTAACTACAATATATTTCCCATAAATACTGTTACACACTCTCACTTTTTGATTAATACGATTTTTTATTTATGATTCAGCAAAATTATAAATTGTTTCTACATTATATAAAATTGTTCTTAAATATTCATGAATAATAAGGATCAGCTATATTGTATGTAGAATTCTGTGTGCTCTAAAGGCATCTTTTAGAACAATTTGAACATACAAGTGTGGTGGTGTTTCTAACTTGATCTTTTCCTTAATTACGGATTTATTATTCTATATGTTTTAGTCATATGACAACAAACTTATATTCTTATAAGTTTAGTTGTCCGGTGGATTTGCTTTGAAATCTTTTTTTTTTTTTTTTAATAGGTCTTAACTTGCAGAGTCAGTTTAATCTGGAAAATGTCACTGTTTTCAATACCAATGAGCAGGAAAGCACCTTGGGTCAGAAGGTGAGGCTCATACGAAATCTAACAAAACATGTTTATATTTGTTATTGAAGTAACTTATGAATGGGTCTTCTAAGTCATTAAAAATTTAAAACCTTTATTTCCAATTTATAGAAATAATATGTATTCTTTTAAAAATGCAAACAAAATAGAAATATTTAAAATAGTATAACTACTCCATAATCCAAGGCCCAAGATAACCACTCTTAACATTCTCTGTCTAGCCTCATAAGACTTTTTATATAAATGTAGTTTTATTCCAAAAATAAAGTCATACACTACATACTGTTTTGAAATTCACTTTCTTCTTTTCAAGCAGTAAAAAACTGGATGCATTTTTGCATCAGTATGTTTAAGTGTATATCAGTGTTCATGGCTCTTTTTTTTTTTTAATATATTTTATTGATTTTTCACAGAGAGGAAGGGAGAAGGATAGAAAGCTAGAAACATTGATGAGAGACATTGATCAGCCGCTCCTGCACGCCCCCCTACTGGGGATGCGCCCGCAACCAATGTACATGCCCTTGACCGGGATCGAACCTGGGACCCTTCAGTCTGCAGGCCGACGCTCTATCCACTGAGCCAAACCGGTTTTGGCTGTTCATGGCTCTTGATAAATCTTTTGATGTATAACAATCCTGACATTGGCATTTAGATAATGTCTAAAAGTGAAAAATGGTTAACAGCATTATAGTAAATAATACTGCTATATTATTAACAAACTGATTAAAAACTTGGGTATGAATGTTAAAGAATAAGAATAAGGGAGAGAGATAGAGAGTTAGAAACATCAATCAGCCGCCTCCTGAACACCCCCTACTGTAAGATAAAGTTTAATAAGTGAAATTGCTATGTCAAAATAATACATCTATCAGATTTTGATGGTTGTTGCCCAATTACTTACTCAAAGAGGTTATAATCATTGATACTATCACCAGTGGTGCATAGAGAATGCCTGCCCATTTTCGCACAACCTCATAGAAATCCTGGGAATTAACAATTTTCAAAATCTTTGCTTAATTGTTGTATACTTAAAAAGTAAGTTGTCTTTATTTTTACTTACTTCCTTGGTTATTAATGAAGTTGAGGAACTTATTGTTGTTGATGGGAATTTACTTCTGTGCTGGTTTGAAGCCTTGACTTATTTTCCAAGTGCATTGTGGATAGATTAGGCTTTTTTTATGTGCTAGTTGTCCTTTAGGGCCCAGTAGCTCTGCTTCCCCAGTCACCTGAGGTGGATGCTCTTGGTGCAGCCCTTTGTGGGCTGTGTTCACAGTCTTGTAGTTAAGCCTTGATTGCTATTGGTACACTGGGAGGAATTGACTTCCAGGCCAATTGACTGTGAGGATTAGCTGTGTCTATTAATGGAAGAACTGCTGTGCTAGAGACACCTGTATGGGGCAGGACTTGCTTCAGTGGGGCTTTGGTGCTCACTGAGTCTGCCTCTTGAGTGTGTCATATATGTGAGGAGTTGAAATCTGGTGTCATCTCACACTGACCTCTAGGTACACTGGTTCCTGGATCTCCAAGGAGGTGCAAGTCAGCTAGTGTCAGAGGCCACCAAGCAGGAGCTACAGGGAGATTTGCAGATTTCTCCCCTTTGCTTGGAGTTTGGAAGTTTTGGAGTTGTCTGACCCAGTTGCAGTTTGTTAGGTTAAGCTGCCAGAGGACAGGCCATTCATATGCAAAAGCTACTGCAGCTGGGTGGGTTTATAGCTTGGGTGGGGTGGGATCTCAAGGAATCCCTAGACTAGGGCGTGGAAAAACAGTGATGGCTGCCAGTCTGTTCAGTGTCTGGTGGCCCACGCCCCAGCGCAGTAAACTATGATTCCTGTGTGCACCTCTTTGAGAGAGCCATCCTCCCTTTCTGACCTGATGGCAGACAGTCCAGTTTCTCCCTGTATGCGTCTGGGTCCCCAGAATCTTGCTGGAAACTGGAGTTCAGAGAGTTGGGAACTTGTAACTCCCTCCCAATTGAATAACAACAGCGCACACCAGCCAGATTCGCACACGTCTCCGTACTACCTCTGCCTTTCTGAGCCTCTGCATGTCCTACCTGATCTGAATGCACTTTTTCTTCTAGTTGTAGAACTTCCACTCCGCCAGCTTTCCCGTGGTTCTGGGGGATATTCATTTTGTCTTTTAGTTGTAGTTTTGGTGTGGTTGCAAGAGACAGCACATATAGGTGTATACCTTATGCCGCCATCTTGGTTCTCCTATTTACTACAGTTCTTAGAGTCGTTATTATACTAATGATTTTCTCAATTTTCTAAAAGGTTGTTGTATATATTTCTAAAAGGTATTTTGCCATACATTCTTTATTCTCAGAGAGAATCTACTTAACTATGTTTGGAGAAATACTGGTTTAAAACTTCACATTGTCTTCATGGCTGTCCTATATCATTGTCATACGGGTCTTAAGTTCTCAGATCCCTGTTGCATAAAATTCACATTGCCTTAAGGATTAGCTATAGTCTAGGTAATTACTATGACCAGACTTTTCTACTAATGATTTTCTAACATTGTGAGAAAGACATTCCAGCACTTACTTCTGCCTGACAACTGCTTCACGACAGGCTGTACTATTGTTTGTTTGTTTGTTTTTAACTTAGCACACTGAAGACAGAGAAGAAGGAATGGATGTAGAAGAAGGTGAAATGGGTGATGATGAAGCTCCAACAACTTGGTGAGTTTTTAAGTTTAGATTTCTTGATTTACAAAGGCAATACTTTAATGACTTAACAAGTTCTAGAGAGAAAATGTAGACAAAGATGAAGGAAATCATGCTTATGGATTTATTTGTAACCTTCATGTAAATTACTTAGAAATTATAAATTCCAGTTACTAATGGGCTGTATCCAATGATTTCTAAATTGCATGCGCAGACAATTCATTGTTCCTAACATGTAAAAGACCAAGCACAAGCAACCAGGTACTCTTCCCCTTCTCCCTTCCATTCAGCTTTGTGGACTCAGTGCCTGTGGATATTGAGCCTGATTATTTAATGAAATAGGATAAGAAATTTCCTTTCTCTCTCCGGCTCCCCTTCTGTCACTGTCTCTTATACAGTGGTTCTCAACTTTTCTAATGCCGTGACCTTTTAATACAGTTCCTTATGTTGTAGTGACCCCCCACCATAAAATTACTTTTGTTGCTATTTCATAACTGTAATTTTGCTACTGTTATGAATCATAATGTAAATATCTGTGTTTTCCCATGGTCTTAAGCAACCCTGCAAGCGGTTCTCAACCAGTCGTGACCCACAGGTTGAGAACCACTGCTTTAGACCATATGACCATCGGAAAATACAGATATTTACATTATGATTAGTCTATAAACCTGTGCTTTCTCTCCAAATAATTTCTTTTTAATACTGATTAGAAGCAGAGGAAACCAGACATGAAGGTATAAAGGAACACTTTCATTAGCATTCTTTAAAACGGTTATCATCAGTTGCAATTGAGAAATTTCCTAAAGATCAAGAAAGGGTTTTTATATCTGTACAGGGAGATATATTCCTTTAATCCCAAATTTCAAATTCAAACACATAGCCCCAAGGAACATTGAAAGTAGCATAGCTCCAGGCATATTTTCTGTATTTACTACTGATAGAACCTTGAACAAACTACTTAACCTACAAGCAACTCAGTTTCAGGTATTTAAAAATGTAGTAATGCCATATACCTGCTTCAGTTACTGAGAAAAGAATAAATGAGATGCTATTCAGAAATGATATGTTATCCTTATTATGACTGTATTTGTTAATGTTGTATAGAGTGATATATGTAAAGTGCTTAGGACAATATCTATTCAGTGCCCAGTAGCTATTATATATAGTTTTTTGTCTTTTGGATTTTTTTAGAGACTTATTTTTCATGTGCATTGTGAATAGATTAGGATTTTTTTATGAAGTGTATGGAACTATACAAATGTTAAATATTGTATTGTTTCATGAATACAAATAATTTATATATAACTGTTTCTTATTCCATTTTACTGACATTTTGGGAAATATTCTGTGGCTTGTTTTTCTTTATAATTTGACCTAGAGAAAATCCAGACCTATAATCTTATTTTGTAAACCATTAATGTTGCTTTAATTATAGAAAGAAGTTGATGTTCAGATAATTGTTTTTCTGTTTTCAGGGTTGTTTGATACTAGGGAAGAACTTAGAAAAAGCAAAAGTTAACATGCCTATTAGATTCTTTGCAATATTGCTAAGGTTCTTGACAAAACTGTTGGCAAAGGCTAGATTATTGTCAAGTAAAAGTTGTCAGTATTCTTATTATTGGTTTGAAGCAAGATCCACATGCTTGAGATATTAGCAGTTATCCTATTAGTTAACATTACTTTATTAAAATTTGCTAAACTTGCTAAATTATTTACCTGACTTTACACATAATCCAAAGCCATTGTAATCTAGGTGAGTATATAAGCACTAGAGGCCCAGTGCACAACTTCATGCACTAGTGGGTTCCCTCGGCCAGACTTGCAGGATCAGACCGAAACTAGCTCTCCAACATCCCCCGAGGAGTCCCAGATTGCAAGAGGGTGCAGGCCAGGCCAAGGGATCCCACCAGTGCACGATACAGACATGGGAGGGATGCGGGAGGTTGGCCAGGCGGGGAGAGATCGCAGGAGGGCTCCAGGGTGAGTCCGGCCCGTCTTGCTCAGTCCCTATCGGCTGAATCCGAGCAGCAAGCTAACCTAGCAATCAGAGCCCCCTGGTGCTCAGTGTTCGTCATAGCAGCTGGTTGACCAGTCATCTGTCTGCCCCTGGTGGTCAGTGCACATCATAGTGATCATTTGCATGGCCTTAGCATATCATTAGCATACTGCACTTTGATTGGTTGAACGACCAACCAGTTGACCAGACACTTAGCATATTAGGCTTTTATTACATAGGACTAGGGGCCCAGTTACAAATTCGTGTACCCTGAAAGAAACTGGTCACAAGGCTGTGGTGGGCACATGAGTGGGTCTCAGCGCATCCTCTGTGCCCCCACCCAGCCCCTCCTGCTGCGGCCCCTGGTCCCCTGTCTGCCGGCGGCCCCACTCCCACCACCACTACTCCCATGCGCTGACAGCTCTGGCCCCACTTGCAACCACTGATGGTGCGGAGTGATAGGGGTCAGCACCAGCAGTGGGTGCAAGGAGTGATCGGCCAGCAGTGGGTGCAAGCACCGGGTGAGACCATAGCATGCAGAAGCCAAGAATTTTCAGTAACCACCAGAGGCTCACCCCAATGACAGCGACCAGTGCCCCACCTTGGTCTGGCACCCCCGCTCACCTGCTCCACCATCCCACCATGACCAATGCCCGCCATGTTCCGCGCTCTGCCATCTGCTGCCGACACTCGCCATGTTCTGCATGTTCCCCTGATGGTCAGGGCATGTCATAGTGACCAGTTGTTCAGTTCCGCTGTTTGGTCTATTTGCATATTGGGATTTTATATTTAGCGATAACTTCAGGCGTCTTTTATAAAATAAAATGCTTGGACTTTGTAATTATTTCCAAGTTCACAGTTTTTTTCCAAGCAGTTGTCAGAAGTGTGAATGAAAGATGTAATGTGTTACTATGTGATTTTCAATGTGTGTGTTGTTTTTGAAGTGTTAATGCCAATTGATGTCAATTCAAACTAATAAAACTATTCTTTAAATGGATACTTTATGATGTTGACTTGCAGTTTGTCTTCTTAACCATATGAATTAAATTCCTGTGGTGAGCTTTTTTTTTTTATCAAATATGCTTCCATATGTTTTACTAAAATACTTTTCCCTTTGTTTTTTCTTATGTCACTAATATAACTTTTCAGACTTTTTTAAAAAAAATACATTTTATTGATTTTTTTACAGAGAAAAAGGGAGAGGGATAGAGAGTTAGAAATATCGACCAGCTGCCTCCTGCACACCCTCTACCGGGGATGTGGCCGCAACCAAGGTACATGCCCTTGACCAGAATCGAACACGGGACCCTTCAGTCCACAGACTGATGCTCTATCCATTGAGCCAAGTTGTTAGGGCTTCAGACTTCTTAAACTAAATTTTACACTAGCAAGTTATCTTATACTTTTTTACTCTTTCTTATTTTATTTACAAAGAAACTAAGGCATTTTTCAGTCTTCTAAACATTAATTCCCCCTTCCAAAACAAACTTTTTAGTACATGTTAAAAATTATACACACTTTATTTTACTATAATCCTTACAAAAGCATTATAATATGTCTCTGATACTCCCTAATCATCAGAAAAGGTAATTTTCAATATATCCATCCTCAAGGTGAAGAATGGGTGGTTAACTTGCTGTCATTGGGCACAATAGAGATGGCAGGACCCTTAAGAAAAGTTAAAAGCATGTAGATATTTTTAAGAGAACTTAAATTATTTAATATTTCTTTTATTAGCTCCATTCCAATTGATTACAACCTGTATCGAAAATTCTGGTCACTTCAAGATTACTTCAGGAATCCTGTGCAATGTTACGAGAAAATTTCATGGAAAACTTTTCTCAAGGTGAGTTGCCAATCCCAGACTACCAATATTTTATTGCCCCTCAACTGGATAGGGTGTGACATCATTGTTTCATTTTGTCACAGTCTTTAGCACAGAAATGGTTAAGAGTTTCCACAGCTGGCTAAATAGCTAATTTCACTGGCAAATTTCTATATACTCTCAAACATTCCTTTCTCTGCTTACCCCTTACACACACTGCATAAGAAATTACATTCCATCGAGAGAAGAGAGTTTATTCCTACTTTTACAGTACCATAAATTTCCTACAAAATAGTTGTACCTTCATTTTACTATCACAGTTTTCTTAATTTGCCTTACAACGTGCATGTATGGTAACTGGGAATAAATTCTAGATATTCTGATACAGAAAAACACTAAACAAATTATTGGGCAACAATGGCAAGTATAACTAGTTAATATTTTTACTTTGTAGTACTCAGAAGAAGTTCTGGCTGTTTTCAAGAGTTACAAATTAGATGATACTCAAGCCTCAAGAAAAAAGATGGAAGAATTAAAAACAGGAGGAGAACATGTATATTTTGCAAAATTTTTAACAAGTGAAAAGGTATAATTTTTTTCACTAAGCATAATAAAAATGTTTTCTTTTTCCTATTTAATTGATATACTTCTTAATTTAAGTCAATAGAAATGTTTTTTACTTTTGGTTAAAACTGATAAATGTTAGTTTTAGAGTCCTATTTCTTTCTTGTACAAGTAAGACTAATTTGCCTTTTATGATGAAAGAGGTGGTTCTGCATTAAGTCTGTTTTGTAGACTTATTTTATAATAAATGCATGTGCCCTGACTGGGACTCAAACCAGCAGCCTTTCGATGCACAGGATGCTCAACCAGCTGAGCTACTCCAGCGGGCTTTTTCACGACTATGTCTTTATATGTGGGAAAGTGGCAGCCTTTTGCTTTTTTATATTTCTGCCTTTATTCTGACTTCAGGACCACAAATACAACATTGCTATCCACTGACACAAATATGTCATGACATAAATTGATAATCTAAATGAAGCTTTTGCCACTCTGTCCTGGGGCTTATGAAGTAATGCCTCATGTGCAGTAATGCCTTCAGCAAATGTGATTTGAATTGAAATCTTTTGTTTCTGTAATAACATAACTTGTACCTTTAGGCAAATTTTTAATTTAATGTGTTTTGTATATATGCTTGTTTTTCGAGTAGTTGATGGATTTACAACTGAGTGACAGTAACTTTCGCCGACACATCCTACTGCAGTATCTCATTTTATTCCAGTATCTCAAGGGACAGGTGAAATTCAAAAGGTAAGTATAAATTAGCAAATGGGTAGTAGTTTTTAAACCACAAAGAGAAGGACTTGTTGATTGATGTATTTTTCTTATATATTGGGCTCATTTTATGTATAGCTATCACATCCCTAAAACATTTCTTTTGCAGCAATATTAGATAATTGAGCTTTTATTAAACTAGATGTTAGGATATTTGTTTTAGAGAAAAGGTCTAAATACTTGCAAAGTACAGTGGTATATCGAGATACGAGTTTAATTCGTTCCGTAACCTTGAGGCGTGGGAAACTATGAGATGAGACGCTCCAGTCATGGTAAACTAGTGGGTCTTGTGCAGCTGGCTGATCCGCGCGATTACTCCTATCTCAAATGTTGCTCGTATTTCAAAGCAAAAATCGCTCGCTCGAAGGCTCTTATCTCAAAAATCTCGTATGTTAGGGCACTCGTATCTCAAGGTACCACTGTATTATATTACCAGGGTAGTTGTGTAAAGAACATGGCTTTACTGCCTGCTGGTTTTAGATCCTACTTTCATTACTCACTAGTGGCAGTTCAGCTCTTTCTGACTTATAATTTTAAGATAACACATATCAAACACTCAGAAATGTTCTTTCTTATCCTTCTGTTTGGTGTGGAGATTTGGTATAGCATAGAGAAAGATCAAGGGCTTTTTGGAGCCTGACCTAGATTTGAATTCAAGCTTTATGGCCTTGGGCAAATCATTGAACCTCTAAAGTCTGTTTAACATGCACACATTCTGATTCTGAGAATTAAATGAGTGATGCATGCAAAGTGCTCAGATCTCAGCACATGGTAGTCTATTAATATTTTTTGATTGGCCATAAATTACCTAATACATAGTGAGAGCTGAACTAATGCCAACTATTAATAATTTGGGTCTGCTTTCTGCCTTCACTATATTTGGAATGCATTTTAAAGGAATACATCATGTTCTATCTGAATGTGTATCATTTAGAGCACCTTTTTTCTGCCAACGGCCAATTTGGATATTTATAACATCATTCGCAGGCCATACAAAATTATCAACTTAAAAATTAGCTGCTATATTTAGTCAAACATTAACTTATCCCTAATGCCTTGGCAGCGCCAGACCAAATGATTTTGTGGGCCTTATATGGCTCAAAGGCCAGATGCTCCCCAACCCTGATGTAGAGGAATAAGTTAATATCTCTTAGAGGTTTTCACCCCACATTAAACTGATTATTTTAGGAAATATTCACTGCTGTGTTTATATTTAATTCATGCATGTGGGGAGGGGTGTCCCTCAGCCAAGCCTGCTCCCTCTCCAATCTGGGACTCCTCGAGGGATATCCGACTGCCCATTTAGTTGGACATCCCTCTCACAATCCAGGACTGCTAGCTCCCAACTGCTCACCTGCCTGCCTGCCTTCCTTCCTGATTGCTCCTAACTGTTTCTTCCTGCCAGCCTGATTGATGCCTAACTGCTCCCCTGCCAGCCTGTTTGCCCCTAACTGCCCTCACCTGCAGGCCTGGTCACCCCTAATTGCCCTCCTCTGCAGGCCTAGTCCTTCCCAACTGCTCTCCCCTGCAGGTCTGCCTGGGTCCCCCCCAACTGCCTTCCCTGCAGGCCCGGTCACCCCCAACTTCCCTCCTCTGCTGGCCTAGTCACCCCTAACTGCCCTCCCATGCAGGCTTGATCACCCCCAACTACCCTCCATTGCAGGCTTGGTCCCTCCAGCTGCCCTCCCCTGCTGGCCATCTTGTGGTGGCCATTTTGTGTCCACATGGGGGCAGTCATCTTATGTGTTGGTCAATCTGCATATTATTCTCTTACTAGAGAGGATTAGATTAATTGAATACTTTTATGTCTGCAGTTCATCTTATCTTGAAGATGATGAAGTGCAAGAAAGTTCTTATATAATTATCTTATTTGTGATTGTTCTTGTCTTGGTAATTTTTGACACTTTTTATATTATGCTTAACATATCTATTACATGTCTTGTGTTTTTTCAAAAAGAATATAAACCTTAAAATTGAATGTACGTTATTAATTCAAGCATGCTTTTATTGTTTTGTTCTGTAGTTCAAACTATGTTTTAACTGATGAGCAGTCACTCTGGATTGAAGATACTACAAAATCAGTTTATCAAGTAAGTTCAACACGCAACAAACTCATGATTGAACAAAATGGAAATTTAGAATTTTCTTTGTTTCAGCCCCAAATAGGAAAATAAGGATAAAGTTAAGCTCAGGTACAAGACCACAAACACTTCCTGGTTCTCTGCCTACAAACCACTCCTATGATGCAGAAAGTTGTTGAAAGCTTAGTATATTCTTTCTAATCACAGCTGCTATCTGAAAACCCACCCGATGGAGAAAGATTTTCAAAGATGGTAGAGGTATGTGTTTTATATTTACTTTTCTTAGCACCAAATAGAATTTTAGAAGCTCCCATTATGCAAATGTAATTTGTGTTTTTTTTTTTCAGCATATATTAAACACTGAAGAAAATTGGAACTCATGGAAAAATGAAGGCTGCCCAAGTTTTGTGAAAGAAAGGTAAATATATACTGAAGCAATATGAGAAATATTAAAGTATAATGTGATTCTGTTATGTAGAGATGTGTGTATATGTATTTCATATAAAAAATGTAAGTTCAGCCCAGACCAGTATGACTCGGTTAGACCGTTGTTCCATAGACTGAAGAATCACAGGTTTGATTCCTGGTCAAGGGCACGTTCCTGGGTTGCAGATTTGATACCTTGCCCCAGTTGGAGTGCATGTGGGAAGCAACCAATCAATGTGTGTCTCCTTCACATCCATGTTTCTCTCCCTCTCTCTTTCCTCCTTCCTCCTTCCCTCTTTTTCTTTCCTTTCTCCCTTCCTCCCTTCCACTTTCTCTAAAATCAATCGGAAAAAATACACTTTCATGAGGGTTTAAAAAAAATAAGTTGAGCCGAAACCAGTTTGGCTCAGTGGATAGAGCGTCGGTCTGATAACTGGAAGGTCCCAGATTCGATTCCAGTCAAGAGCTTGTACCTTGGTTGCGGGCACATCCCCAGTAGGAGGTGTGCAGGAGGCAGCTGATCGATGTCTCTCTCTCATCGATGTTTCTAACTTTCTATCCCTCTCCCTTCCTCTCTGTAAAAAATCAATAAACATATATTTAAAAAAAAAATAAGTTGAGCTCAATAATAATATAACCATTCCAGTTTATTTTATTTGAAATTTTCATCTCAAATTTCTTATAATTAAGCTCCCAGAACAAATTGATGTATTAATTAATGAAAAAAATTTGTATACCCACTTACCATTTGTACCGTGGTGTGGCATTTTGGTCTTTTATCTGATGAGTGTTCTATGGTAATATGAAGCTTTCATCTTTTTAAGAAAATGTTTTCTTTTACATTAAACACTTCCATTTCTGTTGTCCATTTGTAATTCCAGTATGTTTTGTTCACCACAGAACATCAGATACTAAGCCGACGAGAGCAGTACGAAAGAGAGCAGCACCAGAGGACTTCCTGGGGAAAGGGCCCAACAAAAAGATTCTGATGGGAAAGTAGGTTAACCTCTCATCATACGTGGAATGTTACTAGTTATTTTTTATTTTGAAGATGTTACTATAAGAACTCTCCAATTTTGGTGTTTCTCTAGTTTTTTATGTGTTTGGTATATACATAGATGATGACTAAAGCAAAATATCAATCTATAAGGCCCATTATGTGGTTGGTTCATGCAAGTACACATACATACTAGTACTTCCATTATGTCTCCTGCTTCCAAAATCCAAGGCTCCAGGCTATGACATTTTTTACCATTTCACAGACAATGCAATTGCATTGATCCAGCTCATTTCTAGTTGTTGCAAAATACCACGGTCCTTTCTATTACCTTCTAGTTAATTGTAAATTGCTTTATATTGTGCTTGAATATTTTTAGAAAAAAAGTAATTGTCATTCAATATATGTTCCTATAGAAAATTTGCTAAGTACCAAAAATTAGTGAAGAGAATTAAAACTCCACTATTTAAGTATTTTTATAGCTTTATATCAGGATGGTGTCCATTAAAAATGTATTTGTTTATGTGTATTTTTTAGTGAGGAGTTAACAAGGCTTTGGAATCTCTGCCCTGATAATATGGAAGCCTGTAAATCAGACACAAGGCAAGTTTTACACGTGTCACATCAAGTATTGCTTTTCTGAAATGTTAAATAGAGTAGAATAGCCTTTTGTCAGCTATCAGGAGAGTTCAAAAAATTGTGGTTGACTTTGGCACAATTTTAGAAATCACAAGAAAATAAGAAATCGCAAAAATAGAAAGAACTACAAACCAAGGTCTGACCTAATTTTGTGGTTGCTTCTAGCTAGGGAGCGGTACAGATTATTTCCACTTTTGGGAACCAGGGAACTTGGGTTTTAATAGCCACAAAAGTACAGAAGGTAAGGGCATAGGCCTGTATGAATTTGTACCTGAGTTTCCTTGAATAGAGCTGAGCCCTTTGATGCACTACATTTTTTGTAAAAGAAGGGCAGAGTGGAAGATGGAAAAATTTGCCCATTGGTACAGGAAACAAGAAAGCTTGTCCATTACTATCTAGGCTGTGGGCAAAAAGGAAAAAAGTATTTCTGGGAAATTATAACCACAAGTCTGCTGCCATGCACTCTTACAGTGTAAATATATCCTACCAGCAGTGTCAAGGAACCCTGGGCTTTCCAATGGTCACATCTTCAACCTAAGCCAAGGATCCTATAGATAAAAATCTGAAGTTCACCATCCAGACTTAACAAAACATTCAAAAAGACCATTCACCATGAGTAAGAATCAGTAGACAGAACAAGCCACAAAAGTTAAACATCAGATTAAGGCTTACCATAAGTATATTTAAGACAATTAAAGATAGAAGGAATTGAAAATAAAAGAAACATGACGTGACCTAGTCATTGAAATTACAAAATCGGCAGATAAAAAATTGCAGGCTTGACACAGGTGAAATAGAATTAATGATTTAAAAAATTGCCCAGAAAGCAATATATAGAGGGATCAAGAATTAGAAAATATGAAAAAGTCAAGAACCACAGAATGAGAAGGTCTAACAGACTTCTAATGGAGGAGGAAATAATAAGAGAATGGGAAAGAGGCAGTAATCAAGGACATAATGACAAAATTTTTGTTTCAGAACCAAGAATTAACATAAATTCTCAGGTTCATGTGGTACAGATTTAAGTGGGATAAACAAAATAAATCCATATCTCTACACACTGTAATAAAGTCACCAGAGAGAAAAAAACAGATCACCTTCAAAAGAGCAAAAAATCAGGCTGATAGCAAAAGGAGCCACAGACAGTGGAATGATAACTTCAGGGTGTTGAAAGCATGGGCTCTAAATTCTGTATAACAAGTTACACAGTGGGTCGATTAGTTAAGAGAGAAAGTTACTTTCAGATTAAAAGTGAGAATCTGTCATTATCAGTCTTTAAAAACCTGTCAGAAGTTGAACACAAAAACAATGTGAAGTTGTAAGGATTGCTATGCAAAGACATTAGTAAATATAAGTAAGTGTCATCAGATTCATTGTATAAAGCAGTAATATTACTAATTGGGGGTATTTTTTAAAAAGGTGGAACTAACATACTTCATGAAAAGTAACCCTAATATAAGGGGTGATCAGAATTAAAGAATGTTATAGATGAAGATAGAGATAATAACTAGACTTCAAGTAAATCATGCTTGCTAAGTATGTAAAAGAAACAAGTTGAGAAAAAAAATATAGAAAATTCAAGTGGTCAAATAAAATATAAATCAGGGTTGTAGGTGAATACAAGCTGAATTCCATTAGTTGAAAACTTGAAAAGATTCAAAACTATATACTTAATTTAAAAAAAAAAAAAGCACATGAATGGTAAGCACCAAATTCTAAAGCATGGCTACCTCTAGGGAGAGAAATTAAGGAGAGATGCATGGGCACTCTCAACTGTATTTGTAGCATTTGAAAGTCTAACGCAGATAGGGCAAAAACCTACAATGCTCATTACAAAACTAGCAAATGGTTTCAAACATTTATGAATGATAGCCTGGTTGGAATTTTAGTGTGAACCCTGTTTTACTAGTTTGATGTGTAAAAGAGTGATAGTAAATTCACAAGCAACTATACAGGCCTATAATGTTCACCAATTATAGAGCATGTTACATTCCAATAAGTTACTAGGTTTTAGGCTTAATTTTTCTCATTTTAATAAAAAGATGTCTTCTGATCAGATCCTTAGATCTTATTTGACTCTGTCTCAAATTTTTATTTCTGAAAACAAATTTAAGAAGTAGCAATTAAAAACCAGCCATGTGCCCTAGCTAGTTTGGCTCAGTAGATAAGAGCGTCGGCCTGTGGACTGAAAGGTCAACATGCTCAGGTTGTGGACTCAATTCCCAGTAGGGGACATGCAGGAGGTAGCCGGTCAATGATTCTCTTTTATCATTGATGTTTCTGTCTCCCTCTCCCTCTCTGAAATAAATAAAAATTAAAAAAAATAAAAACAGCCATGCTACCATTTTTTTTCATCTAAAAGCTCAAAGTTCTTGAAATCTTAGTACGTCTGGTCTTTTTTTTCAGTTTAATTCTGGTTTAATGGGGAAAAATCCATATGTGGATATACAGTAATGTGAAAATTTCCTGCTTGCTGGAGAAATTCAAATGATAGTAAACCCCTGGCTGCCCTCTGTGACTAGTAACAAACTGTAAGTCAAGTGTGAATAACATTAGAATCCTCACTAGTTATTTTTTAACATCCAGAGAATATATGCCAACTTTAGAGGAATTCTTTGAAGAAGCCATTGAACAGGCAGACCCGGAAAGCATGGTTGAAAATGAATATAAGTAAGTAATGTTTCTTTCTCATGAGCTCATTTTCTCCAATACTTTTCCTTAGGAATTTTGTGTGTTCCAGAATGCTAATAAGGGAGACAGTTGATAGAGTGGTACTCTTCCTCTTAGGCAAGTTTGTGTACCAAGTTCACATTATTACACATCCGATTTCTTTTTTTTTTTTTTTAATTAATTTTTATTAATTTTTTATACATATCTCCCCATTGCCCCCCCTCCCTCCCAGGCATACCCCGACCCCCCAGTGTCTGTGGTCATTGGTTATGTTTATAAGCATGCATACAAGTCCTTTGATTGATCACTTATTTACCTCACCTAACTTTAATCTTTCTGCTATAATTTCACAGTCTGTTTGATGCTTTATGATTTTTGTCCTCCTGAGAATTATCAGTCTACTCCCTTTCTGTGCTCCTGATTCTATTATATTCACCAGTTTATTCTGTTGATCAGATTTTTAATTCACTTAATTTTTAAATTCACTTGTTGACAGATGTGTATTTGTTGTTCATAATTTTTTGTCTTTTACCTTTTTCTTCTTCCTCTTCTAAAAGGGTACCTTTCAGCATTTCATAGAATACTGGTTTGGAGTTGATGAACTCCTTTAGCTTTTTCTTCTCTGTGAAGGTCTTTATCTGCCCTTCAATTCTGAATGATAGCTTTGCTGGATAGATTATTCTTGGTTGTAGGTTCTTGTTGTTCATCACGTTGAATATTTCTTGCCACTCTCGTCTGGCCTGCATCGTTTCTGTTGAGAAATCAGCTGACAGTCGTATGGGTGCTCCCTTGTAGGTAATAAACTGTTTTTCTCTTGCTGCTTTTAATATTCTCTCTTTGTCTTTTGCTCTTGGCATTTTAATTATGATGTGTCTTGGTGTAGTCCTCTTTGGGTTCCTTTTCTTTGGGGTTCTGTGTGCTTCCTCGACTTGTAAGTCTATTTCTTTTACCAGATGTGGGAAGTTTTCAGTCATTATTTCTTTAAACAGGTTTTCAGTATCTTGCTCTCTCTCTTCTTCTGGCACCCCCACAATTCTGATGTTGGTACGCTTGAAGCTGTCCCAGAGGCTCCTTACATCATGTTCACATTTTTGGATTCTTTTCTCTTCTTGCTTTTCCAGTTGAATGTTTTCTGCTTCTTTATATTTCAAATTTTTGACTTGATCCTTGCCTTTCTCTAGTCTGCTGTTAGTACTCTGCGTAATAGTATTCATTTCAGTCAGTGTATTTATTATCTTCTCTTGGGTCTCACTAAATTTATCCATCTTTTCTAGCATATTCTTGCAAAACCTTATAAGCGTGGTTTTGAACTCTATATCCAGTCGTTTTTTTTCCTCCATTTCTTTTGCTTGTAATCCCTTCCCTTGTCTCGGCATTTTCACTGTGCCGGGGAAACTTCTGTGCTGGATTCAGCCGAAGAAGCCTCTGCTGAGCTTGGGAGGGTGGAGTCTCAGGGCTTAAGGGACCGCCTTGCCTTCCAGTCGGCCCCGCCCTCCACGGCCCCTGAGTCTCACGTGACTGGGTAATGGCTGGAGCGGTCCTTGTGCGCGCCGCACCCGCAGCACCTCTGACCGCTGCCTTTCCGGCTCCCCTGCGAACCAGGACCACACGAGTCTAGGTCCCCAGGGTTTCGCCCAAAACAGGGGCCCAGTGGACTCAGAAGTGGCGCAGTTGGGAGGGTCTGTCTCCCGCCCACTCGCGAAAGCCAGCGGCACAATCAGCAATCCGTCCTCCGCGTGGTGCCGTGCGCGACCAGACCTCCGATCCTTTGCAACTCCCCTAAATTTCCGTGCACGTCTCCCTTTTCACAGTCCAAACTCCCCCCGTATGAGTTTCGGCTGGATCTGGGGTTTAGTGTCGTAAGAGAAGGGGTTCAATGCCGTTGGGAGTCTCCGTTTCCCTCCCGCCAGAGAAAGCCAGCCAGGTACTCCGGCACCGCTCTCTCAGCGCGCTCGTCTCCGTACCTCAGCTTTTTGCAGCTCCTCTGGGTCTCCGTGAGCCCCTCTCTTTCCCTCTAGTTGTAGAATTTCCACTCAGCCAGCTTTCCTGTGGTTCTGGATGATGTCCGTTCTGTCTTTTAGTTGTAGTTTTGAAATTGTTGTGCGAGGCAGCAGTATAGGTGTTTACCTATGCCGCCATCTTGGATTCTCCATCTACACATCCGATTTCGATGACCATTCCCATCAACTTAACAGGCATTAGTTAAAATCAAGCTTATTTAAAAAAAAAATAAGAAAAAAATCCCTCTTGAACCTGTCTCTCTTCAAATATCGCCTATTTTCTGTTCCCCTTCAAATCAAAGTCAGGCATACCTTGTTTTATTGCACTTCACTTTTTTTACAAATTGAAGGCAAAACCCTTTATGAGCAAAAAAAAAAAATTTTACAACTCACTTTATTGCAGTACTCACTGCTGCAGTGGTCTGGAACCAAACCCACAGTATCTGCGAGGTATGCTTGTGTCTCCCAACAATTCTTGATAATTGCTGCCTTTATCCCCGTCTCCCATTGTCCTCAGCCCATTCCTGGTGGGCTGTCTCTGGCTGTCTTATAGCTCCTATCAAGGTCACTTTTTTTAACCCCTCAGCAGTATCCCCTAGTTGATTTCTGCCTTGTGAGATAACATTTTCTTCTCCAACAGCCATCAAAGTATAGCTCAGACTGTTATACTTTTGTCTAATTGCTTCTGTTGCCATTGCTGGCTCCCCAATCCTCTAACTTAACATTTTGGAGTAGCTTCATGACTCAGTCTCAGGTTCTTCAACTGAATCTTCTAGGTAACACCACAGTTCCGTGGTTTTGAATAGGCCTTATGGTACTGATTTAAGGGCAAGGGCCCTCTTGTCAGACTGCTTAGGTTCCAATCCTGGGATTCTACCACTTAACTTGCGAGGCTACAAGGACTAATTAGACCCTTCTCTTTGTTTCCTTGTTTATTAATAGGAATCGTACTCATTTCACAGGGTTATTCTGAGGATAAAGATGATTTAGTTTGAACCATGCATGACGTATTTAGCACTGGGAAAAGAATTCTGACCAGTTCTGGTCAATTTTCCATACATTAGCCAGTGATCTTTAAATTCACAAGTCAAATCTGTTGCTATGTGTTAAAATTAAGATGAAGTCTTACTAACAAGCCTCCTTTATCTGATTTGCACCTTTCTACCTCTCCAATCACATCTTCTTTATTTTCTCTGCTCAAACCATACCAGCCCTGTTTCTGTTCAACTCAAAAGGTACTTCCACTTCAGGACCTTTGTACTTGTTCATTTGCTTAAAACTTCCTTCATGGTAATCCCATGGCTTGCTCTCTCAAACTTTCATCTTAAATACTGAGTTTTCCCTGGCCAAGTCTTCTCCTTTCCCTCTGTAATGCAGCCCTGTTAACATTTATTTCATAGTACATATCACCATCTGAATTTGTCATTTTTTTCTCATCCTTACCACTACCTGAAATTGTCTTAACCTTGTATTTACCAATAATGATGCTTCGCAACAGATTTATTATGTCAGTTACTTCCTAAGCACTTACCTTATGTAACTCTTAAGGTAGAAATTGTTTCAGCTAATAAATGGCAAAGCCAGGAAAGTCACTGTGACCTCAGGGTCCCTGAACTGCAGTGTTGTGCCTCAAGTGTTCAGGGTGAACTTAAAATCTCCATGACTCCTGGAGTGCTCAGCTTATTGTTAGGTAAGACTAGATAGAGTTGATAGCCCTCTAAGATTAGTTTAAGAAACTGGATGGTATGGATCTCTAGAGAATAATTTTGTGTCCTAACCGGTTTGGCTCAGTGGATAGAGCATTGGCCTGTGAACTGAAAGGTCCCAGGTTCGATTCCAGTCAAGGGTATGTACCTTGGTTGTGTGCACATCCCCAGTAGGAGGTGTGCAGGAGGCGGCTGATCAATGTTGCTCTCTCATCAATGTTTCTAACTCTCTATACCTCTCCCTTTCTCTCTGTAAGAAATCAATAAAATATGTATTTTTTTAAAAATGGTATGTATAAGTGACAGAATAAAATGCTTGAAAGATTCAAATTATTTAAATAGAAATGTGTCAGAGAAAAGGTTAACTACTTTGGCAAAGCCTCACAGCATGATGTTAACTCGGTAAGAGTCCCCACTGTCTACAAGTAGTTTTGCAGGTGCCAGCATTTCTCAAAGGTAATGAGGCTCTAAGTAAACGAGGTTGTTACTCGAACAACTTGGGGAGGGAGGGTATTTTCAAATGACTTGCAAAAAACTCGCAAATGGAAAAAAAAATTGTGATCTGAATTTTTCTGCAGCTTGCCTGTTTCAGGAACACTGTCTTTAAAATTTCCCTGAGGTTTCCACTTCTCACCTTACTGTATACCACCATTAACACTTTGCTTTCTTACAGAACAGTTCATGGGTTCTATTCTTGGCATCATTGCTTACTCTCTTGGCTTATTGGGTATTTCCCTTTTAGTTTTGGAGCCATTTTTATCCCATCAGGTTGGTTCTGAGCACATTAAAGTTTAGGCACTGTATAAATAGGAAACCAAACATTGATTGAATTAATATGATTGGAGCTCAATGTTGAACATTTATGTTCTAGAACTCTCACCTTTTAGGTGGCATTATGCTTACGGGTATCAACTCACTAAAACATGTTAAACAAAAAAATAAATTCCATCTAAATAATTAGATTTCAGTCCTGCATATACAATATCTAGCCAATCCTGCAGGTATTAATTGGCTTTTTAAAATTAAGTAAAATGCATACTATCTTTTTAAAAGTGCTTGCTGGTGTGACCTCCCTCTTTAGACTGTTGGTTTCTATTATAAGTGACCTGCACACTGAGGTTCTTTAGGAATATGATCAGAGTGAAAACAATGGTGCCTTCAGCTACTTATTTTAAGAGTTATAGTTTCACATGGTGAGTTACATTAACTAGAAGGGAATATAGAGATAAATGACAATATAAAGTAAGACATCCTGCAAATCAGACATCTTTTTATAGGGCTGTGAACAATTCAAATTATGGCTGGAGAGCCCTGAGACTGTTAGCACGGAGAAGCCCTCACTTCTTCCAGCCAACCAACCAGCAGTTTAAAAGTTTGCCAGAATATCTTGAAAACATGGTAATAAAGCTAGCAAAGGAATTACCAGTAAGTATTATAAATCTATTTTTTACATTTCCTTTAGTTGATGTTATTTTCTTTAAAACTGCTATCATTTGAACAGAGCTCAATTTAGAGTTGTGGAAAAAATCCACCAACTCCCATGTTTTAGAATAAGGAAAAATGCATTTGGGGATACATTTCATAGGAAGTACATAGACTGATAAACTTTAATAATTTTTATACCGCATGTTTAATTTAATGTAAGTCTAATACTTTTGGGTAAACTATTACTATTTTTCCTGTTTGGTGGTGCATTATATTCAAAGACAGTAGCAGTAGGCAACTTGGCTACTCTGGCTCTCTTTTTCAATCCAGTTTTCTCATTGTATTGCTAAAATATGGTACTAATAACTGTGTGCGTAAAAGCTAATAAAGTCACTCAAAAAAAATGTTAAGGACACAGTTGCTCAACCTTAGTCTTCCCTCGACTATTATTACTGTATGCTAGGTATGTGAAAAAAAAATCGTTTTAACATCTTTTGCTGACTCCCTTCTTCCCAGGTTGGGGAAGTAAGGGGAATATTTCCAATTTTCAGATCTTCCCCATCCACTCCTTCTCCAGGTTAACACTGTTCTATTAGTCATATTTAACACCCTCAGGGGTAAAGTTCTGGGTCCTATACTTGGAATGTCACAATCAACTTACCTAAACGGATCCTCAGTTATTTTAAAAGTTGGCATTCTTTTAAACATTTTCCTTACTCATTTTAGCCTCCTTCTGAAGAAATAAAAACAGGTGAGGATGAAGATGAGGAAGATAATGATGCTTTACTGAAGGAAAATGAAAGTAAGAATTGAATTTTCTTGGCTATTTTACAAAGAGTGTGGTTCTTTGTTGAGAGGTACGTTATTTAATTTGATCTACTTCTCAACTTCTATGTATCTCAGCTTGTTTCTTATAGTAAGGAATTTAAAGCACTGCTTGACAACAACTTAAAAATGATTTCCTAATGATCATAAGAACAGTATTCAATCCATGGAAACATATAAAAAGGAACTGTTTTACTTTTAAAATAAAGCTTGTTAAAGGGGATTAATATTTCGGTGGCCCCATATCTTCCCATTTCTGCTGTATACTTTGAATATATATGTCCTTGTACTTGGTACATAATTTACATTTCTTGTGTTTTCTAGGCCCTGATGTTCGTCGAGACAAACCTGTAACAGGGGAACAAATAGAGATATTTGCCAACAAATTGGGTGAACAATGGAAGATTCTGGCTCCCTACTTGGAAATGAAAGACTCGGAAATTAGGCAGATTGAGTGCGACAGCGAAGACATGAAGATGAGAGCTAGGCAGTTACTAGTTGCCTGGCAAGATCAAGAGGGAGTCCATGCAACACCTGAGAATCTGATTAATGCACTGAATAAGTCTGGATTAAGTGACCTTGCAGAAAGTCTAACTAATGACAATGAGACAAATAGTTAGCTTTTTTTTTTTTTTTTTTTTTTATTAAAACTGTGATAAGACTTTGTTACCAAGCAGCATTTGTTAAGAGGTCCACTGGTTTTGGTAAACAATAAACATTTTTATAACAGTTGTACAGTTGGCTGGTATTCCAAGAACAAAACACATATTGGCTCTTGATAACTGATCTCGGTTTTGGGAGGAGAGAGTAGGAGGTTGGAAAAATGGTCAAAGCGTCGTGACCTCAAGGTCACAATATATTTTTGTTATATGTGTTAATTAAGTCAATAAGCAACATTTAGGGACATAGTGTTCCCTAAAATACACTATGCCAAATTAGTTTCTGCATGCCGTTAGCAGTTATGAAATTTAACTTGATATTCTGAAAATCCCAGAATAAGACTTTCTGAATCCATATGACTGCTCTAGTCTCATGCTTTAAAACAGAGGATCAGCAAACAATGGTCCATTTACCACTTGGTGTTGTAAGTAAAATTTAATCAGCACACTTCCATGCTGATTTTTTTAGGTATTGTCTATGGCTTCTTTCCTGCTACAACGGCAAATTAAGTAGTTGCAACAAAAAAGTTATAGTTTGCAAAGCTTAAAATACTATCGGGCCCATTACAGAAAATGTTTGCTGACCCCCAACTTTAAAAGAAATGGGGCAAAGTCTAAAGCCTAGTTCCTTTAGCCTTATAAAAAGTAACCTCTCAAGTCATTAAAATAGGGATACATTGCTCAGGGATTGTTGTGAAGTTCAAATGAGATGTCTGTGAAAGCACCCTGTAAACAGCAAAGCACTAGGTAGTAGTGGTTGGAGACAGAACTCTTTTTTCCTGTCCCCACATAAGCATTATCTTTTAGGGATCTAAGATTGTTATCATTGTTTTGAATTGAGAACAACTACTAAATGCACATTATACAATAAATGTTCTTGCTTCAGCTTAACTTCACTAGCAGGTCCAACAGTATACAGCAGAGCTCTAGTATCAAAAGGCCGTCGTGCTAGTGGCACAGCATATAAGGCACACTCGGGAGTCAAGACCTTTTCTTGCTTACTCTCAAAGACCCTACATGCAAGGCTGAATTCTAAAACAGCCGTATTAGTTTAAAACAACACTGGTATAAATCCAATTTCTTATACTTAAAATATCTTTGGAATAATGCTTTTTTTTTTGGATCAAATAAAATGAAATTTTTTTATAATGACAATTACAATTTTAAAATTCTAATTCTATAGGTTTATATACTTTGTTCTAAATATACCTCACCTGATCTCTAGTAGCTACAGCATCCTGCAAATCAGAAAATCTAAATTTTAATTGCTAAATTACATCCTCAAAATTGTTCAGGCCAAATACAACAGAATAAAAAAACTACAGAATTACAAGCAGCATACCAATATATAAAAAACATCAAAATTCTTGTGGTCTCATTTTCCCCATCCTATTCCGCACCCTCCCTCAAAGCAAAGGAAGTACTGATTGCCAATAATTCAAGTAATTAGAGATTAGCAGAAGAAGCTATATACAAATAAAGTCTCCCTGAAATACTTGTATTTTATGTCGCCTAGTGTTCTCAGATTATATCACATTGCTCAAACTCAAAAATAGCCATTATTCTCTAGGAATCTACTAGTCAGTGCTGTCTGTGCTCTGCAGAGCATTAAAACAAGAGTAAGCAAAGATGAGATTTCATGATAATCCCCAAAACTTAATTATAAATACCCAATTCAAAATCAGAGACAAATTTAGTAATACTCTATCCTTTCTCTAACAAGGCTCCTAAGACAAAGATGAGGAACTAATTAGAATATATTAAGCCTACTATATTGAAGTATCTCATACTCTTGGTATTCCTACCATCACTAGAAAAATCACTGATATTAAACTATGAAAAAGACATTAAGATTTGGGGAACTGATAGAAGTGTAAAAATAAAGAACTGAACCAAAGAACAGTTCTGACTGATAAATGCTGCATTCGGCATCCAAAAAACTCCATTGCTCTTACAACTTTGTATTTCTTTTTAAACAATATAATACTAACGGGCAAAGATAACATTTTTAAATGGATACTTAACAGCAGAGTAAAACTAACCATCAGGGTTAACATAATGGACCTTCAGCCAACTCAACAGACAAAAGACTTGAAAGTGTTGGACAAAAAACTGTTAATCCCTCTTTTTCTTTTTTATTAAATATCCCTATTTTCTAAAAATAAGCAACCAGAGCCTGTCAACATCTTTTTAAGGTTGATTACTACAAAACCATAGTACATCACAGAGACAGTAATAAATGTATAATCAAATGTACTATTGATCACAATTTATTTTAAAGTCATGAAAAGCCAGCAACAATCAGGCTGGACAAATACTTGATTGTATCCATGTTTCCATGGGCTATGTGGACAGCAGCACTGAGAGCACAATGAGAGCAACATTTCCTTTCCATCTTCCTTGCAAAATTTGTTAGATAAGGCAAAGGAAATTACCTGTGGTTTGAACCATGCAAGAACAACAAATAACAGTAATAGGTGTGCAATAAACATTTCATTGCTGAATATTGAGCAGAAAAAGGCAGGGAAAATTATCACAGAAGATAATGGTTGAAAGGCATTTCAACTAGAATTTTAGAAAATTAATGCAAGAAATAAGCTTTTAAAAAATTTCTTCCTGTCTTTATACAGAGCAGCACAGTCCAAAGGCAATTTTTCTCTTTTCTGCAATATTTCATGTTGACACATGGAGTGGTCGGCTTCTGCCCTTTGTTCCATATGAGGGAAAACAAAACCACTTACATATCTTCCTCTAAAGCTCTGAATTATAGAAATGATCAACAAATAACATTTATTTCACACCTAAGCATAAATAGCTAAAATGAAGATTACTGTTCACTTTCCTCTTCCATTATTTCAACTCTGCGAGGCCCATAGAGTAAAACATAGGCTATATGCCAGTCTCCACCACCAGAAAGCCGCAAGATATCTTCTGGTGTCACAATGCTGACCTTATCATCATCAAACTTAATCCATTCATCTAAAGAATGAGAGGAAAATGAAATTAAAATCATTCACAATTTTTTCAGAGGTCCATTTCAAAAAGGTATTTTACACACAGCAGTATTCCATCTACTATAGCAACAATTCTCAAAGCGTGATCCAGGGACTACTCAGTTTCAAAACCATTTCAGGAGTTCCATGAAGGTTACAACTATTCTCATAACTCAACTAAAGCATTAAGTACCTCCCCCCTCATTCTCTCAAGTGTACTTTAGAATTTTCCTAAGGCTACACAATGTGTGATAAAGCAAAAGACAATGCAGAAATAATTAGGAGAATCTAGCTGTCTCCTATTAAAGACTTATAAAAATATAAATCAATATTATTTCTTGAAATTTTGGGGGAGAGGGGAATTATGATTCTTATTTTTTAAATATTTATGTAATTGGTTTATTACTGTCAGTTTTGAATACATTAATTTACTTCTCAGTTTTAATTTCTATTATAATTAATAAGAAACATAATCCTGCCCTAACCGGTTTGGCTCAGTGAGTAGAGCGTCAGCCTGTGGGCTCAAGGGTCCAAGGTTCAATTCCGGCTAAGGGCATGTATCTTGGTTGCGGGCACATCCCCAGTGGGGGGGTGGAGGGATATGCAGGAGGCAGCTGGTCGATGTTTCTCTCTCATTGGTATTTCTGACTCTCTATCCCTTTCCCTTCCTCTCTGTAAAAAATCAATAAAATACATTTTTTTAAAAAGAAACATAATCCTCATAAAAGCTCTTTGGAAAGGTTCTCAATAATTAACAGTGTAAAGGGATTCTGAAACCAAAAAGTTTGAGAACCAGTTATAAAGTTTATATTAAACTAGTATGTAACAACAGAAAAGAAAAAAAAAAATAGAATCTTTACCTTCTTTTCTTTTCACCCATGATACATAATGACCTGAAGAGCTAGACCTTCCCTGATGTGTTAACACTGCTTGTAAATCATAGTATCCACAATTATTGGAGCCAATGTCTAAAGGAAGATATAAATTCAGTAATATTAGACAAATAAAGACATGTGCTTTTTAAAACCAAGTAACAAACAAGAACTATGTTTTGAAGTTTAGCTCTACTCTATTATTAGAATCCAGTAAGGTTACTATTGTCCAAAGTTAAGGCTTCATGAAAGATGTTTTAGAAAAAAAAGTCATTTTTACTAAATGTCATACTGAGATAAATTATACTTGAAGAACTCTTTTTTTTTAAAAGCATAAATAGAAAAACAAAAAAGTTATGTGACTAGACAGTAATTTTACCTTAACACACACATACACACACACACACATCACCTCAATCGAAATGAATATTCACTTACCATCAGCAAAAGAAAAGGGTTCATACTTAATGTCTTTCTGGGGACTACTCTTTTTGTCACTCTGAAGGGAAAAAAAATGTTTAATTTTAAACTATGATATCAGAAATAAAATTTGTTTTCTCAATGAGAGTACATGTTTCCCCAGTATCTGAAAGTAGCGTTTCTATGAAAACTTTCAAAAGCCAAACTGGCATATATAAAGCGAAGAGTATCCCCTGCTTTCAGAAAGTTCACATTATTCCACTTTACTTTTACAAAAAGCAAAAGACCTATATTAATTTTCATAAAAGCAAAATTCCTCTTCAGGTTTCTTTCAGTTGGCTAAAACCAGTAGGTCTTTCATAAAAGTGAAGTGACGTAATGAGAACTTGTGGAAAGTGGTGAATACCTATATTCATTTCCACAAATATTTACTGTCTACTTATATGCGGTTTGTTTTCAATTGACCCACACAGTTCAAACCAACACTGTTCAGGGTCAACTGGTGGTTGGGAATGTGTATGCAGAGGACTAACTTGTTACACATAAGGCAAAACAAAGACAAAATCTAGTCTACCTTGCAAATTACTAAAATGATTAACTACAGTTAACATAAAATTGGAAACCCAAAGGTCCTACTTATTACTTTAGACAAGGATCTTTAAAGTGGGAACTTCCTGCATCAACCCATTTCCATGTGCAATATAAAAAAATTAAACAACCTATATAGGCATATGAGTGTAAAATTCTTGAAAACTATAACAGAAATGAAGACAATGCAAGCAGTTTAAATATAGCTAGATTAACAAGAAATCAAAGGATACTACAACAAAAAAGTACAATTAGGCCAACCATTCCTTTTCATATACAGCTGACCCTTGAATAACATGGGTTTGAATTGCACAGGTCCAGTTATATGCAGTTTCTTTTTTTTTTTTAATATATTTTATTGATTTTTTTTACAGAGAAAAAGGGAGAGGGATAGAGAGTTAGAAACACCAATGAGAGAGAAACATTGATCAGCTGCCTCCTACATACCTCTTACTAGGGATGTGCCCATAACCAAGGTACATGCCCTTGACTGGAATCGAACCTGGGACCCTTCAGTACGCAGGCCAACACTCTATCCACTGAGCAAAACCAATTAGGGCTGAAGTTTGTTTTCAATTGACCCGCACTGTTCAGTGTCAAGTGGTGGTTGGGAATGTGTATGCAGAGGACCAACTAAGTTACACTTGCATTTTTTTACTAACCTCCACATTGGTTCAGGAATCAATATATAGTAACACAGGTATACTTTATATAAACCCAAAATAACATAATCTGTTAAATATGAAGTTGATATGGTTATAATTTTAGCAGTTATAAGCATATCAACAGCACATAATTTTCTCAGTGGGCAAATGAGTCAATCAATATTTTATACCACCATTTCCACACACAAAAATGGAGATATGGAGATAATTCCATGCCTTCCAAGGAAAATAACAAAATACACTGAAAATCCAGGCAAGGTTTTCTATATATGCTTTGAGGAGATATATAGAAAAAAACATAAGCTGCAGTTTATAGGAGAAAATAAATTAAGCTTATCTATATATAAATAAAATCCTAATATGAAAATAGACCAAACAGCAGAACCTCCGAACTGGTCGCTATGATGTGTGCTGGCCACCAGGGGGATGTGCGTGAAACTTGGTAGGTATCAGCAGCATGTGGCAGAGCACAGAACACAGTGGGCGTTGGCTGCAGCGGGATGGTGGAACAGGTGTGGGGGCGCCAGACCAAAGCGGGGCACCAGTCACGGTCATCGGGGCAAACCTCTGGTGGTTATTGAAAATTCTTTACTCCTATGTACCATAGTCCCACCCAGTGCTTGCGCCTGTGGCTGGCATCAGCCCGCTCACACCTGCTGACTTCAATCACCCCTTGGGGTTTCTCCATCTCCCCTTGCTCCTGAGGGGTGATTGGGACTGGCAGCCACTGCTCAAACCCACTGCCGGCGACAGCCCTGCTTGCACTCGCTGCCTGTGCCAGAGCTGCCGCTTGCACCCACAGCAAGACAGAGCCACTGTTCACACCCACTGTCAGCGCCAAGTGCTAGCCCTGATCGCTCAGCGCTGGCAGTGGGTGCGAGCAGCAGCTGCTGACTCTGATCACCCCTTAGAGATTCTCCCCCTCCCCCTCCTGGAGGGGTAATTGGGGCCAGCAGCCGCCCCTTGTACCACTGCTGGTGACGGCCCTGCTTGCACCTGCTGCCAGTTCTAGAGCTGCCACTCACATCCACTGCTGGCACCGACCCTGCTCACACCCACAGCTGATGCTAGAGCCGCTGTTTGCACCTGCTGCTAGCACCCAGCGCCGATCCCATTCCCTTGGTGCCATCAGCAGGTGCGAGAAGCAACTGCTGGTCCCTGAGGCTTTTCCATCTTCCCCTGCTCCTGAGGGGCGATCAGGGCAGCAACTGCCACTTGCACCTGCTGAAGATGCAGGCCCCTCTTGCACCCATTGTTGGCGCCAGTCCCAATCACTCCATGCCATCAGCAGGTGTGAGCGGGACCGCAGCAGCAGAAGCGGAGCCACTGGCAGACAGGAGACTGGAGGGCTGCTGCAGGAGGGGTCCAAAAGGGGCACAAAGGATGGGCTGAAACCCGGCCCTGTACCCACTGCAGCCTCATGGCCCAGAGTTCTTTCAAGGTGCACAACTTTGTGCACTGGGCCCCTCGTTCTACTATAAAGAACACTTTACCATAACTAAAGTTCTTTTTCATATGCTAAAATACACCTGAAACTTTAAAGACTTATACATCAATATATGTGGGATTTATATATGAGCTAAATAAATTTCTATAATAAATCCATTTCTACAATAAGTAACAATACAAAATAATTGAAGATTAAAATATTAAGATTAAAAATCAGCAATAAGAACCTACTGTCTTTGTCTGATGATTCACTTTTTTATCTTCTAGATCCTTGAATTTTGATCGAAAGGAGATCATTTTCTCTTGAAGTTCTGGTGTACATAGTTCATACACATCCAACATAAGAGGAAATTTAACATCCTATATACAAATCAAAGAGAAAAAAACATGTAGACAGACTTACCAAGGTAGTTATTTAAAATATCTATCATACTTTTAAAGCAGTGCTTTCATAATTCAAATAAAGTTGAAAATAAAATCTGTAAAAACTGCTTGGAAATCTTTTCATTTGAAAACATCTAGTGCTTATTTTCATTCTGGTAGCAACCTTGAGGGTAAGATAAATTTCAATTTTTTTTCCATTAAACATTTTAACCCATGAAACTGACCAGAGAGGAATTATCAAATTTCATATAACAAGGAAGCATTTTAGAAATGTGAAAATAATGGAGACCATCAGAGGAGTCAATTTACAAATGGGGTCAACTTATGGCTATAATTTGAAATACAATTTCACATAGAAACAATAGTGATATAGTTCAGTAACTAAAATCAACATATGAAGTGAATACGAGTAGATATTTCAACTACAGTCAACCTTCTAATATAACACTAAATATATCTGAAAATGTATTATAAAGTTCAGCTCAACAAGGTAGACCAGGAACTCTGGATATAGCAGAGCTATAGTTCAAAGAAAAAGCTACATCATAAGGTTGGCTTCTACATCAACAGATTACAATGTAAGTACTCTTTGGGCAACAATAATTTAACATTCTCTTCACCTGAAAGAAAGGAACTGTTCAAAACAGAGTGCAGTGTGTTATACTGAAACCCAGCCCACCCCCAGCCCTAAAGCTACAAGGATAAGAATCTTTGATCTAGTGCAATGTTTCTGGGAAATGGAAGGTATCCATCAGAATTATCTAGAAATCTTTTTTTAGAAATCTTTTTAAGAAATCTTAAATCTTTTTAACAGGCCCCAGTTAATCAGAATCTGGGGTGTGGGAAAAGCCAGACATGTTTATGATTTAAAATAAAGAGAACAATAGGTAATTCCAATGCACATCTTGGTTAAAAACCACTTGTCTAATGTTAATAACTACCCTATTTATATATTTTTAAAAAAATTTAACTATCCCTAAAGTAGTAAAGAAACCTACTATAAGTTATGAATTGCCTTATAAGTTATGAATTGCCTTCAAAGAATAACTTTTTGTTACACTGAAAATTTTGTTACACTAACCTTAAGAACTTTAGCATTCACAGATTCCTTTTCTTTATAAAAAAATCGAACCATCTGAATAGTCAAGTAAGCAGGTAGCCGGCTGATTTTGGACTGAGAAGAAAAAATAGAAAATCATTTTACATGAATATGCCACACAAGTTTTTCGTTCGTTGGCTTGGTAAAAACAAAGACTGGACAACAGTAATTAACTGGAAAACTCTTTTAACAAAATGGAATTCTATTTCAAAAGGAATAAACAACTTACAGATTTGATGTACAAAGCATTTCTTTGCAATGTTGGAGACTGTTTAGTGATTTCTTCCTGAAGTCGCTGAAAAAGAACATAATAAAGGACCAAACATCATTTTTTTGTTGTTTTTCAAATATATTTTATTGATTTTTTTTTTTTTTTACAAAGAAAGAGAATTAGAAACATCGATCAGCTGCTTCCTGCACACCTCCCACTGGGGATGTGCCTGCAACCAAGGTACATGCCCTTGACCAGAATCAAACTTGGGACCCTTCAGTCTGCAGGCCTATGCTATCCATTGAGCCAAACCAGTTAGGGCCAAACGTTAGTTTTGGGGTTTTTTTGTTTGTTTGTTTTTTAATATATTTTATTGATTTTTTACAGAGAGGAAGGGAGAGGGATGGAGAGAGAGTTAGAAACATCTATCAGCTGCCTCCTGCATACCTCCCTACTGGGGATGTGCCTGCAACCAAGGTACATGCTCTCTTTCTGTAAGTCAACCAAATTCACAATCGACAATGACAGAGCAAAACACACATGTGTAAGAGCTTTATATGGATAGCACAGCAAGAGCTTTACATGTACGTATTGTGATTGTGCAAGTCAACAGCCTTTTATAGATACAGAATAAACTTGCTTAATGAGACCTACTTTCTGATTTAGCTAACTTTTTCCAGCCCAGTGAAGCACCCCAACTTCTCTTTCACATAACTATCAGCAACACAGCAGTAAAAATCAACACAAAGCAGATTATTATTGTAGATCATGCAGGGAGAACAAAGGGTAAAATGTTTAACTGCAGCAGAGTTTAACTATATTCTGGGCAATGAGAAAACCGTAAGTCATTTTCAAGGTCCAACATTTCCTACTTCTTTTCAGTTGGGTCAAGTGTTTAAGCTTTCTAAATTTCCATTTTCCGGGTAAAGAGTATTTCCACCTGGCTATAAAGCAAGTTGTGTTCCTGGGCTGAAGAAACTGCAAGAGGCTAGTCGCTATGGAGAGTAAGTCCAACGATGCTACATCATATCATTACCCGGTGCCCATAGCCATCATTTCCGGGCTGGGCTGGGCTGTGGGCTGCATTTTGCGCCAAGGGGTCTCGGCAGCACCAGCTGCAATTTGGTGGGGTGTCGCTCCAGGGTGGTGGTGGGGCTGGTGTCCCATTTGGGGGAAGCTAAATATTGCTTTGTAGACGCCAAGTCCATTTTCCTGTAAATGAGGAGTGCATGGCATCAGCAGCTCCTGCGTAGAGTATCTGCCCCATGGTGGTCACTGTGTGTCTTTGCGAATAGTTGTATGTTCAGATACTTAGCATATATAGATTAGAGGCCCGAAGTACAAAGATTCGTGCAAGAATAGGCCTTCCTTCCCCTGGCTGCCGGCACTGGTTTCCTCCAGCATCTGGGACCCGGGACTTTGCTCTGGCCACTACCTTCTGCCTTCGCTCCGACTCTGCTACCCTCCTGTAGCTCCCTCTACACCCTGCCCCAGCCCCCCATAGCAGGCATCCTGCCCCACCTCAGCCACTCAAGTGTATATCCTATATAATAAAAGGTAATATTCAAATTGTCCCCTCGACCAGCAGGCAGGCCGGCCAACCGCCCATGACCCCTCTCCCTGGCCATGCGAATTCATGCACCAAGCCCCCCCCTCCCCCCTCTCTCTCTCTCTCTCACACACACACACACACTAAGTGGCCAGATTATTATGCATTCAGAGATCATAATAATCTGGCCACTCAGAGAGCAAAGAATATCACTATCTATCTACTTACATCTAAATTTACTAAGGCTCCCCTTAACCCATTTTATCCCAAACTATAAATGGGAGCTCCCTGACAACAAATTATCTTGTTTATCAAGATACCTACCCCAATTCACTACTTATCCTTCAAAAAGATGTGCATATTCCCCAAATAACATCAAATTAACAAGTTGGTTATCAATCTGCTCATTTTAGTGCATTTCTTAGTATGGCACTGGGCAAAGAATATTAAGTTCTTGTTCTGGATCTGTCACAAACCAAATTAAGTCACTTAAATTCTATGACCTCACCTGTAATACTACTGCAATATCAGAATGACTCTATGTCCTGATCTGCACAGTACAATCCCAGTTTATACCTAATTATTAAAATACCCTCCATATATACCCTCAGAGTTTCCTGCAAGCCTCTGGTTCCATTTTTGCCAACCAATCAATACATAACCTTGTTTTATATTTCTGTATAATGATACCATACTTAACATACACTGTTAATTATTAACATGGAAATCAGTCACAAGTATACTAAAACTCATCCCTGAAAGAAACTTATCTAAGAAACTTAATTTTTTCCTTAAGGTATGTCATAGCCCTCTTGCACTTAAAACGTAAGAGCACTTCAGCGCTATGTCTGAGGGCCATTTTACATAGCAAAACCATAAAGCACAAAAATGCAAAACATGTGGCACAAAAAAGGATTGAAAAGACACTTGTTTATAGTATGAGAGCTGAAATGAGAAGTCAGAGCATCAACTTTCTGGGCCTCAGGCAACTCAAAATTTTTGCCACATTAAGCATGTCTTCAAATGACTATAAAAACACCGCAAATATTGATGTTGGGTCACAAATAAATTTTAGCGAGTAGGTGCATTTGCAAATGCAGAATCCATAAATAATGATGACCAACTCCAATTGTTCTTACCAATTTAAGTCCTGTAAAAAGATATTTGACTTCTTGATTGATAAAACAGCTAAGCTGAAGCTGATTTTCTTTTCCTTTAGTGACTTCTTCTTCTTCAGATTCTGTGCATCTCATGCTGTGCAAGGTAAGATAAGGAAAATGGCTAATGCTATTAAAATTAATAGTATCATTCATTAGCATTTAAAACAGTTTGGTCTTCCAATAGATTTCAACATATTTTAAAATACTAATTCGCTTAACAACAATATTGAGTAATAAATGTAAGAAAAAGATAAACATAAGTTGCTATTTACATGGTCTTAAAATGGTCTTAACCAAAAGATACATAAAGAGAAATATTTTCTAAGTTTCTACCCATCAGCTAGAAAGTAATACTTCCCTAAATTCATGTTTTATGAATTGTTTCAATCTCATGTATATAAGTGGTACTCTATTTCACACAATTAAAAATACTGTTGAGGCAAATTAATAAAGTTGACTATGTTAAAAATGTTCATAAGAAAAAATAATGAATATCCTTAAAGTACATACACTTATCTAACCTTTAAGATCATTCCAATGGGTATACTTCTCCAAATTTCGTATTTCCATGACATGTTTTAGACATACAAAACCTCTAAAGAATTTTCCTTCCATCCCACACCACTCCAATCAGCCAAGATATTTATAGCAATTCACTTCATATGCTTCTAATAAGTTCTGAGTAGTTTATACATATCTTGGCTCATAAGGATACGTAGTTTCAAACTCAACTCCAAAGTATTGGTCAATTAAACTTTTCTTTTTAGATGGTGTCACTGCTGATGCAGATGAAGAATCTGTCTGCAAAAATTAAAAACATGTATTTATTAATATGTATTACCTTCCACACAATCCAGGTTAGTAATACAAATGTAAGAATTTTTTTTTGTTTTGTCTTTTTTTTAATATATTTTATTGATTTTTTATAGAGAGGAAGGGAAAGGGATAGAAAGTTAGAAACATCGATCAGAGAGAAACATCCATCAGCTGCCTCCTGCACGCCCCCTACTGGGGATGTGCCCGCAACCAAGGTACATTGCCCTTGACAAACGTGGGACCTTTCAGTCGGCAGGCCGACGCTCTATTCACTGAGCCAAACCAATTATGGCCAAATGTAAATTTTTTAAAATGCAATCCCTTTCTACACAATCCTACTGTTCAAAAAACGTTACCAAAAAACTACAGATGCACAATAATATCAATTAATTAAGTTTAATACAATACACTGAATTCAAGTGTCAAATGCAAGCTTCCAAATTCCAACTATAGTTTGACCATCTAAAGTATTCAAGTACATGTCCATCCATTAAGATGAATTTATTTCAAGCCTTTAGGGTGGGGATGAATCAAGGTACAGTGAAGATCTGTAATCACAAATATATTCAACTAGAGGCCCTGCGTGAACAAAATCATGTGTGAGTAGCATTACCTTCAGCTGGCCACCCACCCTCTGCCACTCGTAGTTCTCTGCCCCTAGTAGCTCTCTGTAGGGAGTAGCTCACTCCCATTCCCACTCCCCTTACAGTGTCAGGACCACAAGCCTTTTATGATATAGATTACCTCTTTTACAGAATCATCCTCTATGGCTTCCAATTTCTGTTGCAATACTCGCATCATTTGTATCCAACATTCATTAGCATCCTGTAATTTTTAAAATGACATAGTAAGTAATCTTGGCTGTGACAGCGTTTGGTCTATAGAATCCTCCCAAAATAATTTGTGTTCTTACAGAAGACGCAAACTACTTTTTTCTTTAAAAATGTTAAGCCAAAGATCAAATATTTTATGATCTTCAAAAAACAAAAAATTCCAAAGTAGTTTTTTTTCCAATCTTTTAAAACATGTTTACTGAATTCCTAATTATGCTAAACACTAGAGGCCCAGTGTACGAAATTCTTCAGCCCAGCTTGCTCCCTCTCCAATCTGGGACCTCTTGAGGGATGTCTGACTGCCCTACCTGGATCGGGCCTAAATGGGCAGTCGGACATCCCTCTCACAATCCAGGACTACTGGCTCCCAACTTCTCACCTGCCTGCCAGCCTGATCACCCCCTAACCACTTCCCTGCCAGCCTGATTGATGCCTAACTGCTCCCTTGCTAGCCTGTTTATCCATAACTGCCCTACCACCCTGTGGGCCAGAAACTTCTAACTGCTCTCCCCTGCAGGCTTGCTCACCCCCAACTGCCCTCCCTTGCAGGCCTGATCCCTGCCAACTGCCCTCCCCTGCTGGCCATCTTGTGTCCACATGGGGGCAGTCATCTTGTGTGTTGGAGTGATGGTCAATCTGCATATTACTCTTTTATTAGATAGGATAGAGGCCTGGTACATGGGTGGGGGTCAGCTTATTTGCCCTGAAGGGTGTCCCAGATCAGGGTGGGGGTTCCTCTTGGGATATGGGGTGGCCTGGGTGAGGGGCCTGTGGTGGTTTGCAGGCAGGCCATGCCCCCCAGCGACCAAAGCCGAGGCCCTGGTATTTGGAATTTATTTATCTTCTATAATTGAAATTTTGTAGCCTGGAGCGGAGCCAAGGCTTCTGCTGGCACAGCCATTGAAACTTTGTTGCCTTAAGCACCCAGGCTCCCTCCATCGCTAAGGGCAACGCAAGCTTCTCTCCTGCTGTGTGGCTGTAGCTATCTTGGTTGGGTTGATTTGCATACTCACTCTGATTGGCTGGGGGTGTGGCTGGTGACTATGGCAGGGGTACAGCAATTTGCATATTAATATTTTATTATATAGGATTATTCTAGACCAGTGGTCGCAAACTGCGGCTCATGAGCTGCGGTTTGCCACTATGTTGACTGAGTTTGCCAACCACCGACCTAGACTCTCAATTCCAATAATTGCAAGCTGTTGTTCTTTGTGATTAAGCCATTATCCCAGTGGTTGGCAAACTCATTAGTCAACAGAACAGCAAACTGTTCCAAACACTAGGAATAACACAGCAGTAAATAAAATAAAATTCAAATGTGAAACACAGATAAAAAATATATAACATTAATTCAAGTTCAAAGGGTTATAAAGGGGGGAAGCAAATAATATAGGAACAAAAATTGATTGATGCAAGGAAAGGTGCTATTTCAATAGGACAGTCAAAGAAAGTCTCTCTGATGCCTTGACATTTGAGTCAGGAGACCTGAAGGTAAGGAGGAAAGTCATGCACTGAGAGCCAAAGGGAACAAGAGCTAAGGAACAAGGATACATGGAGGCTTTAAAAAGTAGGAGGAAGCCCTGTCGGTGTGGCTCAGTAGTTGAGCATCAACCCATGAACCAGGAAGTCGCAGATGGACTCCTGATCAGGGCATATCATGGATTGTGGGCTCAATCCCTAGTAGGGGGCGTTCATGAGGCAGCCAATCAATGATTCTCTCTCATCACTGATATTTCTCTCTCTCTGAAACCAATTAAAACATACTTTTTTAAAAAATAGCAAGGAAGTCAATATCTGGAGATAAGCAAGGAAGACAGTGGCATCTGATGAGTTTAAAACCTAGCCAGAGGCTAGGTTTATTTAGGATTATTTAGGATTTAGCTTATTTAGGGATAGAAAATTACTAGGAAGTACTGAACATGGGAACAACATAATCTTATTTACATTTTAAAAGGCCTCTGGAGACTATATGGAGAAACATTGCAAAGAAACAAAGACAGAGCAAGAGGGTCAGTTAATAGAATATTGAATCATGCCAGGCAAGACATAATAGAACCAAATGATGTATATGTGTTATTTCCAAATACATTCCAATAAGTATAAGTGTAGGAAACCTAAGATTTACATTTATAAAATGAAAACCAAGAACCTTGGTCTGATTACCTGTTGAAGATACTGTCCTTGTTCACCCTTCTCTGCAAACTGTGGAAAAGCCATGTGCAAAAACTGCAGTAGAATAATAGGTGGAATACTAGAAGAAGTTTTATCCATGGAATCAAACAAATCTCTAAGAGCTTAAAAACAAAGCAACAGAACCTTAGTAAGAGTGGCATATTTAACACATGCTACTGTAAATTACATTTCAATTGCTATAGACAAAAAACTGCTTAATAACTTATTATGTACATCTATTCCTTTTGCAATTATTAGATTCCTAATAAGAAAAACTGGTTTTCAAATCTTAATGAACTCACAAGAATTTATACTGCAGTCACTAACTATAAACAACTTCTGAACCCTGCTCCTCTCTCCTTTCCAGCCACTGTTTTCCCAAAGCAGGGTATATATTAATTCAATACAAATACATTTAACTTCTGTCTAGAGATCAAACACATATAATGTTACTGTTCTGACATTATGCCGTTATCAAACCATCAGGTCTTCACTCCTAACTCACTTCCCTTTACTTGGTCCCCATCTACTGAACTCCTGAATATTGAAATCTGGCTCTTTAAACAACATATTTCCTGATTGTACTGAACAACTTAAAAAAAAACAAAACTAATTTGCCTTCTTCAAAATCTTTCCTGTTTACCTCCTCTCAACATCATGAATCCCATAGTCATGGATTCAGCCCTGGCTTCTGGAGGTCAGAATACCTTTCCTTTGCTGATTTCCTATCACTTTGTCCTTATTTCAAGTAGAGCAAAACTCCAATCTAGCTTATTTTGACTTGTTAACTAAAATGTGAATGTTATCTAATATTATTATAGATAACTGAAACCCAGTAAACACTACATCTCAGCACATAGCAAGAGTTCAATTACATATTCCTGAATAAATCAATTAAATATAATGCTTAAAAAATACATTTGGTTCTAGTCATTGTGGCTTTGTGTTTGAGCATGCATCTATCAACCAAGAGATCACAGTTCCATTCTTAAGTCACAGCACATGCCCTGGTAGCAGGCTCAATCTCTGATAAGGGGCATGCCTGAGGCAGCCAATCAATGATTCACAGGAGGCAGCCAATCAATGATTTTCTCTCATCATTGATGTTTCTATCTCTCTCTTCCTCTCCATTCCTCTCTAAAACATACATTTATATATATATTTGGAGGGAGGGCTGAAATTTAAGCATCACTACTAAGCTATTTTCAAAATTAAAAAATCTAAACTGTAATAACACTTTAAAGTGCACATCTCTAAAAAAGGCTGGTTTAAGATTTAATATGTACTATGAACAAATTATTTTTTTTAATATATTTTATTGATTTTTCACAGAGAGGAAGGGAGAGAGATAGTTAGAAACATTGATCAGCTGCCTCCTGCACACCCTCTACTGGGGATGTGCCTGCAACCAGGGTACATGCCCCCAACTGGAATCAAACGTGGGACCCTTCAGTCCGCAGGCTGACGCTCTATCCACTGAGCCAAACTGGTTTCAGCAATTAATAAATTATATTAACCCAAAATATTTGTTTGAAAAAAGGTCAAAATACACTCTACATTAGAAGCAACTAATGAACCCTCATCAGTTATGCTCAGTGATTAGAGCGTTGGCCAACAGATTGAAGGGTCTTAGGTTCGATTCTGGTGAAGGGCACATATCTCAGTTGCAGGCTTGATCTCTGATACCCACCAGAGTGCAGGCAGGAGGCAACCAATCGATGTGTCTCTTCTACATTTATGTTTCTCTCTGTCTCTCCCCCTCCCTTCCACTCTCTCTAAAACTCAATGAAAAAAATATCCTTAGGAGATTTAACCAAAAAAATAAAAGAAACTAAAGAACTATAACAACTAAATGCAATGTGTAATCTAAACTAGTTCCTAAAGAAAAAAAGAAAAAAAAAACTTTACAATGGGCAATACAGGGTCAATTGGCAAAAGTTAAATAAAATCTGTATTTTAGAGTATTATATCAGTGTAAAGCTCCCAGATTTTGAAAACTATCCTGTAGTTATGTATGTCTTTATTGTTTGGAAATATGTACTGAAATATATATAAAAGCTAAGCAACCATTACGACCGGATGACCTAACAACCAGATGACTGGCTGGTAGCTAGGACACACACTGACTACCAGGGAGCAGCTCCTGCATTAAGTGACTGCCCCATGGTGGTCAGTGCACTCCCACAGCCAACCTCCTGTTGCCAGCCAACCTCCTGCAGCCCCTCCCCGCAGCTGGCCAGCCCTAATCAGGCTGGCTAAGACAGGCCTGATGGGCCCTGATTGCTGGCCAGGCCAAGGGACCCCACCTGTACATGAATTCATGCACTGGCTTCTAGTTCAGGAATAAAAGTCATCAGGTGTGCAACTTATATTCTCAGAAAAAAAAAAGAATACACATTATAGACAATGAACCAGACACAACAAAAAATTAGTAAATGGTGAATTCTTGCAACTTTTCTGTAAATTTAAATTAAGTTCAAAATAAAATGTTTTAAAACTCAAGAGGCAAAAAGAACAGTATTTTCCATCTCATCAATACTATCTACACTAATCTACACTAAAAGACAAGGGCGCAACACCCACCAGCCAATCAGGAGTGTGTATGCAAATTAACATGACAAAGATGGAAGGTTAATATGCATACATAGGCACCAAGTGGCTTGGGTCTGGGGAACATCCTTGGAACCAAGGCCACTCCTAGCCTGTAGGCCCACACATAGGCCCTGAGTGGTGGCCTGGGCCCACATCCCCAGCCCGGAGACACAACAGGGGGCTGCCCAGGTCCAGGCCCCCAGCCTGGCGCATATAATGCAAGGCTGCTGGCCTTAGGGGCATTCCCCCCCATGGCTGCAGGGATACACCCCTATCCCAGTGGACACAACACAGGGGGTCTTCTGTGCATGAGCTGTAGAGGAAATACCTTTTCTTTCCTTTTTTAAAAAATATATTTTATTGATTTTTTTATAGAGAAAAGGGGAGAGGGAAACATCAATGAGAGAGAAACATCGATCAGCTGCCTCCTGCACACTCCCCACCGAAGATGTGCCCTCAACCAAAGTACATGCCCTTAACAGGAATCAAATCTGATCCTTCAGTCTGCAGGCCAATGCTCTATTCACTGAGCCAAACCAGTTTGAGCATAAACACTTTGTCTGACCACTCACTGGCCAAGCTCCCTGTATGCTGCCACTTGCAATGTTCTTGGTAACTTGGCTAATAAGAATCCAAGAAGATGATCTAGGGTTTTTCCACCACATTCCTTATTCAGCAGTAAAAAGGAATGAAGTACTGATACATGCTATAATGAGGATGAACCTTGAAATCATTCTAAGTGAAAGAAGTCAGTCAAAAAAAGAACATATATGATGTAATTCCATCTATATCAAAAGTCCAGAATAGATGAATCTACAGAGGCTGACAGCTAATTAATGGCTGCAAAGGGCTGGGAGTGGTTAACAAATAACAGGGTGACTACTAAAAGTTCAATAAAAATGTACTAAAATTGACTTTGGTGATGGTTGCCCAACTCTGTAAATATACTAAAAAGCAATGCATTGTACATTTTGCATGTGTGAATTGTATAATATATGAATATCTCAATAAAGTGGTTACCAAAAAAAGTATGCCTATAAAACCCTTATTAACCTAGTCCAATGATTTAAGAGGGTATTCAGTTTGCCCTGCACTATGTGATTCTGTTGGATGGGCATTGCCCATGCACCAAAAGGTCACCGTCACTGGTTAAATTCCTAGTCAGGGCACATATCTGAATTATGAGTTAATTCCCCAATTAGGGGGCGTGTAGGAGGCAGCCTATTGATGTTTCTCTATCACAGTGATATTTCTCTCTCGCTCTCCCTTCTTCTCTCTAAAATCAATTAAAACAAAAACAAGAGGGTACTCATTTTGTCAAGTTGTCCCAAAATGAGACAGGGGGATACATGATCTAATGTAATGAAGAAGTAAGTTATTTCTATCATTCAGGAATTTCCATGTCTCCTCATTTCTCATACACCACTTCCTTACACTCATACCCACCAGGATTCTCTTTTATAATGATCACATTAACTATTATAAAGCCTATTCCTGGATATCCAGATATATTATACGAATAAACCTAAAGCCAAAATATAATTTAATCCAAATATTTGTTTCCAAAAAATTCTATCATTAGTTTATGCTATATAATAAAAGGCTAGTATGCAAATAGACCAAATGGCAGAACCAGCGAACAACCAGACACTATGATATGCACTGAAGCAGCAAGGGGTGTGTGTGGAACATGGCAGGCGTTGGCTGTGGAGGGATGGTGGAGAAGGTAAGCAGAGGCACCAGACCAAAGTGGGGCACGTGTCACTGTCATCGGGGCAAGCCTCTGGTGCTTACTAACAATTCTTTGCTCCCGCACCTGCTACCAGCACCAGCCCCACTCACACCCGCTGCTGGTACCAGAGCTACTGTTCACACACACTGTTAGTGCTGGCCCTGCTCACACTCACAGCCGGCGTCGGAGCTGCCACTCAGACCCGCTTACCGATGCCCAGCACCGGTCCCAATCACTAGGCGCCATCAGCAGATGAGAGCAGCAGCTGTCGGCCCTGATCATCCCTGAGGGCTCCTGCACCTCCACCTGCTCCTGAGAGACGATCAGGGCACCAACTGCCGCTCACACCCGCTGACAATGCTGGTCCCACTCGTACCTGCTGCTGATCGATGTCTCTCTCTCATCGATGTTTCTGACTTTCTATCCCTCTCTCTTCCTCTTTGTGAAAAATCAATAAAATATATTTAAAAAAAAAATAACATTTATTGGATATTATACTTTCTTGAAAAGTATGTATTTTTAAGATACTGACCTGCAGTAATATATTGTGCTGAAGCCATTTCCCCTGAAGCTCTCAAGGCACCAGCATACCTAGGGACATTAAGGCAGAATTAAATAATTAGGATCCACTTCATTCACAAACTCAAGTGGGAAGAAACCAGTTAAAAGGACTTATTACACTCAACTGCAAGTTTCACAGATTTGCTCCCACCTTTCTATTTTCATCTCTCTGGTTTTGTTCCTTTAAGCTCTATAAGCCAAAAAAGGAGTACCAAGAAAAAGGAAATTTAAATGAATAAAACCACATTTTAAATTCTTTCTTGCTCTAGCCCAGTGGTTGGCAAACTCATTTGTCAACAGAGCCAAATATCAATAGTACAATGACTGAAATTTCTTTTGAGAGACAACTTTTTTAAACTTAAACTTCTTCTAACACCACTTCTTCAAAATAGACTCACCCAGGCCATGGTATTTTATGGAAGAGCCACACTCAAGGGGTCAAAGAGCCGCATGTGGCTCGCGAGCCGCAGTTTGCCAACCACAGCCCTAGCCGGTTTGGCTCAGTGGATAGAGTGTTGGCCTGCGGACTGAAGCAACCCAGGTTCAATTCCGGCCAAGGGCTCATACCTGGGTTGCAGGCTCGATCTCCAGTAGGGGGCGAGCAGGAGGCAGCTGATCAATGATGATCATCATTGATGTTTCTATCTCTCTATCCCTCTCCTTTCCTCTCTAAAATCAATAAAAATATTTTAAATTCTTCCCCCTTGTCTAACTCATCTATTCTAAACATTTTCTGAAAACAGTGTAAAACAAAAAGAATAAATTAACTGTCCATTACAATGAAAGTAAAATAAAACTTCAAAATAATGAAAAAAGACATTAGATCAAAAACATTAAATCAAAATCAACTTATCTATATTCAAAACTAAGTCACATAAATTTCAAGTCAGTTTGCTCATCTATAAAATTAGCACTTTCTATTAAATGATTTCTAAATCCACTTTCAGTTTTACACTTGTTACCTAATTGTAATACAAAAAACTAGCTTTCCAAAGGAAATATTCAAACCATAGTATTTACTAATACAATATCCTTTATGACAAAAGATCAGAAATTATCATTCAGGCAATATTCAAACATTAAGAGTAGGAGAGAGATTGCATATTCACTATGATCAAAACTGTGCTTATATATTATGTCTACTAAAATGAAAATGAGTGATATCACCCAAGACTGACAAGAATGTGGAGCAACTAGAATTACTGACACAATCAATAATATGGATGACTCTCAGACACTATGCTCAAGTGAATGAAGTCAAAACAAAAGCAAAAAAAAAAAAGTACATTCTGTGCATTTAAGAATGCACAAAGGTGAAAGGGGATAAAGATAGAATGGAAAAGTCATAAGAAAAGTATAGGAAGGTGAAAAATGTTCTATAATTTCATTGTAAAGTAGGTTTCAGAGAATTTGCATTTGTCAAAACTGATCACACTGAACATTTCAAATGCATACCTTTTACTAGATGTTTATTTTTTAAAACTGAAATATAATATACAACAAAAACTCTGCTTATGTAGAAAGGTCACAAAAAATAGTTAAACTAGCCCTGCACATGAATCCATGTGCCAGTAGAGGGCTCCCACCCTCCAGTAGCTCTATGCCTGCTACCTCACCCTCCTGTAGCTCCTCCCCATTCCCTCCCCATAGCTTGCTGCCACGCCCCTTCCTGAGCTCTCTGTCACCCACTTGTAGCCAGTAGCTCATTGCCGCTGTCCTGTAGCTCTCTCCCACCCCCCTCCCCACTTAACTTGCTGCCCTGCCCCCTCCTGTCACTGCCCCACCCTCCTGCTGCTCCATGATCCAGCTGTTACTGGAGATTATATTCAACTTAATATTTTAGTTTTTTTCTTTTTTTCACTTATTTAGATGGGTTGGAAACTGAGAATACAAATATCACACGTAATTTAATTCCATCCCCTAAAAACTCTCACTTTTACAGGAAAACACAGTTCCTACTTAAGATTAAAACTATCCAATAAGCCAAATAACATTAACAATGAACTTTACAAAGAAAAACTGTTAGAAAATAGAGAGGAACTGACAGAAATACTAAGGGGTTTGTTTAAAAGATAGAAATACTGAGTTTTACAGACAAAAGAATCAAGAGTCTTTATCAAGTTAATAAATAAAAATTAAATTATAATATAAAAAATTTAAATGTAATTACGTTAGCTTAATCTCTATACTTTATCACCTACAAAAAGAAGTTGTCTTAACTTTTCTATCTGTGAAATATTCAGAACAAGCAATCATATCTCAGATCAACCTAAACATTTATGAACAGAATGAATAATATTTGGTAACATATACATAAAGGACATATTATATAGCACAAACATAAATGAACTACAACTATAACTACACACCACGGATAAATCAAACATAAAGAGCTAGACTCAAACACAATATTATAGTATATGTTTTCGTTTATAAATAGTTCAAAATAGTCAAATAAGTCAGGTTAGTATTAACTTTAAAAGAAGGCTGGAGTAGTGATTAGGAAGGGATAGGTCAGGGGACTTTGGGAGTGCTAACAGGGTTCTGTTTATCTGCACTGGTTACATGGATATGTTCATTCTGGGATAATTCATTTGTATACTTTCCTGGATATAATTCAATAATTAAAAACAAACTTTGGGCCAAAAATAAGAAATTTTTATAGTATTATTTTTTAAAAATATCTGAACAGCATTTTCTAATTTTTTATATGTACACTAGAGGCCCAATGCACAAAACTTATGCAAGAGTAGGCCTTCCTTCCCCCAGCTGCTAGCACCAGCTTCCCTCCAGACACTGGCAAGCACCTGGGATTGGGCTTCTCTCACAGCCCCAGCTTCATTCGGACAGTCATCTGGAAGGATGTCTAGTCTAATTAGCATATTATGCTTTTATTATTATAGATATTTATAAGTGACCCAGGCATGCAACTTAAGAAGTTAGAAAACAGTAAAACAAGCAAAAAAATAATAAAGTAAAACAAACCTAAAAATGCAGAAGAAATTAATACAAACAAAAATAGGATGAATCAGACAATTGAAATAGTTGAGTGAATAAATCTAATACCTGATTCCGTGAAAAACAGAATACATTAGCCTCTAGGAAGATAATCAAGGGAGGAAAAGAAAAAACTTAACAAATAAAATGGAACCTCAGTTCTCAAACTTAATTTGTTGTGGAAGGTTGTTCCAGAATGAATTTGTTCAAAAACCGAATCATTTTTTTCCCCATTAGAAAAATCCATTCCAGACCCCAAAACCAAAAAGCACTAAAATATTCACAGCACAGTTTCCTGAGATGTTAACAATTTAGTGGTAAAGTGATTCATACTTCCCACTCTCTCCTTTGTCCCCCAGGAGACCAGTTACTGATCATACAAATATCAGCATGAAAGGGTTGCTGGGTAGAGAACAGAAATTTTGTTTGACTACTAAGACTTTTTCATTGAATAATTTGATAGAAAACAAAATTATTCGAGGTGGGAGATGTTCGAGAACTGAGGTTTGACTTAAATAAAAATGGGGGAGGAGGGAAACACTCTTATGCTAAAATAGTTTAAAGACGTAAGGAGAAATTCCTAGGAAAACATAAATTACCAAAACTGACTCTAAAAGACACAAAATGTATATGAAGAAGAGAAGGTTAGATCTCAGCCAATTTTATGAGTAAATTCTTTCAAGAAAATATCATTCTTACACATATTTTAAAATGCAAGTACAGATATCTAGTAACTGTTAATGGAAAAACTCACTATTGTGTACTAATCAAGAGTTGGTTTGCCAGTTTCCAAAATGACAAAAATATGGCCAAGTGATACTATTTTTTATAACTTATAGAATTTTCAAAGTAATTTTTATTATATGCACTCTATACTTTAGATTCTAAATTTAGAACTCCCACATTACAATTTACATCAAGCAACCAGATTTTCTTGGCCCTTACTGCCTCTTCAATCAATCCAGTCTATTTTTCTTTTTAATATATTTTATTGATTTTTACAGAGGAAGGGAGAGGGATAGACAGAAACATCAATGAGAGAGAGACATCGATCAGCCGCCTCCTGCACGCCCCTCCCTCTGGGGATGCGCCCGCAACCAAGAACATGCCCTTGACCAGAATCGAACCTGGGACCCTTCAGTCTGCAGGCCGACGCTCTCTCCACTGCGCCAAACTGGTTTTGGCAAGTCTATTTTTCTTGAATGTACTTTTTTTCTACTTACTCCCTTTTCAGACAATATCTTTTTCTTTTGAATGTACTTTCTATCTTTCATCATTATACATCCCCGCTTTCTACAACCTGTCAAATAAAAACTCTATTTGAGCCCTAACCGGTTTGGCTCAGTGGATGAAGCGTTGGCATGCGGACTCAAGGATCCCAGGTTCAATTCTGGTCAAGGGCACATACCCAGTAGGGGGAATGCAGGAGGCAGCTGATTGATGTTTCTCTCTCATCGATGTTTCTAACTCTCTATCCTTTTCCCTTTCTCTCTGTGAAAAAATCAATAATATACATATTTTTTAAAAACTATTTAAGAATGATTTTTAGCGTCTCCAGTTGTAAAACATTTTTCATGCAATTTTTCTCTTCTTTCATTCCTATTTCATCAGTTAGTGCCATTTTTCCAATGACAAAAAACATCCATGTCATCTTGGATCAATTAATAAGTACAAGGACTGACTCCCAGCCTTGTGAAAACTTAGAATTCAAGAAAATTCTTTTAGCTTCAACAAAACAGAACCAATAGCTGAGACCGGTTTGGCTCAGTGGATAGAGCGTCAGCCTGCGGACTGGGGGGTCCCGGGTTCGATTCCAGTCGGGGGCACATCTCCAGTGGGGGGCATGCAGGAGGCGGCTGATCGATGTCTCTCTCTCATCGATGTTTCTGACTTTCTATCCCTCTCTCTTCCTCTCTGTAAAAAATCAATAAAATAATAAAAAAACAAAAACAAAAAAAAACAGAACCACCAGAAATGAAATCCCCTTTGCTTATACAAACTCAGAGAAATAACTCCAGGACATGAGAGCTCTCCTTGAAATAGAGGCTTTAAAGTATCCCAGAAAAAAGATGGGGAAGTGTTTAGTACGTACATGGGCACACTAAAAAACAGTGGAGAAATAACTAGACCTCTGAAGAAAAATAAGTAACATTTCCCATCAAAACAGTACTTGATCATCTTTCTCAATTAGATTGTAAGTAAGTGCCTAAAGACAGGTAATGTATGTTGTTCATCAGTTGCACTCTAGCCAAACTTCATATAAATATGTGACAAGTATTCACTTCAGAGAAATATAGAATCTTCAGTTACTCTCAGGTTTCTGTGTATCCCTAACTCTCTCCTCTTTAATGCTCAGTTCTATCAAAGCATTTCACAAACCACTAAGAAAATAAAAAAATTAACATTCATAAAGCTAGGAATCCAAATTGCCGTTTAGAATTGTATCATACATTAAGAACTGCAATGTATATAACAAGACAGTTGTAATAAATTTAGTCAGAATTTATATATATATATATAAATTTTTTTTTTAGAGAGAAGAGAGAAATGAGAAGAGAGAGAAAGAGAGAGAGAAGAGAGGAGAGAGGAAAAGAAGAAAGAAGAGAGAGACATCATCGATGTAAGAGAGAACCATCAATCGGTTGCCTCCTGTAATATACCCAACCGGGGATGAAACTCACAACTTTGGGTATACAGGACACTACAACTACTGTGTGACCCGGACAGAGCCACATTTTGAACATTTAGATTAATTGAAGAGAAGAGACCCTCACTTATAAATTTTAAAGGTTCTCAAAAGATACATAATTGTTTACTTTTTTATGTATAGTGATATAAAAAAAATTTTTTAAATATATTTTATTGCCGAGACTGGTTTGTCTCAGTGGATAGAGTGTCGGCTTGCGGACTGAAAGGTCCCAGATTAGATTCCAGTCGGGGACACGTACCTTGCTTGCGGGCACATCTCCACTGTGGGGAGTACAGGAGGCGGCTGATCGATGTCTCTCTCTCTCTCTTATCGATGTGTCTGACTTTCTGTCTCTTTCCCTTCCTCTCTGTAAAAAATCAATAAAATATATTTTTTTTCTTAATATATTTTATTGATTTTTTACAGAGAGGAAGGGAGAGAGAGGAATAGAACATTAGAAACATCAATGAGAGAGAAACATCCATCAGCTGCCTCCTGCACGCCCCCTACTGGGATGTGCCCGCAACGAAGGTACATGTCCTTGACAGGAATCGAACCTGGGACCTCTCAGTCCATAGGCCTACGCTCTATCCACTGAGCCAAACTGATTTCGACTAAAAACAAATTTTTATTTCTTTTTAAAACCATTAACTGGCACAAACATACAAATCAATGAATTTATTTCTAGACTAGAACTGAATGTCCAGAATTAAATCTTACTTATTACACCTATTATGATCAACTGATTTTCAACAAAGACACTAGGAAAATTCAGTAGGGAAAGATTAGTTTTTCAACCAATAGTACTACAGGAACTGGATATTCACAAGCAAATGAATGGGATGGGACACCTACCTCCCATCACACAAAAAAGTTAAATAAACATGGATCACAAACCTAATGTAAGAGCTAAAACTATGTAACTCTTAATATAAACAACATAGGAATAAATCTTTGTGACCTAGGATTAGACAATGGTTTCTTACATGATAGACAATGGTTTCTTACATGAAGCAACAAAAGAAAAAAATACTGAACTACATCAAAATTTAAAATGTTTGACCAATGTTAACCCAATATATTTTTTAAAAGAAAAAAATCAAAACTTTTATGCTAGAAGCAAAACCATCAAGAGTTAAAAAAAAAAAAACACAAAATGGAAAAAAACATTTGCAATTTATCTATTGGAAAAAGTATTTGTATACAAGAATACATAAAGACAAACCACTTAAAACATTGGCAAATAATTTGATCCAAACATTTCTCCAGAGAAGATGTACAAATGGCCAATAAGCACTTAAAAAAATGTTACTACTCATTAGGTAAATACAAATGAGAACCACAATGATATATCCTTTCACCCTCAGGATGCCTATAATCAAAGACATACAATAACAAGATTGGCATGGAGGTGGAGAAATTGGAACTCTCTTACATTGCTAGTGAGGTAGTAAAATGGTGAAACCACTTTGGAAAACCATCTGGCAGTTCCTCAAAATATTGTTTAACATAGAATTACCATGTAAACAAACAATACATTCATACCTAAGAGAAATGAAAACAATGCATCTGTACAATAACTTGTGATTGAATGTTTACAGCTGCATTATTCATACTAAATAAAAGTGGAAACAGCCCGGCCAGCATGACTCAGTGATTAAGCATTGACCTATAAACCAGGAAGTCATGGTTCAATTCCTAGTCAAGGAGATATGCCTGCATTTTGGACTCATTTCCCAGTACAGGGTGTACAGGAAGCAGTCAGTCAATGATTCTCTCTTATCACTGGTGTTTCTATCTTTCTCCCTCTCCCTTCCTCTCTGAAATAAATTTAAAAAAAATTAAAATGAAAACAATCCAAATGTCCATCAACTGATGCATGAATAAACATATGTGGTATAGCCATTCAATTTAATATTATTCAGTTATACAAAGGAATGAAGTACTAATATAACATGAATCTAGAAAATAATATAAAAGAAGATAGTTATAAAAAGACCACATATTATATGATCCCACTTATATGAAATGTCCAAAAAGACAAATCTATAGGACAAAAAGTAAATAAATGATTGCCTAGAGTTGCAGGTGGAAAGGGTATAAGAAGTGATTGCTAATGAGTAAGAGGTTTCTTTAGGGTGGGATGGATAGAGAATATTCCGAAATTAGAAGTAGTGATTGTGCACAACCTTGTAAATATAATAAAAACAATTTAAATGAACATTTTAAAAGAATGAATTATATGATAAATGAATTATATCTCAATATACTGCTAGACACATATATATACTAGTGTATACACACACACACACACACACACACACACACACACACATACATACATATGTACTAGGGGCCCAGCGGTGCCCCTCTCACCCACCCACTGCCCTGCCTTGACACCCAAACCTCTGCCCGCAGAACTACAGCCGGCCTGGCCCAGCCCTGCGCCTCCCACTTCTGCCCCATCTCCAGAGCAACTCGGCAGCTCCACCCCATCATGGTGCCAGGAGAACGTGGAAGCCTCCCACTTGTTGCACTGTGCTCCTTCCCCTGGCAGGTGGGCACCGGGGCACTCTGAGTGCAAGCAGTGGGTATGAAGGACTGGTGAGGGGGGCACCTACAGGCTCTCACCCCTGGCACGGGATGTTCTCGCCTCCTCTGGGTACCTCCCCTCTTCCTCTTCTGGGCACCTCCCTGCTTCTGCCCTGTCTCCGGAGCAACCCCCTGCTGTGCACACACAGACAGCCTCCTGCAATTGGTCATTACTCGTAACAGCGTCCCAACCATTAGCATATTAGCTCTTTATTATTATGATATGCACACACACACAAAAGAACACTACACAAATGTGAACCTCTGTTACCAAAAGAAGACTTAAAACATTTATCTTTTGTCTTACCTTTTAAGAGCATCTTTGAGTTCAGGCACAGAACGAATACACTGAACTGTAGCATTCATGTAACAAGTGTTACCCAGGTTTGTTAATCCACATGGTAACTCCATCTGATAAGAGAAATCATTTTTATAAAATAACATCCTATATAACAGAGATAATATGCAAAATGACCCTCACAAGATGACTGCCTACAACCAGGTCGACAGGGGGCGTTAGTGAGGGACAACCAAATGACTGAAGAGCAGGCTGCAGGAGCAACCAGGCAGGCAGGGGTTGGGGCAGTTAGGGGTGACCAGGCCGGCAAGGGGGGGGCAGTTGAAGGCGACCTGGCTGGCAGCAGGGACAGTTAGGGGAGACCAGGCCGGCAGGGCGGGTGGGGGCAGTTAGGGGCAATCAGGCAGGCAGGCAAACAATTAGGAGCCAGGAGTCCAGAACTGTGAGAGGGATCCTAGATTGGAGAGGGTGCAGGCTGGGCTGAAGGGACATCCCCTGCCCCATGCACAAATTTCATGCACCGGGCCTCTAGTAACATATATAAATTATTAATTACACACTTTAAAGCAAGTAAAATTTCCAACTTATACCAATGTATATTCCACTTTTACCCTAAAGTAACAGGTTTTATTTCCCCAACAAAAATTTTTCCTCAAATCATACTAAGAGTTATTCTCTGTTTTAATTCCTTTCTTGAAAATATTAAAAGGACAAAAGGATAGTAATATCAATCCTGCTCCTTTTCAGGATTATCATTAAAACAGGGTGACAAAATACACTTAGAAATACTTACAAAAATAGGAATGGTACTACATAAATGCTGGGTGGTAAAACTAATAACAACATTTGACAAGTATTGACCACTTTCTAAACTAACACTGCATTTAAATTGAGAATAAATTGTATGTATTTTCAACATGGAAGGTTTTAAGAATTTAAATGCCCCAGGATTTAAACTACTTAATCTCTCTGAGCCTGTTTCCCCATAAATAGTAAACACTTAAATAGTGCTGACTACCTGCCAGACTTACATTTATTACAGATATTAACTGCCTTTACAATGAATACATCTTGCTATTAACTATTAAATCTTTAAAGCATTCATGTGCTACTTTCTGAAAGGCACCTTAGTAACTGTACTTCTAAAAAGTAGTGGTCATATAAAATGTGGTTTGTCTTACAGCAGATGCTAACTGTTCTTCTGTCATATCTTCTACGAAGACAGTTTTAGCTGAGGGTTCTTCAGGAAGTGCATCTGCTGATCCCATCATTAGTAGAGTTATTCCCTGTTTTACAGAGATACAACGTAGATTAGCAGTTGTTAGTACTGAAGGTGGGAAGAGGGAGTGACCTTAAATCTGTGGTTCTCAACCTTTCAAACGCCGCAACCCTTTGAATATAGTTCCTCATGTTGTGGTGACCCCAACCATAAAATTATTTTCGTTGCTACTTCATAAATATAATTTTGCTACTGTTATGAATCGTAATGTATCTGTGTTTTCCGATGATCAGGTTGAGAACCACTGCTGTAGAGCCTAGGACCATCGGAAAACACAGATATTTACATTATGATGAAAGGGCCGGGGCATTAGAAAGGTTGAGAACCACTGCTTTATAGACATGCATTTCTTTCAGGGTAATGGAAATATCCTAAAATTAGACTGTGGAGAAGATTTCACAACTCTGTAGATATACTGAAAATTACTAAGTTATCAAAAAAAAAAAAAAAAGTCTTCTTCAGGCCAGAGGTAGCCAGCTTATTGGCAAAGAGATACAAGGAAACTTTTTAGAGTGATGGAACTTCTGTATCTTGATTGTGGTGTGGTTAAAGAACTATACAAAATTATCCAAATTCATCAAACTACGCACTAAAAAAAAGGTACATTTTGCTCTGTTAAAATTATAAATCAACAAAGCTAAAGGAAAAAATACTGTCATAAACAAAGTTGAGAATGTTTACATACTTCAGAGAAGGGAATTCTTCAAATGATCATTAACATTTAATGACACAATGTCTTCCCATAACAATTAAATTAAGCCTGATAAGATTTTTTTCTATAAATATCTATTATGTAACTGTAACAATTATTTACATTTCAATAAAAATATTGAGAACATTTAAAACTCCATTACTAGAAAACATCAAACCAAACACGTAAGTTCAAAATACTCAGTTTTATAATTCCACACATTATTAACCTAACTGAATACTTATATTCAATACATATGTAACAATCTATACAACAAAAGACCAATGAAGACACTGTCACCCTAAATCTCATAATGTGAACAAAATCTTACCTGGAAGATATTAACACATGAAACAAAGAAAAGGGTACAGAGGTTTAAAAACAATAACAACAGAGTGGAGGTTTAACAAAAAAAGATACAAATAAAAAGTTTAGATGAGGATTAAAATTAGGAAATTAATAAGATCAATGAACTCAGTGTTAAAGAATACTTATGTTGAACTCCAATAATCCTCCTTCTGTCACCTATTATTTTTACTTAAAACTTATCCTATATAATAAAAGCCTAATATGCTAAGTGTCCAGTTGTCTGGCCGGCTATTCAACCAATCGAAGCATAATGTTAAGACTACTCAACCACTCACTATGACGTGCACTGACCACCAGGGGGCAGACACTCAATGCAGGAGCTGCCCCCTGGTGGTCAGTGTGCTCCCACAGGGGGAAGCTGGCAAGTGCAATGGCGGTGGCAGGAGCTTCTCCTTCTCCCAAGGGGAGCAGGCCTAAACCACCAGTCAAACATCCCCCAAGGGCTCCCGGACTATGAAAGGGCGCAGGCCGGGCTGAGGGACCCCTGCAAAGGGCACAAATTTTGTGCACCAGGCTTCTAATTATAAGATAATAGCAAAGCATTACTAAGCCATCACTAAAGAATCTTTTTCCAAAGACAACTGTCTCAGGAAAACCAAGTATTTAAAGAATATATTAGCAACAGTCAGAAAACACAATAAAGAAGAAATAATTCCAACAAATATCTAAAAGAAAACATAACAAGAAATATGTAATAAGAATATAACCATGGCCCTGCCAGCACGGCTCAGTGGTTGAGTGTTGACCTATGAACCAGAAGCTCATGGTTCAATTCCCAGTCAGGATACATGCCCAGGTTGCGGGCTCAACCCCCAGTGTGGGACATGCAAGCGTTAGATGATCAATAATTCTCTCTCATCACTGATGTTTCTATTTCTCTCTCCCTTTCCCTTCCTACTGAAATCAAAGTGTGTGTGTGTGTGTGTACTAGAAATTCATGCATGGGGAGATGTTCCTCAGCCCAGCCTGTATCCTCTCCAATCTGAGACCCCTTAAGGGATGTCCGACTGGCCATTTAGGACCGATCCTGGACATCCCTCTCACAATACAGAACTGCTGACTCCCAACCACTTACCTGTCTGCCAGCCTGATTGCCCCCTAACCATTCCCCTGTCGGCCTGATTGCTCCTACCTGCCCTCTCCTGCCAGCCTGTTCACCCCTAACTGCCCTCACCTGCCGGCTTGGTCACCCCCAACTGCCTTTCCCTGTAGGCCTGGTTGCCCCTAACTATCCTCCCCTGCAGGCCTGGTCATCCCCAACTGCCCTCCACTGCCGGCCTGGTTGCCCCTAACTGCTCTCCCCTGCAGGCGTAGGTCCCCCCGCCAACTGTCCTACACTGCAGGCCTGTTCATCCCCAACTGCCCTTCCCTACAGGCCTAATCACCCCCAACTGCCCTCCCTTTCAGGCCTGGTCCCTCCCAAAAGCCATCCCCTGCTGAACTGATCACCAACAACTGCCCTCCCTTGCTGGTTATCTTTGACCACATGGGGGCGGCCATCTTGTGTGTTGGAGTGATGGTCAATTTGCATATTTACTCTTATTAGATAGTGTGTGTGTGTGTGTGTGTGTGTGTGTGTGTGTGTGTATCCATAAAGATTATAACCATAAAGCTCTAGTTAGGAATATTAAAAACATCTAAGTAAATTGAAGGACATGACAGGTTTCTGGACTGAAAAAATTATTATAAAACATGATTCCTAATTATTATCCAAATTTAAATGAAATTCCTTTCTGAACCATAAAATCTTTTATTATTAGAAACTTTATAAAACCTTTAAATGTAGCAAATTCACACCCATGACAATAGCTAAGAAATCACAATTTGCCAATACCAAGGGGAAAAGAAAACACAGCACCACAGATTTTAGAATTAAAAGTATAACATGCCAATCAATTCAACAATTTAAATTTAACATACCAATGCCTTAAAAGAGGCAAAATACCCAAATTGATGTAAAAAAAAAGATAGCCCTTCATTTATTTAAGACATTCAATTCTTAAGTCTTCCCACTGTATGAGAAAACATTTGCCAATAGAAAGGATCTGATAAGGATTTAATTTCCAAAATATGCAAGGAACTAATATACCTCAACACCAGGAAGACAAACAATCCAATTAAAAAAGGAGCCATGGATCTAAATAGATACTTCTCCAAAGAGAATACAGATGGCCAACAGAAACATGAAAAAAATGTTCAAAGTCACTAATCATCAGAGATGCAAAATAAATTTCAATGAGTTATTTGACCTTACACCTGCCAGAATGGCAACCATAAATTAATCAACAAAGAAGTGCTGGTGAGTATGTGGATAAAATATACTATATTTTTATAATCTAGCCATGAACATTGGAAAACACATTTTTTATGTATCATTTTCAATAGCTAATAAACATTAAGTTCCATGAATCTAACAAAATATCATGCAAAACCTCTATGCTGAAATGAAAAACTAAAGCTCTGCTAAGAGAATATAAAGACTTAAACAAATGAAGAATTAGACCATATTTAAGGATTATAATACTCAATACTGTTATGATGTGCATTCTTCCCTAATTGAACTAGTAATTCAATGTAATCTCAAACAAAATTCCAGGAGTCCATTTGCAGAAATTGACAGACTTCTCTAAAATTATACAAAAATTTAAAGGAGCTAAAACAGTCTCAAAGAAGAAAAAGTTAGAGAACTTACACTATCTTATTTCCAGACTTACAAAGTTTAATAATCAAGGATATGGTAGTGTTATAAGTTTAATCTAATATATATATGAAACAAGAGGCCAAAAACAAACGTACAATTAATTTTCAAGAAAGTTTCCAACACAAGTCAATAGGAAGAGGAAAGTATTTTCAACAGATATTGCTGGAACAACTCAATGTACACATGGAAAAAAGGACATTTGGAATATATTTCAAAATAATAATTAGGAAATTGCATTATAATAAATAGTGTTCTTAGGATTACACTTACATTTTTTATTTTGATGTTTCCCCAATCATCATCCTGTTTTAAAGACAAATAAAAAACTTTTAATCACCCCTATACAATCTGAGCATATTCTAATAAATAATTATAAGCTACTCAAAATATAATTTTTCAGTCAGATTTTACTTAAATTATTGTAATTAAAGTATTTTTTTAAAAACACATGCAATCCTAAAGATACGAAGTCTATTAATTGCTTAAACTACATAAGACACAATCTTAGACAGTAAACCTGGCAGCACCAGAAGTACTAAAAAACACCTGATTGATAAAAAGTGAAAGATGCTCATTTTTGCATGTTCATTGCACGTTTGGAATCAGCAGAGCCAATAATCTTAGGTGACAAGAATGAAGAGTAACATGAAATGAGATCTACATAATTAGGGTAATTACAGAATTTATCATTCAAATCCAGATTCTTAATAAAATGCTATTAAAAATGGTTCCAGGAGGGTAAAGAGGATCACCCAATGCAAAGTAACCCTTAGTAATACTTGCTCTGTCCTGTTTCACATCTATGAAACAATTAACCAATACTTTTACTTGAATATGTTCAGTTAAATCAAGATTTTTTTTTTCTTAATACCATGAGTATTTTGGCCTTCTAAAGCTATGCCCTTTCCCATACAGAATAGTCAGTTCTACATTGCTCCTTTTTTTTTTTTTTTTTTTTTTTTGAGAAAAGTAGGAGGCACTCAATTTGCTTCCCTCTGGGGGAGTCACTAATTATCTCTCTGGACACCGTGCTTCAAAGTGGCACAGTAACTTCCTTAAAGACTCTCCTCACCCAGCCCAGGTGGATTAGTAGTTGAGCATCGCCCTACGAACCAGCAGATCACAGTTCGACACCTGGTTGAGGCACATGCCTGGGTTGGGAGCTCAATTCCCAGTAGGGGCCGATCGATGAATCTCATCATTGATGCTTATATCTCTCTCTCTCTCTCCCCCCCTTCCTCTCTCTAAAATCAATAAAAACATATTAATAAAATTTAACAAAGACTTCTAAGTTTAAGGGCTACTACTGTTAATCATAAGTAATAACAACTATATATGCCCTCTTAGAGCACTTCCTTACCCGAGATCACAAGAGCTAGTAAATGAACCCAAATCTACTTGACTTGTACATCATATTTCCTTTTGATATACATTTCTTAAAGCTCTCTGATGCTGTTTCTCATTTATGAAATATATAAAGTGCAATTATTTCATCATTTTTTAAATATATACAGATGAGGATTTTTTCAAAATAATAAAAGACACAAAGTATGTATTCAATAAGTGAGTTATTTAGTAGGCAATTTAATTTAATTAGTATTTTTCTATAATTCCCTACAGTACTACACCAGTTCAGCATGCCTTGTTTTACTACCTTTGCTTTATTGCATTTTGCAGATAATTGTGATTTTTACAAGACCCTCCTCCAGCGAAAATTTGAAGGCTCAGAAAATTATCATCTTTTAGTAATAAAGTATTTTTTAATTAAGGTACGTACTTTGTTTTTCTAAATATAATGCTATTTGCACACTTAATAGACTTTACTGCAGTGGTTTGGACCAAACCAGCAATATCTCTGAGGTATGTCTGCACATAGCTCAGCAGAAATTAGGTTATCCTATATAATAAAAGGCTAATATGCAAATTTACCAAACAGCAGAATGATCGGTCTCTACGATGCGCACTGACCAACAGGGGGCAGACACTCAATGCAGGAGTTGCCCCTTGGTGGTCAGTGCACTCCCATAGGAGGAGTGCTGCTCAGCCAGAAGCCGGGCTTATGGCGGGCAAGCACAGTGGAGATGGCAGGAACCTCTCCTGCCTCCACAGCAGCACTAAGGATGTCTGACCGACAGCTCCCATGGGAGTGGGACCATGCCAGGCTGAGGGAGCCCCCCAGTGCACAAATTTCGTACACCAGGCCTCTAGTAAATTACTAAAAGTTCATACTGCAACTTGGTGGGAAAATGTTTCTTCACTAACATCTGTTTTACTGCCCAGCTAATAGGGGTAGCCAGCCCTTATCTCTATAGCTCTTTATCATTTCATATTTAACTTTTAAAGTATGTTTTTAAAACTATATTCATACAATATTATAAACAACAATGAAGAAAATACCTTTGCATCTTTTTTTGTGGCCCTTCATCAATGATGCTAGAAAGCTTGGACTCTTATGATCATTCCAAGGGAAGGTGAAGAAATTTAATTCTCTATTTTTTTAAACAAAATTTTTTCTCTCTCACCTCCAGATAGGTGTTAGGAAGCAATTACTCTTAAGAGAATAAAGTTCTTTTTTAATGGATAGGATGCAAGAAAGAATACAGGAAAAAAATTAAGTTTTCCAATATTTCAAAACCAGGGCTTGACCTGACTCACATGACCCACAGAGGTATTCATTAATATAGTGCATTTGAAAATAGAAAATTTAGTGATGCTTTTATAATATAATGTTTGAAATGGCTACAATGTTCCTCCTTACACTAACATGAATAAAATAGTTATAATCCCTTAACTACATACTCATGAAATAAAAAAACCTCATATGCTACATTCTACTAATTATATAATAATCCTACCTAATAAAAGACTAATATGCAAATAGACCGACCTGCAGAACGACTGGTCACTATGATGTACACTGATCACAAAGGAGTGGAGGGAGCGCTGCTTAGCCAGAATCCGGGCACAGCGGCAGTGGCAGCAACTAAGTAAGAATGTCTGACTGCTAGCTTACAGCCATCAGTCAGACATCCCCTGAGGGCTCCTGGACTGCAAGAGGGCGAAGGACAGACTAAGGGGAATCCCCCACACGCCGCCGCCCCAAGTGCATGAATTTCATGCACCTGGCCTCTAGTAGTATATAATGAAAATATAGACTACGTTTTACCTTCAATGTTCCTCCTTTCACCATAACTTTCTGTCTCGATGGCTGGACTCCAGTCAGTGCAAAAAGCTGAGCCTTGAACACCATTGGAGGTTCATCAGTATTCAATTCTACACCTTCAAATTTCTCTTTTCCCCACTTCACAGTAACTGCAAACAAAACCGTAATTTATTGTTTTCATTTACAAAATAACAGGACTTCACATTGAGAAAAAGGCTAGTTTTTAAAAGCCAAACTATGCCATTCATCTTTTTATGTTCATAATGCCTATACTAAACCAGAAGTGACCTGAATGCAGTAGGTACTGAACAAAATTCAACTGGATCTAATCCAACTTCTCATTTGATAAATAAGGAAACCAACAGTTAGAGAAGTTGGTTGCCTTACTAATGTCAAAAAGACTAGTTAGAAAATATTCAAGTCTTCAGAATCCTGTTATCAATAATTTCTTCAAAATATGATCACACTGAAATATTTCCCAAAATAAGATTCACAGACTTCAAAATGTATTTAATTAAGAAGTCAATAAAATCATTATACTGTTGGAATAGAGAGGAGAGAGGTTTTTGGAAGATGATTGGAGAGAAAAAAAATTGGGGAGATAAAAGCATACTTAAACAAGTTAAGGAATATAGATCCTGAATTCTAAGAATTGAAAAGTATAGTTCCTGAGCAGAAGATGGTCAAATATTAAGAATTATGTATTTTTTAAGTTATATAAAGATATAATTAAATCACTAATAAATATTGAAATCCTACTTCACGGCCATTCAAATATTCATTTAGAAAATAATGTGGTAAAATTGGAACCACTGTCATTGCTAAATAAGACTATAAAATGGTGCAGGCATTGTGGAAAAACGTAGAGCAGTACCTAACAAAATTAAACATAGAATTACCATATGATCCAGTAATTCTACTTCTAGGTGTACACCAAAAAGTATGTAAAGCAGGGACTGAAACAGGTAATTTATACCCAGCATTATTCACAATAGCCAGCCAAAAGATGGGAGCAACCTAAGTGTCCATCAACAGATAAATGGGAGAAACCAAGATGGTGGCATAGGTGAACACATAAACTGCTGCCTCACACAACAATTTCAAAACTATAACTAAAAGACAGAACAGACACCATCTAGAACCACAGGAAACCTGGATGAGTGGAAATTCTACTAGAAGGAAAGAGAGGGGCTCATGGAGACTAGAGGAGCTGCAAAAAGCTGAGGTACGGAGATGCACACATGGAGAGGACAGGCGGCGGAGGGCCTGGCTGGCTTCCTCTTGTGAAAGGGAGACAGAAACTCCCAACTATACTGAGCCCCAGTTCCGAATGCACTGAACCCCAGATCCAGGCGAAATTCAATCAAGGGGAATCTGGACTGTTGGGGAAAAGAGAGGAGTGCACGGAAACTTAAAAATCACCCAACTGGAAAAGAAAAAAGAAAAAAGAAAGAATCCAAAAATGTATAGATAGTGTAAGGAGCCTCTGGGACAACTTCAAGCGTACCAACATCCAAATTATGGGGGTGCCAGAAGAAGAGAGAGAGCAAGAGATTGAAAACTTATATGAAGAAATACTGACTGAAAACTTCCCCCACCTGGTGAAAGAAATAGACCTACAAGTCCAGGAAGCACACAAAACCCCAAACAAAAGGAATCCAAAGAGGACCCACACCAAGACACATCATCATTAAAATACCAAGAGCAAAAGACAAGGAGAGAATATCAAAAGCAGCAAGAAAAAAACAGCTGATCCCCAACAAGGGAGCACTCATATGATGGTCAGCTGATTTCTCAACAGAAACGATGCAGGCCAGACGGGAGTGGCAAGAAATATTCAACGTGATGAATAAGAAGAACCTACAACCAAGAATATTCTACTCAGCAAAGCTTTCATTCAGAATTGAAGGGCAGATAAAGAACTTCACAGATAAGAAAAAGCTAAAGGAGTTCATCAACACCAAACCAGTATTATATGAAATGCTGAAAGGTGCTCTTTAAGAAGAGGAAGAAGAAGAAAAAGGTAAAGATAAAAATTATGAACAACAAATACATATCTATCAACAAGTGAATCTAAAAACCAAGTGAATAAAAAATCTGTTGAACAGAATAAACTGGAGAATATAATAGAATCAGGGGCATAAAAAGCAAGTGGACTGACAATTCTCAAGGAGAGAGGGGTAGAGGGAGGTGCGAGGAGAGACAGGACAATAATTCATACACCTATGGATGAGGACAATGGGTGGGAGGTAAGGGCAGATGAAGTGGTGGGAGCCGGGTGGAGGGGAGCTATGGGGGAAAAAAGAGGAACAATAGTAATAATCTGAACAATAAAGATTTATTAAATTAAAAAAAAAAAGATGAATGGGTGAACAAAATATTGCATATATCCACCATGAATATTATCTGCCTTAAAAAGTAATGAGCCGAAACCGGTTTGGCTCAGTGGATAGAGCATCGGCCTGCGGACTGAAAGGTCCCAGGTTCGATTCCAGTCGGGGGCATGTACCTTGCTTGTGGGCACAACTCCAGTAGGGGGCGTGCAGGAGGCGGCTGATCGATGTCTCTCTCTCTCATGGATGTTTCTGACTTTCTATCCCTCTCTCTTCCTCTCTGTAAAAAAAATCAATAAAATATATTAAAAAAAAAAAGTAATGAAATTCTTACGGTACAACATGGATAAATCTTGGAGATATTATATACTAAGCGAAATAAGGCAGACACAAAAAGACAATTATTGTATGATTCCACTTATATGAGTGGATTCCACTTAACAGAGTAGTCAATTCAGAGGGAGAAAGTAGAATGGAGGAAATAGAAAAAGGGAGTATATTGTTCAATGAAACAGTTTCAGTTTAGAAACATGAAAAAGTTTGGGAGATGGTTAGTGCTGATGACTGCACAACTATGTGAATGTACTGAATGCCAAAAACTGTACACTTAAACATTTTATGTTACATATACTGTACCATAATAAGAACATTTCAATCAGCCAATAAAAAATTTTCAAATAGTTTGTTTCCACTAAAAACTTTACACCTATTTAAAATGAGAATCTCACAACTATCAGCTGATTTCCAACTACTAAAATCAGAATATGAAAAACTGACCCTGACTCCAAATACCAATTCTTTCATCAGTTCAGTTAATGTATTCAGCATTCATTCAATGATAAGCCGAGTAACAAGAATTAGGGAAGACTCTATGAACTTATTTATAGTCTAACAAGGGGTAAATGGAGAAGAAAAAGTTAAAATAAATAAGTACGTATTATAAATGCTACAGGAGCACAGAAGAATGCTTCCAGAGCAAGGAAGAATTCCCTAGAGGAAGTGATAACTTTGTGTTTTCACTACCAATTTTTATCACTATCAAGCTAAGACTCAGATAAATTAAGTGTTAGAGAGAAAAAAGAAAAGAAAAGCATTCCTGGAAAAGACACGAAAAACGAAAAGCATCGTGGTATATAATTCCCAGAGTGAAGCAGAATCAAGCTGAAACTGGAAGCTGGCCAAGGATCAAGTCAAGGAAGATAACATAAATTATGCTAAAACATACAGGTTTTATGTCATAGAAAATGTGCAATCTCCGAAAGGTTTTCATAAAGGCAACTTTGGTCTGGTTTGAACATTAGATTATTATAGCAGCAGCAGGGAAATTGAAGAGGGCACAACTGTAAACACGGAGATCAGCTAAAAACATAATAGTACAAGCAAAATACAGGATGAAACCAAACCAATATCGAAGAGGAACCTATCTGAAATGTACTTAGCTGTGTCACATTGGGCAAGTTATTTAAACTTTTTTGCTAACCTATAAAGGAGAATTATACCAGTATCTCAGGATTACGTTGCAGGCTGAAACAAAGCTATGTATAAAAACACGAGCTTTGCGCCAGGCAAGCAGGTGGTCACTAAATTGTATGGCACTTACCTTAACTATATAAAAATCTGGATAATTTTCTACCAAAACTTATGAAAAAGTACTTCAAATGTTCTCCTTTTAATATAGGGCTTTTTGCAGGACCTGAAAATACAGATCCTCAATATAGAGACTGTCAAAGGAAGAAACCTCAGAAAGCGACTTCAATTCTTCCATTTTGGAAATAAGGAAAAGTTTGATTAGAGATTTAAGAAGGAACTCGATTTTTTTAAGCTCGACTGTTTGGTGAAGATAGGCATATTTTTAGGGGAACAACAGAGAGGGAGGGGTTGCTTTTGTTGTATGTGTAACGACGTGTGTGTGTTTAGGTATTAGCCTGCGGTGGGATCTATCAACATTAGTGCTCCCTCAGCTCCGTACTGCACAAATGTAAGAGTTCAAGCATCGTTCCACTGTTAATCACTGTGTAATTATTCTACTGCTAATAATTACAGAAATAGCTTGAACAATCACTACTCGAGCATTCAACTGAAGGACCTAGATCAAGAATCCACCCTCAGCGTGAAACACTCCTTTTTCGTTGCATGTCATTTCCTCGAAAATGCTGGGCCTTCAATGAAGGAATTGGGACAGGCAGGGGTGGCCCACCAACCACACACACACACACACACACACACACACACACACACACACCCATGGCCAGCTGGGGCCGCCTCGTACACCTTCGCTGCCGTTCTGAATCAGATTGGGAAAACTGGGAGGTCCATTCAAAATTAAAAATCTGATCACCGGCCAATCCCTTAAGACTCCATACCATCAGGCCGAAACCCCGCCAAACGCCCACCAAAAGGAAACGACGCCCGCGGGTAGGTGTCCTTAGTAATAATACTCCTCCTCCTCCCCCTCACAAAGCTGACACCACGCTTCGGACACGGAAACTCTCAGTGCGTCTGAAGAAGTAAAGACGGAGTTAAAAATTAAAAAATAAAATAAAAAGCGCCGCACGGTAAGTCGCCGTCTGCTTTGGAAGGAGACAGAAGTTGCTGTAAGCGAGGGCGGCTTGCCGCGGCGGCAAGGGGTGAGCGAAGGCAGACCCCGGGAAGGGTGAAGGCTGACGGTGCCGCTCCGCCCTGACTTCAGGTTCCCTCCCCGGCGCCCCTTCCACGGCCACCACCGAGCAGCAGCAGCAGCAGCACCGGGACCCCGCCCGGCGCCGCCCGCCGGACCCGGGGGGCCGGGACACACCCTCCCCTGGCCCCGCTCCCTCGGACGGCGACAGGAACTATTCTGCAGAGTCACCACCACGCGCCGAGGCGACGCTCCGGCTGCCCCCTCGCCGCTCCCGCTCCCACCGCACCCAGCGGCGGCCCTGGGCAGACAGGCTCCCTCGCGCTGCAGGGCGCCGCGGGCATGGAGAGGGGAGAGGGGAGAGGGAGAGAGAGGGGGGCCAGCTCCACTCCACGCCGCCGCCGCCGCCACCCCGCCCACGCCTCCCCGTGCCCCTCCGGTCCCCTCCCCCGTCCGTGCTCGGCCGGGCGTCCGCCCCGCAGGCCGGGCCTCCTGACAGGCCTCGCGCCGGCGGGGAGCGCGGGGCCAGCGGCGAGAGGAGCGCTCACCGGAGTACAGCGGCATGGCGGGGGGTGCGGGGCGGCGGCGGCGGCACGGGACGCCTGGGCCTGGCAAGGGCGGCGGAGGGAAAGAGACACCAAGAAGCCGGGGCAGCAGGCGAGAGGGCGGCGCGGGGTTGGCGGCGGCTCGGGTGCGACAGGAGCCTCATTCAAACCGGCCACTAGCGATGACGCAGCAGCACGCAGTTCGCCCGCGGAGCGAGAGGCGGCGAGGAGCCGAGCGGTGAGGCGGGGCCTGCAGGGTGGAGAGCCGGCCGGGCGGGGGGGCGGGGGAGGAGGCCGGGCGCGGCGTAGGCCGGCGAGACGGCGGGCGCGGCGCGTGGGCTCGCTGCCCCTGCGCCACTCTGCGGGGCGCCTGCGCACTGCACGCCGCCGCCGGCGCCCGCCGGCCACGTGGGCTTGGCCCCGCCCCTCCGGGCCGCGGGTGGAGTGGGAACTTGATGTTCTTGCCGCTTTTTAGGAGACGGTGGGTGGGTAGGTAGCAGCCGGCGGGTTTTGGTTGTTAATGTAGCCAGGAGTAGAACTGAGAGAGCCCTTGCTCCACCCCTCTAATCGGTCAGTTTATTTAAGGAAAATGGCTAGCCCTCCCTTTAAGGGTTTTGGTGGCAAAAATAAATAGGACCAAGTTTGTTTTCAGCACACCCCTTCCCTTTCGGTGCAACTAACTTCTAGCCTCATTGGAGGACATAGGCATCTGAATTTAAGATGAATGGGGCAGAATGAGGGCGTGGAGTATTACTAACAACGGGGAAAAAAAGCAAAAAGAAAATTTACATAGCCGGCCTTCCTCAATGTCAGCGAGAATTACTGATGATAGCAACCTTGCCCCCACATCCCATAGGCTGCTAAGCCCTGGTCTACATGTGTCTAATGGATAGAATCTTCTGCTTAAGATTGACTTCTTTAAATAATTACTATATTGGTAATATCTTAACCTAAATGCAAATAAATAAATGTGTAAAAAAAAGCTAAATATCAGAAAGTGAATTACCTATGGTTTATTGATTAGAACAGTGGTTCTCAACCTTCCTACATACACCTTGCATACAGTTCCTCATGTGGTGGTGACCCCCAACCATTAAATTTTGCTACTGTTATGCATCGTGATGTAAATATCTGCATTTTCCGATGGTCATAGGTGACCCCTGTGAAAGGGCCGTTCAACCCCCAAAGGGGTCGCGACTCAGGTTGAGAACCGCTGGATTAGAATGCCCCTCCTCCTCCCCCCATCATCTGGTCAACAGAAGCTGTATCCAACTTTAAAGTCTCCATTTAATGCTCTCTCATATACACTTAAAGCCCATTCCTGCAATTATCCTTTTCTATTCAAGTAGCATTACATTGTAGCTGTTTGCTTCTCTTATTTAATAAGTATATATTGAGTGCAAGATATTCAATACAGAAACTATGACTACAAAGATGAATCAAACAAAAGTTCTGCCTTCATAAAACTGTGAATCTACTAGGAATACTGAAATATGCCCACACTAACTACATGGATCTCTGAATTAGTCAAAGCACTTGGTTATAAGCAACAGAAACCAGAGAAGAAATTGATTGGCAGAATATAGGGTAAGCTAACAGAATCAATAGGAACAGCAGCAAACCAAGCTTAGATATTGTATAGGAACCAAGGGATATGGGCACCAGGGAATATGGACAAAGTCATGTCACAGGAACTGTCTGGCCACTCCTGCCATCACCTCCATGAGTAATTTCTAATTCTGTGTCTACCTCCTACCCTCAAGATTCCATAGCCCAAACAAGAATATATAATTGGCCAATGATGAGGAAAAGAATGCCTGGCTCTGCCTACCATTCAGACACATTGGGGTACAGGGGGTGAGCTGCCCAAAAGGGAAGGGCTATGTATTAGTTTCCTATGGCTATTGTAACAATTACTATAAACTTAGTGGCCTGAAAAACACAAATTTATCATTTTACAGTTCCGGCCTACAGAAGTCCAAGAATGGTCTTAACCTTAAGGAGTGGCAAGACTGCACTCTTTCTAGAAGCTCTATGTAGAATTCATTCCTTACCTATTTCCAGAACCTAGAAGCTGCCCAAGTTCCTTGTCTCATGGCCTATTCCAGCAATGGCACTACTCCAGCCTCTGCTTCCATCCTCAACAGCTCCTGCACGGACTTGACATTTGGCCCCACCTGGATAATCCAGGATACTCTTCTCACCTTAAATTTGTACTTTATTATATCTGCAAAGACCCTTTGCATAGAAGGTGGTATATTTGCAGGCTCAAAAGATTAGGACATGGACATCTTTGGAGTAACATTATTCTGCAATAGGTATAAAAAAACAAAACAAACAAAACAGGACTCTTTCCCCCTCCCCACATGGGAGTGGGTACTTGTTCTTCAATAAATTCCCACCTTTGCTATTAAAAAACAAAACAAAAAAATCAGCAAATCCCTAGCTAGTTTGGCTCAGTGGATAAAGTGTCGGCCTGTGACTGAATGGTCCGGGGTTCGATTCTGATCAACAGCACATGCCCAGGTTGCAGGTTCGATCCCCAGTAGAGGGCATGTAGGAGGCAGCCAATCAATGATTCTCTCATCATTGATGTTTCTATCTCTCTCTCTCCCTCTTCCTTCCTTTCTGAAATCAATAAAAATATTTTTTTAAAAAAACGACCAAATATTGACTATGCTTTCTTATAGCACCTATAATTTTAATATTCCTATGTCTTTTTTATCCTCTACTAAATTATAAACTCTTGGAGGGGAAAAAACAGCCTTAAATAATTTGGGAATTTATATTCCCAAATATTATGCATATATGTTAGGTATATTCCAAACTATTTAAATATGTATAATATTTTATGTGTAATCTTTATTATAAAAAGCCAGTGTTCAAAATGCCAAAATGCCAGAATGACCAAACGACCAGTCACCAGGAGGTGCATTGATGGATCTTGCAGCACAGCAGGAGTCTGGGTCTTGCGCAATTTCGCGCACTGAGCCTCTAGTATATAATATTTCCAAACTGTGGGTGGGGAGGGGGCCTGGAACAGTGCTTCACCTATAAAATGTGTTCAATAAGCATTTCCTAAATAAATACATAACTTAATTTCCAGTCAAGAGATAAGGCAAATTATATTAGGGTAAATGCTATGCTGCTATAATAGACATCAAAATTCAATTGCCAAAAAAAAGTTCAATTGCTAACAACTTATGGATGAGTGGGGGGAAGCAATGGCTTTGCTATATAAGGTCATTCAAAGGCCAACATTCCCTAAAGCAGTTCTTTTCAAGTTTAATGTGTACATGAATCACCTAGGATCTTGTTAAAATTCAGATTCTGAATTAGTATGTCTGTGATGATGTCTAAGATACTAAGTTCTCAGGAAATAACACCCTCCTTTTTTAAAAAAAAGAAAAAAACCATCATCTGAGGATATTTTTTCCATTGATATTTAGAGAGAGTGGGAGAGGGAGAGACAGAAACATTGATGTGAGAAACATTAATTGGTTGCCTCATACTCTCTCCCCCAGGGCTCAGAGACTACAACCAAGCTATGTACCCTTGACCAGAATTGAACCCTAGACCCTCCAGTCCAAAGTCCTAAGTTCTGTACACTGAGCCAAACTGACTAGGGACAAAATCACCCTTTTAAGCAGCAAGTCATTAAGAGAGTTGATTGAAGATGGGCTGCAGGACTATCTGGGTTGTAGCCCACAGGAAGAAGAAATAGAAGGGAGGAAATTACAGGGTAGCAATTTCCTTTTCAGCAAAAAGAATGGAAAGGATGTGAAACAAATCACTTCCATTCACAGCTCATTGGTGAAAACAGTTCTTGGCCTCCCTGCATGGAAATCCAGAGAATGTGGTCTCTAACAGAGCAGAGGGATTCAGGCTTAAACTCTATTTTATACAAAAGGGAGGCAATGGATTTTGGTTGAAAACCAGCTGTCTCTGCCAAGCAAATGTTGGACTCTTGTAAGTAATGTTCATGCTTATAGTTTTCCTAACATAAGTGACAAAACTCCTGGTTGCTTAGAGGTTTTTTGTTCTTTTGATCTGTAAAATGAAAATTACATTTGTTCCTGAGTGTTCTCAATATTCTAAAATTTAAATAGCTAGATGAGTGCATATGTCAGGAATAATGACCAAATAGAGCTGATCTAGAATAGAATGAACACCAGGTTCACTTATATGTTTAAACATCTACCTTCTAGGCTAAATTCAATTCCAGAAGTTCTAATTAATGAACCCAAAACAGGAATAAATGATTTGTAATTCTCACCTTCAAAAAATTTCTTTCAGCAACAAGTATTTCCACAATTGGACAGAAATAAACTGCTCTGGCCTAATATTTACCTAACTTACACTTCAATTAAATTCAATGATGCTTGAATTGCTGTGCTTGTTTGCCTTCCATTTTTGTTCCCCCACTCCTACCTTAGAATCAAGTTCTCCCCATTTTCTCTCCACTTACATCTACCTCCATGACACATTTCTACCTTACAAACAACAGATTTGTGTCTCTTTAAGCAATTGCTTTTTTTTATCATTTAACATTTAATATTTACTGTCTTTTTTATATATGTATATAGTAGATATATTCCATCTTTTCATCTAACCTATGAAAATTCTTTGTGCCTCCTTCAGAAATATTTAATGGCTAATTAAATTAGACAATTTCAGGACTATGTTGTACTCTGAAGAACTTTTATACAGTAATTTTAATTAGATCACTATGTATTATCTACTTCATATCTTGTTCATTTCTGTATCTGCTAGGCCTGCACAGGCCCAGCATGAAGTAAATACCTTATCTATTTGCTGAATAATGGATTGCTGGTGTTGGTGACAGGAATTCAAAGAAAAAGAAATAGAAGCAAGTGGCAGGCAGGAAGGTCTTAGAGAAAAAAAAGCAAAACAATTATTGTCTATTCATGGACCCTGCATTGCAGGAGCTCATAGTTTGCCAGAAAATGTAGAGAAATGTTAAAATAAGTAATAACTATGCATGTGAATGATGGGAAGGAGACTAGATAGAGCAGAGGACATGTGCGAGCTGTGGCAATAGATAATGTAGGATGGCTAATGTGGGACATGATTATAGAGAGTCTGAGTGCCAGGATAAAAAATGGCGTTTCTATCTTCGTAAAGTCTCTAGACATCACCTATAAGAAAAGTAATATTGACATTTCCATGTGCTAGACTATTTCAGAAGATGTCTCATTCCAAAGCAAAGATCTTATCTAAGTCAAGAATTCTTTTATAGGGATCCCAGTGAGTCAAGGCAGAAGGGCCATTTGAATGTTTTCTATTTTTAAAATTAGAGGAAAGTAATACAGTCAATAGCAGAAGGGAAGTTCCTTCCACTCCTATCCCCCAAAATTAGGATGCTGAAACAAAAAAGGAAAATAGGTATTGGGTGACAAAACCATAAATAATCCCTGTAATGTCTTTGGCCTTGCCATCAAGAGAGACTAGGATGATTCTAAAGCTTCACTAATACTGTACAAAATCATGTAAAATAGGTAAAAAAAACATGTTGCATTCGAAGATATTGATATTAGCCCTAACCAGTTTGGCTCAGTGGATAGACCATCGGCCTGCAGACTGAAGGTTCCCAGGGTCGATTCTGATCAAGGGCATGTACCTTGGTTGTAGGCATATCCACAGTGGGGAGTGTGCAAGAGGCAGCTGATCAGTTTCTCTCTCATTGATGTTTCTCTCCATCCCTCTCCCATGCTCTCTGTAAAAAAAATCAATAAAATATATATATTTTTAAAAAGATATTATTAGGTAAGTCTTACAGTACTCTTACTATGGAATGAGTGAGACATTCTTGAATCACTTTCAACCTAAGCTCCTGATCCTGTATTACCTTTAATTATGTAAACAATTTCTTTTTTAAAATATTTTTATTGATATCAGAGAGAAAGGGAGAGGGAGAGACAGAAACATCAGTGATGAGAATCATTGATTGATTGCCTCCTGCACACACCCCCACTGGAGATTGAACCCGCAATCTGGACATGTGCCATGACTGGGGAAAAATTATACTAAATAGAAGGAAATAGAGGTGTCAAAATACTTTCAGTAAAACCTGGGTATTTATTTGAGGTGATCATGTGTAAAAGCTTTGATTTGTTGGCCAAAGAAAAAGAAAATAATTGTGATGTATGATATATCAATGTATATCATTGTTCCCCAATAATTCTTGCCTTTGTTTATCAGAATAGTATGTATTCTTGCTTCCTTGATGGCGGGCTTAGCCCAATGACTTGCTCTGGCCATGAGATGTGAATGTAAGTGATGTGGGTCATGTCTAAGCAGAAGCCTTGAAGGTTAGCTCCTGAACCACCAGGTTTTCTTTTCCTTTGCCATGATGATCAGTGGTAATACAAACAGAGGCTGCTCCATCAGCTGGGTTCCTAGAGTGAATAGCATGTGGAACAAAGCTGCAGCTGAGGAAGAAAAACCTTTGTTTCCATAAGCCACTGAGATTTAGAGTATTCTTTGATACTATTGCATAATCCAGCTCTCCTGACTAATGCTGTATGGTGACTAAGCAAAACTGTAGTAAGGTGGTTATTCTAAACCACATTCATAAAGACTTGATTTGTTCTACATTTATAACATAGAGTGGAGGTAATGGTAATATAATAATGACTAAGGCTGAGCTAGCACTGTATTAATGCAAAAAGTCATGCAATGATTTTTTTCTCTCCAAGTTTTCCTAAAATTGATTGTCAACTGTATTACTTTAACAGTAGAAAAATATGCTGAAATAGTGACAGAATCATAAAGGAGCTGCATATATAAAAATTCAGCAACAGGAAGTTATATCAAACCTGAAGTGATTTTATGTGAAATAATAGTTGAAATAGGAAATTATGATTTCTAAAAGTGAAGCTGATGCTTGGGTGGAAGCTGTGAAATCCTGAGACATAAAAAATAAGTGGTTATATAAATTCCATCAGAAATTGAAAAAAACGGTTAAAAATACCCTCTAGACAGAAGGTAACACTTGAAGCAATTATAATAAATTGTTTGTAATTAGGTGTAAAATCTAATTGTAATTACACTCTAGATTCTAAAAGAATGTACTGAACACATGTAATTAATACACTCGAGGCCAATAAAAATAGAGATAAGTATTTCAAAGGGCATTATAAAGGATGAATTACTGATTGTGGGCAATTTTATGTGCCATGTTCTGAAGTAGGGACGTAAAAAAGCAAATATTAGCTTCATTATGAAATAATAAAAATATATAATATAATATGTATCCAACTGAACAATGTCTAGAGCTAAATGTTATTAGCAAATAAAGTTCCTGTTAAATGATGGAGAAATAATCTTTAGGGTGCATAAGGCTCATAATTTACTTAATAGTTCCTTCATGAAGTATATTCAATTAATGAGAGGCTTTCAATCCAGTAAAAATAAATGACAGCCATTATTGTATTTGTGTTACTTTGCATTTGATGATTTTCCTTTATATCTTGGCCTACTATAAAACTTAGAAACCCAATAGGCATTTTTCCATACCATGGCAATGAAATCCAAGTTTCCCCCCTTCCCCTAAATAATAAGTTATAATATGTGAAACTTACAAAAGTCTAGTAAGGAAAGAATCAAGATTTATGACTATTTTCCTTCAAAACTGGGTTAACTTTCATATCCTAGATGGAAAATTGAGATTGATAGCTATGTGATCTGGAACAGAGGATAAAACATCTTAAAATATCTCATCTATAAACCAGAGATGTTAATACCTATTTCATACAGTTATTAGTGAGAATTAAATAAAATCTATACTAATAAAGGGTAATATGCTAATTAGACCAGGAGACCTTCCGGAAATCTTTCCCGACAAAGCCATGGTGGTGGGGAAGAGGCAGAGGCGCTTAGGAGCAATCAGGCCAGCAAGGGAGGGCAGTTTGAGGTGATCAGGCCGGCAGGGGAGGGAAGTTGGGGGCGAGCAGATCAGTGTGGGGAGCAGTTGAGGGCAAGCAGGCCAGCAGGAGAGGGGAGTCAGTGGCAAGCAGGCTGGCAGGCAGAGTGGTTAGGGGCAATCAGGCAGGCAGGAAGGTGAGTGGTTAGGAGCCAGCGGTCCCAGATTGTGAGAGGGATGTCCAAGTGCTGGCAGTTAGACATCGCCCAAGGGGTCCCAGATTGGAGAGGGTGCAGGCCAGGTTGAGAGACACCCTTCTCCCCTACTGTGCACAAATTTCATGCACTGGGCCACTAGTACTTTTATTAAGCTCAATGAAGTCATGTTATCTTTGAAACATTCTTAGTTTCGACCTTGATATGGTAATAATGCAGTAAAGAAATAATTTTTGAGGTTTTCTTTTTTTTTCTTTTGGTAGTTATGTACTTGACTTCATTTATCCCTAATTTCAGATGGTCCTTCTTGTTAACTGATATGCTTTGAATGAGTATTGGGTCTGAGTTGAATTAGCAAATGTGTTACAGGTATACCAGGGCTTACATCACATAGAATCAATGACATCTTGACCTAAGAAGCATCCACTTAGCCAAAGGAGAAGATCCAGAATATTTCCTTTTACTCAGCTAGGGTAATATTATTTTTGTTGTTGCTGTTGTTAACCCTCACTTAGGTTATTTTTCCCACTGATTTTTAGACAAAGGGGCAACGAAGGAGGAAGAGGGGGAGAGAGAGAGGGAAAGAGTGAGGGAGAAACATTTATGTGAGAGACATCAACTGGTTGTCTTCCATAGGCACTCCAATCGAGGCTGGGGATCAAACTTGTAACCCAAGTACATACCCTTGACCAGGAATTTAACTCAAGGTCCTCTAGTGCTCAGGACCCATGCTCTAACCATTGAACAACACAGGCCAGAGCCTAAAAGTACATGTTTGCTGTAAGTTGTAGACTTATCTTAATTAGTCTAAATAAATGTTAGTTTCCACCCTGATAGATATGCAAATAAACTATATTCAATTTAAAGGCCAAATCAGCCTATATAGTAACTTTTAAAAACCTAAAAGGGCCCTGGCTTGTAGCTCAATTGGTTGTCCCATATACCAAAAGGTTTTGGCTCAATTCCCAGTCAGGGAACATAACCTAGATTCTGGGTTTAGTCCCTGGGGTGCATGGAAGGCACCTACCGATGTTCCTCTTTCTCTAAAATCACTAAACATATCCTTGGATGGGGTGGAAATAAAAAAGAAAAACCCACAAGGAACTATATGTATAGGATTAAACAACTATTACTCTATTAAAGAATTTTGAATTATATAGTCTATTTCTAAACATTTTCATCCTTCTCCCCCCCTCACCCCATATCTCTAGTATCTCAAAGTACTTTATGGGAAACAATAGCTTGAGAAAAATGTCATATTTTAGTTCTGATATAACAATTGATTATCATTTGAAAAACAGGCTTTGTATGTGTGAAGTAGAATTAGTATTCGTTTTCCCCTATCCTCACAAAATCCAAGTTATATATACTTTGGAAATAATTCATTAGCAAGCACACTGAACTGTTAATATTGGTTATTAAGGAAGGAACTGTTAAGGTGGGATGGGGTTTAGGGCAGCCTTCAATTACCATTTGTACTTTTGCAATTCTTCAACTTCTTACAATGAGCACAGAGCTTGTTATTTAAAAAAAAAAAATGTTAAAAGTAGAAAAGAGTGGGAGCCCTGGATGGGTAGCTCAGTTGGTTAGAGAGTTATTTTGCTATGCCAAGGTTTCAGTTTCGATCCCTGATTGGGGCACATACAAGAAGCAACCAATGAATGCATAAATAAATGGAGCAACAAACTGATGTTTCTCCTCCCCAAATCAATATATAAAATTTTTAAAAAGGATAAAAGGTTGGAATAAACATACCTAAAGCACTGAGTACAGCTTTATGCACACATATTATTCAACTAGAAAGTGATTTGTTTAGTAAAAATCATAGATATAAAACAATGTTATTAACATTTCCAAGTGTAACTTAAAAAGAAAGTTTCTGCCCTGGCTGATTTGGCTTAGTGGGTAGAGCGTCGGCCTGGGGCAAAGGGTCCTGGGTTCTATTTCAGTCAAGGACATGTGGGGGGGTGTACAAGAGGCAGCTAATCAATGATTCTCTTTCATTGATGTTTCAGCCTCTCCCTCTTCTTTCCTTTCTGAAATCAATAATAAATATATAGGTATTATTTTTAAAAAAGGCTAAAATTTTATTAGGTCCTTAGAATATACCTACTTATTTTGGTAATTTTATGTGAAAATGCTCTACCTAAAAAAATTATTGACATGTATGTAGGTCTTTAATTTTTCTGAATGTTTCATAATTTTCTTAGTGGATATTGTACACATCTTTCAGTGAATTTTGTTTATTACATTGTAAATGGTATCATTCAAAAGTTTCCCTTTCCAATTGTTGCCAGTAAACAGGAAAACAACGTAATTCTGTATATTATTTGTATCCAAAGGCCTTTGAAAATTCACTGAATTCAAGGACTTTGTGACTTCTTTGTACACAATTATGACATTTGCAAATATGTCAAGTTTTATTTCTATGCAGTAACATACCATATTCATAGACTGGAAACAAAACTGTAAAGATGTCAATTCCCCCCAGATTGATCTACAGATTGAATGCAATCCCAAAATAAGCTTAGAAATCTTTTCTTTCTTTGGTAGAAATTAAGATGTTTTGAAAACTTATATAGGAATGTGAAAGGCAAAACCAGTCAAGTCAATCTGGAGGAACTATGAAGTTGGAGAACTTACACTACAGATATCCTTTATAATAAAGAAGTAATATGTAAATTGACTGTCACTCCAACACACAAGATGGCCACCACAATATGGCCGACAGGAGAGAACAGATGTGGGCGATCAGGTCAGCAGGAGAGGGCAGTTGGAAAGGGACCAGGCCTGAAAGGGAGGGCAGTTGGAGGCAATCAGGCCTACAGGGAAGGGCAGTTAGGGCTGACTGGGCCAGCAGAGTATAGCAGTTAGGGGCGACCAGGCCTGCAGGGGAAGACAGTTGGGGGGGAGGGGGTGGGACCAGCCCTGCAGGGGAGGGCAGTTGGGGGAATCCAGGCTGGCAGGTGAGGGCAGTTAGGGGCAATCATGCTGGCAGGGGAGCAGTTAGGCATCAATCAGGCTGGTAGGGGAATGGTTGGGGGGTGATCAGGCTGGCAGGCAGGCAAGTGGTTGGAAGCCAGCAGTCCTGGATTGTGAGAAGGATGTCTGACTGCCTCGAGGGGTCCCAGGTTGGAGAGGGTACAGGCTGGGCTGAGGAATTTCATGCACCTGGCTTCTAGTAAAATCTAATAAAGCTACAGTAATTAAAACAATGTAATGTTAGCAAGAATAGAGAAATAGATTGGTCACCTGATTTATGATTCAGGATGAATTGTCTTTCTGATAGATACTGCAGGATCAATTGGATATCCACATGGAGGAAATAAAAAAGCCAAAGCAAAAATCTTTAACCTGTATATCACACATACACACAAATGAATTCCATATGGATTGTAGATCTAAATGTGCAAGTTTAAACAATAACGCTTCCAGAAACTAACACAGAGTCATCTTCATGACCCTGCAGAATAGGCAGATTTCTAAATAGGTCGCAAACTGGCTGGGCAGCTCAATTGGTGAGACCATCGTCCCAATGCACCAAGATTGTGGGTTTGATCCCAGGTTGGAGCACATATAAGAAGCAACCAATGAATGTGTAACAAATGCGGAGCAACAAATTGATGTTTCTCTCTCTCTCTATTACATTAGGTGAATGGTTCTAAGACGATGGTAAGGACATTGTCAAGAACAATGAAGAGTCTGAGATTTACCTGTACTTACAAACCAGTTAGCCTGCCAACATTTCATGGATCCTGGCAAAAGACATGAGACTCCTGGATCACAGTCAAACAACTTTACACTAACAGTACAAGGGCACAAGCTTCATATTCTTGTCAATTCCACTTGCCCCCCTCAAGTTCCATGAGAGCAATGCAAAGTGGCTCAGGTGGGTGCCTGAACACACCGTGGGTTACATCACAGTCGAGGAACCCCAAGTTTAGGATACCTGAATCTTTTGTAAAGAATTCAAGCAAATCTGCACAACTTTTGCAAATCTGGAGGGAACATTATCTTTAATAAACCAGATAGACATACCTGCCTTCCTCTTGAGGAGACACAATATCTTCCATGGTTGTTCACTATGCAGAACTCCTTGGTAAAGATTCTGGAAAAAAAGCTGCCAGTCTCTCTTTGACCATAAGATATGAGAAGAGAAATGTAAGAGATCCAGGTAAAATGGTTTCCCAATAGATCAGGGATGGGGAATATCTGGCCCGAGAGCCGTAAAAGACCTGCCAAATTATTTAGTCTGGCCAAATTATTTAGGCATTAAGGTGAGTTAATTAAATGTATGACCAAATACAGCAGGCTAATTTTTCAGTTGGTAATTTTGTATAGCCTGCGAATGATATTCTTGGCAGAAATAAGGTTCTCCACCCCTACAAAGACATCAGTCAACTTTTCAACTGTAGCCATTCTTCTTTTAGAACTCAAACAGGTTCTATCTTTTAAAAACTCACTTTAATCTAATTGTGGAACTGAACAAACATTTGTAAATGGTCAGAAACTAGTTTATAGCAAGCATGATTTCTATTCATTTCAGTCAGGAGAAAACACCATACAGTCATTGTTAAAGGTATCCATCCATAAATTACTTTTATTTCTCATTAAATGAGCACAGAGTCATTAGCATATTAACAGATATGTTTATTATTACATATCCATCAGTGCGGCTTTCAATACCACTTGAAACATGCATATCATCCTAGAGACGAATCAGTTTTCCAGTGCTTATTTGATACACATTACTGCAAAGCCATTATAAATTACTGAGGAGGTATTTGGTTAAAAAAATAAACAATAAATCATACTGCCCATACAAATCTACTCTTGGTATTGCACACAAGAGTTTATCAGTATTTATCTGGTAATTCCTATGTTAACTGGAAAACATCACAGATGTATTGCCATAATTTTCTTTTATATTGGTGCAACCTTCTACATGTTTTGCTGTTTTATAAAGTCATTCATTATTTTAGCAGGTAGTTTGATGCAAAGATTGTACTTAATTTATGAAAGTCCAACAAACCTCTAAATATTTAAAATTAAACCAAATATCAATGAAAAACTCACTGACATAATTTTTTGAAAATATGTTTTTTGAAACTTCTATATTTAGACATGGCAGTAAAATAATTCTCTCAAATTAAGGCACTAAAAGCTCAATGCAACGCTCATTGAAGTGTTCTAAGAATAATTTACATTTCAAACAGTGCATACATTTCTTATATGTTTGTTAACTTAATGTCTTTATCACTTAAAACCACAAAGAAATACATTATACAATTACAGAAATGATGTACCCCACAAAATGTTTTAAACTTGGTTCTTTTTTACAGTTAGTTCCTAAAGTCTCTAGTAGTAAAATAATTCAATATGGCTTGGCAAAAATGCATAGATTAAGTGTAATATTTTTTGCCTTCTCCCATTCACCAATCTACAAATTTGCTGAAACACATACAGTATTTTGTAAAGCATAATGTAAGATACTTATTCTCCATTAAGTCCACCACGGCAATCAACAATAAGGCTTTTAAATTCTACAGTGAGGGCACTGAAGTCAAGTGAAATCACTGCTTTCTTAAAATAGTTTTGTATAGTCTTGCAAGAGCACAAAAACTGAAGTCATTAAAAAAAATTGCAGTTGTCTCATTTTGAGATATTTTCTTTACTCCTTCCATGAGCTGATCTTGATAGTGATGGCCATTCCACTTAAAAGTGAAAGTCCCTTCCTCTTACTCATCTGAGGAAACTGTGTTCTATCATGATTGACAGGCATTTTCTTAGAAATTCAAAAAGGCAGCACCTTTTTAAAATATATATATCTAGCTAAGCTTTTCACCAATTGTACTTGCATTACATAGTAATAATTAATCTAATCTACCTGTAGGCAAACCCGCAATAAAAAAAAAAAAAAAGAGAAAACAAACAAACAAACAAAAAAAAACCCTTGGTGTGCTTTTGTGCCAAAGCATGGACAGAATAACAGCAATCTTAACCCTGAAGCCTGTGATATTGTGTCAAAGGAACAGCCTGTCTGTTCTGCATGGTTAAAGAAGCCTGGTTTTATCAGGTAGCATCCCACACGATTCCACAAGGTGCTAGGTCACATGGTTAACTGTTGGTGGGAAAAAAGAAAAATTATAATTTAAAAAATGTACTCAGTTGTAGGGAAAGGTAAATTACATTATATTTATATCTAATAACAAACACACAAAACTTTAAAAACAAGAAAATGGAAAAATACACTTAATATTATCCTTTTTGCTTCTACACTATTCAAACATATTTCACACACACATATGCATATACTAGCTACATATACATATATGTGTGCATATACTTGTATGTGTATACACACACACATACATACACATATTTTATGAAGCAATAAAAAGCAATTTTAAGTAATTTTAGATGTTAGCTTTTAGCATACACAGGAGGGGATTGATATAGGATTCTACAGAGAAGCAAATCTGTGATAGGTCTCACTTTTAGAGTCAAATGCCCCTCTTAATATAGGGACTACACTCCAGCAAAAGTTGGTATTTGGTACAGGAGAAAAAGCATAGGCTTTAGAATTAGATGAAAATGGGTTCCAGTCCTGACTATGCTACTTCAGCTGTGTGGTCTTGTTCAAGTTATCTAATTCCTTTGAATTTCATTTAGTCATGTCAAAAAGAGAACTTACTGAGAAGATTATTTGTAAACATAGTCACTGATAATAATCATTGATAATACCAAATAATTTTGATTTTAAAAACTCCACTATGTCAATATAGCTAAAAATAAAAAATGAGCAAAGTTTTATATAAATCTGTTTATATTAAAAAAGGGATAAACCACAAGACTTTTAAAATATTATAGGCTATGGATGGAAAGTAATCAACCAAGAACCTGTATGCATATATGCATGGCCCATGGCTACAGATAATAGGGCAGTGAGGGCCTAGGTGGTAAAAGGGGGGAGGCTGGGGGTGGGCTGGAAGGGGTCAATGGGGAAATAAAGGGAACATATGTAATACTTTCAACAATAAAAAATTATTACAACAAAACAAAATAAAAACCATTATGGGCTAAATATGTGCCAACTATACCAACCAATGACAAAATTTGACATGGAAGTAAATAAATATGATATATAAAATATTATTTAACAGGAATCAGTTAAACTAACTTGTAAAGTCATTTCTAGTCATATATAAATACCTAACTACATATGATACTCATCACTTTCACACTGTTAAAAAGGTAAGCATTTCAATCCTTACCTAGTTTTTCCAGATGTATTTTTGACCACTTTCCGGAAAGACTGATTTGCACTGGATCTTGTAGAAAGTGTTCGAGGGGATGCACGAACAAAACCAGATGGTGGATTCTTAGGTATCTTTTTCACTAAATGAGTTACCCATTTCTTTTGTTCATCCTGAGAACATGCTAACAACAGCATATCTCTTGCTGATGTTACATCATAACTTACTATGTTAAAAAAAAAAAGAGTACAATTAAAGTCATATAAAATGTAAAAATAATAATTTTCTAAGTTCTTAAAATCTGAAAAGATTTCCTATGTATGCTTAATTAAGCTTGGACAGTATCCCTTTACCCTTAATATAATTAAGACTGAAATTTAAAAAGAAAACACTAGTTATAAACTAGTAAGAAAAACAAAGTAAAATCAGAATAAATGCATTAGTGAAACAAATAAATGTATATTTAAAACACAAGTTTCTTATCTTAAAATACCTATATTCTGTATTCTCTCCCTCTTGCTGGTAAAATAGATATTTTGTCTATAATACAGTATGCTGGTTCAGGCAGTGAACACCAGATAAAAAGAAAACAAATCAGGCCTGGCTGGCATGGTTCAGTGGTTGAGTGTCAACCTATAAACCAGGAGGTCACAGTTAAGCTCCTGGTCAGGGTATATGATATGCCTGGGTTGGGGGCTTGATCCCCAGTGTGGGCGTGCAGAAGGCAGCTAATCAATGATTCTCTCTCATCACTGATGTTTCTATCACTCTCACTTCCTCTCTGAATCAATAAAAAAAGAAAACAAGTCAGAGGTAAAAGTTCAAGGGGTGGAATATAGTGGAACTCGCCTATGGCTCTTCTCTCCAATTGATAATTTTTTTTTTTTTAAAAATGAGTGATTCTCTTTTAAAGACATTATATTCAAAGCCAAATCTATAACTGTAAAATGATAGCTGTATGTTGTTCCACCGTGTCAAAATGTTACTTCTTATAACTTTTTTCCTTAAATTTGAGCATGTTCTGTATTTATTAAAAGGATCCAGACCAATGGAGGTAGAAACTACCTTGCAACAAAGGTTCTTCAGACATATATTTCACAGCTTATACTTTTTTCAACTTGGTATAGAAAATGCTACACTTGAAAAAGTTATTGGGATGTAATTATCTAATTTGTTATGTGTGTGTATGTGTGTGTGTGTGTGTATGTGTGTGTGTGTGTGTGTTTAATATATTTTTATTGATTTCAGAAAGGAAGAGGGAGAGAGAGGTAGAAACATTAATGATGAGAATCATTGATCAGCTGCCTCCTGTATGCCCCCTACTGGGGACTGAGCCCACAATCCTGGCATGTGCCCCTGGCTAGAATCAAACTTAGGACCTTTCTGTCCATAGGCCTATGCTCTATCCACTGAGCCAAACCAATTAGGACTCTAATTTAAGTTGTAAAATTTTTCATGCCTTACCTTTACATGGAGAAATTAGGTCCTCTTTCTTATCTAAGTGATCTCTGTGGCACTTAACATGGCATCTTCGACATTCTAGTGCAGGGGGTGGCTTAAAAACATGCCAGAGAGGTTTGGCACAGGCCTCACAGTTGGCGGGAAAATGGTAGAGTGTAGGAATGAACTCATGGCCTTTGTGATTCTGAAAATTAGTTTTTTCAGCTTGTTGTACTGGTTCCATCTCTACATCTTTTCTACATTCACCTTCATTTGCATAAAGTATCTATTCAAGAATGGTAAAAGAAGATAAAAAAGATTTGTATCTGTACATACAAATTTCAAATGTATAAAAGCATTGGTGAATATATATTTACCTCAAAAAATGTATTTAGTACTTAGGTAAAAGATCTTCTGAAATTATAATTTTCATATTTTTACCTGAAATATTTTAGGAATTTCTTCAGTTTCAGCTCTGTACACATCTCCTTGGGTTACAGGTCGAACATGAAACAATTTACTAAAACGGAAACAAATATGATAAAAGCCATCATAAAAACTCAGTAAAAGATATAAACAAACATTTCTTGAAATTAGTCTTTAGAAAAATAAAACTTAAAACCACTATACACCTGTAAGAATTTGAAAAATAAAAATACTAACAAATCAAATGCTGATGAGCATGCAGAGAAACTAGATCACTCATGCAATTGTGGTAGAAATGTAAAATTGCAGAGCCACTCTGGAAAAGAGGGTGGCAATTACACTCCTGGGTCTTTACTCCAAAGAAAAAAATATATCTATGTGAAAATCTATATAGGAATATTCACAGGAGCTTTATCTATAATAACCCAAAGTGAAAACAACCCAAATGAATTGTTAAACAAATGGTGGTATATCCAAACCATGAAATACTAAACTATTCTATTCAACAACTGAAAGAAAAAAACTACAACCTGGATGGATCTCAGAGGAATTACACTGAGTGAAAGAAAACAATCCTGAAGTTTATATGGTATTTTATTTCATTTATATAATATCTTTGCAATGATAAAAAATTATAGAGATAAAGAACGTATTAGTGATTGCCAGGAATTAGGGAGGAATGGAGAAAAGGAGCTTCTTATGACTATAAAAGGGTAACATGAGGAATCCCTGTGATGGAACTGTTCTGTATATTGACTGTGGTGATGGTCATAAGAGAAAGAAGTAAAACTATTATTATTTGGAGATGACATGATAGTAGATATAGAAAATCCCTGTGTTATAAAAAAAAACCTATAAAAATAAATGAATAACAAGATTAGAGAATTCAAGATCAATATATGAAAATAAATAGTGTTGGAACAACCAGACACTCATATGAAAAAAAAAAAACACCCCACCAAATATTCATATGGAAAAAAACAACCAGATATTCATGGGGAAAAAATCTAACTTCAACCAGAACCTCTTAAATTTTAGATTAATCATAACTTAATTGTAAAACCTAGAACAATAAATTTCCTAGAAGGAAACAAAGAACACCTTCAACAATCTTTGAGCAGGCAAAATTTCTTGGACGGATTAAAAAACACAATTCTTTTTAAAAAACTTGCTATATGGTCTCCGTTTAAAGATACTGTAAAGGAAATGAACAGGTAAGCTACACACAGGGAAATATTTACACTATATATTTCTGTCACTGAATTTGTAGCCATAATATATAAAGAATTTTTACAAATCAATATTACAAAAATAAGCACATAATTAAAAAAATGTGCAAAAGACTTGGAAACACTTAAGACAATATATTCAAAAGGCTAATAAACACATAAAAAGATTCTTGGCATAATCAGTCATGAGAAAAATACAAATTAAAACAATGAGATAGCATCTCATATCAATTAGAACAGAAAAATCAAAGAATGACAACACCAAATGTTGGTGAGGATGTGGAGCAACTGAAACCCATATTACTGGTAAGTATGATATAGTATAAACATTTTTGAAAACTATTTGGTAGATTTTTTGAAAGATTAAACACGGGTCTACTCTATGACACAGAATTCCATTCCTAAAGTTCCTAAAATAAATGTTCATAGCAGTCTAATTTCTAATAGTCCCAAACTAGAAGTAACTCAAATGTCTGTCAACAGAATAATGGATGAGAAAATTGAGATATATTCTTTCAACAGAATACTATTCAGCAATAAAAAACAAACAGAAATTGCTACACACAGTAAAAACACTATGCTGAGCTAAAAAAGCCAGCCAGAAAAGAGTATATACACTGTATAATTCCATTTATATTGTTGTACAATAGGCAAAATTAATTTTAGTGATAGAATTTAGATTTTTAAATGTTTTTTATTAATTTTTAGAGAGAGAGGAAGGGAGAGGGATAGGAACATCAATGAGAGAGAAACATCATTGACTGGCTGCCTCCTGCACACCCTCTACTGAAGATTGAGCCCACAACCTGGGCATGTGCCCTGGAAATCCAATCAGAAATCTCTTGGTTCATGGGTCGATGCTCAACCACTTAGCCACATCGGCCTGGCTAGAATTCAGATATTTTATTTTTATTTTTTTATTTTACTGTACTTTACTTTATTTTATTTATTTTCAACTCAACTGTAGGTTTATTAGAAAGGCCATGGACAGGTGAACCCTGAGTTACCAACTAAGGAAGAAATGATAAAAAGGCCCTGCCCACCTGGCCCACCCCAATGCCTCCTGTGTGCTCTGTCCTGTGGCAGACTCCAATAGAAGTCAGTCAAAAAGTGCATAGAATTCAGATTTTTAAAAACATGTTTTTATTTATTTTAGAGAGAGAAAGAGAGAGGGAGAGATAGATAGATACATCAATGAGAGGTTTCAAGAAACACTGATCCGCTGCCTTCAGCATCCCTACCTATTAGGGATAGAGTCAACAATCTGGGCATGTGCCCTGACTGGGAATCTAATGTGTGACCTTTGGTGCATGGGTCTATGCTCAACCGATTGAGTGACATCATCTAGGGCCAGATTTTTTTCCTTCTGAGAAGTGGCAAAGGTGAGATTTCTATGATGTTGGAAATATTTTATTTTATCTTGTCTTGAGTGGTGACAACATGGGTGTTTATAAAAGTCACGAACAGAACATTTAAGATGCACGCATCTTAATATACAATATCATACCTCAATAAAAAGGTAAAACAAAAATGACCTCTCATTGATCTAAAAAATATTTAACTTAGTTGAAAGATGATGCCTCTTATATTTTTTATGTATTATTCCATTTATGTGGTCACTTAAATTGTCATAACTAATGTTTTTTTTTAAAATAGGAAATGAAATATAAGTACTCTGGTATTTGCTCAGTTCTTTTATATTCTAAGTATAAATAGCTCCACAAATGTTTAATTCCAATGGCAATACTTCATTTTAAGTTTATGTTTTTCTTGAATACACCCACTACACTTTAAATTTGCATTTTGTTGCATGTTTTACCTTTAGTCTTTAAACTTAAATACAGAACTATCTTAATCTATGAAGCCAGCATTACCCTAATCCAAAACCAGATAAAGACACTACAAAGAAAGAGAATTACAGGCCAATATCCCTGATGAACATAGATGCTAAAATCCTCAACAAAATTCTAGCAAATCGGATCCAGCATTACATTAGAAAGATTATACACCTTTAACAAATGGGATTTATTCTAAGGATGCAAGGATAGTACAATATGCGCAAATCAGTAAATGTGATACATCCCATACACAAACTGAGAGACAAAAATCACATAATCATATCAATTGACGCAGAAAAGCATTTGACAAAATCTAACACCCTTTCTTGATTAAAATCCTCAGCAAAGCAGGAATAGAGGGATCATACCTCAACATAATAAAAAAAGCTTTATATGATACTCAATGGGCAAAAACTAAAACTATTTCACCTATGAACAGGAACTAGACAGGGATGCCCAATCTCATCACTCCTGTTAGACACAGTATTGGAAGTACTAACCATAGCGATTAGACAAGAAGAAATAAAAGGCATCCAAATTGGAAAAGAAAAAGTAAAACTGTCATTACTCACAGAAGACATGATACTGTACAAAGAAAACCCTAAAGACTCCATCAGAAAACTACTAGAACTAATAAATGAACTTGGCAATGTAGCAGGATACAAAATTAACACCCAGAAATCTATGACTTTTTTATACACTAATAATGAACTTACAGAAAGAGAAACTAAAAAAACAATCCCATTTACCATTGCAACAAAAAATTAAGATACCTAGGAATAAACTTAACTAAGGAGGTAAAAGACCTATACCCCGAAAACTACAGGACATTGAATACAGAGATAGAGGAAGGCATAAACAAATGGAAGAATATAGCATGTTCCTAAATTGGTAGAATCAATATCATTAAAATGTCCATACTACACAAAGCAATCTATAGATTCAATGCAATCCCCATTAAAATACCAATGGCATATTTCACAGATCTTCTTTATATAATCTATATCACCTGTTATAATACAGAAAGCAATGCTGGAAAATGACTTTAGATGAATACAAGGAAAATAACCCAAGCTTATTACAGGCCTCTTTGATCAGTTATTAGAAAATAAGAGATACATTTATATTTCCTTTTTAAAAATGACCACATGATCATATACCTTTTGAGATGCTGTCTAAACTTAGAACCAATAAACACTGAAATAAAAACTTTACATTAAATCGTACTTTAGAAAAATGTGCCCTGTCTGGGTGGTTTAATAGGCTGGAGCATCTTCCCATACACCAAAAGGTTGTGGGTTCAATCCTTGGGCAGGGCGTATGGGAAGCAACCAATCAATGTTTCTCACACTGATGTTTCTTTCTTTCTCCCACCTTCCTTTTTCTCTAAAATCAATAAATATATCCTTCGGTGATCATTTAAAAACATATGTTGTCTTTAGAATATGTAAGTCAGTTATGCAAAATTTTCCCTTTCACATTCTGTTTAAGATTTAACGTAAAGTTATTATTTAAATATAAGAAAAAGAGAAAAGTGTGTAAAATTGTTTCAGTAAAATATAAACTAAATTGTAAGTCTAAAAATAATTTATTTTATATGTAATATTTTCAACAATAAAGTTATTAAAAAATAAAATTAAAATAATTATTTCAAGTTAACACTCAATTGACTTAAAATTCAATCAAAAGCAACTTACTCTATGTCTAATACCATAGATGGATTGGATTGCTCCTTATCTTGTTCATCGTTATAAAATAAAATTTTTTTGCTGCTTACCACAACATACTGAAATGAGAAAAAAGAGGGAAGAGGTATAAGATCAACATTAACTTGGTTGAAAGTAATAGGCATATCTGCCATTACTAGTAAATTATATTAGATTAGAGGCCCCGTGCACAGATTCATGCACGAGAGGGGAGGGTCCTCTCAGCCTGGCCTGTGCCCTCTTGCAATCCAGGATCCCTCAGGGGAAGTCCGACTACCAGTTTAAGGCCAGGCCTGTGGGTATTGGGCCTAAACTGGCAGTTGGACACCCCCTGAGGGATGTAGCAGTACACCAAGTTGCAGGAGGAACCCAAGCCAGTGCCACACTTCTTACGCTCATCCCAGCCCATTGCACCTGCTGCTGCCGCTTGGTAGCACTGCCAACAGAGTCAAGAAAGGTTCCCACTGCCATAGCTGCGCTTGTCAGCTGTGAGCCCGGCTTCTGACTGAGCGGGCACTCCCCCTGTGGGAATGCGCTGACCACCAGGGGCAGTTTCTGCATTGTGCGTCTTCCCCCTGGTGGTCACTGTGTGTCATAGTGACTGGATGACCAGTCGTTCCAGTTGTAACAGTTGCTTAGACTTTTGTATATATAGATTAATCTAAAATTAATGCTAACAATAGGGAAGTTAATACAAGTTTTACACTTAAAAGTAAATATATAACAAAATATCAACTGGAAAACACTGAGGTATATGATACCTGTTTCTTCCAGCCATATCGTTTGATATTTCCTCTATTTGGTATTGAAAGCCAACCTTCAATTCTTGACTCTAAGAGAAAAAGAATATATAATATTCAGTCTTAAATTAGAACAAAAGGAAAAGCTATTAACAAGTTGTCTGACAGCATGCAGCAACAGGCATTTGAACACAGCTAAATGAATAAGTGCTATAATTTGCTCTTTCATGCTTCAATCACACAAATCAACTTTAATGGCCATACAAAGATTGCAGAAAAAAATTCCAAGCCACTTTTCCCATAAAATTAACATTTAGTACTCAATTACAAAAGTATGAAATAACAACAATAACCTTAAGAGCCAGGCAAGACTGGAATGGACTGCAGCTTAAATGGGATATGATACAGAAGACTATAAATATCATTTAACATTCATATAAAAATACTTAGCAAAAAAAAAATTATGCAGCAAGTAGAACAAATCAGAGCCATGATTTACACAAGAAATAGCAAGCAAAAGTACAGAAGTGTCCTATTACTCACAGAAGATAAGAATAGAAGATAAATAAATAAGGAATGCAGGCAGAATCAACTAGATATAGAAAATAAGAGACAAGCATTTTATTTGTTTTCTCAATACAATATTCTGATAAACTTTTTGGTAAAACACCCACAATAATTTCAATAATACTGACCAAAATTAGTTGGTGGGGTACTTAATTCTAGTGGTTAAGTCCAATTAAATTTTCATCAAACTAAAAAAAGTACAAGGCTTTTAGACTAACTGTGATACTAGAATTTAATAAATAGCAAAAGAACACAGAATTCAATTGGTCAACCTTTAATATTTTAACAAATTTGTATATTTCAGAAATTCTAGACTAATTCTATCAAGTCATTTTATTGTAATTATCACTACTGTTTAATTATAATTGTTTATTAGAAATATTTTCGAGAAAAATATTCCATTAGAAATAGTTATTTTATATCAGGTTAGAAATAAGTGCACTTAATTATTCTTATATATCTATTTTATATTTGAAACAACAAAAGAATGGAAAAGTAACTAAATTTAAAATACAATACTATAATGTGACAGATTATACCATGATCTAATCAAAATACACACACACACACACACACACACACACACACACACTGCCCTTTCCACACAAAGGCTGTAAAAGAGCTCAGGTTTATGTTAAAGGTAACAACAATGGATAACATTCACTGAAAACTTATTTTGACCAAGTGCTTTACAATAATATCTCATCTAAAAATGTGTATAATTCCATGAATACAGGAATATAGGATAGGATAGGATAGGATAGGATAGGATAGGATAGGATAGGATAGGATAGGTTCTATTATCATCTTCCATTTACAAATAAAGAGACTGAGGGTTAGCAAGGGAAACTGAATTGCCTAAGGGTACTCTTATCAGTAAATGTCAAAGCTCTAAGGCTTGCCTTGGCATTCTAATTTCTAAGCTTATATTCCTAAAGCACAATACGACTATGTCCTTTAACAAGCTTTAAAGTTAATTGAATCAGGGTCATGTTCTTGTTCCAACTTCTTCAATGTACTTAATGCCCTTTGCTTTTGTTATTCCCTTGCACTTGTTAAAGTAGAGGGAATAGTGAGAAACTTCAGCTCAAAATGATCCCCCTCTTCTCCTAGCTTTTTTCTTAGTTGCTGTTATTTAGTACATCAATAGTTATTTTGTTTCCTTAGGGTAGTTCCTTGGTAAGTTTGAAGAGTGCAGAGACCATAACCTAACACTTTTAAATATATTTTATTGATTTTTTACAGAGAGGAAGAAGGAGAGAGAGAGAGTTAGAAACATTGACGAGAGAGAAAAATCGATCAACTGCCTCCTGCACACCCCCTACTAGGGATGTGCCCGCAACCAAGATACATGTCCTTGACCGGAATTTAACCCAGGACCCTCAGTCCACAGGCCGACACTCCATCCACTGAGCCAAACTGGTTTTGACATAGCCTAACACTTTTATATACCCCACTGCATCTGACATATAGAGTAGGTACTTGGTAACTATTTGTTGATTATTTTGCAATTCTGCTTTTTAAAAGTTAGCCAATTAAACCATTCTCTGTAGATAATGGTTATAATTTAACAACCAAAGGGCTGTTTTATATTAAATGACATGCAGAAGGCTGGTGATCATTCACAAATATTCTCTTAGAAAAGCAAAGAATTATTGTTAGGACAATTTTCCTCCAAAGTGCCATAAATTGGACCTCTTATTCCTAAATCTATTTAATAACAGTAATTCCTCACTGAAAATAAAAGATATGAAAGTCATTGAAATCTTGACATTTATACAAAATTGTATATGCTAAAATACTCCTTCTCAGTTATTTTTTTCTATGAGGATAAATGCCAAAAATATTTATTCTTTTTGGTTCTGAGTTTGGATTAATGTGCCAGTGTTTTCTTTATTATATTTTCAATGAATTAGTATATGTCATAACTTTATCTGTCATTTTAATATTCCTATAGAAACTTTATATACCAAAGGCATTTTATGAATCAAATAAGCCCAGTTTTATATCTGTTATAATTTAAATGAAGAAATTTAGAGCTCAGAAAAGGTACAGAGGATATGTGGTTTTTGCTCATTTAAAACAATAATGTTATGGAAGAAAATTTTAGTTTTTCCTTCTGGTGAATTCTCCTCAGAGAAACAGTTGAACAAATACACAATATATACTCAGTTATAACAAAAAAAATACATATTAGCTTCTCCTCTGTGTCCTTTCTTTAAAAAAAAAATGTTATTGATTTCAGAGAGGAAGGGAAAGGAAGAGAGAGAAACATCAATGAGAGAGAATCATTGATTGCCTGCCACCTACTGGGTATAGAGCCTACAATCTAGGCATGTGCCCTAACCAGGGATCCATCCATGACCTCCTGGTTCATAGGTTAATGCTCAACCACATCAGCCAGGCTATTTCCTTTCTCCTTAGATGAAAGTTAATATAGCAGCTATTAATATTATAAAAATCACCTTTACAATCATGACCACTTGCAATATAAGTGGCAATCTAAAAGTATAATGCAGTCAATTTCATCTTTTACATCAGAGACACAGAATTCAGCTTCTCCAGATAAAGAAATGTTGAGGACTTCTAAATCTGGGTTATCATCAATATACTACAGAAGTACAAAAACAAGGTGGCACCACATCTTCTGTATTTGTAGAGCAACTTTAACTTAAAAAAAAAAAATTAGATGTGCATTACTGCAATATCAGCAATTGACTCCTTTACCCAAACAGAGACAGAGAGACTAACTATATGTAAATCAATATTTAATATAGCGAATTTAAACATCAAAGCTAAACTCTGATGACTACCTAAGTTTACCTGGATAAACCACATACTGCTTAAGAAAAAGAACTTAGAGAACCATTCTAACATATTTTAATTATATTCAAAAGTGATATTAAAAAATGAAACCAACCAATGCCTAAGATTCAGATGCACTGATTATCTTCAAATCACTGGTTATATTTGGACAAAATCGCAAACTCTCAAATGCTACACATAAAGAAATCTACCATTTACAGGTTTAAATTGCACAACTTGAGATCAACTGGATGGAAAGAGAATGGTGCAGATACCGTATTTTCTAATGTATAAGATGACTTTTTAACCCAGGAAAATTTTCTCAAAAGTCGAGGGTCGTCTTATATGCCGGGTGTCATTTTATAGGGCAAGAATATCCAAACTCTGTATTTTAACTGGAAAAGTTGGGGGTCGTCTTATAAGCCCAGTCATCTTATACGCCCGAAAATACGGTAATCAATAAGATATAATGAATATTAATGGAGTGCTAATACCAAATGTCTTTCCTAATGCTTCATTTACTTTAATATTCTTGGGTCAAACGTTACAAAACAAGGAAAGACACTTATTACATTAGTTTTTGTGTCATCTAGACAATAGGCAAATTTAACCCTAAAGGTAATCTTTATTTTACACAGAGTACTGTGTAAAATAAAAACAAAAGAAGGATAAAGACATAAAATTAATAAAAGGAGTGTTTTTAAGAACTTCAAAGGGTTATAAGTCAGAGAAGAAGTAATGATTTTTTTCTAAGCTTTTCCAAGTTGGGAACTTAGATTTAATCTAGTTAATGATAAGTCCACTAAAATTACAGAAGCTGAAATTTAGATACACATGATAATAAGACTTTATATTAAATAATGAAATCTAAAAGAAACAATTACTCTATCAGTTCATCTATCCAACTACTTAAAAAAGAACATTTTATCAAACTAAAAATATGATCCATATTTCAAAAGGCTTTTAACTGTTAAGTAAACTATTTCACTTAAAGTCCTTTCTTTTTTTAGTCTGTATTTTAAGTCCATTTACTAATTTTCTAAAATAAGTAAAATTAATCATTAGTCATTACCTTTAAAAAATCTTTCAGATACCTGAATGGTATATAACTCTCTAATATTAAGAATAAAGTAAAAATTATTTAACAATTGTTTCTATATATGACTGCAAACCTTAAACTTGATTTGTAAGGGACCATTTTTAGGCATCTAGAAAATGGTAGTTTTAATACAGATTTTCAACTTACTAGCAAAATATCTAACAGAGAGAGGTAAAATAATACTGATAAAGTTTATCCATTAATTTCTACCTCCAATATGAAAATCAAGTGTATTACACTAGAGATCTTTATAAATTTGAAAACTAAGAACACAGTAATAAAGAAGTACCTTAACTGGTTTCCTTTTATAGCAATGGGACAGGCCACCAGTATTTTTAATTTTTCCCCTCACTCAGTTTGGACTTTGAAATAAAAACAAAATATCTGAACATACCCAGCTATTTTAAGTAATATACTCAGCATGGAGCCAGTAGAAATTTAATCTCTTTGTTGACTGACTCCAAAGTGGATTTATTAGATCCAGATTCTGAAATCTAAATGGATTCCTAACCCAAGTCTGCCAATCAAACCATCTGATGATCCTTTGAGTTTAGCCTTCCTGAGTAAGCCAGGATAGAAGATAAAACTCATCACCTTCCTCTTTTTATTTATTTTTTTAAATCCTCATTTGAGGACAAGCTTTTTATTGGCTTGAGAGAGAGAGAGAAAGGGAGAGGAATAGGGTGAAAGTGGGAAGGAGGGAGGGAGGGAAGAAGAGAGAGAGAGAAACATTGATGAGTTGCCTCTCACACCTGTCTGACCAGGGATTGAACTCACAACCTGGGTATATGCCCTGACTGGGAATCGAACCTGTGACCTTTCAATATATAGAATAACACTCCAACCAACTGAGCTATACCAGCCAGGGCTCACCTTCCTCTTTTTAAAAGTCCCCCAAACTCATCTTTCAATTCATATCTTCTAAACAGATCAGTTTTGTTTAATCCAATGCAAAGAAAACCAAGGCACACATAGTAAGACATTATAAACAAAGTGAAAGGGAAATGAGAATAAAGAAAAAGAAAAACACAAAAACCAACCCAAACTGGTCAGGATATTTAACCTACACTAAATTCAGTTCAACAATGGAAAGAATGTAGCCAAACACCTCTAAAAGTGAACTCTTACTAATAAGTCCAACTTTAGAAAGATGTTCAAACAACAACCGAAGCTAGAGATTAATTTTAAATCCAAATGATCTTTTGATAAAAATATGCACCTACAAGTTTCTCAATAGGCAGGAGGTTTCAGAGAGCCAAAAGTGAGAAAAGAGACGACATTTCTAGACCACTGGAATAAGAAATATTTATTCCCTGCCCTATCCTTCCAAATATCTGATTTTGAGCTAGCAAAGCCACAAAAGAATGAGGACAGGAATTATACGGTATACAAATAAGAGCTGAATTAGCTTCCCACATTAAGTCCCACTTTGGCTAAGAATAACAAAAATTTTCTAAGTAGTTTATCATGTTTCTTATACCAAGCAATATCAGTTAAAATAATATCCTTATAATATCGAACATGTTGCTTCATAAATATCTTTGTATTCATGCATTACTCAGGAAATATACTAATTAAAATATTTTCACATTTATGACAATGTAAATAAAACTTCCAAACAGGAAAAATCCAAGATGGCGGCATAGGTAAACACCTATACTGCTGCCTCGCACAACAATTTCAAAACTACAACTAAAAGACAGAACGGACATCATCCAGAACCACAGGAAAGCTGGCTGAGTGGAAGTTCTACAGCTAGAGGGAAAGAGAGGGGCTCACAGAGACCCAGAGGAGCTGCAAAAAGCTGAGGTACGGAGACGCGCTCGAGGAGAGAGCGGGTGCCGGAGTACCTGGCTGGTTTTCTCTGGCGGGAGGGAGACGGAGACTCTCAAAGGCATTGAACCCCTTATCCTGCGACACTAAACCCCAGATCCAGCTGAAACTCATACGGGGGGAGTTTGGACTGTGAAAAGGGAGAAGTGCACGGACATTTAGGGGAGTTGCAAAGGATCGGAGGTCTGGTCGCGCACAGCACCACGCGGAGGACAGATTGCTGATTGTGCCGCTGGCTTTCGAGAGTGGGCAGGAGACGGACCCTCTGAACTGTGCCACTTCTGACTCCACTAAGCCCCTGTTTTGGGCGAAACCCTGGAGACCTAGACTCCTGTGGTCCTGGTGCGCAGGGGAGCCAGAAAGGCAGCGGTAAGAGGCACTGCGGGTGCGCGCACAAGGACCACTCCAGCCATTTACCCAGTCACGTGAGACTCAGGGGCCGTGGAGGGCGGGGCCGACTGGAAGGCAAGGCGGTCCCTTAAGCCCTGAGACTCCACCCCTCCCAAGCTCAACAGAGGCTTCTGCGGCTGAATCCAGCACAGAAGTTTCCCCGGCATGGTGAAAATGCCGAGACAAAGGAAGGGATTACAAGCAAAAGAAATGGAGGAAAAAAAAACGACTGGATATAGAGTTCAAAATCACGCTTAAAAGGTTTTTCAAGAATATGCTAGAAAAGATGGATAAATTTAGTGAGACCCAAGAGGAGATGATAAATACACTGACTGAAATAAAAACTATTATACAGAGTACTAACAGCAGACTAGAGAAAGGCAAGGATCAAGTCAAAAATTTGAAATATAAAGAAGCAGAAAACATTCAACTGGAAAAGCAAGAAGAGAAAAGAATCCAAAAATGTGAAGATAAATGTAAGGAGACTCTGGGACAGCTTCAAGCGTACCAACATCAGAATTGTGGGGGTGCCAGAAGAAGAGAGAGAGCAAGATACTGACAACCTGTTTAAAGAAATAATGACTGAAAACTTCCCACATCTGGTAAAAGAAATAAATTTACAAGTCCAGGAAGCACACAGAACCCCAAAGAAAAGAAATCCAAAGAGGACTACACCAAGACACATCATAATTAAAATGCCAAGAGCAAAAGAGAAAGAGAGAATATTAAAAGCAACAAGAGAAAAACAGTTTATTACCTACAAGGGAGCACCCATACGACTGTCAGCTGATTTCTCAACAGAAACGATGCAGGCCAGACGGGAGTGGCAAGAAATATTCAACGTGATGAACAACAAGAACCTACAACCAAGAATAATCTATCCAGCAAAGCTATCATTCAGAATTGAAGGGCAGATAAAGAGCTTCACAGAGAAGAAAAAGCTAAAGGAGTTCATCAACTCCAAACCAGTATTATATGAAATGCTGAAAGGTACTCTTTTAGAAGAGGAAGAAGAAAAAGGTAAAAGACAAAAAATTATGAACAACAAATACACATCTGTCAACAAATGAATCTAAAAATTAAGTGAATTAAAAATCTGATCAACAGAATAAACTGGTGAATATAATAGAATCAGGAGCACAGAAAGGGAGTAGACTGATAATTCTCAGGAGGACAAAAATCATAAAGCATCAAACAGACTGTGAAATTATAGCACAAAGATTAAAGTTAGGTGAGGTAAATAAGTGATCAATCAAAGCACTTGTATGCATGCTTATAAACATAACCAATGATCACAGACACTGGGGGGTCAGGGTACACCTGGGAGGGAGGGGGGACAATGGGGAGATATGTATAAAAAATTAATAAAAATTAATTTAAAACAAACAAACAAAAAAAAAAAAACTTCCAAACCTTGAACTAAGAATGTATAGTATGCCAAATGTGTGTGAATGCCTTTAAAATTTGTAATGCAAGTTTTAATACACATATATACATATATAACAGATACATAACCTATTCATTTGTTGTTTGAACCTGTAATATGTATATGGATCATCTCTTTTAAAAAGACATGTATGACAGCTTGCACTATAGTTAACCCATAAATAAAGCCGTGTTTATTTTTAAAATGATTCTCCACTGGAAAAAAGAAGACAGAAAAAAGTCTGAAGTCCTAGCTATGTACTCTGTCTTTATTTGACTCGCTGCCTCCTGTTCACATCTTCCAAACCTTTTTAACTATCTCTCTAAATTTGAAACTTAAAGTCTGACTAAAGTTTATCACTACTACATTAGGTATGCTTCTATATAGAGCTATTGTGGTTCTGATTAAGTACAGTTCTTAGTTTTAGCGCACACACACACACACACACACACACACAAAACACATTAAAAAGCTGCTGCAGGAGTTTTAACTTTCACCTTGAAGGTAGGCTGCTCAAAATAGGTTATTAAAGTTCTTCAGATTTCTATTCATATACAGCCTCTCAGATCTATTATAACAGCCTAGCATTGCTTATGACTGACATTATTCCATAAAGTGAACTAAGTATACAAATATTATGAGACTATCAGAAACAAACTCCCTCTTAAGGATCCATGGACAAAATGACAAGAGGCAGAATACCAAATGAAAGAAACACACATTAATTCCCATGACATTTAAGCAAACTTGAATGAAGTAATAGAAATATTCTTACCTGGAAAGTTTCCATCAGTTTCATCAGCACTAGGAAAACTAGCCACACTTGTAGAATCCGAAAGATCCAGGAGTTTAGCACGCAATTGCTCGATATCACTCTCTTTGCTAGCCAACTGCATCTGAAGCTCATTCCTATGTGTACATTCTTCTACCAATTGCTATTTTTGAAAAATACCAACATAAGAAAAATACCAAGATAATATAAAGAGTCAAGAATAATGTCCAATATTAGAAATTAAAAATTGATAGAACTATAAATCAGTAATCTAAAGTTGCAAAACTGAAAAATTTACTAAAAACTTCATGAATGTTTACTATTACAGATTTTCACCTGACTATACAAAAGGAAGTTCTCTTCCTCAGGAACACATTGATTGGTTAAGCTGCTTTTCACCTTGCTTTAAATTAGTATTTTTTTTAATACAAAGCATCAAAAAACAAAAAAGAAACACTTGTTAATAGAAAATGCTTTTGGGAGGTTTCAAATGAAATAGTTTAAAGGATACAGAAAACTTCTCAGAACATTAAGATTTTTAAATGATAGTCAATGCGTGGATCTAAATATAAGACCACGTTCTCAACTTTGTGTTATTAACAGTCAAGAACATATCAAAAAATTATATTTGACATTCTGATTTCAGAAAAGAGAGTACAAGAGAAAATAAATAATATATAAGTTATAGCTCCAATAAACCAAAACCTCTATCCCAATTATAGTCACTACAAGAGGCCCAGTGCACGAATTGGTGCACGTGTGGGGTCCAGCTGGCACTGTCCCAATCCGGCGGACTGGGCTGGGCCTGTCAGGAAGAGGAGACGATGGAAGGTTAGCTAGCTGATCTGCCTCGATCAGGGCCAAATCAGAGCTGGGCCAGCTGGGGGAAGGGGCAGTGGGCGATTGGCCACCATGCCCCACACCCGATTGGGGTCAGGGGGGCCAATTGGGGGAAGGGGGCAGCCATAGGGAGGGGCTATGGGGGGCCAGCGGTCTGGGGGAGGAGCCAGGGTGGTTGGCTGGCTGGCCCGGGGGAAAGAGGAGGATATTTGGCCACAGGCCTGCTCTTGATCAGGGTCAGGCAGGCAGGGGGGAGGGGCCACGAGGTTGGCCAGCAGGCCCCTCGCCCTGATCGGGCAGTTTGCTGGCCACAGTGGGCATTGTAGTGACCAGTCATTATGGTCGTTATGGCCGTGACAGTGACTGGCTTTTTATATATGTAGATAATACCAGCCATATCTCAATTTCAGCCTAAAACCAAAGAGCAGATGCTAATGGGTAAAAATTACTCGAGATATAATGGTTAATAGACACTATAGCATCTTCCTATTTCAAGATCATGGTTCATATTAGGGTGATAATCAAATTGTGGAGAGTATAAACCAAAATATGCATTTTTATATGAAAAACCTAATATAAACAAGGATTAACATGCATATTCAACAATAACAACTTAAGAAAGTAACCCTCCATGTGCATATACACACAAACCTTACCGCTTGCATGTCATTCAGTTCCTTCTGATGTTTCACTACCATCTGGTTGAATTTCTCTCTTTCTTGGTTGAGTTCCAATTGTAGCTTTCGATTTTCCTTTTCTTTCTTCCTCAAATCCTGTGTATTAGCTTTCTTTCTATCAATTTTAAAGTCTTTTCGATTCATTATTTCTGCCAACTTGTTAACAGCCTATTAAAATATTAAGATATTATTAGTAAGAATTTCGGTGTAGACATCCAATTTAAAATTTCCACTAAAAATGTATTTTTTCTTCTAAATCAGGAAGGAGGACTTTTTTTAGCATAAAAATTAGGATAAACTAATAAAGTTGGGACATAATAATTGGTAGCACAAGTAACAACAATTACTGACTTATCTCATTGCTCAAATGTAAAAACCAGATAAGCTTAAAAAAGTCATTTAGCATTCAACAATTATCCAGCACTTATTATACTGTATGTAGGTACTCTGTAAGGTACTAGATATAAAGATGGTAAATACAGATATGCCCAAAGGCATTCTAGTCTAGTGGAGGAGCCAGACAAGCAAGCATTTCAGTAGAGTGGTAAGAAGAAAGAGGCATGTGAGGGTGCTATAGCAGTAGTACCTAACTGAGAGTTGGAGTAGGGAAGGCTTCCTTATGGACCTGCATATGTGTCCACACATGTTTCTTAAGAGACAAAGAGAAGGTGGGTAAGCAAAAAAATGGTATGAAGGAGGGAAGGCAAAGATGGCATTACAATTAGAGGAAGCAGTACATGGCAAAAAAAAACAAGATAGTTTTTTCCCCCTTTGGACAAAGGAGAAAAGTGCATAAAAAGCAAATATTAACTTCGAAATATGCAATACTCAAATAAAAACATGGAAAAGACTGAGCACATGTACCTGGGTTTTAAGGGTTCGTTCTGTATTGATATTCTTTTCAAAGGCAGCCTTAAGATTACTGATCTCCTCCTCTTTCTTCTGTTTATAATCTGTCAACAATTTATAGAAAATGTTATTGTATGGCATTAATTACTTTAATTTCTGCATTCCAAATCAGCAATGTAATACAAATAAATACAATAATTAATAAATAATAATACAAGAATAAACTCTTTCACATACTCACAACTGTAAAACTACTTTTGCTCACTCTGTATATACACTGTGAAAGGATTCCTCCCTTCCCAATTGAGTTAACATATCCATCACCTCACAGATTTACTTTATTTATTTATTTATTTTTTTAAGAATGAGACTAAGTTCTACTAAAATAATTCTTAAGGCTAAGGAAGTTATTAACATATGAAAATAAACATTTCTAAAATATAATGTAAACAGCTAAAAATTTACTCTGAACTGATTTAATGTTATACTTAAAAAAACAACTCTACATACCTTCCTCTGATTTCCTCATTTTATCAATTAGCTCTTCATTTTCTTTTCTTAATAATTCAACATCTTTGGTTAGCATGCTGTTCATTTCCTCAAGCTAAACAAAGCACACAAAAGTTTAAGCTATAATCTCTTTGCTAGTCTTATATTTAAAGCAATAACCTTTAAAAAAAATACTTTCATTTTTCCCTAAATGAAAACAGATATGTCACTGCTTAACTGTAAATATGCCTGGTCTCCAGTTTAAAATATGTAATTATAATTAAATTAAAATAGTTAAAAACAATTGTAGCTTCCAAAAATTATTTCAGAAAGAGAGTGTGTGTATATGCTTGCAAATACACATACAAATACACATAAGAAATGAAAAAAGTGTAATGGAAAGAAAACTAGACTGAAACTAGAAAATTTCCATTTAGTTTTCTAGCTTTGTAATCCTTCTGAGTCTCAGTTCCTTCACCTGAATGATAATGAACATGACAATTTAAACGTTTCATTGATTACTTTTAGATTTTTATTCATCACTCTATGTAGATTATTTAATTTAATCTTCATAAGAATTCTGAAGAGTATTATTATTTCTATTTTATAGATGAAGAATCTGAGGCTTGGAGAAGTTAATTGGTTCCAATGTATGAAACTCATACAATAAATGAACTTAAACTAAGCATTTCTTCACATAAATTATTTTAACACCTACAGCCAAAAGGAGAAAAATAAAATCCCCGATACAATGAATACAATTTCAATTCCTAATAATTGTTTTGAGTTACATAAACTATTTTATACATGAGTACAGAATGACCACTGTAAACATGCATAAACACACACATCCTAAACTTTAAGATGTAACCTATTTTTATTTAAAATTTTAGTCATATAACCTCCTATCACCACTTACCCGACTAACAGTGTGATCTTTATCTGTAATCTCTTGTCTATTTCTTGAAGCAGCTTTCTTGCTTTCTTGGGTCAATTCAAAGTACTGTTCTTCTAAAAGCCCTCGAGCCAACTGCTCAGACTCGGCTTTTGTTTCCGCTAGATCCAGCTGAGTAGCAAGAGTTTCTCTGTAATACATTTATAAAAGAAACGAATACAAATAAACTCTTCATTATTGCACAGTGATTGCCATGAACATTCTTATAGTTCAGGAAATCAGAGGAGCTGGTATGTCTTTTCTCAAAGGGTGACTGAGCTCAAAATCAACTCTTCTAGAACCTGAGATCTAGTACATCTCTCATCCAACTACTATTTGAGAACCTTAGCCATCTTTTTTTTTTTTACTTGACTTTTTTAAGGAGAAAGGGAGGGAGAGAGAAAGGCAAGGAATGTGAGTAAGAGAGAGAGGGAGGAAAGGACAGAGGAAGGAAAGAGTGAGGGAAGGGGGAGAAAGAAGGGAGGAAGGGATGGAGGGAAAGAGGGAGGAAGAAACAAACATCGATATGAGAAAGATACATTGATTAGTTATCTCCCACATTGATTATTCACCTCCCATATGTGCCCCAACTGGGGGTTGAACCCAAAACCTAGTTATGTGCTCTGACCAGGAATCAAAACCACAACCTTTTGGTGTATCGGATGACACTCCAATCAACTGAACCACCTGGCCAGGGCAGTAAAAAACTCTTTAATCTATAATAATCAATAATTTGCTATTGTGCTTAACTAAGAAAAGATAATAAAGCAATGGCAAGTAGTCTACTCTTGAAAAGGAATTTGTTGTAGATTTGAAATGGAAGGTGGCATGGCACAAGGGAAAAGTCACTGGCTTGTAAATCAGGAGGCCAAACCTTAAGCCCTTATCTCTGTTCTTCCCTTCCTCCCTACTTTAATCTTTATTGTATTAATAGTCCTCCTTTTCCCCCCATTAATCTCCTCCAGCCTGCTCCCCCTTATCCCTGTTCTATCACTAACTAATTGACAGGGACATTGGACAAGTTCCTTACATGTTCTGGAGTTCAACTTAATCACCTCTATAAAATAAAAGGGTTAAATTAGAAGATAGCTGGAAATAGGTATGCAGCTGTGCTCGCCACCTGGAGCTTGGCATCTGGGGCCCATTGGTCAGTTGAGTGATGCTTCTGCTGTGGGAGTGCACTGACTACCAAGGGGGCAGCTCCTGCATTGAGCATCTGCCCCCTGTTGATTAGTGCACGTCATAGCAACTGGTCCAACAAATACACATATAAATACATCTATATAGAGAGATGCTCAATTTTCTGCTATTTTTAAAAAGAAATGGCTCTCCTTCCACTCCCCTCTGGGTACTGCTCTATCTCCTTTCCTTAACAACCACGTTTTCTTCAATTCTTAATTGAACAAATATTTATTGGGCATCTATAATGTTCTAGGTGCCAGGCATATAGCAATAGATTAGAATTCTGAACAAAACATATACAAATTCTTCCAATATTGAGCTGAATTTGGTGGAAAGAGAAAAATAATCAAGAAAATAAGTAAGAAAATTCTACAATACTGTAAAAGGCAATAACTGCTACAGAGGAAAATAAAAAGGAAGAAAGTACTGAACTGGGCCTGTAATATAATGGGTTGGTATGGGGGACATTTGCAATTTAAAAAAGTATTCAGGGTAGGGTTCTCTGTGATGACATTTAGACCAAGATCTGAAGAGGGTAGAGGAACAAGCCATGTAAATAGTCAAAGGAAACTGTTCTAGGCAGAGGGAAGAGCAAGTTCAAAGGTCCTGAGGCTAGAGAATAACTGACAGGTTTGCTAAATAGTAAAGTCAATGTAGTTGTTATCTACACACTGTCTCTACTTCTACTTTTCCCATTTGTCTCAATCCACCTTAATCTAGTATCTATTCTCATCATTATTTAGGAACTGTTCTCACCAACGTACCTAACAACCTTAAATATAATGGCAAATTTATTTTTTCTTGACATTTCTGAATACTTGGCATTTTAAATCATTTTGTCTTTTTTGAAATATTCTATTCCCTAGTGTTTGTGATAGCCTCACTGTGGTTTTCTCCTTGTATTACTGGAGACTTCTTCCTTTCCCTCCTTCTGCTTAGTACTTAAGAGTACAGGAAAGCAGCGTTTCTCAACCTGTGGGTCGTGACCCCTTTGGGGGTCGAACGACCCTTTCACAGGGGTCGCCTAAGACCATCGGAAAACACGTATTTCCCATGGTCTTAGGAACCAACACACCGCTCCTTGGTGTAGCAATGTAGTTTATTGTTGTCATATGAAGACTGTTACCCATGCTATACCATGATTCAAGACAAAATTTCATTTATTTGTCATTAGAAATAAATATTTCACAATATATAATTATATATTGTTTTTGTATTTAAGCACTATGCTTTAATTATGTTCAATTTGTAACAACGAAAATACATCCTGCATATCAGATACAGTGGTACCTCGAGATACAAGTTTAGTTCGTTCCCTAACCTTGAGGCGTGGAAAACTATGAGACGCTTGAGTCACGGTAAACTGGTAGGTTGTGTGCAGCCTGCCGATCCACGCGATTACTCCTATCTCAAATGTTGGTCGTATTTCAAAGCAAAAATCGCTTGCTCGACAGCTCGTATCTCAAAAATCTCGTATGTTAGGGCACTCGTATCTCGAGGTACCACTGTATTTACATTACAGTTCATAACAGTAGCAAAATTACAGTTATAAAGTAGCAACGGAAATAATTTTATGGTTGGGGGTCACCACAACATGAGGAGCTGTATTAAAGGGTTGCGGCATTAGGAAGGTTGAGAACCACTGCTCTAGACACATGCACACAAAATATAATTGGGCCAACATTTTTAATAAAAATTGAGATTCTTGGCTTCCCTTAAAAAAAAATCAGATCTTGAAATACTCTATCAGTGTTACCACATGGCAACAAGTGGTGGTAACTGGGATATAAACTCTTCATTTTGTTATCATCATTACAACTCACACAATGAATGTATCATACTTAGATCAAACTAATTTCAACCCAGCTAAATGTATAGGCTCATGAGTTTATAAACTCTGATATACATAATTATCTTAACAAATGTCATCTAAGTGGTTTCAGTGTGCAAGGATTGTCAAATCAGCTTCAAGCCCTTATCTTTTCTCTGAGTTCTGAAGCAGTAAATCCTACTCTCTAGTATCCACTTCTCTTTGGACATCAATACGCCCCTCAAACTCAATAGGTCTGAAATGGAAATAATATCGTCTCCCCTCTTTTCACAATTTAGCATTCCTTAACTCTGGGACTAGCATTACCATCAACACAATTGCTCTGGTCAGAAACTTGAGACTTGACCTGAAATTTTCCCTAACCTTCACCCCCACTCCCTAATCCACAAGTCCTACTGTTTCTATTTTCTTATTTTTCCCCATGCACTTGCCTCTTCTTTTATTAACTTCAACTGTAATTTTACATCTAGATTATTTCAATGGCTGTATAAGTATACACCTTATCTACCCCACTTTGACTCACTCCAATCCATTCTCTATTCTAAAAAGTGGAGCTTTCTAAAACACCATCTTGTCAATCCCTAGTTTAAATTTTCAATTATTCATTCAATATTTATTGAATACTTATTTTTTGCAAGGCCTTAAACTAGGCGATGTAGATATGCAACAGAACAACAGAAGCAAAACTTCCTACTCTTCAATATTTGATAATTCCAAATGCCTTCGCATGACATATAAGGAAGGCACTTCATAATCTGACTCAGGTTTTTTTCTCTAGTATTACCTGTCACCAACTGTCTCCCTACCTGTAAACTAAGCTATTTGCTGTTGTCCAAATCACAGATTGGCTTTTGCCTATATTTCCCTTTTCCCCATTCCCTGGAAAATCCTTATTTTTCTTAGTTGTCACCTGGGAAATGTTCTCTGAATCCCACATGGTATGATGAGGTATAGACCTTCAGTATGTTCCAATAGCACTTTGTCATAGTCATTTACATTAATTGTATCTGTCAGCCTGGATTCTGAAGCACTTGAAAATGAAAACTGTTACTTACTAATAATTATATCACTGGCATGAAGGACTGTGGTTAACACAATAGTAATGATAAATATATTTCTATTAAACAGATCAAACAGGGGCAAACATGTCAATCCTCTAAAACAATACAGTACACAGTAGATTGGGTACTCCTATGATAGTGAATGCACACAACCTGGGATTACATATTACACCATGAACATCACACAAATGATAGGCCACAGGCTATACTTTACCATAGGAGTCTATCACCATCATGGGGACTAGCCAGGAAACATAACTCCCTACCTATTATAGATTCCATGTAATATGTTAAGGGTCTAAGCACTGAATGTCAGTATTACTAACAACACAAATAGGAACCTAACCACACAAATAAGAAACTAGACATTATAAAGTCAAATTGAGGCAGTCTTGTCCCTTCTAAAGATCAGATTTGAATCTGATTAAGCCTCCAGATTAGGAATGTCCAATTAAATTTTCTACAATGATGGAATGTTCTACACTTGTGCTGTCCAATATGGTAGACACTCACCACATGTAGGCTATTAAGCAACTGAAATGTGGCTAGTACATCTGGAATTAAAGTTTTAATTTTATTTAAATGAATTAAACTTTGAGAATCCAAGGTGGCGGCATAGGTAAACACCTACACTGCTGCGTCGCACAACAATTTCAAAACTACAACTAAAAGAGAGAACAGACATCATCCAGAACCACAGGAAAGCTGGCTGAGTGGAAGTTCTACAACTAGAGGGAAAGAGAGGGGCTCACAGAGACCCAGAGGAGCTGCAAAAAGCTGAGGTATGGAGACGTGCGCGTGGAGAGAGCGGGTGCCGGGAAGACCTGGCTGGTTTTCTCTGGCAGGAGGGAAACGGAGACTCTCAAAGGCATTGAACCCCTTATCTTACAACACTAAACCCCAGATCCAGCCGAAACTCATACGGGAGGAGTTTGGACTGTGAAAAGGGAGAAGTGCATGGAAATTTAGGGGAGTCGCAAAAGATCAAAGGCCTGATGGCGGCACTGCTGGCGCTCGGGCACAAGGACCGCTCCAGTGATTACCCAGTCACGTGAGACTCAGGGGCCGTGGAGGGCGGGGCCGACTGGAAGGCAAGGCGGTCCCTTAAGCCCTGAGACTCCACCCCTCTCAAGCTCAACAGAGGCTTTTTTGGTCTTGCAAGTCTGGTATCATAAGGCTGAATCCAACACAGAAGTTTCCCCAGCATAGTGAAAATGCCGAGACAAGGGAAGGGATTACAAACAAAAGAAATGGAAGGAAAAAAAACGACTGGATATAGAGTTCAAAACCACGTTTATAAGGTTTTTCAAGAATATGCTAGAAAAGTTGGATAAATTTAGTGAGACCCAAGAGTAGATGAAAAAGGACATACTAGAGACAATGACTGAAATAAAAAATATTATACAGAGTCCTAACAGCACACTAGAGGATGGCAAGAATCAAGTCAAAAATTTGAAATATAAAGAAGCAGAAAACATTCAACTGGAAAAGCAAGAAGAGAAAAGAATCCAAAAATGTGAAGATAATGTAAGGAGCCTCTGGGACAGCTTCAAGCGTACCAATATCAGAATTGTGGGCGTGCCAGAAGAAGAGAGAGAGCAAGATACTGAAAACCTATTTAAAGAAATAATGACTGAAAATTTCCCACATCTGGTAAAAGAAATAGACTTACAAGTCCAGGAAGCACACAGAACCCCAAATAAAAGGAATCCAAAGAGGACCACACCAAGACACATCATAATTAAAATACCAAGAGCAAAAGACAAAGAGAGAATATTAAAAGCAGCAAGAAAAAAACAGTTCATTACCTACAAGGGAGCACCCATACGACTGTCAGCTGATTTCTCAACAGAAACGATGCAGGCCAGACGGGAGTGGCAAGAAATATTTAACGTGATGAATAGCAAGAACCTACAACCAAGAATAATCTATCCAGCAAAGCTATCATTCAGAATTGAAGGGCAGATAAAGAGCTTCACAGAGAAGAAAAAGCTAAAGGAGTTCATCAACTCCAAACCAGTATTATATGAAATGCTGAAAGGTACTCTTTTAGAAGAAGAAGAAGAAAAAGGTAAAAGCCAAAAAATTATGAACAACAAATACGTATCTATCAACAAATGAATCTAAAAATTAAGTGAATTAAAAATTTGATCAACAGAATAAACTGGTGAATATAATAGAATCAGGAGCACAGAAAGGGAGTAGACTGATAATTCTCAGGAGGACAAAAATCATAAAGCATCAAACAGACTGTGAAATTACAGCAGAAAGATTAAAGTTAGGTGAGGTAGATAAGTGATCAATCAAAGGACTTGTATGCATACATATAAGCATAACCGATGATCACAGACACTGGGGGGTTGGGGTATGCCTGGGAGGGAGGAGGGGCAATGGGGAGATATGTATAAAAAATTAATAAAAATTAATAAAAAGAAAAAAAAATTAAATGAATTAAACTTTAAATTTAAATGGCTACATGGAGCTAGTGGCTACCACACTGGACAGCACAACTCTAAATTTAACCACTGAATTGTAGGAAATATAGAAAGAGGATGAAAATATTCAATTAACTATGGAAATAAAATTAACAAAATCACAACTGAGGAAAAATATATAGCATAAATAATCCATTCTTTTAACAAATAACTGATACTCTTGTGGTAGGGAGGAAAAAAAGATATAATTAGAGAGGGGATATAGTGGAATTCTGCAGTGGAGAACAAAGTTCCATCTCTTCCATGAGTAGTAGTTATAATGATATTTGTCATATAATTCATAAAACTATGCATGTTTTATTATTTTATGTATTTGCTTCAACATTAAAGTTACATTTTAAAAATTTCTTTCAACTCTAGCTGGTTTGGCCCAATGGATAGAGTGTTGGCCCTTGGACTGAAGGGTCTTAGGTTTGATTCCTCAGGTCAAAGGCATATACCTGTATCTGGGTTGTAGGCTCGAATCCCAGGCCCAGTTGTGGGAGGCAACCAACAGATGGGTCTCTCTCACATCAATTTCTTTCTGTCCCTCCCCATCCCTTCTACTCTCTAAAAAAATCAATAGAGAATATCGTCGGGTGAGGACTAACAATAAATAAATAAATAAAATTAATTAATTTCAAATGTAGTTATATGAAAAAAGAATTTAACAATGTCAGAAAACTAGTTCCAGTGTCTGTTCTGACATGAGCTATGAGAAGTAATTATACTTAAGTAGCTTTAAAGGTCTTCTCTTTCTAAGGCACATATGCAATAAAAATTAACCTTCATAATTTCACATGAGGAAGAATTTAAATACCTTTATGTAATATAAAATTACTTGTGAGTACAGCATGAACTATTGAACTATTTATATACAAAACAAATCCAATGAACAAAATTAACAGATGAATAAAATAGACCCAGAGTCATGGAAATATGGAAAAGACTAAAGAATCTCAAAAGAAACAGGAGAGGGGAGGTGGGAAGAAATGAACTAAAGAACTTATATGCATATATGCTTTGCCTATGGACACAGACAATAAGGTGGTAAAGGCTTGGGGCAGAATGGGAACTGGGTGCAGGGAGGCAATGGAGGAAAAAAGGGGGATATCTGTAATACTCTCAATAATAAAGATTTAAATAAAATTTTAAAAAAAAGAAAATTAAGAGACCCTTGAAAACAATTTACTGTCACAGTTTAGTGAATCTCTGCACAATTACTACAGTGTTAATGTACAAAATTATTTTTTTCACCATAAAGGTAAACTTTAGCCTAAATCTAGTTTGATTTGTTTTGAATGAACCCAACATGATTTGCTATAACATCGCCATTAGAATAATGGCATATCTACGATCTATCTTTAAATTTTAAGTTAAGAATGTTTTGTTGTCATACTGAGTCTTGTTCTAAAGCAGCGGTTCTCAACCTGTGGGTCGCGACCCCTTTTGGGGTCGAACGACCCTTTCACAGGGGTTGCCTAAGACCATCGAAAAACACATATTTCCCATGGTCTTAGGAACCAACACACCACTCCTCGTTGTAGCAAAGTGTAGCAATGTAGTTTACTGTTGTCATATGAAGACTGTTGCCCATGCTACACCACGATTCAAGACAAAATTTCATTTATTTGTAATTAGAAATAAATATTTCACAATATATAATTACATATTTTTTGTGATTAAGCACTATGCTTTAATTATGTTCAATTTGTAACAATGAAAATACATCCTGCATATCAGATATTTACATTACAGTTCATAACAGTAGCAAAATTACAGTTATGAAGTAGCAACGAAAATAATTTTATGGCTGGGGATCACCACAATATGAGGAACTGTATTAAAGGGTCACGGCATTAGGAAGGTTGAGAACCACTGTTCTAAAGTAAAATAAACATACTTCTCATTTTGTAGTTCCTGTATTTTCTTCAAATTTTCTCTGTTCTTTTCTTCAATTTCTTCCTTCAATTCCTTTACCTGGGTTTTATAAAGTGTCTGCAAGACAAGTGATCAGAAAAAAAAATAAGTGTTTATAGTAGGTTAAAAGTATTGGTAGTTTCTTATAAAGTTAAATAACTAACAAATGATCCAATAATTCCACTCACAAGTATTTAAATGATAGAACACAAGTTTGGCAACCAAAAGAAACAAACAAAACATTCAGAGGCTTCAATAGAGCCTCAAAGCTATAAATGCTCATCAATGGTAGTAGCAAAAATAGCTTGGCCTGTAAAAAATGAGTCAGAATGACTACTTTGTAGAAAAAGCAAAACAGATGCATAAAATGCATATAGAGCCAAACAGGAAAAATCTCTTGAACAAATGTATGGATGCAGACTACTGTAATATGCCTACATGAACCACATGTGATAATACGAGCACTTTAAACCACCTAACCTTGCTAACAGGTAGACAAAAAGTCTCATATGTAGCTCTAGAGTATGATGACAATTCTGGAAATATCTGCACAAAAATGGTCATTTCTTTATAACTTAACAGACCATGAACTCAGATTCAGAGATGAAATGTAGAAATAGTGATATAAAAGGGATAAAACAGCTTCACAGTCATTTAAAAAAGAATCATAGTTCACATTAATAGTCTAAATATCTTATTTTAAGTCAGGTTTTGAAACAGTCTAATGTTAAAAATGATTCTCACCGAGAAATATTGTTCAGCTTCAAGTTGATCTTGTAGTTCCCGCATCTGTCCTTCATTTCCTCTATATTGTCTTCAGACAAAAAAGAAAATAGTAAACAGATGCTCCTATTTATAGCAGATTTTATATTACTGTTTTATAAAGTTGCTAAAATAAAAAAGGTTTACTAGAATGATCTTTGTTTTATAAAATCATACTTCATTACACAGTATTACTTTAATATTCATATTTGGTTAGATCATACTGTCTGGTCCCATTTTGCTCCTTATAAAATGATGTTATGCAAAGCAGAGGGAACCCTTTTCTAACAAAGATCACTTTAGGGAGATTATTAGTTGTGGATTAATGCAAATTACGAAAATGAAAATGATTTTTTGAGGTAAATTTTTGTAAAGAAAAGCATTTTTAGGGATACATTTAAATGTCTTATGTGATAAGTAAACCATTAAAAACAAAGGACATACAATATTTAATATATAATAACAAATCAGTACTATATATTATGACCAATTTTTTAAAAAAGGAAGGGGGAGATGGGTAGAAATGAATAATCAAGAAAGGAAAAAGAAGGGAGAAAAGAAACACAGACAACTAATACATATATAGAATATATATATATATATATATATATATATATATATATAAACACAACTGGATAAAGAGGAACAGACTCAAAAAGACAGTGACACAATGTATGCCATAGACAGATTTTCAAAGATAAATGATTTCACCGCAGTTGCTAGGTTTTCATATTAGATATTAATAGCTTTATATTTTCAGCATCTAATAAGGCATATGGTTAATAGAAGGCACATAGTAAATGATCATTGAATGATGAATTAATTTTGGGAGAAGAAAACTACAAAACATATTACTTGGTGAGACTAGTGGCTCTAAAAGAAAATAAAGAATTTCACCAGTATAAATCTAATGAAGTCAAAACTGACAATTTTATCCAAGAATTATTGTGTTTTATATGAAGCTGGCAAATGAAGATATAACATAAATTTGGAGAACATAAACACATATGGTTTGCCTATTAAATTTTTGAAGCATGTCCTTATACAATTTCTGAAAGCAATACTGACACCTTGCTTTGTCTCCATTCCAAGTGGGCACATCAATCAGATCTCAGAAGAATAGCACTTTGCATTCTGAGATGAACCAAAGGAAGATAACAAAACAAACAAACAGTCATCATGTCTAATTCTAGTCTTTAAAGTAAACCTTGAACATTTCCTATAAGGTACTGAATCCATAATAAAAAGGCCATCTATGATATTATAAATTCAAATGTGAAAAAAGATGACTTTTGTGGATATGAAAATCATGAGAAAATTGTGGAGTTTCTTCTTTACTTACTGTAAGTAAGCTTTAATAATTTCCTTTTTTCCTTCCTTGAAATAACTTTTTTTTAGAAAGTCTGTCCTTCCAAAGACTGAACTCTCCTGTAAAATTTCTTTGCAAGTAAATTACTTTATTTCTAAATACTTTAAGTCTTCTTTTCACAAATTCTAAGTACATAATCTATACACACATAAAATATCAAACACATAAGCAAAGCTGAATACAAAAAAAAAATCAAGAATTTTTTTTACAGAATGCTCTTTTGAGACTTACTTTGTAAGCTGAGCTAATTCAAATTCTAATAATCTCTTTGCTTCCAGTAAAGTATTTATTTCCTGTTTCATCTGCTTTTCTAGACCTTTTAAATTGTCTGCCTCAAATGCTTGAGTCTTCAATTCATTTTGTAACAAGAGTCGCTTATTTGATTCCTGCTCCAATTGCAGAGAGAGATTCTTAACCTATGAATAAGAAAAATTATTCGGATCTTAAATCTCTTTAAGCTTATTAGCCATTATTTTAAAGAATACAAATCAAATCTCAAGTATATTATAATGCCTTACACAAATAGAGAATATCAACATTCTAACACTCTCCATTATTCTATGTGTTTATAACTGCAGAATTTACTAAGTCAAATTAATACCCAAGTTTCAGATATCATACCTTAAGGGGGAAAATTTTGGTTTCTTGCTACTCTAACCTGTATGGAAATTTTGGAAACGAGTACAAATGCCACTTTTAGGGGCAACTTCCTATGAGGTACGTACTTACATTTACCTGTTCATTCATAAGTGTTTATGCTCATCTATAACCCTCCAAAGTTTTTCAGGTCTTCCTGAACTACCAGATGTAATTAGTCATAACACTCCTACAGCACTTACTATATCCTCTTTTAAATACATGTCATGCTTGTAATTACTATTTTAATATCTATCTTTCCTTCTGGACTGTAAGTTTCACAAAAGTCAAGACCATACCTCTATTATTCAGTATCCCAACTCCTAGCACAGAAATAGGGGGATAACAGATGGTCAAAATTGTTTTTAAGTGACTGAATATTACCTTTCAAACTTTCAGCAAACATTTTTCCTGCATCCTTACTCTAATAGGTACCTCTAATTTCTCTTCTTTAAGGGATATTATATAAACTATAACAGTTTTCTTTAAAGAATTTCTTCACCTATAGCTCCCATTTTAAATTTAAAAGACTCTTCTCTGGTCAGATCAAGTTCCCTTTTTTCCTTACATTCCTATCTTTTAAGTACTTGGTAATCTCTCTTTCATTGTCATCTTCACTGATAATGTTCCCTCCACCAATTCAGACTTCTGACTCTCAAACTATTAACATTTGAGGTCTTTCTCAACCTTTAAAATAATAACATTCTGTCCCTCTTTTGTGATGATTATTCTGATTTTCCTGATTATTCCGGTCTCCTCTTTCTCCCTTCTCTAAATTAGATGTATAGATTAGTTACTTTCATTTTCTAAATAATTTCTAAAATACATATAGTAGCCACAAGAATATAATTTTGTCTTTTTATTTATTGCTTTATAAATGTGTATCCTGTGGTTTGTCAATCTAAGCCAGTCAAGACTATAGTTTAACACCTTTTTGGAATCCTAAACATCAATTATCCTCTTTGGGATTATAGAATACTTTACAATAAGGACAGTTCTTTTTTCCTTTATTGATTAAGGTATTATATATGTGTCCTTGTTGTCCCATTGCTCCTCCCCACCTCACTCATGCCTTCACCCTCCTGTGGTCTGTGTCCATTGAATAAGGACAAGTTTTGTTTGTTTGTTTAAAAAGCTGATGATCAGTTTCTTTAGGGGAGGAGTATGATAGTTCTACATAGTTATGCTGCCTGTGCAAAATGATACAGATCCTATGTATAATGTTTAATAACTATTTGAAGATGAAAATTCTAAGAGCTAGAGATATAATAGTGACCATATAGCAATGAACACAGATACATATAGGTTATTTCATTCGAGTTTTCCATGTTGTTTAAATTATAATGACTTTTCAGACATAACATGTGATTGTTTCTCTTATAAGCTGATCAAAATCAGTACTGTCTATTTTTCTTACTTCATCCTCCATTCTTTCTTTACTTTCAGTCAAATGTTCAAGCTTCTGCTGAGATTGTTTCAGATCAACATCTAGCATGGAACACTGTTTCTCAATCTGAACAACCCTATTTTCAGCCTTTTCTCGAGCTTCTCTTTCTTCCTTCAGCTTTTTTTCCATCTCTGTGAACAAAAAGTAGCAAGCATACATTTAAAGAAAGATATTAATTCATTACTTTTCACTTTCATGGGCTGTATAAAACAAGCTGGTACCAAAAAATCCCTGTTTTTATCCTGATACTCTAATAAAGCTATGATTCATTAAAGAAGTCCTAATGTTATCTGAATTATTTATATAGTGGGATCTCTAAAGGAAAAAAGTTATCTACATAATAAAAGAGAAAGATGCAAATTGACCATATCTTCATGATGCCCACTAGCCAATCAGGAGTGAGATTCCAAATTAACCCAACAAAGATGGTGGGTTAATTTTCATATGCAGGCGCCAAGCGGCCAGGGGCAGGGCAGGATGCTTGCGTCATTGCCACGGCGACAATGCAGACATTCCGCACTGCCCCAGCAGCTTCTGGCGTCTGGGCAGCATGGGAAGGCAGAAAGGTGGCTCTGGGCCAGAGCAAAGGCAGTGCTGGCAGCCAGAGGAAGGGAGGCCCATTCTTGCATGAATCTTCGTGCATCAGGCCTCAAGTAAAATATAATAAAGTAATAAAATAAAAAATTTCTAAATACAGCATTTACCCAATATGAGAGATTAGCAGTGCCATTTTCAGACCAGGAGGTGAAAGTATAACAAAAAAAAAAAAAAAGGAGAACAACAACAAAAACAACAACAGAGGTAGTAGTTCAAAAAAATAGGTTGTGGTTATTAATCTGTATCTTGCATTATTCCCAAAAAGTTTTAAGATACTTAAGCTGTGATAGGAATTCTAATGTATGCAACTCACATAAACTAAATTCCATGGTTCCATGGTAGTATAACATCTATTTTAATTTTTATCAGAAGATATTAGTCTACACTGAGGTTCATTTTTTGAGATAATGTTAACTAAGGTTCTAAGAGGTTAACTTTTCCATGGTCTTGCAATTAGTAAATTGTACCAATAGTATTCAAACTTATTCAGTATGCTTTCCCACTCTCAGAGACTGCATTCTAAGTGAAAAATGAAACCATTATAATGAAACTTCCTCATCTTTCCTCCCAATCCTACAAAACTTAGCTGGACCAATACAATCATCACCTCTTATTCCCATCTCTCTAATCAAACATAAATCCATTCACTTCAGTTCTGGACTGTGTTCCTTCAATTACTTTATCTCTTTGCTGCCTCAACAATTTCTTTTTACCAAATGAATAACTCCTATCAACATAATAAACTAAATTATTATCTCCTTAAATACCCTCTACTGATCTCACAATCCCTCTTCAACTACCACCCCATTTCTGTTCACAGCCAAACTTCTGGAAGAGTGGTCTACATTTACTATTTACTATATCCAGTGCCTTATCTATTATTCATTTATCTCTTTCCAATTTGGCTTCTATCTCCATCATTTAACTATGTATGCTAACCAATGACATCCATCTTGCAAAATTCAGAAGACACTCAATATTTATGTTTTCATCTTCACTGACCTTAACAGAATTCAATATATTGAACCATTTCCTCATTTTTCCAGTGCTTTATTCTTTAAGCTTGTAATAATTTACTCTCGATTTTCCTGTTACCCCTCTGGCTGCTCTCACTCTCTTTCAGTTTCCTTTGTTGGTTTCTCTTCTTCTATTTGATCTCCAAATTTAGTTTACTATGGGCTTCATTATGATTCTTCTTTTCCTACCTTATTCTTCCCTAGGCTGATTTCATCATGTTCTTCATATGACTCCTGAATTTATACTCTCCCCTAAGTTACAGACTTATATACCAACTAGAGGCCCGCTGCATGAATTCATGCTCCAGTGGGGTCCTTCGGCCGGCTCTCTGACAACCCCTGAGGGGTCCCAGATTGCTAGAGGGTATAGGCTAGGCTGAGAGACCCCAACGGTGCATAACTGAGGCTATGGAGGGACTGTGAGAGGGCTCCAGGGCGTGTCTGGCCCCATCTTGCCCAGTCCCAACTGGAGCTGGCTGGCCAGGGAGGGACACAGGAGGTTGGCCAGCCGGGAAGGGACTGTGGGAGGGCTCCAGGGCATGCTTATCCCACCTCGCTCAGTCCCTAATGGCCGGACTCCAGCAGAAAGCCAACCTACCGGTCGACTGTTTGCTACCCTGGTGGTCAGTGTACGTCATAGAGAGTGGTTGAGCGGCCTTAGCATATCATTAGAATATTATACTTTGATTGGTTGAATGGTTGACCAGACACTTAACATATTAGGCTTTTATTATACAGGATTGACTATCTGACATAGCCACCTAGATATCAAATATGCTTTTCAAAGTTAACATATCTAAAATAGACACCATTATTTTTGTCCTATCTCTATTAATCATTTCAGTGTTGAAATATGTTAACATCTATCTAGCTATTAAAATTAAAGGCCCAAGTCTTCCTTGATTCCTTCTTTTTTCCTCTTTCCATTCAATTTATCACAGAGTCTTGTCCTCTGTATCTCCAATTCTTTTCAGCTTTACTACCACCAATGCCTAAACTGTGCAGCCTTCTAGCTGACCTCCTTTGTAAGCTATTATCGCTCTCAAAAGCATTCCTCACATAGCAGCAGAAGTGGTCTTTTTTTTTTTTTTTAATCCTCACCTGAAGATATGTTTCTTGATTTTAGAGAAAGAGGAAGAGAGGACCTGAAGGAGAAATGGAGGGAGAGGGAAATGAACTATTGATGTGAGAAAGAAACATTAATTGGTTGCCTCCCACTCATATGCCCCAGCTGGGGATCAAACCTGAAATCTAGGTATTGAATCTGACCAGGAATTGAACCCAAAACTTTCTTTAATTGTAAAGAATAGTTCTATTGATCTTTATAGAACGAGGAAGGAAGAGAAAGAGAGAGAGAAACATCGATGTGAAAGTATAGCATCAATCGGCTACCTCCTGCATGCCCCCTACAGGGGATCAAGACTATGACCTGGACATGTGTTCTTAATCAGGGAATCAAACCAGCAACCTTTGGTGCATGAGATGATGCCCAACCAGCTGAGCTACACCAGCCAGGGCATATCCACAACTTTTTTTTGGTGTACTGGATAATTAAAAACAGAAATTATACATCTGAGCACAGCTTGCAACACTCCAATGGCTTCTCACCATTTTTTAGAATAAGAGTATTGAACTTTTAATCAATTTTGCCTGGAACATACTTCCTCCCACTCTTAAAATGTCTGATTCATTTAGACTTTCATTTTTTACTTCAAATATCATTAGCTTAGAGAAGCCTTTACTTTAAACCCCATCACATTGTGTGTATTTTCACATTAATGATTAAATCAGTACCAATTTTATTTGCTTATTTCTACCATGAGAATATGATCTCTAAGAGGAAGAGTTCTCCTAAGTCTTATTTTCAGTGTGCTTGGCCTATAATAGGCAGAAATTAATTAACATATGTGAAAGAAATAAAAGTAGTTCAATATAGCTGAAAAATGGGGTACACAGAAGAAAGTGCAAAGCACTAAGATTATAAATATAGTATGTCATGAGGAATTTTCATGTACTTTATGAGCAATGAAAAGCCATAAAAGGATTTTATGAAAGACTAACAAAATACAATTTGAATTTTATTTATTTATTTATTTTTAATATATATTTATTGATTTCAGAGAGGAAGGGAAAGGGAGAAAGAGAGAAACATCAATGATGCGAGAGAATCATTGATCAGCTGCCTCCTGCATGTCCCACAATGGGGATCAAGCACGCAACCCACGATTGTGCCCTGATTGGGAAATGAAACATGACTTCCTGGTTCATAGGTAGATGCTCAATTATTGAGTCACACCAGCCAGGCAAGATTTGAATTTTAAAAAGATCATTCTGACCTAAGTAAGAACAACAGATTGATGGGTATAATGACTCTTGGCAGAGTAAAAATTAAATGTTTACTGTAATTGATCAAGCTAACTGATAATCTAATCACAAACTAAAAGGGAATACGAAAGAGGTACTACATTGTATATACCATTTGGAAGCAGAAATCCTGAATGATTACTAGATTTCTGACTTAGCCTCCTGCATATTAAAAACCATCACCCTCCTTAACCATAACAATATCTCTAAGTTTACTATGTCTAGACATTTTTACATGCCTGTTTCTCATTTAATTTTTTAATTTGTCATGGGCTGGCTAAAAATAGACTTGTCTGATTTCAAGCCCGGATTCATAAAAACTATATAATCATTAACCAGGATAGTAAGAATAGAGGATAAGAACAGGTTTGGGGAAAAAAAAAAAAAAGAACAGGTTTGACAGATAACATCTTAATTTTCCCTTGGTCTAAATTTAAGGTGTTAAGTGACACTTGCAGATTGTAGTAGATTATGAAATGAGTAGAAGGTAAAGAAAAGGAAGATTCTTTCTTTTTTTTTTTTAGAAGGTTGGCTATAAAGAGGTTAATAAAACAGTGGCAATTGAGAAGATCACAAGGGCTGTCTTTATTTTTATTTTTTAATGAGGGGAGAGAGAGAAACTTGTAGCTGTTTATAACAATAAAGGATTCAGTGGAGGAGAAAAGAGGATAAAGAAGAGAAAAAAGGATACAGCAGTCATCCCTTATCCACATGGACACACTCCAAACCCCCAGTGGATTCATGAAACTACAGTTAGTACCAATAGTTATTTTATAACAATACACTGTAAAAAAAAAAAAAAAAAAGAACATGATCTGTTTCTCTCAAAATATCTTACTATACTATACTCACCCTTTTTCTTGTAATGATGTGAAATGTAAAATGCCTATGTTATGAAATGAAGTTAGGTGAATGACATAATAATTGTGATAGCATTAGGCTACCATTGAGTTTCTGACAGTATGTAACAAGCACTTTATGGCTGCTCTTTGGCATTTTTGAACTGCCCACATCACTACTCTTGTGTTTTGGGGCCACTGTTAAGTAAAATAAAGGTTACTTGAACACAAGCTACTGCAACAGAGGATCCGATGACAATAAGGCTATTTAAGTGACTAACAGGTGGGGAACAACATGGACACGCTGGATAAAGAATCCTGGAGGAACAAAACAGGACACTGAAAAACTTCATCATGAGACTCAGAACAGCATGCAATTTAAAACTTATGAATTGTTTATTTCTGTAATTTTCCATTTAATATTTTTGGATTTCAGATGATTCAAGATAACCGAAATGGCAGAAAGTGAAACCATAAATAAGGGAGGACCTACTGTAATAAGTTAAAATGAGATAAGAAGAGATGATATCTGAGTACAGCTAGAGAACTATCAGCCAAGATAGATAGAGGTTCACCCTCTAAGATGAGAAGGAAGATACTGAAGATGTATAAACAGATAGAATAATTTGATTAAGAGAACTAGATTTTGAAGAATTCACACCTATGCTTTCATGACTTCTTTTTGAAACAGGAGAAAAGTTCACCTAACAGTGGAATAATAAAGAAATGGCACAGGAATCTCGATAAAAGAAATCAGTCTGGAAGAAGGAACTGATGAGTGATATATTAAAAAAAGACAGTTTATTGATTGGAGATAATGCATTGGGCTAACACTCATCTGAAGAACTATATGAAGTAAAAAAAAGTGGCTAGTTTTGGGCTGACGTAGGATTATGTTTAGAGGCTTAATACAGTGGAATTACAAAGAAATGAAAAACTCGAGGGCACAAAGCAAGAAAGCAGATGAATTAACAGACCCTAAGATCCATAATAAATTGGTAAAAAGAAGAAAGAACTGAAAAACTAGAAAAAAAACATTGATTCTACAATATTTTATAGGGCGTAGAAGGAAGTACAGGGTGGTAGAGTGAGGAAACTAGAAGATGAAATTGCATTTTTTTTTAAATGGAAGATATCCAAAAAAGGGGAGATAACTATCTTCTTCCTAGATCATTATTTGTAATTTTTAATAAGTTGTACTACTCTATTACTAAAACGTATCACGCAGAAAATATTAAAATTGACACTTACCGTACATTGCAACAGATTTTGCCTCTTCAATAGACTGATGTTTGTCAGTTAAACGAGCTTTGGTTACTTTATGTTCATTTACCTCTTGTTCTAACCGTTGTTGTAAGGATTTCAGCTTATAGTTTAAATCTATCTCTAAATTATTCTTTTCCTGTAAAATGAGAGTCATATAATACACTGTTCAAAAGACACATTAAATCTTACATTATTAATATCCCACAAGAAATAATATATGAATATACTGGTCTGAAATGGGACAACATATTTTGTAATGTTGATTTTTTATACTTTCTTTTTTTTATTTATAATTTTTAATAATATAACATTTCTTTCTTTCTTTCTTTTTTGCAAAATAGAGACAGAAGTCAATGACATTTCTGACGAAGAAAATTCTATATGTAAAGGACAATCACTTTGTGCATTTTCTATTTTGCTAACTCCTACCAACAAAATAAAAAAAGCATACATGGTCTATATATTGACCCTTTGTTTTCCTTCTTCATAAGGCTAGTAATAATCATTATACCCGTGTTAAAAAAAAAAGAAAGAAAGAAAAGAGAAGGAAAAAACCCTTCTATAAGAAAAGGTATGGGGGACAAACCAAGATGGCGGCATAGGTGAACACCTAAACTGCTGCCTTGCACAACCATTTCAAAACTACAGCTAAAAGACAGAAGAGACATGATCCAGAACCACAGAAAAGCTGGCTGAGTGGAAACTCTACAACTAGAAGGAAAGATAGGATTCAGGGAAAGTCAGAAGAGCTGCAAAAAGCTGAGGTACTGAGACACGCATGTAGAGAGGACGGACGGGCAGCAGAGTACCTGGCTGGCTTCCTCTAGCGGGAGGGAGACAGAAACTCCTGACTGCACTGAACCTCACTTCCAACTCCAATGAACGCCAGTTCTGGGCGAGACTCATGGGGGGGCAGGGGGGGCGGGAGTCTGGACTGTCATGAAAAGGAAGGAGTGCACGAAAACTTAGGGGAGCTGCAAAAGGCATAGGTCTGGAAGTGCGCAAGCGTGAGTGGACACACAGAGGGCTGACTGCTGATTGTGCCATTGGCTTTCTCTAGTGGGAAGAACACTGGCTTTCTCTAGTGGGAAGAAGACGGAACCTCCCAACTGCACTGAAATCCACTTACGACTGCAATGAACCCCAGTTGCAGGTGAGACCCTAGGGACCCAGACTCACAGGGGTCCCCAGAGCACACGGAAACTCAGGGGAGCCAGAAAGGCAGAGGTCTGGAGGCACATGAAAGCAAGTGTGCACAGAAAGGGCTGCAGCAATTACCGAAGAACACTGAGACCCAGGGGCCGAGAGGGCAGGGATGAAGGGAAGTCAAGGCTGTCTGCTCAGCCCTGAGATTCAGCCCCATCCACGCTCAACACAGAGGCTTTTGTAATTTTGCAAGTCTTGTATCTTAAGGCTGACTCCAGAACAGAAGTTCTCCCATCATAGACACAGCTGACCCTCACAACCAATTGACCTGGAGGTCAATTCCCCTCAGTGATACAAACAACAATTAAGACTTAACTATAACAAGGCTGTATGCAGAGTCCACAAAGGGGTGCACCAAGAGAGTCCACCTCAGGTAACTGGGAAGGTAGAGCTACTGGGCTATATAGAACCCCTAGCACAAAAAGCTACTCTACCAACTCAGAGAAGCAGCGAAAATGCAGAGACAAAGGAAAAGATCACAAATGAAAGAAATGGAGGAATACAAATGACTGGATATAGAGTTCAAAACCATGATTATAAAAATTTCCTAGAGAAGTCAATTCAAGATGGCAGCATAGGTAAACACCTACACTGCTGCCTCGCACAACAATTTCAAAACTACAACTAAAAGACAGGACAGACATCATCCAGAACCACACAAAAGCTGGCTGAGTGAAAATTCTACAACAGGAAGGAAAGAGAGAGGCTCACAGAGACCCAGGGGAGATGCAAAAAGCTGAGGTCCACCCGAAACTCATACAGGGGGAGTTTGGACTGTGAAAAGGGAGAAGTGCACAGAAATATAGGGGAGCCACGAAAGGTCAGAAGTCTGCGGGCACACACAAAACTGCGCGCAGAAGACCAACCGCTGATTGTGCCACTGGCTTTCAGGAGGGGGTGGGAGACAGAGCCCCCCAACAGAGCCATTTCTAACTCCACTCAACCCCAGTTTCAGGCGAAAGCCTAGGGACCCAGACTCATACGGTCCCAGAGCACAGAGGAGCCAGAAAGGCAGCGGTCCAGAGGCATTACGCGAGCGCACAGGGACCACTCCAGCGATTGATTACCCAGAGACACATCAGACCCAGGGGCCGTGAAGGCCGGGGCCAACTGGAAGGCAAGGTGGTCTGTTAAGCCCTGAGAATCTACCCATCCCAAGCTCAACAGAGACGCTTTTGCAGTTTTGCAAGTCTTGTATCATAAAGCTGAATCCAACACAAAGGTTCTCCTGGCATAGTGAAAATGCAGAGCCAAAAAAGGGATCACAAACAAAAGAAATGGAGGAAAACAAACGAATGGATAGAGTTCAAAACCATGCTTATAAGGTTTTCCAAAATATCCTAGAAAAGATGTATAAATTTAGCGAGACCCAAGAGGAGATGAAAAAGGACCAACTAGAAATTAAACATACACTGACTGAAATAAAAAATATTATACAGAGACCTAACGGCAGACTAGAGAAAGGCAAGAATCAAGTAAAAAATTTGAAATATGAAGAATCAGAGAACATTCAACTGGAAAAGCAGGAAGAAAAAATAATAAAAAAAATGTGAAGATATCATAAGGAGCCTCTGGGACAGCTTCAAGCATACCAACATCAGAATTGTGGGGGTGCCAGAAAAAGAGAGAGAGAAAGATACTGAAAACCTATTTGAAGAAATAATGGCTGAAAACTTCCCACATCTGGTGAAAGAAAAAGACTTACAAGTCCAGGAAGCACACAGAACCCCATATAAAAGGAATCCAAAGAGGACTACACCAAGACACATCATAATTAAAATACCAAGAGCAAAAGACAAAGAGAGAATATTAAAAGCAGCAAGAGAAAAACAGTTCATTACCTACAAGGGAGCACCCATACGATTGTCAGCTGATTTTTCAATAGAAACTATGCAGGCCAGATGCGAGTGGCAAGAAATATTCAACGTGATGAATAGCAAGAACCTACAACCAAGAATACTCTATCCAGCAAAGCTATCATTCAGAATTGAAGGGCAGATAAGAGCTTCACAGATAAGAAAAAGCTAAAGGAGTTCATCAACTCCAAACCAGTACTATATGAAATGTTGAAAGGTACTCTTTAAGAAGAGGAAGAAGAAAAAGGTAAAAGACCAAAAATTATGAACAACAAATACATATCTATCAACAAGTGAATCTAAAAATTAAGGGAATTAAAAATTTGATCAACAGAATAAACTGGTGAATATAATAGAATCAGGAGCACAGAAAGGGAATGGACTGATATTCTCAGGGAAAGGGGTGAGGGGGATGCAGGGAGAGACTGGACAAAAATCATATACCTAAGGAAGAGGTCAATGGAGGGGAGGTAAGGGTAGAGGGAGAGTTGGGAGCCGGGAGGAGGGGAGCTATGGAGGGGGGAAAAAGAGAAACAAATGTAATAATCTGAACAATAAAGATGTATTAAATTTAAACAAAAGGTATTTCCAAAGCAAAGCAATTTGTGATAAGATAATATCAAACAACTAATACTCTTCAAGGGCAAAAACAAAAATAATACAATAAAAGCTCTAATCAAGACATATATCTCCCACTCTCCACAACCAACTGAAGTTTTCAACCAGAAAACTTTTAGAAACATAATATATAAACATTAGGAATAAATGCTATTTTATATAATCACCTTATAATATTTGATACCCAATAAATTCTCTCATAATTGGTAACATTTAATCATTTACCTTTTCTGAATGATTAAGCATGTCCTGAGCATCTTTTCTTTCTTCTTCTACTCTTTCAACATTATGTTTGAGATGTTTCACCTCCTCTTGTAAAGATGTAATTCGAGCTATCAAATGAGAAAAAAATTCAAGTCATATAGTCATTAAAACAAGTCTTTTTGTTCAGCATGACCATTAAGATAAAAGTTTTAAATTTCCTGATCAGACTAAATTGTTACCTTGGTAGTATATACAGTAACTACAATATCCTATATAATGAAGAGGTAATATGCAAATTGATGGTCACTCCAACACACAAGATGGCCATCACAAGATGGCTGGCAGGGGAAGGCAGTTGTGGGCGATCAGGCCAGTAGGGGAGGGCAGTTGGGAGGAACCAGGCCTGCAGGGGAGGGCAGTTGGGAGAGACCAGGCTGGCAGGGGAGGGCAGTTAAGGGTGGCCAGGCTGCAAGGGAGGGCAATTAGGGGTGACCGGGCTAGCAGGGGAGGTCAGGTGGAAGCAACCAAGCTGGCAAGGGAGGGCAATTAGGGGTGAACAGGCTGGCAGCGGAGGGCAGTTAGAGGCAATCGGGCCAGCAGGGGAGCAGTTAGGCATCAATAGGCTTGCAGGAGAGTGGTTAGGGAGTGATCAGGCTGGCAGATAGAAGAGGTTAGGGGCAGTCAGGCAGGTGAGCGGTTGGGAGCCAGCAGTCCTCGATTGTGAGAGGAATGTCCAACTGTCTGTTTAGGCCTGATCCCACCACCGGGATAGGGCCTAAACTGGCAGTCGGACATCACTCGAGGGTTCCCAGATTGGAGAGGGTGCAGGTTGGGCTGAGGGACAACTCCCCTCTGCCGTGCATGAATTTTGTGCACCTGGGCCTCAATAATTAAAACTGTTAATTCTAATTTGAAATCATCTACTACATATTGTTTACTTCACAAATGGTCAAAGAGATGAACCTTAGCTTGGTCCAGAAATCAGATCTGAGTTTGTATTCAGCGCTCTTTCTACCATATTAAGAGTGAGACACTTTAGTTAATTAGGGCAAGTATTTAAGTGGTTTTTATGTGCCAGACATTCTGAAATTGTTTAATTTTACTCTTAAACTTAATGGAGACAAACTCAATATTTATAGAAAACTATGTTTTAAGGAATTCAAGCATTCTAACAAAGCTCAGTTTTAATGCACTTAAGGTTCATGCCATAAAATGGTAGCAACTCATACTTAATAGTCTCCTCATAACATGCTTTATGCCTTTCAGGCATTTATTTATTTATTTACTTACTTATTTTTAATATATTGTTATTGACTTCAGAAAGGAAGGAAGAGGGAGAGAGAGAGAAACATCAATGATGAGAAACAATCATTGATTGGCTATCTCTTGCATGCCCTCTACTGGAGCCTGCAACCTGGGCATGTGCCCTTGACTGGAATCGAACCAGGGACCTTTTGGTCTGCAGGCTGACGCTCTATCTACTGAGCAAAACCAGCTAGGGCTTTTAAGGCTTTTAAAACATAAGTATTTAACCATCAGAAATTTAATACATGTAGAATTTAACAAATATAATCATATGGTCTAGTTCAAAAGCTAGAATCTAATTTCTTACTTTGTTATTCAAAGTGGTTTAGGATTTGGCAGGGAATGGATAAGGTATCCTGAAGGACAAGAAAAATTTTGTACTTCTTTAAAAGTTCATTAACTTGCTTACCTGCTTCTTGTGTTTTAGTGTTTCTGAAGTAATTTTTTTAAAAATATATTTTATTGATTTTTTTAGAGAGGAAGGGAGAGGGATAGAGAGCCAGAAACATCGATGAGAGAGAGACATCGAAGAGCCACCTCCTGCACACCACCTACAGGGGATATGCCCGCAACCAGGATACATGCCCTTGACCGGAATCGAACCTGAGACCTTTCAGTCCGCAGGCCGACGCTCTCTCCACTGAGCCAAACCAGTTTTGGCTGAAGTAATTTTTAATGAACAAATGAATATTAAATATTTGGCACTTGATAATGTTTATCTGCTAGAGAGCAAAGAAACAAATTTTATTCGCTCTCCTTCTCTCTCTCTCTTTCACACACACACACACACACACACACACACACACACACAAAATGGCATATGTGCATGTAGGAGTATGTTCATGTAGGAGAAAGAAACACCTGTCAGTTTCTTTCAAAAGATTGGAAGTTTCTCAAAAGTAAAACATAGAATTACCACATGACCGAGCAATTCTACTACTAGATATACTATATAACTAAGATTTGAAATCAGATACAAAAAAATCCTTGTACACAAATGTCCCAGCAGTATTATTCACAATAGACAAAAGGAGGAAATAACTCAATGTCCATCAATAGGTGAATGGCTTAACAAAATATGGTATAGATATACAACAGAATATTATTCAGCCATAAATGAAATACTGATACAAGCTACAACATGAATAAATCTTAAAAATGTGCCAAGTGAAAGAAGCCCAACACAAAGGTCACATACTATGCTGTCATTTATGTGAAATATCCAGATCAAGTCAAGTCAAAGAAAGAAAAGAGATTGGTTGCCAGAGGCTAGGGGAGGAGGACTTAAGGAGGGACAACTTAATGCGTACAAGGCTATCTTTTGGAATAATGAAAATATTTGAAACTAAACAGAGGAGGTGATTGCACAACACTGTGAATATACTAAATGTTACTGAATTGTACACTTTTAAATGGTTAATTTTTTGTTATATGAATTTCACCTCAATAAAAAAAATACATAAAACATAAGCTGTTAGGAATATAAGGGGGCTAGGAGAAAAAAAAATCATAGTGTTAACTTTAAAAAAATATATTTTTTATGGATTTCAGAGAGGAAGGGAGAAGGAGAAAGAGCTAGAAACATTGATGAGAGAGAATCACTGATCGGCTGCCTGCTGTATACCCTACACCAGGATTGGAGCTCATAACCTGGGTGTGTGCCCTGACTACGAATTGAACTGCTACAGTGTTAACTTCTAAAACACATTTTAAAATTTGACAGATTAAAAACAGTAAGAATAAATGGAACATGAGAAAATACGCTGATTAGATTAGAAAACTGATCTATTGATTTTCTTCCAAAAAAAAAAAAAAAACCACAAAAAATATATATATTAGGTTAAAAAACCCTTCACAATTTTCAAATGCCCCTTAAACTAACAACAAAACAAAATGCATTATGAACAAAGCCAGAAAAACATTGTGGTAGATACCAGAAATGTAATAGTTTTTAATCACAATACAATAAATTAAGAAATTAGCAATTACAATGGAAAATAAGTATTTCCTACCTTTCTTCATTAAAAATCCCTATAAACATTTATCAATGCAATAACAGTCAGTAACCACAACATCTAGGTTATAGTCTCTGAAAGCCATTTGCTACAAAACGAAGTAGGCTTTATTGAAAATGAGCAATTATAAATGTAAAATAGAAAATGATCCTGGAAAATATATAATGCATAACAAAAAGAAAAGATGCATATCCAAGACGACTTGAAGATAAACTTGTATAAACTTGAAGATTCTCATTAGCCACAAATGAACATCAATAAGAATATTATAGGAGGAAATCCAAGATGGTGGCATAGGTAAACACCTACACTACTGCCTCGCACAACAATTTCAAAACTACAACTAAAAGACAGAACAGACATCATCCAGAACCACACAAAAGCTGGCTGAGTGGAAATTCTACAACTAGAAGGAAAGAGAGGGGCTCACAGAGACCCAGAGGAGCTGCAAAAAGCTGAGGTACGGAGACGCGCGCATGGAGAAAGCAGGTGCAGGAATACCTGGCTGGCTTTCTCTGGCGGGAGGGAGACAGAGACTCTCAAAGGCATTGAACCCCTGTATCCTACGACACTAAACCCCAGATCCAGCCGAAACTCATATGGGGGGAGTTTGGACTGTGAAAAGGGAGAGGTGCATGGAAATTTAGGGGAGTTGCAAAAGATCAGAAGTCTGGTGATGCGCATGGCATTGTGCGAGGAGGACCGGCTGCTGATTGTGCCACTGGCTTTCACGAGTGGGCGGGAGATAGACCCTCCCAACTGTGCCACTTCTAACTTCACTAAACTCCAGTTTCGGGCGAAACCCTGGGGACCCAGACTCATATGGTCTTGGAGCGCAGGGGAGCCGGAAAGGCAGCAGTCTAGAGGCACTGCAAGAGCACGTGTGCGCAAAGGGACCGCTCCAGCGATTACCCAGTCACATGAGACTCAGGAGCTATGGAGGGCGAGGCCGACTGGAAGGCAAGGCGGTCCCTTAAGCCCTTAGACTTCACCCATTCCCAAGCTCAACAGAGAGGCTTTTGCAGTTTTGCAAGTCTGGTATCATAAGGCTGAATCCAACACAGAAGTTCTCCAGGCATAGTGAAAATGCCGAGATAAGGGAAGGGATCACAAACAAAAGAAATGGAGGAAAACAAACAACTATATATAGAGTTCAAAACCACGCTTATAAGGTTTTTCAAGAATATCCTAGAAAAGTTGGATAAAGTTAGCGAGACCCAAGAGGAGATGAAAATGGACCAACTAGAGATGGAAAAGGTCCAACTAGAGATGAGAAAGGACCAACTAGAAATTAAACATACACTGACTGAATTAAAAAATATTATACAGAGACCTAACAGCAGACTAGAGGAAGGCAAGAATTAAGTCAAAAAATTGAAATATAAAGAATCAGAGAACACTCAACTGGAAAAGCAAGAAGAGAAAAGAATCCAAAAATGTGAAGATAATGTAAGGAGCCTCTGGGACAGCTTCAAGCATACCAACATCAGAATTCTGGGGGTGCCAGAAGAAGTGAGAGAGCAAGATACTGAAAACCTACTTAAAGAAATAATGACTGAAAACTTCCCACATCTGGTAAAAGAAATAGACTTACAAGTCCAGGAAGCACACAGAACCCCATATAAAAGGAATTCAAAGAGGACTACACCAAGACACATCATAATTAAAATACCAAGAGCAAAAGACAAAGAGAGAATATTAAAAGCAGCAAGAGAAAAACGGTTCATTACCTACAAGGGAGCACCCATACGACTGTCAGCTGATTTCTCAACAGAAACGATGCAGGCCAAATGAGAATGGCAAGAAATTTTCAACGTGATGAATAGCAAGAACCTACAAGCAAGAAAACTCTATCCAGCAAAGCTATCATTCAGAATTGAAGGGCAGATAAAGAGCTTCACAGAGAAGAAAAAGCTAAAGGAGTTCATCAACTCCAAACCAGTATTATATGAAATGCTGAAAGGTACTGTCTTAGAAGAGGAAGAAGAAAAAAGTAAAAGATAAAAAATTATGAACAACAAATATGTATCAGTAAGTGAATCTAAAAATTAAGGGAATTAAAAATGTGATCAACAGAATAAACTGGTGAATGTAATAGAATCAGGAGCACAGAAAGGGAGTGGACTAATAATTCTCAGGGGGAAAGGGGAGAGGGGTGTACAGGGAGAGACTGGACAAAAATCATACACCTATGGATTAGGTCAACAGGAGGGAGGTAAAGGTAGAGGGAAGGCTGGGAGCCGGGTGGAGGGGAGCTATGGAGGGGAAAAAAGAGAAACAAATGTAATAATCTAAATAATTAAGATTTAATTTAAAAAAAAGAAGAATATTAGCCGAGACTGGTTTGGCTAAGTGGATAGAGCGTCAGCCTGCGGACTGAAAGGTCCCAGGTTCGATTCCGGTCGGGGGCATGTACCTTGCTTGTGGGTACATCTCCAGTGTGGGGCATGCAGGAGGCGGCTGATCGATGTCTCTCTCTCTCATCGATGTTTCTGACTTTCTATCCCTCTCCCTTCTTCTCTGTAAAAAATAAAATATATTTAGAAAAAAAAAAGAATATTATAGTGCAGTAACACATTTAAATATATTAAAATTTGTAAGTTCAAAAATAGTATATTTTAAAATATCACTGGTTACCTTTGGAGTATGCTGAGGAAATAACATCATTAAAATCAAGTATTTAACTTGACTTTTTTTTTTTAAGCTGTACCTCAAAATATATACTTGAAAAAAATGTGTTTTGTAGTATTTGAGTCAATGAAGTAATGAAGAATGCTAAAAACAGATCATCTGCATTACAAACTTCTAAAGAAACAAAAGGATCTAAGCAATGATCACCAATGGCTTGTAACAACACCAAAAGAGATAGCCAGACTTTATGTGCCTTTTGGTGTAGTATTCTTGCCAAAGTCCTACCTGAAATAGATCAAGCTCCAGACATACCAGTTCAGTTTAAAGTACTACAAGGACCAAGGAGCAACATGTTAATTGATGGAATCAGCAAAATTCAAAATGGGAGACAATTAACAGAACAAAAAAAACCTGTTTTCTTCAACCAATAGCAACTACAAACAACAAAAAACTGGAGTGGGAACCTATAAATTAAAAAAACCTTAAGGGCTCTGACTGATTGGTTAGGTGGATAGAGCGTTGGCCTGCGAACTGGAAGGTCCCAAGTTTATTCTGCTCAAGGGCATGTACCTTGGTTGCGGGCACATCCCCAATAGGAGGTGTGCAGGAGGCAGCTAATCGATGTTTCTCTCTCATCAATGTTTCTGACTCTCTATCCCTATCCTTTCCTCTCTGTAAAACAAATCAATAAAAATATATTTAAAAAAAAACACACACTTAAGGGAGATATTATAAATACAATGTGTAGATCTTAATTAGAGCCTAACTCAAGTAAAATACAAAAGAAAAACACCAACAAATGATGGGACTACAGGAAATAACTCAATGTCCATCATGAGATGAATGGCTTAAGAAAAAGGAAAAATCTGAGCACTGACTAGATGTTATAATACTAGATATTACAATATTAAATAATTACCAACTTTCCCCCAGTTTGATAATGATATTGTGGTCATGTTTGTCTTTTTTTTCTTTTAAGAATCCTTTATCTTTAAAAGATAGTAAAAATTTACAAATTAAACAATAAATTTACTTCAAAATAAATTTAGTGTCAGATGATTGGGGAGGGGAGGTGGGGGTATAAATAAAACACGACTGGCTGCTAGAGGAAGATTACTGAAACTAAATAATGGGTACCTACGGTCATTATGTATTCTACTATGGTATACAACTGAAATTTTCAACATAAAAAATGAAAGTGTTGGTTTCAACAACCAACTAAATAGGAATTTTTTTTAAAATTATTTATTCATTATTGATTTTAGAGAAGGAAGAAGACAGAGAGAAAGAGAGAGAGAGACATTGATGTGAGAAAGATACATCAATTAACTCCAGTACGCACCCCACCTGGGTTGACTAGGATCAAACCCATGACTTTCCAGTGCATGATTGATGCTACAGCCAACTGAGCCACACTGGCTAGGGCTAAACAAGAGAATTTTTTTAAAAAATATATATTTTATTGATTTTTTTTACAGAAATAAAGGGAGAGAGATAGAGAGTCAGAAACATCAATGAGAGAGAAACATTGATCAGGTGCCTCCTGCCACACCTCCTACTGGGGATGTGCCCACAACCCAGGTATATGCCCTTAACCAGAATCGAACCTGGGACCTTTCAGTCTGCAGGCCGACGTTCTATCCACTGAGCCAAACTGGTTAGGGTTAAACAAGAGGATTTTTAAAAAGACTTTTTAGGAGAGGAGAACCAAGATGGCGGCATAAGATATACACCTATACGTGCTGCCTCGCACAACCCCACCAAAACTACAACTAAAAGACAAAACGACTATCCCTCAGAACCACGAGAAAGCCGAATGAATGCAAGTTCTACAACTAGAAGGAAATAAAAAAGTGCACTGAGACCTAGTAGGATGTGCAGAATCTCAGAAAGGCAGAGGTACGAAGATGCACACGAATCAGGCTGGTGTGAGCTGTTTTTTTCAATTGGGAGGGAGTTACAACTTCCCAACTCTCTGAACTTCAGTTTCCAGCGAGATTCTGGGAACCCAGACTCATACAGGGAGAAATTGGACTATGTGCCATTGGGTTGGAAAGGGAGAATGGCTCTCTCGCAGAGGTGCGCACAGGAATCATTGTTTATTGCGCTGGGGCACTGGACACGAGACACAGTAATGCAGAAACACTGAGACTTAGAGAGGGCTGACTGGCAGTCAGCACTGTTTGCCACGCCCTAGCCTAGTGATTCCCTGAGACCCCGCCCCACCCCATTTACAAACCCACCAAGCTATGTGTAGTGGCTTTTGCATATGAATGGCCTACACTCTAGCAGCTTAACTTAATAAATTGCATCTGGGTCAGACAACTTCCAAACTCCAAGCGAAGAGGAGAAATCTGCAGATCTCCCTGTAGCTCCTGCTTGGTGGCCTCAGACACTAGCTGACTCACACCTCTTTTCAGATCCAGAACCAGTGTACCTAGAGGTCAGTGTGAGATGACACCAGATTTCAACTCCTCACATACATAAGTGACACACGCAAGAGGCAGACTCAGTGAGCACCAAAACCGCAATAAAGCAAATCCTGCCCTATGGAGGTGTCTCTAGCACAGCAGTTCTTCCATTTAATAGACACAGCTAATCCTCAGAGTCAATTGGCCTAGAGGTCAATTCCTCCCAGTGTACCAATAGCAATCAAGGCTTAACTACAAAAAGACTGTGAATCCAGCCCACAAAGGGCTGCACCAAGAGTGTCCACCTCAGGTGATTGGAGAAGTGGAGCTACTGGGCCCTAAAGGACAACTAGCACACAAAGCCACTTCATCAACACAGGGAAGCAGCCAAAATGCGGAGACCAAGAAACATGTCACGAATGAAAGAAATGGAGGAAAGCAAACGACTGGACATAGAGTTCAAAACTACATTTATAAGGTTACTCAAGAATCTTCTACAAACCACCAAAAAATTTAGTGAGACTTCTGAGAAACTTAGTGAGACCTTCAAGGATCTTAATGAAAATGCCAAAAAAAAAACAGAAAAGGACCAGTCAGAAATTAAGCGTACACTGTCTGAAATAAAGAATAATATACAGAAATCCAACAGCAGACTAGAGGACACCAAGAATCAAACCAAAGAACTGAAATATGAGGAAGCAAAAAACACCCAACCAGAAAAACAAAAAGAAAAAAAAAGAGTCCAAAAATGTGAAGATAGTGTAAGAAGCCTCTGGGACAACTTCAAGTGTACCAATATCAGAATCATGCGGGTGCCAGAAGAGAGAGAACAAGATACTGAAAACCTATTTGAAGAAATAATGACTGAAAACTTTCCCTACCTGGTGAAAGAAATGGACATAACAAGTCCAGGAAGCGCAGAGAATCCCAAACAAAAGGAATCCAAAGAGGACCACACCAAGACAGATCATAATTAAAATGCCAAGGGCAAAAGACAAAGAATCTTGAAAGTAGCAAGAGAAAAACAGTTACCTACAACTCATACGACTGTCAGCTGATTTCTCAACAGAAACTATGCAGGCCAGAAGGGAGTGGCAGGAAATATTCAAAGTGATGAAAAGCAAGAACTTACAACCAAGAGTGCTCTACCCAGCAAAGCTATCATCAGAATTGAAGGTCAGATAAAGAGCTTCACAGACATGAGAAAGTGAAAAGAGTTCATCACCACCAAACCAGGATTATATGAAATGCTGAAGGGTATTCTTTAAGAAGTGGAAGAAGAAGAAAAAGGTAAAGATAAAAATTATGAACAATAAAGTGATAACAAATACATGCCTATCAACAAGTGAATCTAAAAATCAAGTAAATAAAAAATCAGATGAACAGAATAAACTGGTGAACATAATAGAATTAGGGGCATAGAAAGGGAATGGACTGACAATTCTCAGGGGTAAGGGGGTGTAAGGGATGCAGGAAGAGATTGGACAAAAACCTTATACCTATGAATGAGGACAGTGGTGAGGGGTAAGGGCATGGCATGGGGGGTGGGGAATCAGGTGGAGGGGAGCTATGGGGAGAAAAAAGAGGAACATCTGTAACAAAATGAACAATAAAGATTTATTTTTAAAAAAAAGACTTTTTTAAATGGTTAATTGAAAAAAATCGTCTTTTTGCATTTTAATCTGAAGATTCATAAATAAATTTACTACATGAAGAGCTTTCATTTGAGTTAAAAATTTCATTCTTCCATGACATTTTATTCTTTGTCTATTCATTTTATTTAAGCCTATATGGCCTGGACTTTTGGAAACTAATTTTGTCTATAACAATAGCCTTATCTGTACACTGGTCCAGGTGTTGGCAAACTTCAGACTCGTTGTCTCTCTACAGACATGAAGCTAAAACTTTTTTTTTTAATTTTTAAAGGGTTGTAAAAAGCAAAAAAGAAAAATATATAACAGAGATCATATATGGCCCACAAAATCTAAAATATTTACTATCAATTATTTTTGGGAAGTAATTTCCCACATGTCTACCAGTGTACAAAAAGGACACTGAACTAGGAAATAATCTTGACTCTGCCAGAAGACCAGTGTCCTAGACTATGAGAAATTTATATCTGAGGGACCTGAAATTTCTTAAATACCATGAAAGATTAATGTAAAAATTGTGTGTGGTTTTTTTAAAACTAAAATGCCTATTTTAAAAAATAATTTTTATTTATTTATTTATTTTTTTTTTTAGAGAGAGAGAGAAAGGAAGAGAGAAAGGGAGAAAGGAACAGAGAAGGAGGAAGGGAACAAGAGAGGAAGGGAGGGAGGAAGGGGGGGAGAGGGAGAGGGAAAGAGAAAAAAAGAGAGAGAGAGAGGGAGGGAAAGAGAGAGAGAGAGAAATTTGTTATGCCACTTATTTATGCATTCATTGGGTCATTTTTGTATGTGCCCTGACCAGGGATCAAACCTGCAACCTTGACAGTAGCAGGATGACACTCTAACCAACTGAGCTACCCAGCAAGGGTCAAAACGCATCTTGTTATGTTGAGGGGCACATAAGTTATGTGCATTTTTTGATGCATGCCAGCTTTGATTCATTTAAATTAAAAAATTAAACCTCAAAGTAAGCATAGAAAAAAGATTAACCTCAATAAACTATGCTATGAATTTTCCTTAATAACACTAATATCTAGAAAATAGATTCAATTAAAACCATTGTTGATGAACACCTGCATGATGGTCTCTTCTTCTAAGGTAAACACTTCAAAGCTCAGTCATATCTGAAAGATCACAGACTTAAAGAATTTTGTTTTATTTCTTTTTAAAATATATTTTATTGATTTTCCACAGAGAGGAAGGGAGAGGAATAGAGGGCTAGAAACATCGATGAGAGACAAACATTGATCAGCTGCCTCCTGCATGCCCCCTACTGAGTATGTGCCCACAACCAAGGTACATGCCCTTGACTGGAATAAAACCTGGGACGTTTCAGTCCGCAGGCCGACGCTCTATCCACTGAGCCAAACTGGTTTTGGCTAGACTTAAAAGAATTTCAGAATTTATAAAGGGGGGGGTCACCTATTTTATTCTTGGTTTATAGATAACAAAGGCCAATGAAATGATTTAGTGACTTTCAAACAGTAAGGCTATATAAAAAAAGGCCTATAAAAGCAATTTAAATGAGGCTTTTCAAATACATATGTGGTTACTTTCTTGATTATATTTAGATCTATTTTAAGCCTGAGAAATAAGATTGCACAACACTCCTCAGCTAAGAACCAATGGGAGGTCTTAATTTCCATTTCCAGTCACAAAAATTGACCCTGATCTCTCTCCACAGAATTATAGCTAATCATCAAACCCCATGAGACCCCAAACTATGTTCCCATCCTGTGACTAAGGTTAAAATGGAATACCCTACCCCCAATTTTTCCCTGAGAGATCTGGCAACTTCCATGCATATCTATTTGATTAATTAATATAAATGCTGTTGCTAATAGGAATAGAAAATTGAAAAATATATGAGAATTGGGTAGAACCAGGCATTTTTTTAAACAAACTAAATTTTAATCGCATTATGAAAATGTTCCTTTATTCTCTGTTATACTCCATTTTTCTTTTAACTCACAAAGACTGCTGATATTTCTAATTCTAACCTTCCCAAGTAGCTAATCTTCATTTGTAATGGGATTCTTTTTCTTCAATTGAGTTTCTATTTCTAACAACAATGCATGAGGAATTCCCAGGTTTTAATAGTGATAATCCTCTCAGTCTGTAGTCCCACTTTGAGTAAGACTTTTATAAATCAGGCATGTTTTTAAATGATGTTTTCAGTAATCTGGCTGTAAAATTGGAAATATCAACATTATCTAAGAAAATTACAATGTGATACAAAGGTAGGCATTATCCTGAAAAAAAGAAAAATGCTTAACTATTTCCGGTTTCAGCAAAGTCATTTTCTTTATGAGGGCAACATTATAAAAAATATGTTATACTTAAAAAGGATTGAGATGATAAATTTTATGCTGTGAAGCACAATTACAATTTAAAAATTTAGAAAATTACCTTCTACTGATAAGTAAAATGTCATATACATACAGTGGAATATGATTCAGCCTTACAAAGGAAGGAAATTCTGACAAAGGCTAAACATGGATGAATCTTGAAGGCATTACACTAAGTAGAACACGACAGACACAAAAGAACAAATATTATATGATTTCACTTTTATGATAATTAAACTCATAAAGTGGGTTGGTGTTTACTAGCAACTAGGAGGAGTGAATAATCGGGAGCTACTGTTTAAAGGGTATAGTTTTAGTCTGGGATGAAAGAAAGTTATGCAGATGGATAGTCATAATGATTGTACAACAAGATGAAAAACTTTATGCAACTGAACCATACACTTAAAAATGGGTAAATGGTAACTTTTATTACATATATTTTACCGCAGTAAAAAAACAACAACAACAACAAAAAATTACCTTGAAGGTCTCCAATCATCTCAGAATCATGACCTCTGTCTCTTCGTTCAGCTTCCAATGCAGCTTGCAGCTGGTAATACTCCTTATCCGTTTGTGACTTGGAATTCTCTAGAATTCTATTTCTCTCCTGCAATTCTCTGTTCAGGGACTCTAGTTGACTAATTGACTTGCTCATCTCTGTGTGACTTTTCCTTAATCTTACAGCTGTGTCTGATTCTGTCCTAAGTAAATCATTGGCTTCTTCCAGCTATTAAAAAAGAAAAAAAGAGCAAGAAAGTAATTTTTACTAAAATACAAACTTATTATAATATTTTAATAAACCACATTCCAAAAACGTACCTGCTTTTGTAATTGTGCCAGCTTCTCATTAGCAAGCTGTGAATTCTGACTTACTTTCTTTAAGTCTTCCAACTGATCCTTTAATGTAGAAACTAGTAAATGAAGGAATGAGATGTAGAAATCACAAAGTTTTCAAGGAGAAGACATATAAACGTACTTTAAAAAAATGAAATTTAATCTTAAGGCATAATAGTCAGCTACAGCAGGTCCATTCCTAAAATGAAATTCCATCTTGGAAGTACTCTTAAAATTCATCAAAAAGTACAGTATCATTTTATAATATAGAATGCAAAAATAGATTTATTTCTATTATAATATTTCAAATTCTTTTATTCTTTTAATAAAGTCAATCTATTAGTGAAATGTTATAAAGCCAGTTTTAATATAATTTATTTTGAATAGTTCAGTATTTTTAAAATGGTTCAAAACTCCAAAGGTACCAAATGGTATATAGTGTAGAATGAGTTTTCCTACCTCCACATTGTCCTCTAGGCCAGTGGTTCTCAACCTTTCTAATGCCGCTACCCTTTAATACAGTTCCTCATGTTGTGGTGACCACCAACCATAAAATTATTTTCATTGCTACTTCATAACTATAATTTTGCTACTGTTAATGAATCTCAAACTGTGGGTTGAGAACCGCTAGCAGTCGCCTAAGACCATCGGAAAACACAGATATTTACATTACGATTAATAACAGTAGCAAAATTATAGTTATGAAGTAGCAGCGAAAGTAATTTTATGGTTGGGGTCATCACAACATGAGGAACTATATTAAAGGATCACGGCATTAGAAAGGTTGAGAACCACTGCTCTAGGCCTTCTGATTCTCCTCCCAGCCACAACTATTACTAAGTTGTCCATATCCTTCCTAAGATAGCTTATGCATCCATATCCTAATATATAAAAACAAACATGTAATAACCCTGGCTCAGTTGGTTGGAGCATCATCCCATACACTGACTGATCCAGGGATTCCTGGTTATGGTACGTAGCCAGGTTTGGTGTTCAATCCCGTCTAGTTGTGTATGAGAGGCAAACAATTGATGTTTCTCTCTCACATCAATGTTTCTCTCTCCCGCCTCTCCCTCCGTATCTCCCAATCTCTTTCTCTCTCTAAAATCAATTTGAGAAATTATTTAAAAACATACATGTAATATATATATACACACACACATATATATGTATACATATATTGAAGCTATATAGACAAGCACCCCTGTTTTAACCGATCTGTACTTTTTTTTCCACTTAAAGATACACTTTATAGAGATTCTTTTGTAATAAATAAGGAAATGCATTGTTCTTTTATAAGATACATAGTATTCTATAATACAGGCATACCAAAATTTATTATAGCATTGATTACATTTATGTTTTTTATAATTTTGCCATTTAAAAAATTGCTACAATGAATAGCCTTGTTTATACATCAGTTTACATTGCATAAGTATGTATGTAAAAAAATTCTTAGAAGAAAAATCACTGGATCAAAGCGTGTAGAAATCTATTTTATTTATTTTCATTAATCCTCACCTAAGGATATGTTTTAGAGAGAGTGGAAGGGAGGGAGAGAGACAGATAGAGAAACATCAATGTGAGAGAGACATATAGATTAGTTGCCTCCTGCACATGCTCCAATTGGGGCAGGGGATCGAACCTGCAAACAAGGTACATGCCCTTGATTGGAATCAAACCCAGGACCCTTTAGTCCTCGGACCGACCAACACTGTAACCATTGAGCCAAACCAGCAAGGGCTAGAAAGCTATTTTAGAAGCATTTATAACACTAATATTAAATATGAAATTCTAGTTTATGAGTTCTCTAAGGTGCCTGCTTGCTAGAAGTGCCTAGAAAGCTTAATAAAAATATTGATGTTTAGGCCACATGTCTAGATCAATTAAATGAGAATCTCTGGAATTTAGGTATCAGTATTCTTTAAAGCTTTCCAGGAGATTCCAATATATACACAATGGTGAAAATCACTACTTTACTTAAAACATTACTACTGATCTTAATATGCTATATATTTTATCTCGAGATATGGGTATTAAACTCATGAGGTGTCATAGGATTATGACTTTAGAAACACATCAGAGGTAGTACTAAAATTAAGAAAAGCTCCAGACAAAGATCTCAAAGATAGTGTTAGACAGAAATTCCAGGGTTTTTCAAAAGTAATAATTTACCTTCATTTTCTACATTTCTCCTCTTTTCATTTTCCTGTTCTGCTTTTCTTTGGTATTCATTAATTCTATGCTGTAGCAACATTTTCTCTTTCTCAATCTGAGACACTGTAGATTCTAGATTTCTCCTTTGATTCCCCTGAAATTATAATGACAAGTTATCACTGCAATACTCCTCATTTATTTGAGAGAATATTGTTCTTAAAAACAAAAACACAAAGACTTACCTAATTTTGTTTCAATATCAGATAGTACCTCCTAATGACAACTTTCTAATAACAGAATTAGCTTGCCTTATAAGATAGTGAGAATCCTCAACTTTAACTAGATATGTAACCTTTTCAAGGAGTTTTAAATCCATGCATAAAAAAAACCCATAAGGCTGAATCACTTTATTAGTTTAAGATAACCACAATGCATTATATTACCAGCATTTTGGTTTATTTACACCCCTACACTTAAGATATAAAATATGAAAGGAATCAGTTAATAATTACATATTTGATAAATAAATTGTGTAAAGTTCAAATGGTACCAAATGTGGTAAATTAACCAGTCCCTGTGTATCTATCTTAATCCTTTCCCAATCTCAACAACTTAACTTTTCTAAGATTTTTTAATGTATCTACCTACCAATGCATACTAAAAAAGTAATGGAGGCTCGGCCGACATAGCTCAGTGGTTGAGCATTGACCTATGAACCAGGAGTTCAAAATTTGATTCCCAGTCAGGGCACATACTGGGTTATGGGCTCGATCCCCAGTACAGGTTGTGCAGGAGGCAGCCAGTCAATGATACTGTATCATTATTGATGTTTCTCTCTCTCTCTCTCTCTCTCTCTCTCTCTCTCTCTCTCTCTCTCTCCCTTTCTCTCTGAAATAAATTAAAAAATGTATTAAAAAAAAAGTAGGGGGGGAATCCAAGATATAGGTAAACACCTACCCTGCTGCCTCACACAACAATTTCATAACTACAACTAAAAGACAGAACAGACATCATCCAGAACCACACGAAAGCTGGCTGAGTGGAAATGTTACAACTAGAAGGAAAGAGAGGGGCTCACAGAAACCCAGAGGAGCTGCAAAAACCTGAGGTACGGAGACATGTGTGCGGAGAGAGCGGGTGCCGGAATACCTGACTGGCTTTCTCTGGCGGGTGGGAGACGGAGTCTCTCAGCAGCATTGAAACCCTTATCCTGCGACACTAAACCCCAGATCCAGCTGAAACTCATATGGGGGGAGTTTGGACTGTGAAAAGGGAGTGGTGCATGGAAATTTAAGGGAGTCGCAAAAGATCAGAAGTCTGGTGACGCACACGGCACTGCGCGCAGAGGACCGCTTTTGATTGTGCCGCTGGATTTCACGAGTGGGTGGGAGACAGACCCTCCCAACTGTGCCACTTCTAACTTCACTAAACCCCAGTTTCGGGTGAAACACTGGGGACCCAGACTCATATGGTCCTGGAGCACGGGGGAGCCAAAAAGGTAGCAGTCTAGAGGCACTGCAAGAGCGCACATGCAAGGGACTGCTCCAGCGATTACCCAGTCACGTGAGACTCGGGGCCGTGGAAGGCGGGGCCGACTGAAAGGTAAGGCGGTCCTTTAAGCCCTTAGACTCCACCCATCCCAAGCTCAACAGAGAGGCTTTTGCAGTTTTGCAAGTCTGGTATCATAAGGCTGAATCCAACACAGAAGTTCTCCTGGCATAGTGAAAATGCCGAGACAAGGGAAGGGATCACAAACAAAAGAAATGGAGGGAAAGAAACGACTAGGTATAGAGTTCAAAACCACGCTTATAAGGTTTTTCAAGAATCTCCTAGAAAAGATGGATAAATTTAGCGAGACCCAAGAGGAGATGAAAAAGAACCAACTAGAGATGGAAAAGAACCAACTAAAAATTAAACATACACTGACTGAATTAAAAAATATTGCACAGAGACCTAACAGCAGACTAGAGGAAGGCAAGAATCAAGTTAAAAATTTGAAATATAAAGAATCAGAAAACACTCAACTGGAAAAGCAAGAAGAGAAAAGAATACAAAAATGTGAAGATAATATAAGGAGCCTCTGGGACAGCTTCAAGCGTACCAACATCAGAATTCTGGGGGTGCCAGAAGAAGTGAGAGAGCAAGATACTGAAAACCTACTTAAAGAAATAATGACTGAAAACTTCCCACATCTGGTAAAAGAAATAGACTTACAAGTCCAGGAAGCACACACTACCCCAAATAAAAGGAATCCAAAGAGGACCACACCAAGACACATCATAATTAAAATACCAAGAGCAAAAGACAAAGAGAGAATATTAAAAGCAGCAAGAGAAAAACAGTTCATTACCTACAAGGGAGCACCCATACGACTGTCAGCTGATTTCTCAACAGAAACGATGCGGGCCAGACGGGAGTGGCAAGAAATTTTCAACGTGATGAATAGCAAGAACCTACAAGCAAGAATACTCTATCCAGCAAAGCTAGCATTCAAAATTGAAGGGCAGATAAAGAGCTTCACAGATAAGAAAAAGCTAAAGGAATTCATCAACTCCAAACCAGTATTATATGAAATGCTGAAAGGTACTCTTTTAGAAGAGGAAGAAGAAAAAAGTAAAAGATAAAAAATTATGAACAACAAATACCATATCTATCAACAGGTAAATCTGAAAATTAAGGGAATTGAAGAACTGATCTACAGAATAAACTGGTGAATATAATAGAATCGGGAGCACAGAAAGGGAGTGGACTAATAATTCTCAGGGGGAAAGGAGTGAGCTGTGTACAGGGAGAGACTGGACAAGAATCATACACCTATGGATGAGGTCAATGGGAGGGGGGTAAGGGTAGAGGGAAGGATGGGAGCCAGGTGGAGGGGAACTATGGAGGGGAAAAAAGAGAAACAAATGTAATAATCTGAATAATAAAGATTTTTTAAAAATATGCTACATTCATTAGCAGAAAACTGGTATATATAATAAAAAATGAGAGTTGGTGATAGCAAAAGTATATAAAAAAAAGTAATGGAGAAGATACCTATTTTAGAAAATGAAACCATAGGGGAGAGAAAAGTTAAGGTGAGGTGAACAACCCAAACTTCAACAACTTAAAAACTTATTTTCTGTTTCTGAGTTACCATTATCAGCATATCCTGCTTTTGATGCTTCATTTTTTATTTTTTTGTTTTATCCTCACACCCAAGGATATTTTTTCTATTGACTTTTGAGAGAATAGAAGGGAGACAGAAGGTGGAGAAAGAAACATTGAGAAGAGATAGACACATTGATTGGTTGCCTCTAGCTCTTGCCCCAATAGAGACCAGGGATCGAATCTGCAACCAAGACACATATCCTTGACCATGAATTGAACCAGAGACTCTTCAGTTGATTGGCCGAAGCTCTAACCACTGAGTAAAACCAACCAAGGCTTCATTTTCTCCACCAGGTTAGGGAAGTTTTTCAAATAGGTTTTCAAATTTGTTTCTCTCCTCTTTCCAGCACATCCATGATGTGAATATTAGTACTACGCTGAAGACCCGGAGGTGCTTTACACTATCTTCATTGTGTTGGATTTTTTAAAAATTTATTTTTTTGCTGTTCTGATTGGGTGTTTTTTGCTCCTTTATATTCCAAATCTTTGATTTGATTCTCGGCTTCATCTATTCTACTGCTGCTGATTCCCTAAAATTATTCTTCATTTCAGTTAGTATATCCTTTATTTCTGACAGGTTTTTTTAAGGTGTCCATATCCTTTCATTGCTATTAAATTTCTAAGTTTGTTGAGAATCCTTATATCTAATGTTTTGAAGTCCATAAGTTTGGTACCTATATTTTCTTCTATGTAACTTATTGTTTTGGGTCTTATATTTAGGTGTCCATTTTGAATTAATTTTTGTATGTGGGGACAAACTGTAATCCAGTTTCATTCGTTTGCATGTGACTTTCCAGTTTTCTGGATCTTATTTAAGTCTTCTATTTTAACAGGTCTCTTCTGTCACAGTTCAGGTAGGATTAAAAGGTAATGCCTCCTTTTCCACGTGATTTTTACTGACACAGAGATTGAGGGGGCATGGGACCTCATTACTGCTGGGAGGAAATGGAAGCTTTGGTACACCTAGTTCTTCACTGATAACATGGCTGGGAGCTGGGGGCGAGGGAGGGGCAGGCTAGTTATTTCAGTGTTGAAGTTTAAACTGTACTTGACGTTTTCTGACACTACCCCAGCAGAGAGTAGGAAGAGTGTGCCTGTTGCTACTGAGTGAAAGTAAAAACCAAACTCCTCACATGGTTGCCAGTGACTCTAACTGGGGAAGCGGGGGGAAGGCTTGTCACTTCTCAGGGAATATTAATGTCCTTCCATTGGATATTCTGATACCACTGTGCCAGAGGGCTGAAAGTCTAGGCTTTTCACTCACCCTTTGCATGTGAGGATGGGTTTACATTTTTTATGTTGTATTTGGCTGACACAAGCAGTGATTATGTAGAAGTTTTCAGACTTGCTAGCCTACCCTCTTCCTGCTCTATTAGCTAGAGACAGTGGCTTTTTTTTATCTATGCTTGTTGGTTTTTCCAGATTGCTAACTTCTCTAGCAGCCAGTCTGGGATATGTGGAACAAAAAGACAACCCATATTATTTATTTCTGTGTAGTTTCTTGGAAACCAAGACCTCTAGCTGGTCTATCTTCTCTTCAACATTCAAAATCATGTTTACATTTGTTTTATATTTAATGTCTAGGCTTTTAAGGTATACTTTGTAGGCAGAATAGGGGAAAGTTCTTTCATGCCGTTTTTCTAGAAGCAGACTATAGCAATCCATTGTTTGCAGTTTCACTTTCCATGGTTTCAATTAACTGCAATAAGTCCAGAAATATTAAACTGAAAATTCCAGAGATAAATGATTTGTAAGTTTTCTACTGCATACCATTTTGATCAATGTGATGAAATCTCACACTGTACGCTCTATATTGCTCAGGATGTGAATCATTCCTTTGCCGAGAGTATCCATGCTATCTGTATATGCTCCCCATCTTAGTTATTAAACTGAATGTTAAGGAAGTGCTCATGTTCAAATAATTCTTATTTTACTTAATAATGGCCCTAAAGCCTAAGAGTAGTGATGCTAGCAATTCAGATATGCCGAAGGGAAGTTGTAAAATGCTTCAAGTGAAAAGGCATGCATATATAGGAAAAAACATAGTGTATATAGGGTTCAATACTATTAGGTATTTTAGGCATCCACTATGGGTTCTTGAAGTATATTCCAGCCCTAGCTGGTTTGGCTTAGTGGATAGAGCGTTGGCCTGTGGATTGAAGGGTTCCAAGTTTGATTCCGGTCAAGGGCACATAGTGGGGTTGCGGGTTCAATCCCCAGTAGGGAGTGTGCAGGAGGCAGCCGATCAATAATTCTCTCTCATTAATGTTTCTAACTTCTCCTCACTCTCCCTCTCCCTTCCTCTCTGAAATTAATAAAAATATATTAATCAAACAAACAAAAAAAGAAATATATTTCAGCAGATAATGTATTCTAACGTTATAATTAAGATTTCCCTTTCTACTTTGAATTTGAAAGGCGAATAACTTGAATCTAGCACACTTGAACTTTATTTATATTTTAGAAATGAAATAAAAAGTGGAGGATATGCAAAAAAGGATTTCTTAACTATTTAGAGTCAAATAAACAGTACTAGACTGGATATATGAAGACCAATGACAAGTTGATAAAATATTATCTAAATCCCCTCAGATGATTATATGAATACCCAAAACCTACAAATAAACCAAACCCCTCCCAATAAAAAAAAAGCCACTATTCCTTAAGAGAAAATTAAGACAACACAAAAACTATCAAAAAGATTACTTCTAAAATAATAAAGGAAGTCATCAATGAGAGGAAGACTATACAGAGTACATGAGGTAAAAAGACATTTACAAGTTGACCAAAAGGAAATGTATTTCATATTCGCAAACAAACATATGTATCATGAAATGTTTCACTAATAAAAACTGCTTGTTAGGTGACCTTAGAAAACATAAATATTTTAAAAATCCATTTATTTCCCATGTAAGCACATGAAATTATGTTAATGTCAATCCTTTTAAAATGGTATTTTTTTTCCCTCTTTCCTATTTGTTTCTTTCTCCATGGCTACAGACCCAATTTCTGATCTCTTGATTCTTTTGCTCCTTTCTCACTGAGTTTCAACTATTAAGAACAACTGAAGTAAAATTTTTGTGTTAAAACTTCAACACTGTTCTACAATAAAACTATACCAAAATAAACTAAAGTATAATCTAATCTGCATCACTTGAAACTGCAGCTCCAATGTGAGGCTTTCATGATAATTTTTTGTATTTCAATCTATAAAGTTTAAATGTAATTTTCTCAGAAAACAAAACAATCTAAAAGAGTGGGGTAAACTTCCAAAAAAAAAAAATTACTAATGATTAGAAAGCCAACAGTACCTACCTCTTCATCCAATTCTTTCATTATTTTGTCTATTTTAATGTTTGAAGTTCTGTAAAAATAAGCAATATATATTAAAAATATGCTTTTTCTTTTTTATTAACCATGAGTAGAACTCTACATTTCTCACTTTTCCATTTAACTAAGATTTCTTAACTGTTTTTATGCTGTGGATCTCTTTGGCAGTCTGGTGAAGCCTACTGCCTTTTGTCCAAATAATATTTTTAGCATAAAATAAAATACAGAGGATTAAAGAAAGCCAAGATATTGAAATACAATCATAAACTTTTTTTAAAAAATGTATGATTTAGTAATATGTGTGCTTCTTTGTTAACATATTAAACCACAAGATCTAGTGGCAATAATTCAAAGTAGTAGTGAGCACAAATGATATTTAGAGATAACAATTATAAGAAAATATTTGTAATTTCTATTGGTAGTAACAATTTCACAGCTACTACAAATAAGTGTGGTTTCTTGCTGATGTTCATAAAGGAAATGCTAAATTTCACTTATAAGTTAGAGAAAATATTCACTTTTTCTCATCCAAGTTTAAAGACCTCAAATTCCATCCATGTTGCTTATGTTATACTTGATACTAATTAGCCATTTACCCTTTAATATAAAATGAAGTAAATGAAGGGAAAGGTAGCATATATAAATCAGTAATTATACTCACTAGCAACTTGAGCAAAAATTTGAGGTAAACTGAAAGTGTATTATCTCTATCACAATTCATTTTCTTTGGCTCTAAACATAATTCTGAGCTTCAAATTTGCATATACAATATTTTACAGGAATATCACCTCAAATACCTCATTCAGCATTTCCAGAACTAAACTTACTCCCTCTTTGCTTTATACCCTTACCCACAATACTAATCTGCTTCTTCTCTAAGTGTCCCTATGTAAAGGACACCACCTAGAAATCATCCTTGATTGATCTTCCTCCCTCATTCCCATTTAATTGAGTTAATAAATGTCAACTGCTGCCAACTAACCAGAGTTCGGTTTAAAAAGGAAATCTGAGTTCTGGCTGGTATTCCCAGTGGTTAGGGCAGTCGTCGGTAAACTGCGACTCTCGAGCCACATGCAGCTCGAGAGCCTCCGTTTGCCACTCTGTTGACTAATGAGTTTGCCGACCACTGACCTAGACTCTCAGTTCCAATAATTACAGGCTGTTGTTGTTCCTTGTGATTAAGCCCCTAGAGCACTGGCCGCACACCAAAGGGTTCAATTCGGGTCATACCTGGATTGCAAGTTCAATCCCGGGCCCTTGTGGGGCACATGCAGAAACAACCAATTGATGTGTCTCTTTCATATGGATAGATGTTTCTTTTTTTCTCTCTCAAAATCAATGGAAAAAATATCCTCTGATGAGGATTAACAACAGAAGTAAATTTGTTGTTTTTACTTCTATTTTTAAGTTGTTATTTTGTTTGTTTTTACTTATTAGTTTAATAACTTTCAATGTTTTTCCATCATGTTTAGGATAAAAATTACAAATTTCTTAGCTTGTCATAAACAAAGTCCTCCAAGATCTAGATTCTGTTCACCTTCCTAGCCTCAACCTAGGCACCCACACACCTCACATTTTCCTGTGATTACTGGCCACTCTGATTTCTTCCCCAAATTGATCCTCACCACCATCACTACCACTAGGTTTGTCGTTTGCCTTTGAATTTTGGTTAATTATAGTATTTTTGGGATGTAGGAAGTTTTCAATATTTACGTAATAACATCTATTTATCCCCCAATCCCCATCATTTCCATGTTTTATATTTAGAAATTAATTCCAAATTCTGGTATCAATTAATTATTTGCTCATATTCAAGTGCTTTTATAAAAAAATGTTTGTATTATAAGCTTTGCTATTTATTAGAAATGGTATACAGTGAGAATTTTACTTGTTTTCTCTTAATCCCAGTCACAAAATTGCCAGTTTTTCCAATTCCATTTGCTGCATACTTTATATCTGTTGTCTCTGTACTTCATTTACTTAATATATACACGAAAAATATTATAAAAACTTATTCTTCGTAATAAGTAACTCACCATTAAGCTGATATTTAAAGTAATCTTTGTACATTTTCATAAATATACACTTATCAAATTTAGACTCATATAAAAAAAATTCTGAATTACTGCTCTAAAAAAATCACAGTGGAAAAAAGAATGCCTGTATCAAAAATTAATGAATTTTAATCTTCAACAACATTTACATTTTAGAAAGCATCTTATTTAATGTAAACTAATTAGCTCTTTCAGCTACCTAATTAAAATAGGAGAGAAAAGCAATAAATCAGGCACTAAGTGAATCAACATTATATACTTTTTAATGAGACCATGAGGAGCAAATACAGTTTATATTCTGAGGAAAAGACAACATACATATTACTTTCCAATTCTAACTAAGACATTCTACATTTTACTGTATATTAGCACTTTACTTCTACTTTCAAGTGACTGCAAGTTTTAAGTAAGTTTTGCTATACAACTTTTAATGTAAGAAACATATAGTTTATTCTCACCTGCACTTCTGCTCCATTTCATCTTTTAATTGCATTTCATTATGCAGTTGTTCTTCCAGCTTGTAAATTGTTTTTTGCAAACTTTCCTGCTTTAATTGAAAACAAAATAAAACTCATTCTACTAAGAATATTCATAAAGATTTTTAAAATAGCAAGTTTATGTTATCATTTTACAGTTTACCTCCCCCCCCGCCCCGCAACACCTACACATATGTAAGGCACTGTGGAGGCATTAGTAAAAGAAAAAGAAAAAAGATTTAGTCAATAGTTAAATAGTGGGACAAAGAAGAATGAGAGGGTGAAAACAACCTACAATAAACCATCGACACATAAAAAACATATTACAATATAATGTAGTAAATAATAATAAAATTATATATAAAATGTTATGAAGGAGAGAAGAGATCATATCTAATTCTTCCAGGAAGATGTAAAGTTTGAGGTGAGACCTAAAAAATAAAAGATATTTACTAAGCAGAGAAAGTGACAGAAGTAAGGCATTTTAGCCTTCCAAAAGTAGAGAGGCAGGAGAAAATACAATGTATTTGGGAAATAGAATTAAGTATAGGCAGAGCACATAACATAACGGAAAATAAATCACCTAAAATCTGAAAAGATGAGTGAGACCATGATCCTTGTATGCAAAAAATAGGCATTTTAAAAAGGGAAATGATATAGTACTGGCATTTTAGAAAAATCACTTCAGTAATAGCAAGGTGAATAAATTAGAGGGTAGAAAAATTTTAGACAAAGCAACCAGTTCAGGATTTTCTGATATAAGGCAGAGACAGTAGAAAGGAGAGGAGAAAATTGATAACAGTGTCAACTGGAAGATAGAATTTATAACAACTGATTAGAAATAAGGACAGAATACCATTACCAACGATAAGTAACGCAGTAACAATTGCTGGGGAAGGAATGGAGAGAGGAGAACTGTGAGTTAAGCTTTGACCTAGATTGAGGTGCCTGAGAGATGTGCAGAAAGAGAAATGCAGTCATAGAGAGAGAGAGTGAGAGAGAGGAAAAAAAAGGGGGGGGGGTTAAGTAAGGTCTGGAGCACAGAGGAACAAGCTGAACATGTATGAGATTACCTGAAAATGAACAGAGTCAAGATCAGAACCACCCTGAGAAATATCCTATCCTATATAATAAAAGCCTAGGTGGCGTCACACCCTCACATGATGCACATCACCACAAGATGGCCACCACAAGATGGCTGTGTGCACAGAGGAGATGGGGAGGAGAAGAGTCGCAGCAGGGGAAAGCAGTGGGCAATCAGGCCCCAGCAGAGGAGGGCAGTTGTGGGTGACGAGGCCAGCAGGGGAGAGCAGTTGTGAGCAATCAGGCTGGCAGGAGAGAGCAGTTGGGGCAATCAGGTCGGCAAGATAGCAGTTAGGTGTCAATCAGGCCAGTAGGGGAGCAGTTAGGAGGTAGTCAGGCAGAAGCGGTTAGGAACAATCAGGAAGGCAGGTAGGCCAGTGGTTAGAAGCCAGAGGTCATGGATTGTAAGAGGGATCCCAGATTGGAGAGGGTGCAGGCCAGATAGAGGGACAATCCCTGCCCCGTGCACAAATTTCGTGCACCGGGCCTCTAGTTTAATAATAAACTGGAGGGAAGAAGCAAAAGATATAGGAAAGGGGAAGAGAACCTGCAACGTGGACTAAAAAATAAAGTACAACCCTGACCCGTTTGGCTCAGTGGATAAAGTGTCAGCCTGCGGATTGAAAGGTCCCAGGTTCAATTCCGGTCAAGGGCATGTACCTTAGTTGCAGGCACATCCCCAGTAGGAGGTGTGCAGGAGGCAACTGATCGATATTTCTCTCTCCTTGATTTTTCTAACTCTCTATCCCTCTCTCTTCTTCTCTGTAAAAAATCAATAAAACATATTTTAAAAAAATAAAATCCAAGGAGGCAAGAAAAAAAAGAAAGAGAAAAGAAAGAATGGGAACGTGAAAACATAAACTCTGCAAGTTCTGAGGAGGAGAAATTAGTATAAATATAGCAAAAAAGAAAAACAAGAATGGAATGAAAATTATTCATTGTATTTGAAATAACAAAGTTATTCATTAGCATTTCTGCTAGAAGGCTTTCAAGCAAGAGTTGAAAATTAAATTAATTGCCTTTCATGTTTAGTTTCTAGGCTAACAGAAATAGTAGGCACGTCAATGTTTTCTTTTCCTCTGTGATCTTACCAGAGCAAAAGATAAAAGGTGGCAGCCATTGAAAGAACATATGGCAATCAGCACTGAATAAGATCAGCTACCCAAAACATGATTCTTTGAATATTCTTTGAAGTCCTAATGTACTACTAATCCTACAGATTAAGCAATACACTGAGATGAGTTACAGAAGCTCCTTACTGTCACTTTCCCCAGGTTAAAGGTGTTGAAATTTTAAAGATTTCTCAGCTCTTCTTAACTATGTAACTTGGCAAATAGCTCTATTGGGATGCAAATTTAAGAAAGATGACTCAGTTAACAAGTGTTCACATAGTTCATTTCCCCTCTTCTCACTTTCCCTTCCCATCACATGTTCTCTTACATTTTTTTTTAAGAAACTCAGATTCTTTTTTTGAAATACATTTTTATTGATTTCAGAGAGGAAGAAAGAGGGAGAAAGAGATAGAAACACCAATGATGAGAGAGAATCACTGATCAGCTGCCTCCTGTACGCCCCCTACTAGGGATCAAGCCTGCAAATCCTGGCATGTGTCCTTGACCAGAATCGAACCTAGGACCTTTGGTCCACAGGCTGACACTCTATCCACTGAGCCAAACCAGCTAGGGCTGTTTTCTTACATATAAAAGTTAATATATCAAGGAGAAAGAGGAGAATTTTATCAGCTTGTAAAAATTTATTGCTACTCACTCCCCTCTTCAGTTAAAATTATGTAGGCTATAGTACACAAAGAATTCAAAAAATGCTCTAAGGGTAGTTAGGTCATTATTTCTGATATTTATAAGAAAATTCTGGTTTACCCAAAAGGGCCTTCTCAAATGTAGCTATTTAACATTTTTTACTTTAACCTCTATCTTCTGAATATGAGCTATATGAAAACAGAAAGGACTCATCTCTAATAGTCACTTCTAGTCATTTTCAGTGGACAAGTCAGTATTCATTCTCCATTTGCCCCTTCTCCCTTCTCTTATTAAAGACCCATCCACTGTCCCTTTTTTCCTTGAAATCTACACACTGGAATACCTGGGATTTTTCTGTTGCCCTATAATTTTAAGGTTATTTTCAGACTATGGGAACACCAGCAGGAAATCAGAAGGTGGGAGAAATGAAGTAATATTCATTCTCCCCACACGCTTCTTACATTATTGTGGTTCTAATAGTATTCTATGTTCTATGTTCCTCTCCTATGATTCTACTAGAGGCCCAGTGCATGAAATTCATGCATGGGTAGAGTACCTAGGCCTGGCTGGCAATCAAGGCTGAACAGGGCCTTCCTTCTCCCAGCTGCTGGCCGGGGCCTTCCTTCATTATACGCTGCCCCCTGGTAGTCACCACACATCACAGTGAACGGTTGAACTCCCGGTTGGTTGAACTCCCAAGAGGACAATTTGCATATTAGCCTTTTTTTATATAGCATGCTTTCTCAGAGCTGTGGTAACAAGATTTGTCTCTCTTTGGCCCTTCAGATTAGGGGCAATGACATCTCACTGTTAATCATTGGGTGCTTTAACACTGTATTTATTGCTCCCCTTGATCCTGCTTATACCACTGTTAATAGTCCCTTTTTAAACCCCCTTCATTTATTTTTTTTTAAATATTTTATTGATTCTTTGCAGAGAGGAAGGGAGAGGGATAGAGAGCCAAAAACATCAATGAGAGAGAAACATCGATCAGCTCCCTCCTGCACACCCCCCAACTGGGATGTGCCCGCAATCAAGGTACATGCCCCTGACCGGAATCAAACCTGGGACCCTTCGGTCCACAGGATGACACTCTATTCACTGAGCCAAACCGGTTTTGGCTAAACCCCCTTCATTTAATAAATGATAGACAAAATGTGGTTTATTCATACCATAGAACATATTCAGCCTTAAAAATGAATAAAATTCTGTTACATGCTACAAAGATGAATCTGCTAAGTGAAATAAACCAATTACAAAAAGTTAAGTATTATACACTGAGTGGCATGATTATTATGATCTCTGAACACATAATAATCTGGCTATTCAGTGTATGATTCTACTTATATGAGGTACCTAAAGTAGTCAAATTCAGAGGTAGACAGAATAATGATTAACTAGTGGCATAGGGAAGGGACAATGGGGAGTTTAAAGGACAGAAAGTTTAAGTCTGGGATGAAGAAAAGATTATGAAGATGGTTGGTGGTGATGGCTGCACAACAACCTGAAGGTGCTGAATGCCATTGAATTATTCACTTAAAAATTAGTTAAAATGGTAAATTTTGTATTATGTATATTATCACACACACAAAATATTCTTCATTTAAATCTTTCAAATGTGTCATCTGTTTTCCTATTAAGACTTTACCGATACATTGATTTATCATAAATTCTTAACTTCAAGGGATTAGGAAGACCACAACTATGTAGCAATTTATAGCTTATTAACTGCCTCCACAGATAAGATCCTACTTGATATTTAGGCAAGAAATCAAAACTAGAGAGTAGACAGTAAGTAAAAGTGCTATAAAAATTTAAGTTCAGCCCTGGTCACTGTGGCTCACTTGAATGGAACACTGTCTCATACATCCAAAGATGGCAGATTAGATTCCCAGTCAGGGAACATACCAAGATTTGATCCCCAGTCTGGGTATGCATGGGAGGCAATTAATGTCTCTCTCTCTCTCTCTCTCTCTCTCTCTCTCTCTCTTCCTCTAAAATAAATTGAAAACATAGGATTTAAAAAAAAAATTCAGTTCACTAACTACATATTCAGAATATGTTTACTTAATAACATGCACATAAAATACATTATCTACAAGGCAACTTTTTTAAAAGAATAAGAAAATACCTACCAAGCTTTTATCCACATTGGAGCTAGTTCTGTTATCATTAGGATTTGCTGAAGATAAGTATCTGAAAAAATAAAGATTTTAAAATTAAACAAAACAAAAAATTCTTTAATGTTCAATAACAATTGATAACGAATACTATGTTTATTCTTTATTCATATTGTACTTGCTCTGCTTTACATATATATATTGTTTTATTAATATCAGAGAGGAATAGAGAGTGAGAGAGAAACATCAATGATGAGAAAGTCATTGATCAGCTGCCTCCTGCATGCCCCACACTGGGGATTGAGCCTGCAACCCAGGCATGCGCTCTGACCAGAATTGAACTATGGCCTCCTGGTTCATAGGTTGACGCTCAAACACTAAGCCACGCCACCTGGGCCTTGCTCTGCTTTTTAAAAATTGAGTACAGGTAAGGTATTAATGCTGCTGCTGCCACTTCCCCAGCTACTTCCTCTGCCATGCTACAAACAATATTATTAATACTTCTATATCACCACCACTATAGCCACTGCCTTGTTTAATTAGGAGATTTCTCAAAAAGATACCAAGTAGCTATAGTATACTGTACAGCTCTTATGGGGTAGTATTAATATGCTAGGTATTAATAATAAAATATAGAAGGTAATCAAATGTCTTTTAACTACTTTTAAACATATTTAACAGCCCTGCCCAGGTGGTTGAGGTGACTGGAGTGTCATCTTGTACACCAAAAGGTTGCAAATATGATTCCTGATCAAGGCACATACCTAGGCTGCTGGCTCAATCTCCCTTTCTCACATCAATGTTCCTTTCTCTTTCTCTCCCCCCTTCACTAAAGTTGTTAAAAGCAATAAAAATATATCCTTGGGTTAAGATTTAAAAAAACATAAAAACACATATATTAATAGTGGTCTAAAACAGTAGGAAAATATGTCCCTTCCTATGTTTTCCTTGAAAATTAGTCTGATCAACTAGAGACTCAAATAATCAAGAGACAACTGGGACTATGCAGTAGACTGGTAGAGAAAAAGTCCTCTATGAAAAATGACAAATTCTAGAGGTAGTACAATTTAATTGATTATTAAGTAATTCAGAAATTCAGTGTGAGATTCTGCATTATGTAAATAGAAGTATATAGCAATGCCAATAAAATCTGAATTAGATAGGAGATAACACTTGTTGATCTAAGATGGTAAATTTTGTATTATGTATAAGCTCAAGTTGATATTTAGCTTTCTTCAAAATTAATAATGTTTATTTGAATGCAGTACTGGAAATGTTAAGCACACACCGGTATACATCCATTTATTCTTTCACTTCTTGCCTTATTTTCTTTTTCAAGTTTCTTTTGCATATTATATTGTTGCTTTTATATAGAATCTGTTAGTTAGGTAACTTTTGTGAAAGTGATGGTAGATATTAGAAATGTAGCTAAAAAGTTTAAGGCTATTTTTAAATCATTTTAAATTCAGATATACTTTAGCAATAAAGATCTCTGTCCTTAATAATTAAAAGTATGTTTATGTTTCAGAAGCAACAATTTCAGTTTTCTATTTTATGCCAGTAATTCAAAATATACAGTGGTACCTCGAGATACGAGTGCCCTAACATACGAGATTTTTGAGATACGAGCCGTCAAGCGAGCAACATTTGAGATACAATTTTCAAAGAACTAAAAATTATAGGCCTTTGGTAACATCAATATAGTGATGATGTTAGAAAACTGTATGTTGTTCTAAAATGTATTATAAAACCAGAACTCTTTGGATAACAATAGTAACCATAATATTAGTATTAAAAGAAACAATATTAACCATAATATTAGTATTAAAAGTAATCGCGAGGATCAGCCGGCTGCACACGACCCACCAGTTTACCGTGACTCGAGCGTCTCATAGTTTCCCACGCCTCAAGGTTACGGAACAAATTAAACTCGTATCTCGAGGTACCACTGAATTTACATATTATATATTACAGTAAGGCTAACCAATAAGCAACCATTCCCCTTGATCATTCACATAATATGTAATTACCAAAAAATGCTATGCCACTCAATAAGGTAATAGTACTTAAGACCAGAGTTCAATTTCTACTTTTCAGAACCTCGGAAGTTAATTTGGGATATGTAACATATGGAATACAAGGAAAAAACAGAGAACATAATCAAGTATATGACAACACTATACAATGTTTATCCAATTCAAAATTAGATAGTATAATGTTTATCTAATTCAAAATTAGCATTGTATAGATAAGCCTAAATAAAGTAATAAACTGCTATTATGTAAGAATATCCAAAAATCATGGAGTCTTTGACATCAAAATCTCAAGTGTTTCAGAAATCAAGACAGAGAATAATTTATAAAACTACAAAAAATAAAAACTGAAAGAATACTTCAGCATAAACCACTTTAAAACTTCTCTGAGTATTTATTTCAGTATAAAAGAGCTGTAGTATTATACTCATGAAGGGTTAGGAGGGAAAAAGAATGAAAACCTAGGACTTTTCTAAGGGCCAAAACTCAAGTACTACTTACCCGTTGGTGATGCAACAGAAAGTATTCAATACTGTTTAACATTTGGGTTATTGGAAGTAATTTCATAAGCTAGGATTAAACTGCCTTCTTGTTTCCTAAGCTTGACCTCAGGGCTCCCGGTCATGCACGGGGCCTCTAGTTAATAATAAACACTGACTGCTTACTCCATGTAAAGCATTGTTCTAAGTGTATTGTTCTTTTTTTTTTAAATATATTTTATTGATTTTTTTACAAAGAGGAAGGGAGAGGGATAAAGAGTTAGAAACATCGATGAGAGAGAGAGACATCAATCGGCCGCCTCCTGCACGCCCCCTACAGGGGATGTGCCCACAACCAGGATACATGCCCTCGACCGGAATCGAACCTGGGACCTTTCAGTCCGCAGGCCGACACTCTCTCCACTGAGCCAAACCGGTTTCAGCATAAGTGTATTGTTTGTTCTAAGTGTACTTAACCTTTACAACAACCCTATGAGACTAGTGTTATCATTATCATCATAATCATCAACCCTATTTCTAAGAAAATGGGGGCATAAAAAGTCAAAGTCACTAGCCTAAAGTCACAGTGTCTTACATGTTGTATGATATTATGAATTCACTTAATAGTTTTTGAAAGGAATCACAATTTTCAAAGAACTAAAAATTATAGGCCTTTGGTAACATCAATATAGTGATGATAATGTTAGAAAACTGTATGTTGTTCTAAAATGTATTATAAAACCAGAACTCTTTGGATAACAATATTAACCATAATATTAGTATTAAAAGAAACTTTTAACCTAGTAATTGCTATAATTCAGTATATCATTCAAAAAAGAATTTCTGTAAAACAATATCCTGAACATGAATGAGTCTGAAAGAAATTAAATATGAAATACTAGAAAAAGTATGCATTGTTATTTTAATGATATTTTATCTTTTTATATACCATTAAATCTACTTTAAAGTTCTTCAGATAGTTTTTAGATACCCCAAGAAAATACAACAACACAAATTAGTACCTATCCCTAAAATCATACTTACCTACGATTGCTATAATATGTAAATCCTACAAAAGGTAGTTGATTGCCAACAAAAGCTTTAGGTATAGGGAATGTTTCCTCATCTCCTTTATCTTCTTCCAAGTCATCAAAGTTACTTGTATCAATGTCACTACTTAAATCAGGTACAACTGGTGCTACAGCTAAAAATAAAAATAAAATTAGCAAAATTTAACTGCCAACTAGGTGTTGATTCTCTACATTTCTAAGCTGTATAATACTAAATAGTGAAAATCTTTAAGTGGTACATGATATTCCAGAAGACCAAAGGCTTTGGAGTCAATCAGACTTTGATATAAATCCTGACATTGTCATTCACTAGTTATTTAGGTTTTTTCAATTTTTCTATTTTCTATCTTTAATCCCACACTTGTCATTTCTTTATTTCTAACTCAAATTATTAGAAAAAAATAACTTTATAAACTTAATACTTTGTACCTATAAGTTAAGAGTGAATAAGATCAGAAAGCTCATAGAAATCTGACAAAACCTTGTTCCCACACCACCAAGGAACAGATGGTAAAGATTAATTGTCTTGTAACTTATATCTAAGTGGTAAAACTATCAAAAGAACTATTATTTGCATAAGTTAAGCAATTTTGCCAACAAAAAATTAGAGAGCTGAAAATAATTAAAACTACTATATAAATTTTAAAAACTTAGCAGGTCAGAAAGGTCAGTTCAGAATAAAAGTATTCTTGGTATTTTAGAGATGGGAAATGAAAGGGGTAGGAATAAAGAGAGGAAAACAACAATCAAAGTCTATAGACTTTAATTTTTATTTTTATAAATAAGCACAAAATGGGAGTTATTAGGATTAGGAAAAACTAGATGTTAAATCTAAGTATATGATATAGCAAAACCATAGATAACATTATAAAGCTTTAAAAAATATGGAAATGATAATACTAAAAGAATTAATAATTACAGAAATTCTCTAAATATAAAATTCTTTTAAGTCAATGAAGTAATTCACTTCACTCGTTTTCATAACTATAAAGTTATATTAAAGAGGTACAACAATATTATAAAATGCTATTTATTTGGACCCCCCCCAATTCCACTAGACTGAGCTACACAAGGTCAAGAACATTTGTTGATCACCCCTGTTTTCCTAGTGCCTGAAATAAAATAGTGCTCAGCACATAGATGTTCAATATTTGTTGATTAGATTACCTCCCCTCCTAATTAATGATCAGCTTTTCTATACACAAAAGGAAATGAAGTCCTCCTTACTTTTTAGAGTCATTTATTGTGTAGTTATTCTAGTTATTAATGCTTGTTTCACTTTGAAAAGGAATTTAAAGCAATACAAAAGACACTTTGTATTTCTCCAGTCCCCTTTTAAATTTCCTTAAATTTTATAAACACATTTGTATGTTTTCAGCCTTCTAAGACATTACTAAGCATAACTTGAATAAAAACATAGAGCTTTTCAATGCAACCATTCATCACCTCACTAGCTACCTATCTCTCTGACTTGCAAGTTTCTCATGCAACATGAAGGCAACAACCATGTCACAGTTACTTGTGAGGAGAAGGAAGTTCCTTACTTCCCAATATATAGAAAGTTATAGAACTTAGTAAGTTCTCTCAAGGTCAAGCTGCTCCTGTAGCTTGTCCAGATAGCAGGTCAATCCAATGTCATTCTGTCAAGCGGTATAACTTCTTATTTTCCACAAGAATTTATTTCTCCATTTCTCACTCAATTTTATAGCTTAGTGCAATGCATACACAGTACTCAAACACAATGTAACTATTTCTTTTAAAATATTTAATAACTAGAATACTTCACAAATTTTGGCAAGTATACACAATTCATTTCTTCAAATTTAATAAGATTTTTCTCCCCTGCAAGTCTCAACTAGATAGGCAGTCCTTAAGACATATACTAATTTGTAACTGTTCCTAAAATCACACAGCTGAGTTCATTTCCATTATCACCATTTCTTGTTATTACTATGGTAGGGATGAGGGGCTGGTATACAATATCATTTCTTTGACAAATAAAAAGGAAGAAAGTTCCTGAGACTTTAACAGTGGAAAGATAAATTCTTGGCCTCCCAAACCCACAAAGATGATGGGAACTTTGGCGCCATTATAATTTTGATTGAACTATGTTGAACTAGGTTTTCTGTGAATTATCATATAGTTTTTTTAAAACAGGGAAATGTCCTAAACTGACTGAAAATGAACTTCTCGAATACTACATATTTTTATTTGTGAATTGCAAGCTTCAAGACTACTGGAATCAAGTGTATCATAATTTCCTATATCCTTACACAAACTAATATTCTACTAACATATATTAATAATAGAACCTTGTATTTTATGTTAGGTTTAAGTAAAAATAAGAGAATACCTGGCATTTTCACAAGAAATATATTTTAATTTAATTAACCCTTATTTTTTGACTCTCCCACAATGAGATACTAGTGTCTAAAACAAAGAGCAATTCAAACTGAACTAAATCAAATTCTGATGCTGAGCCCAACTCCATTACATGTATATAATATTTCATTTCGTTATCTTGAGTGTAATGTAAAAGAAGTAGCAGTACAATTTTCCCAATACTATCAAATATTCTCTCTTTAACTAAGTTACAACAATACCCATTTTGCATCTGTGTACTTCAGATTTTCACTAGCTATATACACTATATTAGCAAGACTGTTTGAACAGACTACAATTACTTTCAAGTATTCACTGTGATATGCAAGAAAAATTAACTTACTGTCTCGAAGTGTTTCCCAAGCCCACTGATCATTTTTGAAGAAGAGATGTCGTTTGATTTCTTCTACGCCATTTCGCCCTAATCTCACCTCTCTGAATAAAGGAGAAAAGGTATTAATAACTACTGGCCTGGTGCACGAAATTTGTGCACATTAAAAAGGGGAGCGAGAGTCAAGTCCCCGCCCACTCATATGTGCCTCAAAATCGCATCAGACCCAGACCCAGACCCAGACCCAATGGCACCCCCACACATACTGGGCTAGATCCAGACCTGGCCAGTCCCATCCTTGTCAAGCCCCATCAGGCAGGGGGTACAGCCACAGGTCCCCTGTCAAGCCCCACTGGGCAGGGGATGCTGCCTGAGTTCCCCGAACCAGCACTGGGGGTGCACCTTGAGGTCCCCTATCAAGCCTCGCTGGGTGGGGAGCACGGCCTGAGGTCCCCTGTCAAGCCCCGCCAGGAAGGGAGGCGCAGCCTCAGGTCCCCTGGCCTGGTGCTGGGGTGAGGGCACGGCCTGAGGTCCCTGGCCTGGCGCTGGAGCAGGGGTAGCAGCCTGAGGTCCCCTAGCCCAGCACCAGGGCGGGAAGCGCACCTTGAGGTCCCCCATCAAACTCCACTGGGTGGGGGTGTGGCCTCAGGTCCCCTGGCCTGGCACCGGGGTAGGGAGATAGGCCTCAGGTCCCCTGTCAAGCCCTACCAGGTGGCAGGAACAGCCTAAAGTCAAGCCCTATGGAGACCGGGGAGAATGTAGCCTCAGGTCCTTGCTGATTGCTTGTTAAGACTCCTTAAGGGAACTTGGCCTCAGCTGTGGATGCAGCCATCTTTGTGACAGAGTGATGGTCAATGATTAGATAGGATTTAAGATATTATCACCTGTCTAGATTTATTTGTGGGCATAATGCCAAATCTATGCAGGATAAATACCAGTATAGGTCTAAGTCACCCTAAAATTATACTGTCAGCATAATTTTCAGCTTAAATAAAAAAGTTGAAGGCTGAGAATACTAAAGAATTTTTTAAAGAAAACAACACATATTTATTGATACTACATGATTTCACCCTGCTTCATAAAACAATTTTCTTGATAGCTTTTTAAAACAGTGGTAGTTCTACATTTTTTGCAACCAACAACTTTACTTCACACCAGACGTTAACAAAAATTCAGAAAGGCATTTTAAATTTCCATTTTATAATCTGTTACTAGTAATTATTTCTGACCAATCAAAAATAAATAATAATTAATTCTTGACATTACTGTGACTTTGAGAGCTTTACTGAGACAAGTTAATGATTCTGGCCTCTTCAGTGAACACATAATGTTTAAAGATGTGCCTTTAGCTGATTTTAAAAGAGGAACTCAGCAACTTTTGTTCTCCAGTAGAATACTTATAAACAATAAGAATATCCTGAATTCCAATTTTTTACAGGAGTTAAAAGTTAAATTGTTTTAGATATGTGATACTTTTTAAAGAAGTTTTCAATGACTCTCTCAGACTGAACTAGAGGACCTTGCCATGATTCTATGGCACACACTATTTAATTCAGAGTACCTATCTCTCTGTAGAATAAGTGTCTTATTTGCTTGTCGATTTCCCCTAAAGAACTAGTAGTAGAGAACAACAGCTGTAAGTCTTATTCATATACCCCAAGCACCTAACACACAGCACAACACCTATATTTACAACACCTATATTTACGTAAAGATGCACTTTATTTCAGAGATGTTAACATATTTAAAAAATCTCAGACTAAATAAAATTAGCATCATTTTTATACTTAGCCAAGTTAAAATTTAACAATAAAAAACAAAGAATCATCTGGTCTAGCCATTAGAAAAAAATTGTATTTCAGTTTCTTAGGTAAAGAAAGTGAGTTGAGACCCAGAAAAGGCATCCAGAAAATCATAAAACTATATTAGATTTCACTGTCATGAATTATTTTGGGAATGATAGCATTTTTATTACAAAACATCAAATATAGGTACTCAAATACAGACCTTTAAAATTGAGCAACAAAATAAGAAGTAAATTCAATGTTAAAATTATTTACCTATCAGTAAGGAAGGCACAAATAAGGTTTTTTGCTTCTTTTGATATATCGTTATCATCAGGGAAGGTAAGTGAATTTTTATGGTTCATAATCTTACTGTAAGTTCCAACCAGAGAATCTGCATAAAAAGGTGTATCGCCTGAAAAATTGACAAGAAAAATAAAAGCACAATAAGACACATTTTAAAAAAATCTGTTTCAAAGGAAGACTCACTGTTACCTGTTTAAAGATTTACTAAATATACATAAACTAAAAACATACTCTTTATATATAAAAAAGAAATCCATAAAGTTGTTTTCATCTTTTAAATAGTTTTTAAAAACACACACAAAAAGGTTTGGATCACTTTGTTTCCTATAAACAAAATCAACATGACTTAATGTAGTAAGCATTGTACTACATTTAGAAAAAAACTAAGTGGTAAATATTGGGATAAACAACTATATCCAAGGTACACAAATTCTCCTTTACTTACCTACAAGCATTTCATACAAAAATACCCCAACTGACCACCAGTCACATTCTCGTCCATAATAACCATCACCACCTTGAGATTTTAATACTTCAGGGGAAATATAATCAGGTGTTCCAACTGCTGTGTCACATCGTACCATACCTTCCTAAAATGAATTGCAGGTCAAATTTTGATTAGGATATAAAGTCTCAATTATTTAAAATTATATATAATTTGTAGAACTCAAAATCATTGGGCTATAAAATATTGTATCAAAATGTAATGCAAATTTAACAAAAATTAACAAATACCTTAATCATATATACTTATTATGTACATAGTATATTCATATGTGTGAATACATAAGTGATTTTTATTTTGTAATAATATAAGACACACTGCCAACATTTATTATTCCGCCAGTTGTGCCAATATAATAATCCCATCTTAACCACAGAGAACAAGTATATAAACCAATGCAAACAGACTTGAGGGTTCAATAAGATGAATCATTTGATAATAATAATATATAAATGCTAATTTAATTATTTTTACTCAAATAGCTGTTCAAGGACGGGAGACCTCTGGAAGAGGTAAATGGGGGGTGGGGGAAAGGAACCTATGTAATACTTTCAACAATAAAGATTAAAAAAATAAAATAAAAGTAGCTGTTCAATTTAACAATGCTTGAAACTGAAGAAAACATAAGAATCGAGTGTATAAATATAAATTGGGAAAGCATTGGAAAAGGGCATAATAGTATTATGCACAGTGAAAATTTAATATGCATTTTAACTATCAAAAACAAACAACTATACATACCTATTACTTATTTTAGCTGGTATTAATACAATAGAATTATAATTAAATGTTCACATAAAAGTTCTCATGTAGTGCTTCCTTCTAACCAATAATTTTCCATTTAAAATAATAAATACAACTTCCTGGATACTGTTCTGTGATAAGTTTCAAAGAATATAAACTGTTTCAACTGAAAATAAAGCAGCATATCTGCTACTTCAGCTATACATGTTATTATATAAACAGTGAGAATGGATATCTTTTAAGACTGACTCCCAAAAATGTTAATAGGAAGCTTAGTAAAATATTAAAAGGCTAACACTGAAAGGCTAAGTAAAATACTAAAAATACACACATTATTGAAATCTAATATTTATGAAACTCTAATTTTAACACTGGCATTAGTATTTAGGGACAATTTCCATTTCTAGTTACCAGTAGTTTACTAGAGAGTTATTATAAAGGATTTAGTAAATCTGGCAATCTACACTTACCCTAAATAGAGAGTAAAAAAATAAATCACAAGTTACTAATACAACACTGCAATTATAGCATCTATTTCAACAAATAAGACAGGTCACATCAGTTCTGTATAAGTTCAGCTATGGTTAGTAAATTCTTATAACATCTTCTAAAAAGCGTCTGTCTTGAATTAGCAAAAACTAAATTAAAATATAATTATTTAACCTTATTCATCTTCATACAAGTACCAAAATCGGCTAACTTCAAATGTCCAGATTTATCCAGCAGCATGTTATCAGGCTTCACATCTCTGAGGGGGGAAATAAAAAGAGCATTTCTGAAATAGATCAGATACTGATAAAAATTATGAGGCAGTTATTTTAGGCTATTTCTCCTCATTCAATGTAGATATGGCACTTTTGACCTGTATATGTTCTCTATCCACATGTAGAAATTAAACTTCAGCAAGGAAAGTTCATTATATGCTAATGCCTCAGAAGAAGACATATGTAGAGTCTGATTCTTTTAGAGGAAGTGGGAGTAGGATCAAATCATTTGAGAGAATAACCAAAAAAAATGTACCATTTAGATATAAAAAGTAATTGAAACACACGTCTCAACATAAGCACATAAGTAATTTCAGGACAGGATCTATGTCACTTTCACTTTGTATCCTTGGAACTTAGCATAGCAACTGCACGATAAATTCAAATGGTATTTGCAGAACAAATAAAATTATTATCCTAACAAATATATTTACTAATTAAAAGCAAATTAATCTGTATTTTAAAAACTTGTACATGAACGAATCAAAAGAAAATTAATATTTTATTAAAAACAAAAACTGTTTAACACTGTAGCACAAACTTCAGAAAACCAGCTTACAATTTTTACTGTTCAGAACACCAAATAAAAACTGTATGATCAGATTAAGGGGTAGCAAAAAGTATACTTATATAAACATTAAACTGAAATGTTAAAACTACAAATTTCAAAGTTTTAAGTTCTGGAATACCACTCATGTCTACAGATGGAAAATAGGTGGATTTAGAATGGGAAATATTAATTGAATCAAGTTTATGTATTTTCAGCTTCTCTCTTCAACAAATGAGAAAATTTAAAGCATTTTTATCTTTACCTATGAATAAAACCCATGGAATGGATTGCATCCAATGCAAGAACTACTTCTGCAGTATAGAATCGTGCCCATTTTTCAGGCACATCATAGTTGCTCATTAAGTTTACAAGATCTCCACCAGGCATGTATTCCATCACCATGTAGAGATAACGATCATCTTGGAATGCATAAAAAAGCTATACAAATACAAAAAACAATTCATTAAGATTAAGCAAAATCGTTTCATTTAAAAATTTGCAAAAATAATAATAAAATATTTAATTAAAATAGTCAAATGGCAGGAGTTGTAGTAATATTTAAAAAGAGAAAAGAACAAACATAAACACCACAAAAACCCTTGTATATGCAAAGGAAGTGTTAACAGCGATTATTTCTGAGGATTCAGGTGGAAACTTTTTATCTTTCTTCTGTTAAAAATTTTGATTGATTTGAGAAAGAAAAGGAACGAGGGAAGGAGGCAGAAAGGGAGGGAGGGAGGGAGGGAAAGAAGGACGGAAGGAGGGAGGGAGGAAGTGGGGGAGAGACAGACAGACAGACATTGATTTGTTGTTCCACTCATTCATGCACTCAATGGTTGATTCTTGTATGTGCCCTGACTGGGGATGAAACCCGCAACAACCTTGGACAATGTTCCAAACAACTGAGCAACCCGGCCAGGGAAATATATATACCTATACTAACTGAATTTTTTACATTGAGAATTAAAAATTATAAAAGCTTCATACAAATCTCCTAAGCAAAGAAATAGTTTGGCTCTAATTGAAATTATGTGTTAGTGAGGTTTACTGTTCGATTTATATCAAAATCACAATTCTCAAAAAGTCTCAGCTGTCCCTTATTAGCTGTGTGACTGGACAATTTACTTAACCTCCCTGAGTCTCTGTCACTATAATCCTTTCAAGAAGAATATAAGGAAGGGATTGTATCTTGTTTGACTTTTATACTTGCTGCTCAGTTAACATCTGGATGTTTGGCAATCAGTGAGTGCTTAATAAATGTCTAATGAATAAAGCAAAAATTAATCTATAAATTGGGACTGTACCTAATAAGGATTAACTGCCTTTCAGAATTGTTTTAAAAATTAGTGAATATAAAAAGCACTTAATATAGCAGGTGCTCAGTAAATGATAGCAGTCAACAGGAGGGAAAGTAATAGCTAACAAAGAAACACTAAGAGGCAGCAGCTAGACTCAAAGCAGGAAAAGTAAATTCCATTGATATAAAGTTGGCAAGAAAGCCAGGCATAAATGCATTTATTATGTAACCAGGAATGAAGATAGAAAAAAAGAGCACATTTACAAAAGAACATTTTAGGTAAATATAAGATTAGAATGCAACTAACATGAATAAAATAAGCCCCAGAGAAAAATATACCTAATTTACCTAGACACTTATGTCAAAAATCTTCTGTTTCAGTTTCAGATTTAGTTATTTTTAAATGTTTTTACTGACTTTTAGGGAGAGAAGAAAGGAGAGGAAGAGAAAGAGAAATATCAAGTAATCAGCTGCCTCCTGCTGGGATTGAGCTCACAACTGGGTGGGCATGTGCCCTGACAGGGCAACCTCCTGGTGCATAGATAGGTCAATGCTCAACTAATGGGCCACACTAGATGGGCCCCAGATTTAGTTCTTTTCATTAAAAAAAAAATATATATATATATATAGGAGCCCTAACCAGTTTGGCTCAGTCGATAGAGTTTTGGCTTACAGACCTAAGGGTTCTGGGTTCAAGTCCGATCAAGGTAATGTACCTGGGTTTCAGGCTCCTCCCCAGCCCAGGCCATGGTCAAGGCTCATGCAGGAGGCAACCAATCAAAGTATTTCTCTCACATCATTATTTTTCTCTGTATTTCCCTTTCTTTTCCACTCTCTCTAAAAATCAATGGAAAAATATCCTCAGATGAGGAAATAAATCGAATGAATGAATGAATGAATGAATGAATGAGGAAGATAAGAAACTAAGTGGCATTTCATGGCTACCCCAGATATAAATTGGGCACCATAATCATAGAAACACTGTTGATACTAGTGGCAGTTTATTTATAAAAAATGCATCAAGAAAAACAAAGTTTCAAGCACATAAGTTGTAAATTTAAACCCTAAAAGTAACAATTATGTCTGTCATGTGTCTTAAACTCTAACAGCAGATATTTTTTCCGTATTGGTGGTTCCCAACCCAAGAAGACAATAATGTCTGAACACATCTTGGGTTGTTAAAACCTGTGTGTGGGAGTGGGGAGGAGTGCTACTGGCATTCTCTGGGTAGAATCCTATAATGCACAGAATAGGCCCCAAAAATAACTATTACCTGGCAAAAAAATGTCATATAATACTGAGCCCAGGAAATCATGCTAAACATAGCTGATAAAGAATAGACAGTCAGGTGTAAAAGCCTCCTTATGTTAACCTTAAACATTTTCCATACCCTTCTTACCACAATTACTAAGATGCTTAGTTAGGATATGCTTCATTTTATACTGTAAATAGAAAGACAGACAGACAGACAGACAGACAGAGAGACAGACAGATAGATGAATAAATTCCAAAATACGTTAGGAATTAGAAATGATAGTTTCTCTCTTTTTAAAAAAAATCAGAAGACGACTTTACTTCTACCATATGAAATCTTACATTAGGATTCTAATACATATATATATATATATATATATATATATAGAAGACAGACAAAAAACAGAGTTGCAGTAGTTGAGGCAGAAATAGAAAATCTAGAATTAAAACCAACCCCAAATTCCTACTTCTCCTTATGATTTCACCTGCAGTTTAAAATAACCAATCTAAGCCAACTTGCACATTTTTAAGGAGGGAAATCGATGTCCAGAGATGTAAATAACCTCGCCACAGTTTCATAAACAGGCCACTGGGTGAAGACCAGGACTCACAACTACTGGCTCTTCTTTCCATGGAAAAGCCTAAAGCGAATATAATATTATTTGGAGGCCTAGCAGAACTCACTTTACCTCTCATTTTTTCCATTCCTTCCTCTTCACAAAATCAGAGTGACAAATAGATGAATAGTTAAATAAGTAAAATAAGACCTTATATTTGGGGAATAATTTAAATTTCAATATTAAACAAGTATACTTAAAGTATAATAATATATGACTTCCTCCAAATTAAAGCAGATTATTTAAAATTTCTAATATTTAAATTCTGTTTTGCTTTGGCCTTACTTTCCTCATGGAGCTGATTCAATAAAATTAAGTGTTATGATTTTAAAGATAATAGTATATTAGACAATTCTGTAATTGCCAATAAATTCTCTATTACTGTTCTGAAAAAAAAAACTAAGCTCCTCAGATATGTTTAATTAACAAACTAGTATAGCAAAAGTGAAAAAATAGTAATATCATACCTGAACAACCCAAGGGCTATTAGCAAAAGCCATGATGTCCCTTTCTTCCCAGAAAAAAGCAGAATCGGATCTCTTAATCATTTCAAATTTGCTGAGAAGCTTCATAGCATATACCTTCCTGGTGGATTTATGCCTTACCTTTAAAATTGAAAATGCAAAATAATAAACTTTTGTGTTAACATTTAAATTTAAAGCTCAGTATTTCCTAAAAAAATTTGTTATATGATTTTAACAACTTGTTAAATAATTTAACACTATTGTTTCAAGCTAGTGTTTGCTTCTCTTCTGCTGAATTATCCATTTAGGTAATATCAAAACTTTAATTTCCAGAAGTCAGTAAAGGTAGAAAAAAATTCTTTATTTTCTCTATTATAGTACATTCTCCCCCCCTCCATCCTGTTAGGTATGTTGCTTCCTTTTTATAAAACTTATTATTCCACAGCATTTTAGATGGTCTAATATTAGGAATAAATATTTCTCTTTAATGCTTGAAACCTTTTTTTCTACCCATGAACATGTGGAGAAAATATTGCACACTACTGAAATTGACTTTAGGCTTTCATATCTTAGGCAAGAATATCTAGAGCAATTTAAAGCAATAAATTTTTTAAATGCTATTTTCCTAAATAACATTTTAAAAATACAAGTGGATTTTTTAATTTTAAAAAGTTTCTATTTTAAATTGTATTTAAAAATAACCTACCAATTGAACTTCTCCAAATGCACCTCTACCAATCACCTTCACTACTTCATAATCTTCAGCTTTCATTCGTAAATCTCTAATTTTATTTATTGTGTCTTTATCTGTATGAAAAGAAAAGTTCATCATTTTAAATCACTTAAACATTATAACTAACACTGCTTATTTTACATTTAGGCTCTTGAAAAATAATGAAAAACCAAGAAATTCATTGAAATTATTTTGTTACATATAGTAAAATGTAAAGTTATAAAATAGAGAAATGTTTACTGTACAAAGAATTGCTTTAAATAAATTCTGGAATGACTTAACTCTATAGAAGTATTTTCAACAAAATCGGATTTATTAGGATGTTTTAGAAAACAATTATATTATAAACATACATTAAAGATAATTATTTAATTAGTTATTGGTATTTTAAGTACATATCAAATTTGAATTGAAACCCATGAGTAGATATTTTAGATTAATGAAATAAACTTTTCTCTTTATCATCAGTTTTGATGATCCTTAAAAAAGAAACTAACTTAAGATATCAAAGGTAAACATGCTAAATAATCACATACTTATATGATTACATTTCTCTATTTGAACTTAGATTTCCATTTAAAACACTGGGAATCACTGCAATTATTTATATAAACCTGTCATGCTACAAACTACAATAATTTACAAATCCCCACTGGATAGATATTCTATTCCTAATTTGGTCATAGATTAAAATAGGGCTATTTTAATCCACATGGTCAACATTGGCATGAGATTACATGGAAAAGCTTCACATTTCAGAGTTGTACAAAATACAGAACAACTATTAAACTTAAGTTCTAGTTCCCAATAAAAGCTGCATATAATACTCTATTTTTTATTTTTATTTATTTTTTGGTCTTTCCTTTTAAATGCACATTTTAATCCAGTGTTTGTATTCATTATGACAAATAAGCACGTGCAACAGAGCAAATTTTTACAGAGATAACATAAGTACACTTAATTTTAGATTACATATCTACTGTAAGATGCACCAGAAAGATTTACTACTCAAATATTTGTATCTACCATACAGGCTCTACAGTAACAATTGTAGATATATAAAGAAAATTTTAAAACATAGTTATTATCTTAAAGAGTTCAAACTCTAGCAAATGAAACAGAAAAACAAACAAACAAGCAAAAAAACAAAACAAAACCCAGCCCAAGCGGCATGGCTCAGTGTTTGAGCATCGACCAATGATCCAGGAGGTCAGGGCTCAATTCCTGGTCATGGCACATGTCCGGGTTCTGGGCTCGATTCCCAGTATGGCAGCCAATTAATAATTGTCTCTCATCATTGATGTTTCTATCTGTCTCTCTCTCTCCTCCTCTCTAAAATCAATAAAAATATTTTTTAAAAAACAAAACAAAATACCCCAAACAATAAGGGAGATAAGCACAATTCGTTGAGTACTAAAGATACCTAACCCAAGCCTGCCTGGGAGAAAGGTGACTAAAAGAGACTTTCTGGAGATGATGATACCTCAAACGAGTCTAAAATGAAGAGCAGTAGTTAGGCAGGTGTGGGAGAAGAAAGGAGAAAATACTATAGGCAGGTGGCAATACAAGCAAGGCACAGAGAAACTGTATTTAAGAAGCTCTGTGTTACTAGAGTATCAAGGTTGTGGTAAGGATTAGCAGTAGAGACTGGAAAGACCCAAACTAGTTAAGGAACTAGAACTTACCTACAGTCATATAATTATTATTTAAACCATCAAAAATATTTTTCACAATAAAATTTAAAGCATTTCAATATATAATAGATAAAAGGCCTGAACCAGAATAATCTATAATAATAAATGTGTAATATTCTAATTAGACCAGACAGCCAAACGACTTTCTGGACGTCATTCCAAACGAAGCCATTGCAGGAGGGGTCGAGGCAGAGGTGGTTAGGGGGGATCAGGGAGGCATGCAGAGTGGTTAGGGGCGATCAGGCAAGCAGGTAGAGGGGATAAGGGTGATCAGGCAGGCAGGCAGATGAGCAGTTAGGATGCAGCAGTCCCGAATTGCAAGAGGGTGTAGGCCGGGCTGAGGGAACACCCCACCCCATGCATGAATTTCACGCAAAGGGCCTCTAGTGTATTATATAATAGCCTATGAGGTTTAGAGCCATAAATAGACTATAAATATAAAGTCTGTAGCATGATCTCAGAAATATCTGCTGCAAATCTGTGTGGGAATAAAGATCTTGCTTCCTGTTTTAATTTCTGAACAGCACAGGAAATGTATAAAGCAGCTTGATATTATTTGTGGTTCAAACAGAATTAGGTGTCAAAATGATTTTATTACATTTAAGTTCTGTGTAAAGCTATTTTGCTTTTTAATTTTAAGTTGAATTTAATTAGAAACATCATCAAGTCTAGAGCAAAACCTTATTCCCAAAGTCAATAAGTTTTCAAGAAAATTCAATGACAGCCAACATTTAAACATTCTTAACTAACTCCACTTTCCCCTTATATTCCACATCCTATCTTTCAGTAAAACATGGAGCCTCTACTTTTGAAACATATCTGGAACCTGATCATTTCTCATCCTCTTCACTACCATGCTGGACCAAACCACCATCATCTCTTCTTCAGATTATTGCAATGGCTTCTTAAACTAATTTCCCTGTGTGTATCCTTGCCTCTCTATAGTCTATTCTTAACACAGGGTGATATTCTTAAAACACAAGTCAGATCATGTCACTCCTCCGCTCAAAACTGTCTAATGTCTTGCCATCTCACCCAGAGCAAAAGTCAAAAGATCTTACAATGGCCTACAAGACTCTACATGACCTAGCCTCCCTATTTCTTTACTTCTCTGACATTATCCTACAATTCTCTCCCTTGCTTAAATCTCTCCAGCCACAATGGCTTCCTTGCTGCTCCTCAAACATGCCAGATACATTCCTCTATTAAGACCTTTAGCACTGACTATTCCTCTGCATGTGATTCTCTTCTTTTAAACATCTGAATGGCCAACTCTCTCAAATGCTTTAATTATTTTCTCAAATTTTACTTTTTCTGTGAGCCCTCATTAGTCACACTATCTAAAACTGAAAAATTCTGAGAACTTCCCATCTTTCTTATAGCATTATATTTCCCCTCATAACAAATACCAACTTCTTTATTTACAGAATTTATTTTAGGCAAAATAAATTCACAAAATTATAAATTTGGAAAGCCCTTACTAATTCTTAAACCAATAAACAGGATTGTGGTGAACATTAGACTCATCAATTTCTGGTTGTCAACTGTATTGAGTCAAGAAGAAAGCTACAATTCAAAGTATTGAGATATTACTGCACAGTAAGCAAGGGATGAAATGGCCAAGACACTGCAACTCTTGAAAGGCCACTAACAAGCTAATCTGTCTCTAAATAATCACAAGTTAGCAGAAGAGGTATGCAAAAGGTTGAGGATTTATAGGGTCACTAAATATTCATAAGGATTTCAAACACATACAGACTCAATTTAACTTTATAGAAAGCAAATGGGTGGTTATTAAGAATCCTTTTTTTTTAAAAAATCACACTTTATACCCAGTAAATTCTACTTCTGGAAATTTGTCCTAACGAAATTATATATGATGTGGAACCAAGATTTCTACAATAAAATGTTTTTTTAATGTAAAGATTAAAAATTTAATATTCATATTATGAAATATTAGGCAACATTTAAAATATTGCTGAAAAATAATTACACAGAATGATATTCAACAGGAAATGTTAAACAAACGAATAAACTGCATGTGGATTATGAACTCAATTTTTAAAATGTATGTATTTTTTATTGATTTCAGAGAGAAAAGAAAATGGAGAAAGAACGATAGAAACATCAATGAGAGAGAATCATTGATTGGTTGCCTCCTGCAGCCCCACTCTGGGGATGAAGCCCACCACGGGGCATGTGCCCTGACTGGGAATTGAAACCTTACCTCCTGGTTCATAGGTCGATGTTCAACCACTGAGCAACTCTGGCTGGGCATATGCATTCATTTTTTTTAATGTGTTACCTATACGTACTTATTTACATAAAATATATTTTGTGAATTGCTTTTCACTAAACAAACTGGATAGCTGACTAAATTCTATTTATTTATATTTGGGTTGTCCTAATGTTTTGCTCTAACAATATATTTTTGCTATGAAAAACATTCCTGTATATTTGCAGAGCTGTATTAGCAGGATACATTTCTTTAAGTAAAAGTAATAGGTTATGCTCATGAACATTATTAGTTTTGAAATATACTGTCAAACAAAATGACTATATCCATTTTCACTCTTAATACTCACCAATCCTTAATATTATTTTTCTGATTCTGATTAAGTTGAAGATAGGGATAGAATTTTTTTCTAATTTTAAGCCACATTAATATTAATGCATTTGTTCAACTATCAACAGTTCATTGTTCATTTTTATTTATTTATTTTTTATTGATTTCTTATAGAGAGGAAGAGAGAGGGATAGAGAGTTAGAAATATCGATGAGAGAGAGACATCGATCAGCTGCCTCATGCAGGACCCTACTAGAACTGTGCTGGCAACCAAGGTACATGCCCTTTGACCAGAATCGAACCTGGAACCTTTCAGTCTGCAGGCAGAGGCTCTATCCATTGAGCCAACTCGGTTTCGGCTCATATGGTCATTTTTATTTTTTCTCCTTTATACTATACTAGAGGCCAGGTGCATGAATTTCGAGCACTGGAGTGGGGAGCGTCCCTCAGCCAGGCCCGTACCAACAAGCAGTCTGGGAGCCCTCGGGAGACATTTGACTGCCACCACCACTGCTGTGCTTTGCCAGCCGTAAGCGGTGCTCCCCCTGTGGGAGTGCACTGACTACCTGTGTTGAGCATCTGCCCCCTGGTAGTCAGTGCATATCATAGCAACCAGTCATTCCACCTTTTGGTCAATTTGCATATTAGCCTTTTTATTATATACTAGTGGCCCGGTGCACAAAATTCATGAAGAGGAGGGGGGAGTTCCCTCAGCCCTGCCTGCACCCCCTCCACTCAGGGACCCCTTGGGGGATGTCCAACTGCCCATTGAGGCCCGATCCCACAAGGATCGCAATCTGGCACCACTGGCTCCTAACTGCTCACTTGTCTACCTGCCTGATTGCCCCTAACTGCCTCTGCCTGCCTGCCTGCCTTATTACCCGTAACCCCTCTGACTGATCGCCTCTAACCTCTCTACCTGCCTTCCTGATCACCACTAACTGCCCTCCCCTGCCAGCCTGGTTACCCTCAACAACCCACCCCTGCTGGCCTGCTCTGCACCCCTGCTGACATGGTTGCCCCCAACTGCCTTCCCCTGCTGGCCTGATCTCGCCCAAAACTTACCTCCCCTATCACCCTGATCTCATTCCCTACTGCCCACCCCTGCCAGCCTGATCTAGCCCCCATCTGCCCTTCCCTACCGGGCTGGTTGCCCTCAACAGTCCTTTCCTGCCAGTTTGATCACGACTAACTGCCTCTGCCTGCCTTATCACCCCTAACTGCCCTCCTCTGCGGGCCTGATCTCACCCTCAACTGCCCTCTTCTGCCAGCCAATTTGGATCTGATTGGTTGGTTTCTATGCCAGTCAGCACCAAAAGCTCCACCTCCTAGGCAGCCATTAGCTCCTCACACTTCAATCAGATTTGGTTCTGATTAGTCGGTTTCTATGCCAGTCAGGCTCTATGGACCTATCAATGGGGCCTGATCAGAAAGGCGGGGCTGATCAGCAGCCCCAGTGGAAGCCTGGAGAGAAATGGAGGTGCAGCTGCTGACCCAGCCCAGAGAGAAAGAGAGAGGCAAGTGCTGATATAACGGCTGCCACCCGGGCAATAGATCAGACTCTACTTCTCTCTTCAGGCCTCTCTAAGGGCCTGATTAGCAGCCCCCTCAGCAGTCAGTTCAGCAGTCAGCACAGAGACTTTTGCAATTTTCCAAGTCTTGTCTCATAAGGCTGACCCTAGCACAAAAGTTCTTCCATTGTAGACACAGCTGATCCCCACAGCCAATTGGCCTGGAGGTCAATTCCTCCCAGTGATACCAACAACAATTAACACTTAATTACAACAAGGCTGTATACACAGTCCACAAAGGGGTGCACCAAGAGTGTCTCCCTCAGGTAACTGGAGAGGCGAAGCTACTGGGCCATATAAGACACCTAGCACACAAAGCTACTCTACCAACTCAGGGAAGCAGCAAAAATGCGGAGACAAACAGATCACAAATGAAACAAATGGAGGAACGCAAATGACTGGATATAGAGTTCAAAGCCACAGTTATAAGGTTTTTCAAGAATTTCCTAGAAAAGATCGATAAATTTAGTGAGACCATCAAGGATATGAGTGAGACCCTTGAAGATATGAAAAAGGACCAATTAGAAATTAAGCATACACTGAATGAAATAAAAAATATTATATAGAGACGTAACAGCAGACTAGAGGACCACAAAAATCAAGTCAAAGATTTGAAATACAAAGAAGCAGAAAACACTCAACTGGAAAAGCAAAAAGCAGAAAGAATTAAAAAATTTGAAGATAGTGTAAAGAGCCTCTGAGACAACCTCAAGCGTACCAATATCCGAATTATGGGGGTGCCAGAAGAAGAGAGAGAGCAAGATACTGAAAATCTACTTGAAGAAATAATGACAGAAAACTTCCCCCACCTGGTGAAAGACAGAGACTTACAAATCCAGAAAGTGCACAGAACCCCAAACAAAAGGAATCCAAAGAGGACCACACCAAGACACATCATAACTAAAATACCAAGAGCAAAAGACAAAGAGAGAACATTAAAAGCAGCAAGAGAAAAAGTTAATTACCTACAAGGGAGCATCCATACGATTGTCAGCTGATTTCTCAACAGAAACTATGCAGGCCAGATGGGAGTGGCAAGAAATATTCAACGTGATGAATAGCGAGAACCTACAATCAAGATTACTCTACCCAGCAAAGCTATTATTCAGAATTGAAGATCAGATAAAGAGCTTCACAGATAAGAAAAAGCTAAAGGAGTTCATCACCACCAAATCAGTATATATGAAATGCTCAAAAGTACTCCTTAAGAAGAGGAAGAAGAAAAAGGTAAAAGATAAAAATCAGGAACAACAAATACATACCTATCAATAAATGAATCTAAAAATCAAGTGAATTAAAATTCGATGAACAGAATAAACTGGTGAATATAATGGAATCAGGGGCATAGAAATGGAGTGGACAATTTTCAGAGGGAAAGGGGTGAGGGGGATGCGGGAAGAGACTGGACAAAAATCGTACACCTATGGATGAGGACTGAGGGGGGAGGTAAGGGCAGAGGATGGGGCGGGAACCGGGCGGAAGGGGGCTATGGGCGGATAAAAGAGGAACAATTTTAATAATCTGAATAAAGATTTGTTAAATTAAAAAATAATAAATTAAACAGAAAAATAAGAGTAAATATACAAGTCCCTTGCTCTGATGACATTTACAATCTACTGTTGAGGAAGAAGGTGTATATAATAATCAAATAACCACACAAATAAATATAATCTAACTGTGGTAAGTGCGTAAGATGCCATGAAAATATACAGCCAGCAGCAGAGCATCTGACTAGCCCAATGGGTTAGGAAACTAAAGTGAAGGCTTATTTGAAATTTAAAGGATGAAGACTCCTTTAGCTAGGTAGGATTGGAAGGAATTTTAGGAAAGGCAAAAAACCTCTAATAAAAAGTCTGTGGAGGAGATGTCAAGGTACTTTCTAGGAAATAAATGTATCTTGTATGGCTCCGGTGTAAGGAAACGAGGTGCGTAGTACAGAAAAGAATGTAACTTGAAAGATCATACAGTGACACATTACGAAAATAAAAAAAATCTGGGAGTGAGATGTGCCTTATTCAAATCAGCAACTTAAAAATAATTCTCTGGCAGCAATGTGGGAACTAATTATAAATAGGCAAAAAAAGTAAATGCACTAGACAGATTTCCTGTGATCATTCAAGTAAGATGATGAAGCTTGAACAAGAGTAGTTGTAGTAAACAAAGAGAAGTTCAAGCCTCTGCCTGAAGACTGCCACTGGTCAGAAATCTACATTTATCTGTCTTTTCTTTAGTTACTTATCTTTAATATTCTGGCAGCTCCACTATTTTCAAAGCTTTTCTAAAGATCTTCAATCACATCAGCATGTTAATTCAAAATTCTAGGATATAATCTGCCTAGATCTGGGGGGGCGGGGGGGAGGAGATAAACTAATTTAAAGTGTTTCAAATTTCTTCTCTTTTCCTAAACTTTAATTATTTTTTTAATATATTTTATTGACTTTTTATGGAGAAGAAGGGAGAGGGAGAGAGAGTTAGAAACACTGATGAGAAAGAAACATCGATCAGCTGCAGGAGCTCCTGCACACCTCCTACTGGGGATGTGCCCACAACCAAGGTATATGCCCTTGACCACACTCAAACCTGGGACCTTTCAGTCCACAGGCCAACGCTCTATCCATTGAGCCAAACCGGTTAGGACTAATTCCTTTATTTTTAAAACTTACACAAATGACAACAAACAAGATACAATGTAATTCTTATTTATTTAATCCCCAAAATGTCCAACCTGTCCTTTCAGTCTCTTCCTGTCATCTGTTCTCCTTACCCCTTCCTGCTCATCACAAACCAAGTTCAATTTATAGCAAACTCCTAGCTCCTGAAAGATATCATGCTAATGATATTAAACAAATGCTGTTTCCTCTCTCCCTGAACTGTTCTTCCTCAGTTGAGAAATCTAGCCCACCGTTTAAGAATGTTACTTCCTGAAGTCTTTTACTCCCTTCGAGATCTATATCTATGTATCATTACATTCTCCACAAACTTCCATAATTATAAAGGGATATGTAAGTTACTATTTGCTTCTGCGTGTATCTCCCTGCACAAGAGGTAAGAGCTACAATTTTAAAGAAAAAAGATTTTGATATTTTTAGTGACTGGACATTCAAAAAATAATTCAATATTTAATGGTCTCACGTAGAGGATTTGTCATTTTTTCATACATCTTAAATTCGTAACTCTAAAAAGGGGAAGGCTTTTAAAGAGGGATGAAATTATTTTTACTGTCTTCAGAACTTTTCTTAAGAACTTTCGATCATCATGCGCTTTTGGCCTAACACATTTTTTATAGATTAATGCTACTCTTTTGCATTTAAACCTACATGTGTACTCGTACTTAAAACAGTCATTCACATACTTTCCAATCTGACCTGTGGAATAACCTTGGTTTCTTTGGCTGAAACCTTCTTATATTTACCCCTTTTTGAAATATCATCTGTCTTTTAGAATTACTATTAATAGGATTTATCTTTTCAATAAACTGTATTAAATTTCCTAAGGATGGAACACCGTGCCTGACTGTATACAGCATTTCTTTTCTTCAAGGGGAGGGTTCTCAACGGAGGGTTATTTTGACCCACCAGGGACATCTGGCCAAGTCTTGAGACAGTTTTCGTTGTCACAACTGGGGTGGGGGGAGGCATAAAGATGGGGGAAAGTATGTTACTGGCCTCGAGAAGGAAGAAGCCAGGGATGCTGTTAAATATTCTACATTGCAAAGACCAGCCCCCCACAAGAAAGAGTTATCTGACCCAATATTCCAACAGTGTCACTGGTCTAAGGTGAACTGAATGCTTTGTCTCAAGGTCCCTGTCACCTCCCAAATGCTAAATCAATTCAACCTTTTCATCACAAACCCATAATAGCAATTACTCTCATCACTTTCTCACCAGTGAAATTACTGGCAAAGCAAATAACAGTAGCAGCTGTCTATTAACTACCACAGCTATCATGCTGCTTTTGTAATCAGTATTAGGAAAGTTGTATATGTATATACATAGCACAGTACCATAAAATATAATTACTGAGCTTATTTTTTTAAAAATCCAAACAAATGCTTTCTACCATATTTTTACTCTTAGGTTCATGGGTTTCCTTTTTTAAAATATATATATGTATATTTTATTGATTTCAGAGAGGGAGAGGAAAAGAAAGATAGAAACATTGATGATGAGAGAGACCCGTTGATTGGCTGCCTCCTGCATGCCCCTATTGTGGATTGAGCCCCCAACCTGGGCATGTGCTCTTGATTGGAATCAAACCCGGGATTCTTCAGTCCGCAGGCTAAAGCTCTATGCTCTGAGCCAAACCAGCTACGGTTCAGGGGTTTTCTTCACACAATGCTTTTTCCATCCTCCATTATCTTCTTTATAGCATGGTAAAATTAATTTAATAAATACTTTTTTTAATACTAATAATAAATACTAATTTGTTTAAACTTGTTTAATAAAGACTTTTCTACTAAGATATTTAATTAGTCTCAAGGACACATTCATAGTTTACAGACATACAGTCATTAATCACTGTTCCCAAATTCTCCTTCTATCCACCTCCCAATGTGTTTCTTCAAAAATGTGCGTAACTCCTACCAACATAGCTTTTATTTTATCTGGATATGTCTTTAACCTCTACCAACAATTAAACTTTTATAATTAACTAAGTATTCAGTCAAATGGTCACAGATTCTCTTTTCCCTTTCAGTGTCCACAAATTCTCCAACCCAAAAACATGAAAATTAACAGATTGTAATATAGTTAGGCCTGAAGTTTAAAATATTTCAAGTTGCCGAGACTGGTGTGGCTCAGTGGATAGAGCGTCGGTCTGCAGACTGAAGGGTCCCAGGTTCGATTCCAGTCAAGGGCATGTACCTTGGTTGCGGGCACATCCCCAGTAGGGGGCGTGCAGGAGGTGGCTGACCGATTTCTCTCTCTCTCATCGATGTTTCTAACTTTCTATCCCTCTCTCTTCCTCTCTGTGAAAAATCAATAAAATATATATATAAAAAATAAAATAAAATATTTCAAATTGCTATACTTTAAAGTTGCTATACTTTAGTGAGACTTAGTACATCCTAAAAAGGAAGATTTTATTCCATATTCCCAGTATATTGTAGGATCACTAACTACATCAGATATCTGTCCGCAAAAAGCAATTTGAAACAAAACATTTAACTTCAATAAAATAATTTTTATGTTCTCACTAATGAAAGTTATATATATATATATCCATATAACAATTTCAGAAATATATAAAATATTATCCTAGTTACTCTGTTACTCTGTGAAAAATATTACATAAATACAACTTTAGGAATTGACGGAGAATGTTTTGTCATATAAATGAAATCATAAGGTATGCATCCTTTTGTGCCTATCTTTTTTCACTTTCCACATGTTTTTTAGATTTATCAATGTTACTGTATATATCAGAAACTTACACCTTTTCACTGTTTAAATATTCCATTATATTTGTTTACTCATTTACCTGCCAATGGGTATTTGTATTGCTTCCAGTTTACAGCAATTATAAATAAAGCCACCATGAAAATTCTCATACAGGTCTTCATATGGACACATAACTTAATTTTTCTTAGATAAATACCTACAAGTGCGATTCCTGGGTCATATGGTAAATGCATGTGTGTGTGTGTGTGTGTGTGTGTGTGTGTGTGTGTGTGTGTGTGTATATATATATATATATATATATATATATAAAAGGCTAAAGGACTTTCTGACCAACTGACTGGCCTGTAGGTATGAGGCACACTGACCACCAGGGGGCAGATGCTCAACACAGGAGCTGCTGAATGACAACAATTTTGCAGAGTGCCCTCTCACACACCCCAGGATGTTGGAGAGCCAGTTTTGGCTCCATCCCCGCAGGCCAGGCCGAGGGAACCCACCTGCCGGAGGGACCCACTCACTCCACAGACGCCCTTAGGAGCCACGGCGCTGCCCCAGGTACAGCCAGTAGGAAGGGAGTTTGGCTCCAGGCTGTGTTCAGCCTGCTGTCTCACCCACTCCTACCCCATCGGCCCACCTTTTAATTAATTTCCTTTCAATGTGTATGAATCCGTGCATTGGGCCACTAGTAACTTTAAAAGAAAAGTGCCAAACTATTTTTTTTAATACCTTACTATTTTACAGACCAACCTGATATATGTCAGAGTTCAGATGCTCCACATTTTCATATATATATGTACTTGATTTTGTCAGTTTTAAAATTTTTAATTATTTTAATAGATGTGTACTGATGTCTCATTGTCCAATAAATAGCAACTTCCTAATGACTAATCATGTTAAACAGTTGGGTTTTTTTTTTTACTTGTTTTTTTAAAGAAAGGCAGGAACACAGAGAAAGAGACACACACATCCATCAGTTACTAGTTACCTCTTGCTGAAGATCAAACCTGAAACCCAGGCATGTGTGCGGACTGTAACATAACCCATGACCTTCTGGCACATTGTCCCAACTGAGCCAACACCTCAAAGCTTGAACAGCTTTTCATGTGCATATAGGCCACTTGTGTATCTTCGTGGAGAAATGCTTATTCAAATCCTTTGCTCATTTTAAATTGGGTTACCTTTTTATTTTTGAGTTGCAAGGCTTTTTTTATATATTCTAGATACTAATTTTTTATCAAGTATATGATTTCTAATATTTTCTCCCATTCTGTGGATTGTCTTTTTACTTCCTTGATAGTGTTATCTAAAGCACAAGTTTTTAATAATTTCCATGTACCCAATTTGCACAAGTTTTTAATTTCCATGTACGCAATTTACTTTTCTTTTGTTGATTATACTTTAGGAATTATATCTAAGAAACAACTGCCTAACCAACCAAGGTCATGAAGATTTATGTCTATGTATTCCTCTAAAAGTTTTAGTTCTTACATTCTGAGTCAATTTTGCCTATGATGTAAGGTAGGAATCCAATTTCATTCCTTTGCATATGGATATTCCTTTGTTGAAAATGCTATTAATTTCCCTTTCACATGTTTGAGCAACGATTTTCTCCCAATCTTTTAATTTTCTTAACAGTGTCTCCTAAAAAGAAAAGGTTTTGGATTTTGGTGAATTCTAACCTGTGTTTAAACAGCAACAACAATCATGGTTTTTATGCTATTTGTGTTCCATCTAAGAAATACTTGCTTAACCAAAGTCACAAATATTTTCTGGGTTTTCTTCTAGAAGTATTATAGTCTTAGCTCTTACATTTAGGTCTATGATATATTTTGAGTTAAATTTTGATGCCATTCAAAGTACGGGTGAATATTAAATTACCTTACCTGCTTTTTTAAAATCAATTGACTCTCTCTCTATATATATATCTATATTAATAAAAGGGTAATATGCTAATTAGACAGGGTCAATTGGCCATCTTCTGGACATCCGACTTCCTTCCGAACAAAGCCATGGTGGTGGGAGTCAAGGCAGGGGCAGTTAGGAGTGAGATCAGGCTGGCAAGAGGTTAGGGGCGATCAGGCCGGGAGGGGAGAGCAGTTGGGGGCGACCAGGCCTGCATCGTAAGGCTGTTGGGGCGAGTTCAGGCCAGCAGGAGAGGATAGTAGGGGGTGACCAGGCCAGCAGGAGAGGGCCACTGGGGATGACCAGACTGGCAAGGGAGGGCCATTGGGGGTGACCAGGCCAGCAAGGGAGGGCATTTGGGGGCATTAGGCAGGCAGGCAAGTTAGGAGCCAGTGGTCCTGGACTGCAAGAGGGATGCCCGATTGCCGGCAGTCGGACATTCCCCAAGGGGTCCCAGATTATGTATATGCTAGAGGCCTGGTGAGCAAAATTCCGAGCACATGTAGGGTCCCTAGGCCCGGCCAGCGATCAGGTTACCCGCCTCCCTGCATCCTCCTTCCCCCAGCCTGCTGCTACCACCTGTCACCCCCCGCTGGTTGCCTGCTATGTTCCGAGCCACCCCCTAGTGATCAGCACACATCTTAGTGAGCGATCAAACTCCCAGTATCATGGTCAAACTCCCAAGGGGACACTTTGCATGTTAACCTTTTATATATAGAGATACACTCACATATTAGGACACTATTCTGTTCCATTTATCTATGCATCTATTCTTTTAATAATATTAATTACACTGTCTTGATGTTGAAATCGAGTAATGTCAGTCCAACTTTGTTCCTATTTCACAAAACTGTTTGACTATCCAAATTTCCATATGAATTTTAGAATTGCTGGCCACTTTACACAAAAATGTGCTACCTTAAAATTATGAGACTACATGGACTCCATAAATCAATTAATTTGGGAACTCTTAACATTTTAATACTGAATTTTCCAATCCAGAACATTAAATATCTTTTCTTTATTATTTGTTTCTTTAATTTATCTAATAAATATTATATAGTTTTCAGTATACAAGTCTTACAAATATTTTGTCAAATTTATCACCAAATTTTTCATGGTTTTTCTTCTATTGCAAATAGTGCTATATTTATTATGATATCTATTTCAAGTTGCTTGTTGCTAATATGCAGAAATAGAATTGCTTTTTGCATATTCATTTTCCAACTTGTAGTTGTGTTCAACTTAATTAGTTCTTAAAGCTTTTTTGTAGATTCTTGAATATTTTCTAGCATCTTGTTGGGGGGGAGAGGGGGCAATGGGGAGATATGTATAAAAAAAAGAAAAAGCATCTTGTCTATAAATACAATTTTACTTCTGTTTTAATTTATATAAGTTTTCTTTATTTCACCTAATTGCACTAAAACTTCTAGGACAATGTTGAATGAAAGTGGTGAGAAAAGACTTTTTCTAATCTTAAAGAAAAAGCATTTAGTCATATGGAAATATAATATGAACTGTGGGTTTTTTGTAGATTCTCTTTCTTAGGTAAGAGAGTTTTCCTTCAAATCATAGGAGTCAGAGAGATATTTAAATCAAGAATTCTGAATTTTGTTAAATGCATTTTGGGCATCTACTGAGATTATGGATTTTCTCTTTTAGCATGTTAATATAGTGATTGATTTTTGAACCCTAAACTAACTTTGCAATATTGGTATAAATGCTCCTTGGTCAAAATTGTTATCTGATGCAAGATATGATTTCTTAAATTTTATTTTATTAGTTTCTGTACTTTTCTTCAATTTAAAAACTATCAGAAAGAGAAACTAATAAAATAATCCCATTTACAAGTGCATAAAAACAAACAAACCTAGGAATAAATTAAGCCAAAGAGGTAAAAGTCCTGTACTTGGAAAATTAGAAGATACTGAAAAAGATACAAATAAATGGAAGCATATACTGTGCTCATGGTTAAGAAGAATTAACATCATTAAAATGTCCATACGACCCAAAGCAATCAATAGATTCAACATAATTCCTATAAAAATAAATGGTGTTTTTCAGAGAACTAGAAAAAAAAAACCCAAAATTTTATGGAATTACCAAAGAACCCGGATAGGCACAGAAATTTTGAGAAAGAAGAACAAGGTATCATGCTACTTGATATCAAACTTACACTACAAGGCTATAGTAATCAAAACAGCATAGTACTGGCATAAAAACAAACACATATAAGAATGGAACATAATACAGAGCCCAAAAATAAATCCATGCCTTTATGGTCAATTAATATTTGACAAAGGAAGCAAACACATACAATGGGGGTAAATATAGACTATTTGATAATGATGTTGGGAAAACTGAACAGATAAATGAAAACAGACAACTTTCTAACACCATACATACAAATAAACTCTAAATGGATTAAAGATTTAAATTTAAGATTCAAAACTATAACTCCCCTAGAAGAAAACATAGGCAGTAAAACCTGGCACATTTCTCGTAGCAGTATTTTTTCTGATATATCTCTTTGGGTAAGGGAAACAAAAGAAAAATAGGACTATGTCAAACTAAAAAGTTTTTGCACAGCAAAGGAAACCATCAACAGGAAAAATGGCAACCTACCGAATAGAGAAAGGTATCTGCCAATAATACATTTCATTGGGGATTAATATCCAAAATTGATAAAGAACTAAGATAATTCAACTCTAAAAAAAAAATCCAATAAAAAATGGACAGAGGACCTGAGTAGATATTTCTCCAAAGTTGACAGACAGGTGATCAATAGACACATGAAAAAATGATCAATATCACGAATCTTCTGAGAAATGCAAATTAAAACCAGAATGAGATATCATCTCACACCTGTCAGAATGACTATCATCAATAAACCTACAAACAAGTGTTGACAAGGATGTGAAGAAAACAAAACCCTCGTGTACTTTCAGTGGGAATGCAGATTTGTGCAGCCACTATGTAAAATAGTAAGTATGTAGGGTCCACAAAAAATTAAAATGAAACTGCCTTATAAACCAGAGATTTCACTTCTGTATATTCGAAGAAACCCAAAAACATTAATTTAAAAGAATATTTGCACCCCTATATTCATTGCAGCATTATTTACAACTAGTGGCCCGGTGCACAGCAAGGGGGTTGGGGGAATGAGTGGATTCCCTCAACCCAGCCTGCACCCTCTTCAATTGGACATCCTTCTTGCAATCTGGGACCGCTGGCTCCTAACTGCTCACCTGCTTGCCTGCCTAATCGCCCTAACTGCCTCTGCCTGCCTGCCTGCCTGATTGCCCCTCACTGCCTCTGCCTGCCAGCCTGGTTGCCCTCAACTGTCCCCCCCTACTGGCCTGATCGCACCTCCAATTGCCCTCTCCTGCTGGCCTGATCGCCTCTAAAGGCCTATACCTCGGCCCCCACAACTATGGTTTTGTACAGTAGGAAGTTGGACATCCAGAAGATGGCCGATCGACCCCATCTAATTAGCACATTACCCTTTTATTAGTAGAGATAGCAAAGATACACCAAGAGCCCATAAATACATGACTGGATAAAGAAGATGTGGAACACATATACAATGGAATGTTATTTGTCCATAAAAAAGAATGAAATCTTTCCATTTGCAATAACATGGATGGGAAGATATGCTAAGAGAAATAAGTCAGCCAGAGAAACACAAATACCATTATTTCAAGTATATGTGGAACCTAAATAACAAAATAAATTAACAAACAAAACTGAAATAGACTCATAGACACAGAACAGACTGATGGTTGACAGAGGGAAAAGGGTATGAGGGACTGGATAAAAAAGAAGTACAAATATGTAATTACAAAATAGTCATAGGATATAAAGAACAGCATAAAGAATACAGTCAATAATACTGTAATAACTATGTATGATACCAAGTGGATACAGGAAGTATCAGGGGAAAGCTTTGTAAAGTACATGATATCTAACCACTATGATGTATACCTAAAACTAGTACAAAATAACATTGACTGTAAACTGTAATTGAAAAATAAATTTAAGAAAAGTTTCAGGAACAAAAAATAAAAATAAAAACCAGGCTAAAATATACAATACACAGGTTTATCAGTTAAAACAATTTATGTTTTCATTTTACCAGTATTTTACTTATTTCTTTTGTGATTAATGATGTTTCTACTTATAAAATGTTAACATAAAGGCATGCTTAATATTATGAATGAATACTGCATAGCAAAAGAAGTAACAAATTAAGAAAACATGTGTTCTAATTCTTGCTACATACTCCCCTTTGTATAATGAGCATTTATCCTGCCTCCCATCAAATAGGGAAGGGTCATGTTTCTCCACCTTTTTGGTTATTTTGCTACATCATTAAGTAGGGAGGTAACCAAAAATAAACAACAATAAAAATGTCCTGCAATTACAGTTAAGATGTGAGAACTTTAAAAACCTTTATATTTAATAAGTTCCCATTCAGATTCTGGAACCATATTCCAAAATAAAATTAAGGCTAAATAAATATTTTTATTTAAAAAAAACAACAACAGAAAACTAAAACAACATAAAATTCATAAGTAAAATGCTGAGGCAAAATTTCCAAGTGTACAAATGATAAAAGAAATTATCAACAAAGTAAAAACGTTTGAATACTTAGAAAAATAAAACTTTTATAACCAAACATATGTAACCAAAATTGAAAGACAACACTAAAACCAACCCAACCTAAATATATCAATATATATGGTTTAGGAAACAGAAATAAAGAAATGGAATAGAGAAGATTTTTATGATCTAAAATCTTATTATCAAGTTCTTGAAACAATTTCAATAAGTTCTTTAATCAAAATTTTAAATGATAATGTCTAATATTAAATCCAAAATAATGGTTTTAGAAGAGAGTATCTGTAAACAATTAAAGAAAAGCCAACTTTCACAAAGAAAATTCCCATACCTCAGGTGGGATTTTCATATGTAATCTATTTTTACTTGCAAGTATTAAAATATAATAGCTAATTCATTTATAACAGAAAAGTAGAGAATATATACAACCTTACTGAAATTTAATGTGCATATATATATATATATATATACTTATTTTAATATTTATTTTAGCCCTTTACTTTTCATTCCCTAATCAGCAAAATATTCTATAGATTCTCCTAATAAGCACCCAAGCTGACTAATAAAGTTTCTTTCCCATTTCATTAATTTTATATACAAACTATTGATGAAATAACCAAACAGTACACCACAGGAGAAAAAAGGGCTTGAATTATCTAAGTCAAGATTTCATTATATGTAATCTGTAATTAACCTCCACAAAAATTACTTACATCTGCTTAAAAAGTTGTCAATATTTTTGTTTTTTCTTAAGGCAGGAAAATCCAAATCATATACCAAAGCATCCAATCCATCCTAAACAAACAAATAAACAAACAGTTAGTTTTCTGGATCACTCTATGAACTTTCCTTTTATATGAGTAAAAAATAAAATAATACCTCTTAATTTTTAATTAGCTCTCTCATACGTCTTGCATTCACTTGATACTTTCTATACATAAGGTTACATGAGTACTGAGATAAAAGAACATTTGCTTTTATTTCATATACAGATTTTTCACATTCTAACTCTCCCAGACAGAGGAGCAGCAACAAACCACCAATTGGCTACAACTGACTTCAACTCATGCCTTTTTCCCCTCATGTGAGCATAACATTTTACTTTTCATTCTCCCTTACTACGGCATTTATCTTTATTTCAGACACTCATCAAAAACAAATGGCCTATGCCAAAACTGGTTTGGCTCAGTGGATAGAGCGTCGGTCTGCGGACTGAAGGGTCCCAGGTTCGATTCCGGTCAAGGGCATGTATTTTGGTGGCAGGCACATTCCCAGTAGGGTGTGTGCAGAAGGCGGCTGATCAATGTCTCTCTCTCATCGATGTTTCCAATTCTCTATCCCTTTCCCTTTCTCTCTATGAAAAATCAATAAAATATATTTTTTAAAAAAAACTGGCCTATCTTGGTACCTACACATATTTTATAAGGAAGTAGCTAAAAATAGTAGTTCCTAAAATGTGAAGTTTAGTGTAAGATAAATTCAGCAGTTAGATATACTTTTAACTATAAAAATACTAGGTGTCCAGTGCACAAATTCATGCACCTTAAAAGGAACTGTGGGCCATGAGGGTGCCCTAGGCACAGGGGCAGGTTTGGCCCATCCTCCACCCCCCCTTCCCGGCCCCTCCAGCCACAGCCCCCAGTCTCAGTCTATTTGCATATTAGAGTTTTATATATAGATATTGGGTTTTAATAAGCGTTCTTTTTCTTTCCTTGAAGCACTTTCTAGGGCAGCCATTAGGAAAGGACAAACATAGGCGTTTACTTTTACTTCTAAGCAAGTACAGGGCAATGTGAAGGTGTAACAATCAGTTAGGTGGGAATGCAGTAGGAGGAACATTTTGATAACTCAAGTAATCTTCATTTTATTTAGCTAGAGAAATATAGTTTGCCACAGCAGAGCCCAAGAATAAAGAAAGGAGCAGCAAAGGAAGCTGCACCTTCTGCAAACCCAATACAGTTGTGTTCATAAAAGGAGAAAAACCAGAGACTATACAGATTTTATGCTTTGTGTTAAGCCACAGGTGTGAATCACCCAATTACTGTAGAATATTTAAAATATTCCCCTACAAAATAAAATAAAAAAGTCAAAGCTGTAAAATATATCAATACATGAATTGGAAACTGACAATGGAGAAGGCTAGTAATACCAATGTTGTTGGCTACTTGAAGAGATCAACCTGTCCTATATTGTCTTTTTAAAATTCAGAGATTTGTGCAGATCTGAAGAAAAAGCTCCTCCACTAAAACAAGTTTATCTATCCCTGAGATGTCTTTATTAAAGTCTTATAAGCCACTTGAATATTAGTTCATTCTTTTTTCAGAAAAGAGGTAAGAATCTTCATATGAGATCTAGAGGTCCGATGCACAAAAATCATGCACTCGGGCAGTGGGGGAGCCTCAGCCCAACCTGCACCCTCTTGCAGTCTGGGAGCTAACCTTAGGGCAGTTGTCGGCAAACTGCAGCTCTCGAGTTTGCCACTTTGTTGACTAATGAGTTTGCCGAGCACTGACCTAGACTCTTGATTCCAATAATTACAGTCTTTTTTTGTTCCTTGTGATTAAGCCCCTATCCCAGTGGTCGGCAAACTCATTAGTGAACAGAGTGGCAAACTGCGGGCTCGCAAGCCAGTTTGCCGACCATTGCCTTAGGGTATGTACTACTGAAGGCCGCAGTTGAACATCCTTAGTACTGTTTCAGAGGTGTGGGAGATTCCCGCCATCGCTACTGCACTTGCCAGGATTTGTTTAGAAAGACCAGCTGATGTTTGGTCTGCTCTTAACAGAAAAAAATGAAACCATTAAATATTTGAACTCACTGTTTTCTAAGAAAAGGCAAATTAAAGATGAATATATGTTTTCAGATTTTAAATTAAGGCAGACTCCATAGTTAACATCTCATTTTCTTCTACAGCACCTTAAAAAAATGACCTGATAAGTAGGCATAAAATAAACAATAAACCTATGATTTTTATGTTCAATAGCAAAGGCAGTACAATATTCAAGAAATAATATTTTTCTTAGACTAGACACCAAGTTTCAATGTCACTCCAAAAAAATAATATGGACTACAGGAGAGTACAAATACAGTATTTCTCCCTCCCCGTTTTCCCATAGTTTGTCACCCATAGTCAACCTTGGTCCAATAATATCAAATGAAAAATTCCAAAAAGTAAATAATTCAAGTTTTAAATTATGTGTCATTATGAGTAGCATGATGAAATCTCACACCATCCACTCCATCCCACTTGGGACATGAACCATCTCTCTGTCCAGAGTATCTACATGTATATGCTACCTCTCCCTTCACTTAGAAATCATCTTGGTTATCAGATCACTGTTGTGGTATCCCAATGCTTTACTTAATAATGACTTCAAAGTGAAAGAGCAGTGATGCTGACATTTCAGATATGCCAAAGAGAAGCCATTAAGTGTATGTGTGTATAGGGGGAAAAAGGACATACAGGGTTCAGTACTAACTGCAGTTTCAGGCATCCACTGGGGGTCTGGAATTCATTCTCTGTGGATAAGGGAGTATACTATACTATTAGCTAGACAAGAACAATTTCAGGCCAAATTTTAACATCTTAATGTTGTCTGGGAAATGCAATTAGGTATAGTATGATACCCTCAATATATCATTATAATAACTATTATTTTAAGAACCCTAACAAACATTTAGTTCCAAAGACACATTCCAGTTTTAAAAGGTTCAGAACATCTAAATTTATATTAGCTCAGATTATTTTTTAATATCAAATAAAACTTTAAACAGTGAGGGATATATTAAATTTTACTCACATGCTCTCTTTGCTAAATATATTTAAAACAATTGCCTCCAAGGGAGAAAAACTAAGATAGCAGCATAGGTAAACACCTAAACTGCTACCTCCCACAACAATTTCAAAACTACAACTAAAAGACAAAATAGACACCATCCAGAACCACAGGAAAGCTAACTGAGTGGAAATTCTACAACTAGAAGGAAAGAGAAAAGCACATTGAAACTCAGAGGAGCTGCGCATGGAGGATTGGTGGCTGAGTGCGTGGCTAGCTTTCTCAAGCAGGCGGGAAATGGAAGCTCCCAAATGCGCTGAACTCCAGTTCCAAGCAAGACCTTGAAGACCCAGACTCATTCGGAGGGAATCTGGAATGTCAGGAAAAGAGAAAAGCACACTGAGACTCAGGGCAGCTGCACAAGGCAGAGGTCCAGAGGCATGTGAGCACAGAGAGAACTGACTGCTGAGTGAGCAGCTGGCTTTCTCAAGCGGGAGGAAGATGGAAACTCCCGACTGCACTGAACTCCAGTTCCGGGCGGGACTCTGGGAATCCAGACTCATTCGGGGAGAATCTGGACTGTCGTGGCAGCAGGCGAAACTTGAGGTTGGCTTTCTCTCAGAGGTGCTTGTAGCAATTACCAAGGGACACTGAAACCCAGGGGCCTCATAGGGCAGAGCTGAGGCAAAGTCAAGGCTGTCTGCTGTGCCCTGAGATACTGCCCCATCCAAACTAAGCCTAGAGGCTTTTACCATTTTGCAAGTCTTGTCCAATAAGGGTGTGTTTCCAGCACAGAAGTTCTCCCAGTGTAGAAACAGGTGATCCTCACAGCCAATTGGCCTGGAGGTCAATTTCTCCCAGCAATACCAGCAACAATCAAGACTTAACTACAACAAGGCTTGCACACAGTCCACAAAGGGGTGCACCAAGGGTGTCCACCTCAAGTAACTGGGGAGGCTGAGCACTGGGCCCTATGGGACACCTAGCACACAAAGCTACTCTACCAACTCAGGGAAGCAGCAAAAATGCGGAGACAAACAGATCACAAATGAAACAAATGGAGGAAAGCAAACGACTGGATATAGAGTTCAAAGCCACAGTTATAAGGTTTTTCAAGAATTTCCTACAATTTCCTAGAAAAGATCAATAAATTTAGTGAGACCATCAAGGATATGAGCGAGACCCTTAAGGATATGAAAAAGGACCAACTAGAAATTAAGCATACACTGAATGAAATAAAAAATATTATACAGAGACCTAACAGCAGACTAGAGGACCACAAAAATCAAGTCAAAGATTTGAAATACAAAGAAGCAGAAAACACTCAACTGGAAAAGCAAAAAGCAGAAAGAATTAAAAAATTTGAAGATAGCGTAAAGAGCCTCTGGGACAACCTCAAGCGTACCAATATCTGAATTATGGGGGTGCCAGAAGAAGAAAGAGCAAGATACTGAAAACCTATTTGAAGAAATAATGACTGAAAACTTCCCACACCTAGTGAAAGAAATAGACTTACAAATACAGAAAGCGCACAGAACCCCAAACAAAAGGAATCCAAAGAGGACCACACCAAGACACATCATAACTAAAATACCAAGAGCAAAGACAAAGAGAACATTAAAAGCAGCAAGAGAAAAAGTTAATTACCTACAAGGGAGCATCCATACGATTGTCAGCTGATTTCTCAACAGAAACTATGCAGGCCAGATGGGAGTGGCAAGAAATATTCAACGTGATGAATAGCGAGAACCTACAATCAAGATTACTCTACCCAGCAAAGCTATCATTCAGAATTGAAGATCAGATAAAGAGCCTCACAGATAAGAAAAAGCTAAAGGAGTTCATTACCACCAAATGAGTATTATGTGAAATGCTCAAAGGTATTCCTTAAGAAGAGGAAGAAGAAAAAGGTAAAGATAAAAATTATGAACAACAAATACATATCTATCAACAAGTGAATCTATAAATCAAGTGAATAAAAAATCTGATGAAGAGAATAAACTGGTGAATATAATAGAATCAGGGACATAGAAAGGGAGTGGACTGACAATTCTTGGGGGGAAAGAGGTATGGGGAGTGCAGGAAGAGACTGGACAAAAATCATACACCTATGGATGAGGACAGTGGTGGAGGAGATAAGGGCAGAGATTGAGGTGAGAACCAGGTAGAGGGGAGCTATGGGGGAAAAAGAAGAACAACTGGAATAATCTGAATAATAAATATTAAAGTTTAAAAAAAAATACAATTGCCTCCATTCTTACTCCAAGTAAGATTTTAGAAAAATTATTAAATGTTAGAAAAGAACCTCTAAATTTACCTTAATACTCTCATTTTATTCCCAAGGCAAATAACAACCAGAAATATTAATTTACTTGCCCAATGCCACACAGCTGGTTGGTAAGCTGTGAAGGATCAAAATATTAACTCTTAGTTTAGTAGTTAGAGATATAATATGGTTATGATAAAAAACGTAATTTTAAAAATCTCAATCTCTTAAAAATAAAATTAGGAATTGAGAACATGTATATTTAAACCCAATATGCACTGTTCAAAAATTAACAGAAAATCACCAGTCATTCTTCTAATTATAATAGAAAGTACAGCCTGGCTGGCATGGCTCAGTGGATGAGCATCAAGCATCAACCTATGGACCAGAAGGTCATGGCTGGATTCCTCGTCAGGGCATAAACCCAGCTGTAGGCTCAATCCCCGTGGGGGCATGCAGGAGGCAGCTAATCAATGATTCTCTCTTATTGACTAGAGGCCCAGTGCATGAAAACTCATGCATTGGAGAGGGTGTCCCTCAGCCCCGTCTCACAGTCCGAGAGCCCTCAGGGGTGGGAGGCGATCCAGCAATTAGGGGAAGGTGACGCCCCAATCAGACCTCTGTTGCTGCCACTACTGGCAGCACAATCCTCGGCCGGCCCTGGGAGACTGGGCAGCTGCCAACTAAGGCTTGCCTGCGCCTCGGGCCAGTCCTGGATGGCCAGGGGGTTGAGGGGATTAGGGACTCCAGAGGCAAGCACACAGAGCAGCCAGACCTACCTGGCAGCAGGCCCAGCCATGCTGCACACCTACCAACCCAACAGGGCTAAGGGTACTGGGCACCGCCATCTTGTGGCTGTGTGTGCCGCCATCTTTGAGGGTGTGATAGTCAATTAGCATATTCCCTCCTTATTGGCTGTTTGCACCGCCATATTTGTGAGGACATGATGGTCAGTTGCCATATTCCCTCTTTAGTATACAGAAAGTTTTTATTTCTCCTCTACTTTCCTCTCTAAAATCAATAAAAATGTTAGAAAAAAACAACAGAAACTACACTGGCTAGAACTCAAAAATCCTATATTTTCTCTACTATACCACAGACTCAAAATCCTAAATTTTCTCAACTATACTATCACTTCCTTTTCTGCATAACCTTCCCTAAACTACCTATAAAAACTCCTTATTTGAGTTATTTTTTATTCCAATCTTCACAGCTACATCTCAAGTATCTTGAGCAAGCTATTCTGTAGCTGTGAAGATTAGAATAAAAATAACTATAATAAGTTATAGTCGTTCCTTTAATGAGAAATTGTCATGTCTGTATGTGACACCTTAAAGAAAAACAGCCATTTGCATCCACAAGAGATGTTGGCAGAAAACAAAGCCAAACACTATGAAGACAACAGAGCTCAAGGATGTAAGGAACCTGAGTCCCTGATGTTCACTGAACCAATGAATTAACCTATTCTATAGCCACTCTATCAAATACATTTTCCTAATGGCCTAACTCAATTTAAATTACATTTTTTATTTCTTTTGACTAAAACTATCCAAACAGAAATACACAGAAAGAGCTCAATAAATACCACTACACTGAAACAGCATTAACCAAGGCAATAGGACTTTTTAAAATATATATATATTTTATTGATTTTTTTACAGAGAGGAAGAAAAAGGAATAGAGTTAGAAACATCAATGAGAGAGAGACATCAATCAGCCGCCTCCTGCACGCCCCCTACTGGAGATGTGCCCGCAACCAAGATACATGCCCTTGATGGGAATCGAACCTGGAACCTTTCAGTCTGCAGGCCAACGCTCTATCCACTGAGCCAAACCGGTTTTGGCGGCAATAGGACTTTTTGCAGTGAAAGGACAAGAGAACTGTCCATTCAATGGTGAGACCAGGGGCAAGATGGGATTGACAAAAAGTATCACTCTGGTAAATGTTTGTATAATAGGACAGCACTATGGAGAAGAAGCATTTTTTGAGCCATGTTTAATAATAAAATTAATTCCATGGGCTCAAATACTTGAAACATTAAAAAAATAATAAAGTAAAAGCTTTTTAAAGAAAAAGGCACATATGTATTTGTATGTTACTGTTGGAAAGAGAAGTCAAATAATCTTTCTAAGCTTCAGTTTTCTCTTTCGTAAAATGAAGATAAACTATCTACAACTCATACTAGATTTATGAGAATTAAATAAGTGAAGAATGTAAAGTGTTTGGACCCTAAGTCCCACTTCTCTCTTTTTATTTCTTTAGCTAACATTTGAAGTTCTGTAAATCTCATTATTGACAGAAATAACATACAGAGAAAATAGACACTATAGTTAGTGATGTGGTCATAAAAACTTAAGAGTACACCTAGACAGCATGCTTCCATGATTAGAGCATCAGTTTGTGTACCAGAAGATCTCAGGTTCAATTCCCAGTCAAGGGCACGTATAGGGGTGGCAGGTTTGATCCCTGCCTGGCCCCCCAAAGCCCCCATTGGGGTGCTTGGGAGAGGCAACCAAATCAATGTGTCTCTCTCATATGATGTTTCTCTCCCTCTCTTCTCTCTTCTCTATCTATCCCCATCCCCCCACCCTTCCACTCTAAAAATCAATGGAAAAATATCCTCTCTTCCAGTGAGCATTAAAAAAACAAACAAGAACAACTTAGAATAAATCTTAGGTCAATATGTTAAACCCTTCCCCACTGTAGTAATTCCATCTATGATTTTAAAAAAAACAAAACAAAACATGGGGCATCTGACTTTTGCTTGACCACAGATTTTGATCATGCATTTGTTAATAAAAACTAGCTGCCTCCACTAGGTGTTTGGACTTCTAGTTGTATGAGATGGTATATGGCTTTTCAGTATCATCCATAAGCAAAAATTATATGCCTTTTATCAGAGAAATAGAATGGGCAAGAAGGTATTCTTCTAGCATAATCTAAAACATATAACAACAGTGGCTAAGGAGAGTCAAAACACTGAGGTGGGGGACAGGAACACAGGCTTCCACTTTAATGCACTGAAAAAGCTACACAACACAAGGAATGTCTAAATGCAGCCATAAACTAGAGCAAGGAATTCTGACTTTTATTCAGTACTCCCAAGTTCTGTAAAATAATGAAAAATGACACTTCCCCACTTCCTAAAGTCCATATTATAGTACCAGGATTCAGGACCTTAACAGAAATTAATATTCCTCCAAGAGCAAAAACAATTCACAGGGAATGACAGTCAAAGCATGTTGTCCTTTGACTCACTCAATTTTATGATTAAGACATGAAAGAAAGCTACCTTCTTCTTTCACAACATGTCCATCATCTATCTTAATCATCAATTTAAGATTTGTAGGGGAGAGGACATATAAGACAGAGTCAATCAATGTCAAATATTTACAATAATTAAATTATTTGCTACTCAGAGTTTACCAATGACAGATCAGTCAGAGTATTTTGAAAGAAGCTAATCACACCAGTGAAGTACTTCCACATAAACACACAAAAGTAGATATATTTAATTGTAAGTATAACATTTTACAAGGACCTCTAAAGAATGAACATTTACATTTCATATTTCTTAAGAAGTACTGATATTAGGAGAGGGGAAAGCTCCAGAGCTTAAGCAAAAGGAAAAGCAGGAGCAATTATTTAACTGAACACTACTGTAAACTATTTCTCTGGATAGTTTTGAATTATAAAAATTAAAGAGTCCTGTGCATATCATTTAGGATTACATCTATTAGTAATAATACATTTCTTATAAGGTATCCTTACTAATAAAAGCCTAAGTGGTCGTCATGCCATGATGCCCTCACGATATCACAAGATGGCTGTGTGCACAGTGGGCACATGCAGGTGGACGGGGCTGGGTTTGACACTGTGTGCGTGGCAGGGAGCATGCCTGGGAGTTCTGCCTCCTTCTGGCTCTGCAATGGTGAGGCCTGTCTGGGGGTCCTCTGGCTCCACACAGCAAGGCTTGCCTGGGGGTATTGCCTTCACACAGGGAGGTCTGCCTGGGGGTCCCACGTAGTGTGGCCTAGCAGGGTATCCTGGGAGTCCCACCTCCCAGCTCCACAAAGCACGGAGGCAGGACCCCCGGCTCCAGCCTACCTCTTTGGGGCAATCCATCAAGGAGCCCTGGATGGGTGGGTGGGGCCTACCTCTTTGGGGCAATGATCATGGGGCTTCTGCACTGTGACAGAGGCCAGGCCAGGCTGGGGGACCCCCTGCCCCCAAGTGCACGAATTTCATGCACTGGGCGTCTAGTGAGAATATAATGGCACTAAGAAGTATACTATGTATAAAAAACAAAACATTTTAAAGTAAAATTTCAAAATCTAAATGTTTACTATTCTAAACATGGACATGTTTTTTGAGAAACTACCAAAAAAATCCATTAGAACTATGGCAGTAAATCCAAGGCTTCCGAAAACCCAAACTACTTCTAAAATAGGCTGACCTTTGGTACTAAAAGACTTCTGTTAAACTTGATGACAGCACATGTACCATTTAAAGAAAGTATTTTTGGCACATATAAATCTCTTTACTGGGTAAAGTGATAAGAAATTTATCAAGATTAAGCACTAATATGAAAATGAAAACAGAATTTCCTCAGGGAATTTGAACAACTTCTGATGTTAAACACAATTAAAATTTATTTAACCAGTGTGACATTACTATATATATATGACAATGCTTCCTATGACTCATTTTCTCTACACGTATCAATCTCTAAAATGGCACTTTCGAATCAGTCACAAAGTTACATAAGTCTACATTTAATTGGGGACTGATTCAGAAGTGCCATTTACACTTTACTAAATATTTAGAATACTTAATTTTTTTGCAATATAATTGTCCTAAAGAACATCAACATGTATATAGTGTCAAATAGGCCATGCTCACCCTACTCCATAGCCTTTGCACCCACTCTTTATTCCAGTTGGAATGTGAACATTACTTATATTCAGACTACGTCAATGTCACTTTGTGCTGCCTTTCCCAACATCTTAAGAAAATATTAATAATGACCTCCTATGTGTTTCCTATTATAGGAATTATGTTTAATTTTATGTTGTATTTATAACTCTGCCTCCTCCTCTGTAGGAAAACAGATAGTAATCTACACTAATAAAAGAGAAACCTGCAAATGGACCATACCTCTGCTATGCCCACAAGCCACGCCCACCAACCAATCAGTAGCAAGTATGCAAATTAGCCCAACCAAGATGGCTGCAGCCACTGAGCAAGCAATGGGGGAAATTTCCCCGGCAATGGGGGAAGCCAAGCTTCCCACCCACCCTGGCGGGCCCTGGCCTCCACTCAAGGCTACAAAGTTTCAATTATATAAGATAAATAAATCACAACAAAAATGGCAGCAGCCATGGAGCTGGAGAGAGCAGGAGGCTTGGGTGGCCCCCAGCCATGGAGGAACCAGAGCTTCCCACTCCTCCTGGTGGGCCCTGGCCTCTGCTCAAGGCTACAAAGTTTCAACTATAGAAGATAAATAAATCCTAGATACCAGGGCCTCCACTTGGGTCGCTGGGGGACATGGCCAGCCTACAAACCACCACAGGTCCCTCACCCAGACTGCCCCATACCCCAAGGGAACCTCCATCCTGATCCGGGATACCTCTCAGGGCAAACCATTCGGCCCCCACCCATGCACCAGGCTTCTATCCTATCTAATCTTATCTAATAAAAGAATAACATGCAAACTGACCATCACTCCAACACATAATATGGCTGCTCCCCTGTGGTCAAAGATGACTGCCCCCATGTGGACACAAGATGGCTACCACAAGATGGCCAGCAGGGAAGGGCAGTTGGGAGGGACCAAGCCTACAAGGAAGGACAGTTGGGGGCGATCAGGCCAGCAGGGGAAGGCAGTTGGGAGGGACCAGGAATGTAAATGAGGGCAGTTGGGGGCAATCAAATCTGCAGGAGAGGGCAGTTAGGGGTAACCAGGTTGGCAGAGGAGGGGGTGACCAGGCTTGCAGAGGAGGGTTGTTGGGAGGGACCCAGGCCTACAGAAGAAAGCAACTGGAGAAAGGATCAGGGAGATTACCCTAACCACTTGCCTACCTACCTGATCACCCCTAACTGTTTTCTCTGGCAGCACGGTTAGGAGCAAGGCTTGCCTTGCGAAGGTTATCTGCCTACCTGATCGCCCCTAACCATGCTGCCTGCCTTATCACCCCTAACTGCTTGCTTGGGAGTGGGTCCAGGCCTGTGAGGGGTCGTATGCATGATTGCCCCTAACCGCTGGCCTGCCTACCTGATAGCCCCTAACTACTTGCTTGCCTACCTGATCACCCCTAACTGCTGGTCTGCCTGCCTGATCGCCCCTAACCACTTGCTTGGTGGCGAGGCCAGCCTGGCAAGGGGTCGTGGTGGTTCTGGTTGTTATGGTCATGACACTGTTACAGTCTCTGGCCTTCTATTATATAGGATACTTCCTGTCTTTGGAAGTCCTTTAATTATTAGGTAGAAAAAGCAAATAATAAAGGATCCTAAGTGTTATAAGTAGGTACTATATGACCAGAGAAAGGACAAATAACTTGCTTCGTAAAGGAGATGAAATTTGAGCTAACCCTTAAAGAGAGATTTTAGAAAGAATAAAATGGAGGTGAGCAAGCCAATCTATAGTCAAGAAATTCACTTCAAATGTAACAAGATGGTTAGGCTAAAAGTAAAAAAAAGATGAGAAATTATATACCATACAAAAATATATCAAAAAAGTTGGATTGGGTATATAAAACTTAAGAGTAAAGAGATGACAAGGGACAGGGTGGGAAATTACATAATGATAAGAGTCAATTCACCAAGAAAGCAAAACAATCTTAAAATGTGTTTATTCTATACAACAGAGCTGCAAAATATAAATAGCAAAAATAGATAGAAATGAAGAGAGAAATACACAAATCCACAATTTTAGTTGGCAACCTTGACACACCTCCCTTACTGATTGAACTGGACAGAACATCAGCAAAGAGAATTCAACACCACCAGTAACCAACAGGATCTAATGACATTTATGGAACATTCCACCCCCAACAGCAAAATACACTTTTTTAATTAAGTGCTCATGGAATAATTACCAAGCTAGACAATATCCTATGTCATACTTCAATCCTTAACAAGTTTGTAAGAATTAAAATCAGAGTGTATTGTCTGACCAAAGGTAATCAAACTAACAGAAATAACATAAAGAGAGTAATGTTCAAATACTTGGGAACTAAATAAAATATTTCTAAATAATCCATGATCAAAGTCTCAAGAGAAGTAAAAACACACAATGAAACGAATAAGAATGAAAATATAACAAATCAAAATTTGTGGTGCACAGTTAAAACAGTGCTGAAAGGGAAATATATAGTACTAAATACTCATATTTAAAAAGAGTAATGATTTTTTAATCAATAATCTAAGTTCATTTCTCAAAAAACTATCAGAGCAAACATAAGAAAAGAAGCAATGAAGAAAAACAAAAATCAATAAAATTAAACACAGAAAACAACAGTGGAAGTTAACTGAAACAAAAAGCTGGTTCTTTGACAAGATCAATCAAATTGACAATCTCCTAGCAAGATTGACAAAGAAAAAGAAAAAACACAAAATATTGATATTAAAAATGAAACAGGTGTTATAATACAGAGATCCTGCAGTTATATGGAGAATAATAAGGGATTATGAACAACTCTACATATAAATTCGACAATTATAATGAGACAAACAATTATTTAAAAAGCACAAACTACCACAACTACCCCAATACAAAGATAATTTGAATAATATTATTAATAATGTAAAGCCCACTGAAAAATAAATCTCCAGGTCCATATACGTAGTTTTACTGGAGAATTCTACCATGTGTTTAAAAAATTGACATCAATGTTTCATAATCTGGTCCAGGAAGGGTAGGCAAAAAATACTTCCAAAGTCATTTCGTATAGCCAACAGTACCTGCATAGCAAAACCAGACAAAGTCAGTACGAAAAAGAAAAATACAGACCAATATCTTTCATGAATATAGATGCAAACATTCTTAAGTAGCACTGGCCAGTATGGTTTAGTTTGTTGGGCATCAAAAGGTTGCTGGTTCAATTCCCAGTTAGGGCACATGCCTGAGGTTACAGGCTTTAGTCCCCAGTTGGGGGTGTGCAGGAGGCAGCCAATCGATGTTTTGCTCTCACAACAATGTTTCTCTCTTCCTTTCTCTCTCTAAAAATCAATTTAAAAATATTTTTAAAAGTTCTTAAAATATTAGCAAATAGAATTCAGCAATATATAAAAGCAATCACATACCATAACCCATAAAAATGTAAAAGTTCTTAAAGTTTCCAAAGATCTATTCCAAAGATTCAATACTTATTCAATATTCAAAAATCAATAAGCAGCCGAAATCGGTTTGGCTCAGTGGACAGAGCATCAGCCTGCAGACTGAAAGGTCCCAGGTTCGATTCCAGTCAAGGGCATGTATCTTGGTTGCGAGCACATCCCCAGTGGGGGGCGTGCAGGAGATGGCTGATCAATGTCTTTTTCTCATCAATGTTTCTAACTCTCTATCCTTCTCCCTTCCTCTCTGTAAAAAAACCAATAAAATATATATTTTTTAAAAATCAACAAGCAACCAGCATTCTTTACAATAGCAAGACATAGAAGCAATCTAAGTGTCCATCAATGGATGAACAGATAAAGAAACTGTGTTATATATACATACAATGAAATATTATCAGGCCATTAAAAGAAATAAAAAAGGGGATCTTGCCATTTGAGACAACATGGATGGGCCTTGAGGACATTATGCTATGTGAAATAAGTCAGAGAAAAACAAATACTTTTTATGATCACTTATATGTGGGATCTAAAACAAATAAATGAAATAATTCCAAACCCCCCCCAAAAAAAAAAATAAAATAAAAATACCTGAACAGTGAGGCAAGAAAGAAGAGCAACAGAAATTATAAATCTATGTTCTTCTCCTTTTTAAAAAAATATATTTTATTGATTTTTTACAGAGAGGAAGAGAGAGAGATAGAGAGTTAGAAACATTGATGAGAGAGAAACATCTACCAGCTGCTTTCTCCCTACTGGGGATGTGCCTGCAACCAAGGTACATGGCTTTGACCGGAATGAAATCTGGGACCCTTGAATCTTCAGGGCGACGCTCTAGCCACTGAGCCAAACCAGTCAGGGCTGTTATTCTCCTTTGAGTTATTTAAAATACATATTTGACAGATGAATGCAAAAATTATAACATTTTCTGATGGGGTTTTCAATGTTTATAGCTGTAATATCTAAGAAGGAGCCAGGAAAAGAAAACAAAAAATGAAAACACAGAGAGTAAATACAAAACAAGTAATAAAATGGGAGACTTAAATTCCAATCTATAATAACAGCATAATATGCTAATTAGACCAGACAGTAGAATGACCTTCTAGACCTCATTCTAGAGGTCCTTCTGGAAAAAGCTGCAGTAGCAGAGGCCGAGACAGAGGCAGTTAGGGGCGAGGAGGCAGGCAGGCAGAGTGGTCAGGGGTGATAAGGCAGGCAAGCAGAAGTGTTAAGGGTGATGAGACAGGCAGGTAGAGTGGTTACGGTTGATGAGGCAGGCAGGCAGGCAAGCAGTTAGGAACCAGCGGTCCTGGACTGTGAGAAGGATTTCTAACTGCCAGTTTAGGCCCGATCCCACTGGCAGTTAGATATCCTCCGAAGGGTTGAACATCCCCTGAGGGGTCCCAGATTGCAAGAGAGTGCAGGCTGGAGTGAAAGACCCCTTCCCCCCATGCACAAATTTTGTGCACCAGGCCTCTAGTGTATTAATAATTACATTAAATGTGAATAGTCTTAGCACACTGATTGAAAGACAAACATAAATCCTTAACATGTTAATATAAATATTTTGATGAAAACTGTTTTTAATTGGATAATAATGGCATTATTTTACACTTTTTCAAATCTCCATTGTCTCGTTTAATAGAAGATGGCTGGACTATCAAAGCTATCAATCTGTTGCAATACATTGTCTTGGCTGAGGTAAAAAAATCTGACTTCACATAAATACTTAGTTGGAAACGGAAAGAGTACATTAACAGCATTTTCAAATATTTGTGGAAGTTCTTTTCTACACCAAACTTGACAAGAGGTGTTTCTTAAAGGTCAGTTGCAATATGGAATCTGAAAACTGTACATATAAACTTTTTTAAAAATATATTTTTATTTATTTCAGAGAGGAAGGGAGAGAAAGAGAGAGAAACATCAATGATGAGAGAGAATCATTTATTAGCTGCCTCCTGCACACCCCCCACTGAAGATCGAGCCTGAAACCTGGGCATGTATCCTGATGAGGAATCAAACTGTGACCTCCTGGTTCATAGGTCAATGCTCAACCATTGAGCCACACTGACTGGGCTGTACATATGAACTTTTTGCACCCACTTTGCAATATTAAAATTTACTGGTTTATTGTGCACTTTAAGTGGATCTTTTACTAATGGATGATCTTATAACATCATGCATCTGTCAGTTAAAAAAACTCACTGAAGTATGAACTCTTCCAAAAGTTGACATTTCATCATACAATATTGAAAAATCATATTTTATGTCATTATTAACCCCATAACAAAAGTCTTCAGTCATTGGGAAGCTGTGAAGTTCAGGTAGCAGATACAAATATCCAAAATTCTAATTTTTACCTAAAAGCTCTAATTTTCTCACTGACCACAAATATTACCAGTTGTTTTCTAAAAGTCATACTTCAAAGTATAGTCAGAATAGGTCCTTCCCAAGTGATACATACATACACATAAGTCATACACAGATATATCCTTCATATCCAAAGGCCATATTACTGATAATAACATATAAATGTTCAGTCCCGTCATAATACATTCATGCCTTAACCAATTTTTTTTCTTTCTTTTTTAGAAGTCCTTTTTTATTTTTAAAGGTTTATTGAGGTAAATTTACATAAAGTAAAATTCATCCTTTTTAGGCTTATAGTTCTAAGAACTTAGTTATGTAACTACAACCACCACCATCACACCCTAAATGTTCCCTGATACTTCTCTGTAGTTAATCCCGCATCCCATGCCCAGCCCCTGATGAATGTTCAGTTTTGTTATACAACAGTAAGCCATTCACCAAATACAGGAATATTAATTTTTTTTAACATTTTCCCAGTTCTCCCATATTTTACTTCATACCTATTTAATGAAATGTTACTACTGCCTACTGTTAAATTATGTACATGTCATTAATCATAACCATTGTAACTGTTCATTTGATTCTACTTCAGATCATCCTGCTTCATAGCTTAGATTGACAATCAACACTCACTTTCCAGATAAATCAAATCCAACAAAGATATGCGTTAACAGGCAGCTATTTGAACCTTGCAATATTTTTTTTAAAATATATTTTATCGATCTTCTACAGAGAGGAAGGGAGAGGGATAGAGAGTTAGAAACATCGATGAGAGAGAAACATTGACCAGCTGCCTCCTACATGCCCCGCACCGGGTACATGCAACCAAGGTATATGCCCTTGACCAGAATTGAACCTGGGACCCTTCAGTCCACAGGCCAACGCTCTATCCTCTGAGCCAAACTGGTTTTGGCTGCACCTTGCAATATTTTATAAGTTTGGTCAAAGAACTGGCTGCCATCTCTCATCCAGTCAGGTGCTGGACCACTGCTCCAACACAATCAATAAACACTACAATCTTTTCCCTACTACTTCAAAGCTCATCTTCCCCCACTCCATTTTACCAATTTCCATACTTTTCAATCAATTTAAATATTTTTCAGTTGGTGCATTCTGTATACAAAGCACTCTCCTAAGTACTATGGAAACACTTCTCTTTGTCTCATGTTATCTACAACTTTGGTGCTCGTTCCAATGTACTATAGACCAAGGACCTGAAAACCTGCCACTTGCTGGCTATATGCTGTTGGGCAACTCATTCACTTTTTCTAAGATTTAGTTTCATTTACAAAGTGAGAACAATATTTGCCTCACCCAGTCCAAAGTATTGTTGCAAAGATTAATAAAGTAATGAATGTACACAGTCTAATAAAAATGGGTATTATTGGCTTTTTGGAACTTCATCCAAAATGCAGATATCAAGGGGGGAAATGCCCCACCTATCTATATAAATAAAAGGCTAATATGCTAAATGTCCCTCCTACCATCCGACCAGTCACTATGGTGCGTACTGACCACTAGGGGGCAGACGCTCAATGCAAGAGCTGCCATGATGCACAATGGCTAGCACCACGGACCTAGCACCGACAAACCTATACTTGGCTTCCCCACGTGGGACACAGGCCCCACCACCACCCTAGAGTGACACCCCACCAAATCGCAGCTCATACTGCCAAGACCCCCTAGCACAAAATGCAGCCCACAACCCAGCCCAGCCAAGAAATGGTCACTGTGGGCTCTGCATAATGACATCACGTAGCAACGGCCAGCTTCCTCTCCCTAGCAACTAGCCTCCTTGCAGTTTCTTCATCCCAAGAGCACAGGTGAAAACATTTACACTTTAACCAAATGTCTGTGAAGTGTTTCCCATGCCTCATCTCATCTGATCCTCACAAAAGTACTGGAGTAGGTAGATAGGAGACTTGGTAGAATCCTATTTTCTTTTCATTAGCTAGAAAACGGAGATTCAGAAAGTTTAGAAACTTGACCCGACTGAAAAGAAATAAGAAAATGGTGAACCTTGAAAATGACTTCAGGTTTTGTCACTGCACAGAATATAGTCAAATACTGCTGCAGTTAAATATTTAACCCTTTGTTCTCCCTGCATGATCTACAATAATAATCTGCTTTATGTTGATATTTACTCCTGTGTTGCTGAGAATTAGCTGAAAGAGAAGTTAGGGTGCTTCACTGGGCTGGGAAAAGTTTAGCTAAATCAGAAAGCAGGTCTAGTTAAGCAAGTTTATTTTATATGTATAAAAGGCTAGACTGACTTGCACATGTGCAATACATATAAAGCTCTCACTGGCGTCAATCGTACATGTGAGTTTCCATCTGTCATTGTCGGTCATGAATTTGGTTGCTGCTTCTATTATAGAGAAAGGCAGCGCTAAAGATGTCCAACTGCTGGCTTAGTCAGGAAACAGGCCTAAGCCATCAGCCAGACATCCCACGAGGGCTCCCGGACTGCAGGAAGGCGCAGACCGGGCTGACGGGACTGTCCCCAAATGCACAAATTTTGTGTACTGGGCCTTTAATAATAAAAATAAATAAAGAGGGAGGAATCCAAGATGGCGGCATAGGTAAACACGTACACTGCTGCCTCGCACAACAATTTCAAAACTACAACTAAAAGACAGAACGGACATCATCCAGAACCACACGAAAGCTGGCGGAGTGTAAGTTCTACAGCTGGAAGGAAAGAGAGGGGCTCACAGAGACCCAGAGGAGCTGCAAGAGAGCGGGTGCCAGAGTACCTGGCTGGCTTTCTCTGGTGGGAGGGAAACGGAGACTCCCAACGGCATTGAACCCCTTATTTTACGACACTAAACCCCAGATCCAGTGAAACTCATACGGGGGGAGTTTGGACTGTGAAAAGGGAGAGGTGCACGGAAATTTAGAGGAGTCGCAGAAGATCAGGTCTGGTCTCGCATGCGGACGGTGCTGCGCGCAGGACAGACTGCTGATTGTGCCGCTGGCTTTCGCGAGTGGGCAGGAGACAGACCCTCTGAACTGAGCCACTTCTGACTCCACTAAGCCCCTGTTTCGGGCGAAACCCTGGGGACCTAGACTCGTGTGGTCCTGGTGCGCAGGGGAGCTGGAAAGGCAGCGGTTAGAGGCACTGCGGGCGCGCGCACAAGGACCGCTCCAGGGATTACCCAGTCACGTGAGACTCAGGGGCCGTGGAGGGCGGGGCCGACTGGAAGGCAAGGCGGTCCCTTAAGCCCTGAGACTCCACCCCTCCCAAGCTCAACAGAGGCTTCTGTGGCTTTGCCTCTGGCATCATAAAGCTGAATCCAACACAGAAGTTTCCCCAGCATAGTGAAAATGCCGAGACAAGGGAAGGGATCACAAACAAAAGAAATGGAGGAAAAGAAACGACTGGATATAGAGTTCAAAACCACGCTTGTAAGGTTTTTCAAGAATATGCTAGAAAAATTGGATAAATTTAGTGAGACCCAAGAGGAGATGAAAAAGGACCAACTAGCGATACAAAAGAGCCAACTAGAGATGGAAAAGTTCCTACTAAAGATGATAAAGGACCAAATAGAAATTAAACATACACTGACTGAAATAAAAAATATTATACAGAGTCCTAACAGCAGACTAGAGAAAGCCAAGAATCAAGTAAAAAATTTGAAATATAAAGAAGCAGACAACATTCAACTGGAAAAGCAAGAAGAGAAAAGAATCCAAAAATGTGAACATAATGTAAGGAGACTCTGGGACAGCTTTCAGCATACCAACATCAGAATTGTGGGGGTGCCAGAAGAAAAGAGAGAGCAAGATACTGAAAACCTGTTTAAAGAAATAATGACTGAAAACTTCCCACATCTGGTAAAAGAAATAGACTTACAAGTCCAGGAAACACACAGAACCCCAAAGAAAAGGAATCCAAAGAGGACTACACCAAGACACATCATAATTAAAATGCCAAGAGCAAAAGAGAAAGAGAGAATATTAAAAGCAGCAAGAGAAAAACAGTTTATTACCTACAAGGGAGCACCCATACGACTGTCAGCTGATTTCTCAACAGAAACGATGCAGGCCAGACGGGAGTGGCAAGAAATATTTAACGTGATGAATAGCAAGAACCTACAACCAAGAATAATCTATCCAGCAAAGCTAACATTCAGAATTGAAGGGCAGATAAAGAGCTTCACAGATAAGAAAAAGCTAAAGGAGTTCATCAACTCCAAACCAGTATTATATGAAATGCTGAAAGGTACTCTTTTAGAAGAGGAAGAAGAAAAAGGTAAAAGCCAAAAAATTATGAACAACAAATATATATCTATCAACAAGTGAATCTAAAAATGAAGTGAATTAAAAATTTGATCAACAGAATAAACTGGTGAATATAATAGAATCAGGAGCACAGAAAGGGAGTGGACTGATAATTCTCAGGGGGGAAGGGGTGAGGGGTGTACAGGGAGAGACTGGACAAAAATCATACACCTATGGATGAGATCAATGGGAGGGAGCTAAGGCAGAGGGAGGGGTGGGAGCTGGGTGGAGGGGTGCTATGGAGGGGAAAAAAAGAGAAACAAATGTAATAATCTGAATAATAAAGATTTAATTTAAAAAATAAATAAATAAATAAATAAATAAATAGGAATAAAGAGGGTGCACAAGGTAGCCTACCTCTTAAAATATGACATTAAGTGTAAGTTAGTCTTTCCCCTCTCTGTGACATCAAACTTTGGACATTAATTTGAACATCTAACTTCCTATTAACTGTTTAGAAACTATAATGAAAATATATTATATTATTTCATGATCCCAAACTAAGAAGGCAGGTATATTATAGAAGTAAAATACATCTATACATTTTAAAGGATACACAAATGAGTAATTCAATCATTACTTTCTCTGTTCAAAAAGTACAAACCCCTAGAGTTATGAACATAAGTCACAAATGAAAAAAAGTGCCAAATATAACAATTAAAAATTCGTTTAGGATGATCTTTCAAGGCTATATAGAACTAGTTCCAAAAAAAGCATTTAAAAAGATGGTTCCTATTCTCAACACCATTTAACTTTTTAATTTTATTTCTTAAATTAGTCAATGATACAACTTGTAAAGTTTTTATGGAAGTATAATAAAGATTAACAGAAAAAAAGTTTTTTAGTGTTCACAAGTTTATATTTTTAGATTTGATAAAGATTCTTGTGTATTTTCTAAATACACAAACAGTTTTGGGAGCTTACATACATGCCTTAGGACACTTATACTAGGTAGGTAAATTACATTTAAAAATTGCTCTTTGTAAAAGATCTTCCCAAAGAGCTTTTACAAACAGCAGGCAGAAGAAAGTGTTCTTTTTATGTTTATAGTGTTAAATGCTGATTCCCCCATTTCATAATGGCCTCAACCATCCCTCTCCTCAACCCAAAATTTTGTTTTCAATAGCCAGTGTATTCCAAATATAAGTCCCCAATGTCATAAATCAGGGCTTACTGTTGCTTCTCCCTATCCAGCCTGGCAGACTAGAGCTTCCCCATGTCTTGGAGGCAGGGCCACAGCAGGAGCAAAGCTTCCCTTTACACCTGAAAAGGACTCAGAGAAGCCTATACCATAGTTAAGCTTAAGGATCTGAGTGACTGAATGGCACAAAAACTGGGGTTCATATCTCGATCTTCAAAGATGAAAATGCCACACTGAGACTGGGTGTCTGATTTGTACTCAGGTGGTGCAGCAGTGTCTGGACATATACCTAGGGACATAGGGGAGATTCACAGAACTTTTAGAGACACAATAGATATCAGCAACTATATGGCTCAACTCTTTATTTTATAAAGAGAGGAACTGAAGCCCAGATAAGAAAAAATAATTACTTAGTTATAGGGAGTTAATAGCAAAACAAGGATGTCCCAATGCTCTAAATTTCTAGTCCAGTGTTCTTTTTACTACATCATGCTAATAGCATATTTTTAAAAATAAATACTTTTCCACTATGAAATGCAGTGCCACCTGCTCATCTTGTACATACATGTGTAGTATCCATCGGATGCTCTCTAGACTTAAACTAAATGAATGTACCTGTATTTTAGTGGGGATGGAGATGGAGAAGTGAAGCTACTGGACTATCTTCAGCACTAGTATTCATTTTGTAGTATTTTCTAATATGTGGGCTTTTTTGTCATTTAACAGAATCTCTAGTTTTCACCATATATACTTAGTATCAAAACTTATAATCTTGAAATAAAACTAAACTGTAAAGTAATACAAAATGTAACCTAAAACTGAGAATTTACTCTTTGTTCATTATAAAATTTTACATGTGGCTCCTTCTCGATTAAAAACATCTCTGACTCAAGAGACTAATGAATGGCTCAATTCATGTTTCAGCTGTTACTCTGAACTACCTTTCTATACACCCATAGGGTGCTTGTAGTGCAAGACAGTCTATTTATCAAACACATACTGAAATTATAAAAGACACACAGAAAGAGAGCAAGATAACTAAATTTCCACAAACCAGCTCTCAACTGTCTTTCTTATCAATCTAAACCCTTGTCACAAAGTAGATATGTTATAAATCATGACTAAATATATGAAGTTTCCAAAATCCCCTCTTCATGCTACTGAAGTCCAACTAAATGCCTCCATTTTCAGTTACAATTGCTTTAGACGCACTTCAATTAAGTACAGCTGACTTATGAACTTATGGGCATGCTTGAGGTACCAGATAAATTATCAACTTCCAGACTAAGCATAACTAGTATATAACAAGAATACTATAAATATGACAAAAATAATAGTTAGCAATTAACAAATGCTTACTAAATGTCATATGCTGTGACTGCTTTGTCTATATTGTTTAATCCTTAAAACCGTCTAGTACTGTTATCCTCCAGTTTCCTGAAGATGAAACGAGCTTTAAGAGGTTAAAAAAACTCACCAAAAATCATTTAGTAAGTACACTGTAGAGTCTACATCTGAATTCAAGTTCAGACCCCACACAAAGATTTGCTGAACAAATCAAGAGTAATTTCTTTTTTAAAAAGTTCTTGCAACATATTAACATCAAAACAAACTGGTCCAAACTAACCAGATATGCAACTGATACTGGTAATACCCATTAACTCATAAATTATGATCAATGGTAGGTAAATAGCTTTAAGCCCCAAAATTTTAATGACTCCAGGTCTTTTCATTTCCCTGACAGTACTTTATCCTTAAATGAGACCAATTCAACTGGCAGAACATACAGAGGGATAAAACATCAATATAGAATCTGGAATACTAACTAAAATCTGTTGAAATAATCCAATGTGTGGTTTAGAATTGTCAAAATTAATGTTCAAAACAAAAATTCCAATTTAGCAATGGTGATGACAAAACAGGTTAAGTGCATGGGAGAAAGCTTATTTTGAAATATGTAGGAAGAATCTGAATAATAACATGACAAGTAAAAATGCCTAGTAGGCAGTCAAAGTATATAGGATTTACGCGCCCCACTCCCCCTGCAAAAAAAAAAAAGAATGAAAAATAAAGATTTGGATATCCTGGGCATAGAGATAATAGCAGTTGAAGCTGTTTGAATGGATAAGCTCAGTGGTTGAACGCAGACCTATGAACCAGGAGGTTATGGTTCCATTCCCAATCAGGGCACATGCCTGGGTTTGGGCTCAATCTCCAGTAGGGGACATGTAGGAGGCAGCTAATCAATGGTTCTCTCTCATCTTGGATGTTTCTCTCTCTCTCCCTCTCCCTCTCCCTTCTTCTCTGAAATCAATAAAGACATATTTAAAAAAAAAAAAAAAAAAAGGATAAACTTTCCAAGAGAGTGAAGAAAAAGTTCAATATTATAAGCCAAAGACTGAGGCTAAGAGGAAAAGAAATCAGCTACAAAAAGATGGAAAACACTAGGTCAAGAAACCCAAGAAAAGAGAATTTAAAACAAGAAAAGCTCAAAACGAACACCTGATACTTAGAATTTGCCTTCTACAGTTCTCCTGCCTCCCCCCAAAACTAGCCCTGACTGAGTAGCTCATACACCAAGGTTGCAGGTTTAATCCCTGGTCAAGACACATATAAGAATCAACCAATAAAGGTATAAATAAGTGAAATGACAAATTGATATTTATTTCTCTCTCCCCCTCCCTCAAATTCAATAAAATTTTTTAATGTTTTAAAAAGCTAATAAAATATGGTAGCAACAAATATGTACAAAGGGGACAGCAGTGTTAGAACTCAGTATGCACTGTTCAAATAATATTGGTTCCCTTCCCTCCTTTCTACACACCCCATTGCTATACCTCCACCAGTTAAACAAACAAAAAAAAGGTCATGCTCTTAACTAGCATCCTACAGGAATATGCTAAACGTGCTACAAGCAAGGTAACTGTATTTTCAAGAAATGTTAAACTTCAAGACAAATATATACCTAACCCTCCCCCACTTATCTTAACTATTGAGAAATTATTAGCAGCCCCAGATAAAAATAATTCTGAGGTTAAAAAAAAAATTGGAAAAGGATAACGGTTCTTGATAATCACTATACACTATAACATGGACCATTAAGTAATAGAATCATTAGGATACTGGAAAGAATCTGACTTACAAAAAAACAAGTTTGAGCAATATGGATGATCTGGAAAACAAGTAAATAGTTATGATAATATTATCTTAATATATGCAGACTATTTTATCACTTTTCATTTGCAATATGAAAAAATGAACTTATCTAGTCCTTAGAATAAATTATGTCTTCAAGAAAAGGCTGGATAATCACTTATCCAGCTACATTATTTTAAAAGTAGTTGAGCAACAAAAAAAGCTATTTGGTGGGTAAGGTTGTTTAAAAAGACATTTGCCAGCAAACTCTCCTAATACTAAATGGTTTAGGAACTTTCACTTCTGAAGAGTGGATCTAGTCAAGGAAGTGGAGAATAAACATAATCTGAGATTACAAAACAACCCCCTAGAACTTGAGTGCTGCACATGGTACATAAAGCAATAAGTATCACTTGAATAAATCAACAAAGGCCAAAATAAGAAAGGCAAATGTGGTATTGTCCTGCCCTGGCATGTGTGTTCAATGGTTAGACTGTCAGTCTGCTCACCAAAGAGTTGAGAATTCAATTCCCAGTCAAGGGCATGTACCTTGGTTGCAGGTTCCATCCCTGGTCCTGGTCAGGGCACATGAAGGAGGCAACCAATAGATGTGCGTCTCTCATATGGATGTATGGATGTCCCTCTCTCTCTCATATGGATGTATGGATGTCTCTGTCTCTGTCTCTGTCTCTCTCTCCTCCCCCTCTCCCACCTACACCCCCTCCCCCGCCACCACTCCTCCCTGCCTTCCTTCCTTCCATTCTCTCTAAAAAGCAATGAAAAAAATATCCTTTGGTAAGGATTTACAAAAAGTAAATAAATAAAAATAAGTGGGTTATTGTCCACATGATACATGAGATGTCCAAAGTCCAGATAGGGAAGAGTAAGAACAGACTCACAGAAAAAGATAAAATTACCTGATAGATCATTCTCAATAGTAGAATGAATGAATGACTACTTAATGATAAACATAAAATATCATTGCAGAGAAATTCATACTAGATATTACAAAACTGGAAAAAGGATTTTGTCTCCAAATAAAATTTTAATCTTTACAAGTTCAGATTAATATGGTGATAAATCTCAACAGCTATCAATAAACAATTATGAAACTAAAAAAAAAGAATGAAGATTATAAGATTACAAGAGGAAAAAATCTGTCTGTTGATTACCTTCTTTTTTAAAATGTTCTTTTAGAAATCTTGGGCTACAAGATACCTAGCCATCCTAACTAAAAAGCTTTGATTGCCTACTTTCTTGACTCTTCCTTTTGTTCAACTTTCATCTTTACCCTTTTATCATTATATCAGTTTCAACTTGCACCTCTGTACAAATTACCTCCAAATTGTTATCTTTAATTATGAGTTGAGTTTCAAATTGCCAATAGTCTACAAGTCATTTCTTTGTGGTTGTCCAGTTTCCACTCAAACAAAATAAATCTAACACTGAATGTATCTGTTGCCTATTCTTTCTAAGCTATTTCCAAAACTGACTTTGCTGTTCTCACCAGTCTCACTATATAATCCAGGCTCAAAATTTTTAGGATCATCTACCTAGTCTCTCTCTCTTGTTCCCTCTTCTCCGTCCCAATCCTGTCAATCAAGTTCCAGCAATGCTCCTTCTCCATTCTAATATTCCAATTTGGGGCTTTAATAATTTCTGGACTATTATAATAATTTTTTTAAGTCTCCCCAATCTTACCCCTTCTTCAGTCTCTTCCCACATAACCCATCCTGCACACAACTACCAGGTTCATTTTTTTCATTTATTTTGGCATAGTTTTGTTTACAAATATTTAATGGTCAAAACATCCTAAATTTAAACTCTTTAGCCTAACAATCAAATTCTCCACATTCTAACCCCAATCTATCCTTCCAAATTCAACTTCTGTTCCCCTAAACATGTCATAGCCAGTCATGTCTCTGCCCTCTACATATTCATACTATGCTCCACTACCCTATGAATATACTATTTAAATCCTATCCATCCATCATAAAGCATATCCTGGCTTTCCCAACTCTCAGTAATTGCTTCCTTTCAATACCCAAGAACATACATTACCTATACCAACTATTTGAAATTTATCATATATTTTCTCAATCTGTGAAATGTTTTGCTTTGTTTTTATGTATGTATGTGAGATTAGGTATGTTTTTCCAAAATAGATTGGAGTTTCAAGGAAAGAGTTCAAGATATACATTTCCTTGCAGCCTCCACATTTCAATAAATCTCTGAAGTACTCACCAAATGAAGCTATGGCAAGAGGCTAGAAGACAACTAAAATATTAAAAAAAAAAAAAACAACTATACACTCCCTGCTTCAAAAAGCCAAGTAAAATCAAACATACTATATGGAAACTGTATATTAAAAGAAAAATTAGACCTCCTGTAAGTTATAGAAATCCTTACTAGAAAGTTGTATTCTAATTCCTCCCACTTCTCACACTCAATGAAAGGTTTTAAAATGTATTAAGCACCAACCCTCCTTTCTGTTTCTCAATCTGAAGTGCATCCACAATGTAGGTGAGTGTGACATTTCAAACTACAACTCACAACACTCATTTCCATAATCATGGATTCTTAGAGTAATTTTGAAAGCTTTGGGGGAAAAACTTTCCTGTAAAACCATACATATTTAAAAATATACACAGATATGTAGAGTAACTAATGGTTAATTTTAAACAATCTACATGATTTTCCTGATTCAAGATGAAATTTTTATATGGTATTATTTCTCTGAATGGCATTATAGAAGTTTGTTCACTTAATCTTAATACACAATATTTGGTATTAATTCTGAGGAGGCTGTATATCCACTGACATACTCCCTGTAATTTTAGAGAGTATATGTTTTTGTTTGGACTAAAATGTAATTATTATATAAGTTTTAGTTTTCAGTAAAGTAAAAGAAGAAATTCTCTTACAAAAAGAGTATTACTATGAAAAGAAATTGACAAACCTTTAAAAACTCCAATTACTTGTCTATGCTATCCTCCACTGAGGGATTTTTTTTTAAAATAGGATTTGGGTCTTTTCATGTCATAAAATCTTCTTTAGAATGTTTTAAAAGTGACGTTGTTAAGCATCAAACCACCAAAAGTGGCAGTTATGATAAAATGTATGTGTGGTCCTTTTGTAATCAATAATGTTGCAATATTGTGATGACCTATCATCAGTTTCCCTGAATTTTTCAACAATCCAGCAAAAAGTTCCTTCGGACTCAAGTCACCTGTAACTTTTTTTTTTTTTTACTCAAAAAAATCACTTCCTCGATATGATTCTCTATTGTCACTTCCACATCTAAACACTAACTCAGGAGCCAGATCCTAAATGAAAAGTGGCCTTAACCGATAACACGGTCAAACCCATCAGAAAGATAATGTAACTAAGGTCGCCATGCAACAGACTGTGTCTGTGCAGTGATGGCTCTGACGTGGTTAACTTTTTATATGATGCCTGCAGTCGAGGTTTATGAGTGTCTTTTGTGTAATGCAGAACTGAGCCAGAGCGAAAAGTTCGGAGAGTAGCCAGTCCGTCCAGTCAGCAGTCCAATGACAAACAGGGCCACGGCAGGAGGTTGCAGAGGTACTCACTCCAAGAGTCTTCGGGGGTGGGGGGGGAGGCGGGGAGGACAAAAAACGCCAGATTTTGTGGTTTTCCAAGGCTATATATAGGGATGGCTGTAACCCCCTCTTGCAGATAGATACCTGGACGGAAAGCCAGAGGAAGGCAAAGGCAAGCCCGCGTACGAGCCAGAGGGAACAACAGTGCCTTACTCACCAGCAAACAATCAGAATTCACTTCCGATTTGGGATCCCGCAGCAGGTTGTCGATTTTCTCAAACCGCGTCTCAAAGCTGTCCCCCGTCGACATGGTGCTGCTCCGGCGACAATGCCCTGGTACCAGCACCGGCAGCGGAAGGCAATTTTCAACCAACTTCCTCCGGCGGTGGGCTCGCAGCCGCGGGGCGCGCAGCAGCCGGAACCTCAGGGCCACCAGGTGCGCCCAGTTCCCCCTCCTCCTTCCCCTCACTGAGGGGACCGCCGCGCTCCCGACCCCGGGCCCGGGGCGACCGCGACCCACAGCCGCTCGGACGCCAGAAGTCGCATCCCCCTCCCCGGCAGCCCCTCACGACAGCCGGCCGTGCCGTCGCCACCGACCGCGTCGCTCCTCCGGCGAGGGGCTTCAGCCTAGCGGGCCCGAGCCGCCTTCGCCATGGAGGGTGCCCCGTCCCGAGACGGGCAGGCGGGGGGCGGAAAGGAGCAGCAGGGTGGAGACTCCTCCGGGCAGCAGGGGAGGGAAAGGAGGAAAGGCGAGAGCGAGGGTGGGTGCGGAGCCGTGCCAGCTGCTGCCGCCGCCGCCGCCGCCGCCGCCGCGGGGGCCACGGGCGGGCCCGCTCCGCGCTCACGCGTGGTAGGCGGTCTGGCCCCGCATCCCTCGCTCCAGCTGGCCCGGTCCCACGCCCTGATCCGTGTCGGCCAAGGGCTGGTCCTCGCGGGGCAGCCTCGCTTCCCTACTTCTCCCCCGTCGCTGCTGGGGCGTCTGCCGCGGTGTCCGGCGGGGCAGGGCGAGGTCGGCGCCCGATGGGAGCCTGGCGCAGGCTGGAGAGCGGGGCGGTGAGGAAGGCGAGAGTCGGGTCCTGGCGACCGCGGATGGGGGAGCTTCTGGGAGGCGCTGTGGCCCGGGCTGGGGAAAGGGCAAGTGGCGAAGGCGAAAGCCCGGCGGGGGGGGGGGGGGCGAGGGGGGCCGTGAGGGACTAATATGTCCGTCTTCCTGTTTAAACAAACGGAGACCGCCGCTGTGGACTGCGCATGCGGGGCGCGGACGCTCGGAAGGGGAACCGGCGGGGCTCCGCTCGCGCGCGCGCGCGCACGCCGGCGCCTCCACCGAGCCGGACTGGGCGGGGCGGGGCGGGGCGGGGGGCGGGGCGCGCCCGGGGGCTTCGCGGACTGACCCGGGCGGCCGGCCCCCGGGAGAAGCCGGCCGACGGGGTGCGGCGGGCGGTACAGCCCTGGCTTTGGCAGGCTGTGAAGAGCCACGCAGGGCTCCGGAGCTGCTGTGGAGGGCGGGGCGGGGCGGGGCGGGCCTCGCAGCCTCTCTGCTCGGGTCCTGGCTGCTGCCCCAGCTCTGCTTCCTCCGGGCTGCCATCGTCCGGAGAGTTCTGACAAGGGAAAAAAAAAAAAAAGGATGCTGATTGTTATTTTGGAGACAGGGCTTTGGGGCTTTGTTTGCGTTTGTTTGTTGGTTTGGGTGGGTTTTTTTAATTTTCGTGTTTGCGGCGAGATGCGGCTCGCCGGCAGGCCCCCGGGCTTGGGCTCCGGCCCGCGGGGCGCCCCGCGAGGGCTGGCGCGCCCAGAGGTCTGTGGGAAACTGCCCCGCACGCCGGGCCGGCCCTCCGAGCCGAGCGGGGGGCGGGAGGGCATCAGCCCCGTGGCTCCGGGAGACCGAGTGCATGGAATTCAAGCTCCGTGTGTTCTTTTTAAAAAAGGGGGGGAAATAATCTCAGCAGAAGGAAAACACACACTGAAGTTATTTATACCAGTTCTCCCGCACCATTAACACTCACTCCCATTCTATTTCTTTCCTTGCTGGAAAGTCCTCCCGTTTCAAGTTTCAAAACGTTCCGTGAAATGGGATTGTGACTGTACCAGAGCTTATCAGCATCAGAATAATAGGCATTTCCTCCCTCCTGCCGTTGCTTCGCTGACTGTGGTGTGAGGGTGAAGGACTTGTTAGTCCATCGGCGGGCAAGGTTCTTGGTTGCTTTCGGTAGGAAATCTTCCTCCGTTTTTGATCAATCTTAGTTTTTAGCTCTCCGTCACATAAGAAAACGTGGATGTTTTACTTCACGCTAGAAATGCTACAGATGAACCAGTTTTCTTTCTGCACAAAAAAGCATCGGACAGCATCCGAATAGTCCCAACAACTTCGTCATGTCAGAGTTTAGGAAAATGTGATATATATTGTTTGAAAAATGACTATTCTGTCTTCATTTTATTATACACAAGAAATATTTAGATATAAAATCCACTATATAAATCAAGATAGGAAGTAAGTTCACAAGAATCAGATCAAAGACAACCATTAGATAAATACAGGTATTTCATTAAATACTTTTGCAGTGACTTTCCTTGGCTTTGATTATTTTAAGCCAGTCATGTGAATTAAATTTATTTTTAAGCACAGGGCTTAAAATAAATCTGGCAGTTGCCCTAAAATTTCTTAAACACTGCTTGTCCTTTTTACCATTTTAAGGTATTTTTAGGAATGTTGTTGTTTTGCAGAGACTATGAGCATTATGTTGCTTTCTATTTGGACATACATGGTTAAGGGCAGGTAGTTAATCTATGAGTGGCACTGATAAATATAAGTGGGACTGAAATCAAACCTGACAAAGCTGCTAGAAATATCTATGGAGTTTATATATTTTACTTATCTATTAGGTTAGTCTGATGATTGTAACCCACACTAGTTATCTAATACCATAAGATACATGGACTCTATATCAATGTTTCATGATTTCTGAATAAAGTCCTCAGCTATACAGGATAGAATCATATGATATTAAAGTTTCTTCCAACTTTAAAATTTTATTGTCTAATTGTGATTAATTTCTTCAAAAGCATTGTGGATATTTGAGATAACTCTTAAAATACATATTAAGACCTTAAGTCAAATGCAAAATCCTGATATTATGTATAAATATAAAAAAATGTTAATTATACATACTGAGTGCTTATCATGTGCTAGGCACTAATCCCTCTATTTTTATATGTGTATATATTTTATTCATTTTTTACAGAGAAGAAAGAGGGATGGAAAGTCAGAAACATCGATGAGAAACATCTATCAGCTGCCTCCTGCACACCCACCATTGGGTATGTGCCTGCAACTAAGGTACATGCCCTTAACCGGAATTGAACCTGGGTCCCTTGAATCCACAGACTGATGCTCTATCCACTGAGCCAAACTGGTCAGGGCTAATGCCTGTATTTTATACATAGTATTTATTAAAACTTTAAAAGAACTCTGTTATGATTATACTTACATCATAGATGGAGAAAGTGAGGTGCAGCAAGGTTGGACTTAATTAGGTTAAAGGTTTTTGCTCAAGTTATAACAACTCAGATTGGAACAGAGGCAGTCTGACTCCAGAGTTTCCTCATTCGTAGCTGCTGAGTATGCTAACACTGTCCAATCCTAATACAATGACAAGTATTTCACAATTACATTCTTTACATTAGCACAGATTTTAATGATTCCATGTAAAGGAGGGAATTATAAAATTTGCAATTTGATCGGTATGATTATAGTCCCTAGGGAAGGATGTCAAATGCTTTTAGCATGAGTCAGAATAAAAAGGACCTTAACAATGTTCAGCAACAGTGGCTTCACTAGAGGTTCCCAAATACTAGCTAGATCCAAGAACCAGTGTCAGTTATTGATGGAATTTTTCTTACCTGCACCCAAAGAAGAAGAATCTATTACACTCTATAATAATAAAAGCGTAATATGCTAATTAGACTGGACATCCTTCTGGATGAAGCCGAGGCTGCGAGGGAAGCTTGTGCCTTGCCCACGGCTGAAGGGAAGCCCAGGTCCCAGGTGCAAAAGGGAAGCTGGTACCAGCAGCTGGGGAAGGAAAGCCTACTCTTGCACCAATTTCGTGCATTGGGCCTCTAGTAAAGATATAATCCTTTATAATAAAGATGTAATATGCAAATTGACCATCACTCCAACACACAAGAAGGCTGCCCCTATGTGGTCAAAGATGGCCACCTTCATGTGGACACAAGATGGCTGGCAAGGGAGGGTAGTTGTGGGTAATCAGTATGGCAGGGGGCAGCAGTTGGGAAGGACCAGGTCTGAAAGGGAAGGCAGTTGGGGGTGATCAGGCCTGCAGGGGAGGGCAGTTGGGGGCAACCAGACCTGCAGGGGAGGGAAGTTGGAGGGAATCAGGCCTGCAGGGGAGGGCAGTTGATCAGGCTGGCAGGGAAGTGGTTAGGGGGTGATCAGGCTGGCAGGCAGAAGCAGTTAGGGGCAATCTGGCAGGCAGGCAGGTAGGCAAGCAGTTGGGAGCCAGCAGTCCTTGATTGTGAGAGGGATGTCCAATTGCTGGTAGTCGGACATCCCTCTCAGGGTCCCAGATTGGATAGGGTGCATTCTGGACTGAGGGACACGCACACCCGTGCATGAATTTCATGCACTGGGCCTCTAGTACTATATGTTTTCATACAATAAGCAATTCTAATTCAGTCTGAAATTCTCTTTATCACTTTTTTTAAAAAATTCATGTTCTTTTATTTAAGAAGTAAGAGTAATAGTAAATAGTACAATTTTAATTATTCTTACAAATTTAAAAATTACAAAGTTAACTCTATACAAATATATAGATTAAGTTATTCATATTAATTTTTCTGGTTTTGGGAATTCAAACATCTGGAAATGTATAATTTAGATGAGACTCATTCTAGGACCTAATGAGACTGCAGTGTTGAAAGAATTTGAATGAGACAAATCTTGGAGAGATCATGGGAAAAAAATCACAAGGACTTGCTTGTAAACTTGTGTATAGTGAAAGACAATTGGGTTGAGCATTCCTTTGCTTTTGGTTATTTGGTAAGAAATAGTTTAATGTTTATGGAATTTCTTTCATAAACATTAATGTGGTAGGTAACCTCCAAAGATGGCCCCCAATGAACCATGTATTCCAGCATTCAGGGCCTGTGGAACTCCACTGAATCTGGGCTAGGGACTAATAACTTGCTTTCACCAATAGAATGCAGTGAAAATGGCATTGTGCCTATGTCAGGCCTAAACTTTGGAAGTTTGCCTGGAAACTAACAGTTCAGTGCTCTGGGAAGTCCAACTAAACTAAGATCACCTGGTGTGAGGAAACCCAAACTAACTAACCACATGAAGTGATCACATGAAAGACAACTGAGGAATCCAGGAGACTTGAAAATAGAGACTCCAGATATACGACCCAAGTTATGCCATTCATTTCAGCAGCCCCTAGCCATTTGAAACAACTCAGATTGGAATAGAGGCAGTCTGACTCCATGTGGAGCAGAAACAAGTTAATCTCTCTAAGCACTGCCCACACAGCATTCATGAAAAAATATTAAAATGGTTGCTCCTTTGAGCTAGTAACTTTTAGGATGGTTTCTAAGTAATAGATAATAAAAGCAGTTGAATTTCATGATAAAAAATTATTGATAGTTAAGTACATATATAGATATACAAGAGGCCTGTTGCACAAAATTGGTGCACTGGAGGTAGAGGGTCCCTCAGCCTGGCATGCACCCTCTTGCAATCAGAACCCCTCACTCCTTACTGCCCACCTGCTCACTGCTCCTTACTGATCAGCTCACTACTCCTTAGCACTGCCGCAGAGACAGAAGAGGTTCCTGCCACCGCCACTGCACTTGCCAGCCTTGAGCCCGGCTTCTGGCTGAGCAGTGCTCCCCCTGTAGGAGTGCACTTACCACCAGGAAACAGCTCCTTTGTTGAGCATCTGCCCCCTGGTGGTCAGTGTGCATTACAGTGACCAGTTTTTCTGGTCATTCTGCCATAATGGTCGCTTAGGCTTTTATTATATGGACTAGAGGCCCAGTGCATGAAATTTGTGTTCAGGGACACGGTGTCCCTCAGCCCAGCCTACACCCTCTCCAATCTGGGACTCCTTGAGGAATGTCTGACTGCCCATTTAGGCTCGATCCAGGACTGCTGGCTCCCAACTGCTTGCCTGCCTGCTTTCCTGATTGTCCCTAACCACTTCTACCTGCCAGCCTGATCACCACCTGCCAGCCTGAATGATGCCTAACTGCTCCCCTGCTAGCCTCTTTGCCCCTAACTTCCCTCCCCTGCAGGCCTGGTCACCCCTAATTGCCCTCCCCTGCAGGCCTGGTCCCCCCCAACTGCTCTCCCCTGCATGCCTGGGTCCTCCCAACTGCCCTTTCATGCAGGCCCGATCACCCCCAACTTCCCTCCTCTGCTGGCCTGGTCACCCTAACTGCCCTCCCCTACAGGCTTAATCACCCCCAACTGCTCTCTCCTGCTGGCTTGATCACCCACAACTCCCTCCCTTGCAGACCTGGTCCCTCTCAATGGCCCTCCCCTGCAGGCCCGGTCACCCCCAATCCATATGCAACAGCTTCTGCGCGCATCTGGGTGGGTTTGTAATTTGGGCGGGGCAAGGTCTAAGGGCATGGCAAACAGCGATGGTTGCCATTCAGCCCTCTCTGCATCTCCGTGTTTCCACGTTCTGTTTTGTCCCGTGTCCTGGACCCAGCACAGTAAACAATGATTCCTGTGTGCACCTCTGTGAGAGAGCCACCCTCCCTTTCCAACCCGATGGCCAACAGTCCAGTTTCACCTGTATGAGTCTGGGTCCCCAGAAACTCTCCAGAAATTGGAGTTCAGAGGAGTCAGGAACTTGTAACTCCCTCCCAACTGAAAAAAAAAACTGCACACCAGCCAAATTCATACACGTACCTCTGCCTTTCTGAGCTTGTGTACATCCTACCAGGTCTCAATGCACCTTTTTCTTTCCTTCTAGTTGTAGAACTTCCACTCCGCCAGCTTTCCCGTGGTTCTGAAGGATAGTCATTTGGTCTTTTAGTTGTAGCTTTGATGTGATTGTGAGAGGCAGCACGTACAGGTGTATACCTTATGCTGCCATCTTGGTTCTCCATCTCTTTGCTGATTTTTTGTTTAGAGGATTTATTCAATGGTGATAGTGGGTTATTAAAGTCTCCTACTATAATTGTATTGCTGTCTGTCTCTCCCTTGATATCGTCCAGGAGGTTTTTTTTATGTATTTGGGTGCTCCTGTATTGGGTGTGTATATGTTTACCAGAGTTATTTCTTCTTATTGGATTGCTTTCTTTAGTATTATGAAGTGACCTTCCTTATCTCTTGTTATGTCCTTCACTTTGAGATCTAATTTGTCAGATATAACTATTACTACCCCAGCTTTTTTTTTATTTTATTTCCATTTGCCTGGAAAACCTTTTTCTATCCCTTCACCCTCAGTCTGTGTGCGTCTTTTTTTCTGAAGTGAATTTCTTGTAGACAGCAGATATATGGGTTATGTTTTCTTATCCAATCCATTACTCTATGTCCTTTTATTGGTGCATTTAATTCATTTACATTTAATGTTATTATTAATCGCTTCTCAACCTTTTGGCTAAGATCAAGTGTAGTAATGTTATTATTGATAGGTGCTTATTTGTTGCCATTTTTATTCTTTACCTTTGTGTTCCTTCTTCACTTCCTCTTTCTTTTCTTCCTTTCTTTCTTTCTTTCTTTCTTTCTTTCTTTCTTTCTTTCTTTCTTTCTTTCTTTCTTTCTTTCTTTCACTGCAGACCCTTTAGCATATCTTGCATTGCTGGGTTGGTGGTAATAAATTCCCTTAGTCCTTTTTGTCTGTGAAGCTCCTGATTTCACCTTCAATTTTGATTGATAGCCTTGGATTCAGACCCTTTCTTTGCATGACTTTGTATGTATCATTCCATTCCCTTCTGGCCTGATGAGTTTCTATTGAGAAATCAATCACTAGTCTGATGGGGGTTCCTTTGTAGGTAACTTTCTATCTCTCTCTGGCCACTTTTAGGATTCTTACTTTGTTGTTGGTGTTTGACAATTTAATTATAATGTGCCTTGGCATTGGTCTTTTGGGGTTCATTTTGCTTGGGACCCTGAGCTTCTTGGATTTGTGTGGGTTTTTTTCTTCCCTATATCAGTGAAGTTTTCTGTCATTATTTCTTCAAACAGGTTTTCTATTCCTTGCTCAGTTTCCTCTCCTTATGGAACCCCTATTATGTAGACGTTGTTTTGTTTGGTATTGTTCCAAAGTTCCCTTAGGCTCTCCTCTTGCTTTTTAATTTTTTTTTCTAGAAGCTGCTCTGCTTGGGTATTTTTTCCTACCTTGTCTTCTAGCTCACTGATGGGGTCCTCTGCTTCTTCAAGTCTACTCTTGATGCCTTCTATTGAGTTCTTTACAGCAGCGATGTCCCTTTTCATTTCTTCTTGAATCTTCTTCATTTCCTCTTGTTTCTGATACATATTGTGGAATTTGTCTTCCATTCTTTTCATTCACCTTATGATCATTTCTCTGAATTCTTTCTCTGGAAGGTTGCTTGCCTCCATTTTGTTTTCTTCCTTTTCTGGTGATGACTGCTTTTCTTTCATATTTGGGCTGTTTCTTTATCTCCCCATGGTCTCTCTTCTCTGGGTGTCTGGTATGTAGTTCTCTATCTCCTCTTTCCAAACAAAATCTGATCTTTCCATGGTGGTGTGTAGAGCTCCTCTGAATCTGCTGTTTGCGCCAACTGCAGACCGGTGCTCTGGGGTTCTCAGCTGCTCGGTCAGTGCCACAGTTGTAGATCTTCAGACATCAAATAACATCCACTTCCCCCTTCAAGATGGTGCAGTCCTCGCGTCCAAGCCAGTGGCTCCTGGAGGAAACTCAGCAGCAATGGGGGCTGCTTGGTCAGAGGAGCCACGTCCAGCAGTCCCCCACAAACTCCTGGAGTATAGCTGTCCCTCATCTCACCAACAAACACCATGTGACTCACTTTTTCTTTCTATCTGCTCTGGGACAAGGCTGGGACATGTCTGTCTATTCTGCGGCCATTTTTTCTTCCCCTCTGTAAAAGTCTTTATGCATCATTCATTTCATAATATGCACATCAGATGTCAAATTGAATATGAGCCATGAGTATCTGAATTATGGAGAGAAGCCATATAAACTCAACATATGTGAAGGAACTAAGGTGACAGCATAAGGTATACACCTGTACATGCTGCCTCTCACAACCACACCAAATCTACAACTAAAAGACAGAATGACTACCCCCCAGAACCATGGGAAAGCTGGAAGAGTGGAAGTTCTACAACTAGAGGGAAAGAAAAAAGTGCATTGAGACCTTGTAGGATGTGCAGAGGCTCAGAAAGGCAGAGGTAAGGAGACACGTGCAAATCGGGCTGGTGTGTGCTGTTTTTTTTTTTTTCAATTGGGAGGGAGTTACAAGTACCCGACTGCTCTGAACTCCAGTTTCTGATGAGATTCTGGGGACCTAGACCCATACAGGGGTAAACTGGACTGTCGGTCATTGGGTCGGAAAGTGAGGATGGCTCTCTCGCAGAGGTGCGCATAGGAATCATTGTTTACTGTGCTGGGGTGCGGGATGCTGGACCAGAAAGAACACAGAAACACGGAGATGCAGAGAAGCATGACTGGCAGCCACTGCTGTTTGTTACACCCTAGCATAGTGATTCCCAGAGACCCAAACCCACCGAGCTGTGTGCAGAGCCTTTTGCATATGAATGGCCTGCCCTCTCTCAGCTTAACCTCACAAATTACAACTGGGTCAGAAAACTCGAAAACTTTTAAACTCCAAGCAAAGAGGAGAAATCTGCAGAGCTCCCTGTAGCTCCTATTGGGTGGCCTTAGACAGTAGCTGACTTGCACCTCTTTTCAGATCCAGAACCAGTGTACCTAGAGGTCAGTGTGAGATGACACCAGATTTCAACTCCTCACATACATAAGTGACACACTCAAGAGGCAGACTCGGTGAGCACCAAAGCCCCACTGAGGCAAGTCCTACACCCTAAGGGTGTATTCAGCAAAGCAATTCTTCCATTGTAGACACAGCTAATCCTCACAGTCAAATGTCCTGGAGATCAGTTTCTCCCAGTGTACCAATATTAATCAAGGCTTAACTACAACAAGACTGTGTACCCAGCCCACCAACTGGTACATCAAGAGTATCCACCTCTGCTGATTGGGGAGGCAGAGCTACTGGGCCCTAAAGGACAACTAGCACACAAAGCCACTCCATCAACACAGGGAAGCAGCCAAAATGCAGAGACAAACATGTCATGAATGAAAGAAATGCATAAAGCAAACTATTGGACATAGAGTTCAAAACCACATTCATTAGGTTACTCAAGAATCTTCTACAAACAACTGAGAAATTTAGTGAGGCCTCTGAGAAATTTAGTGAGACCTTCAAGGATCTTAATGAAAATGCCAAAACAATGGAAAAGGACCAGTTAGAAATTAAGCATGCACTGTCTAAAATAAAGAATAATATACAGAAATCCAAGAGCAGACTAGAGGACCCCAAGAATCAAACCCAAGATTTGAAATATGAGGAAGCAAAAACACCCAACCAGAAAAACAAAAATAAAAGAGTCCAAAAATGTGAAGATAAGGTACGGAGCCCCTGGGACAACTTCAAGCATACCAACATCAGAATTATGGGGATGCCAGAAGAAGAGAGAGAGCAAGATACTGAAAACCTATTTGAAGAAATAATGACTGAAAACTTCCTCCACCTGGTGAAAGAAATAGACTTACAAGTCCAGGAAGTGCAGAGAACCCCAAACAAAAGGAATCCAAATAGGACCACACCAATATACATCATCATTAAAATGCCAATGGCAAAAGACAAAGAGAGAATCTTGAAAGCAGCAAGAGAAAAACAGTTAGTTACCTACAAGGGAGTACCCACACGACTGTCAGCTGATTTCTCAACAGAAACTATGCAGGCCAGAAGGGAGTGGCAGGAAATATTCAACGTGATGAATATGAAGAATCTACAACCAAGATTACTCTACCCAGCAAAGCTATCATTCAGAATTGAAGGTCAAATAAAGAGCTTCACAGACAAGAAAAAGTGAAAGGAGTTCATCACCACCAAACCAGGATTATATGAAATGCTGAAGGATATTCTTTAAGAAGAGGAAGAAGAAAAAGGTAAAGATAAAAATTATGAAAAACAGAATGATAACAAATACATACCTATCAACAAGTGAATCTAAAAAAATCAAGTGAAAAAATCTGATGAACAGAATAAACTGGTGAATATAATAGAATTAGGGGCATAGAAAGGGAATGGAATGACAATTCTCAGGGGAAAGAGGGTGTGAGTGGTGCAGGAAGAGATAGGACAAAAACTTTATATCTATGGATGAGGAGAGTGGTGGGGGAGTAAAGGCATGGAATGGGGGGTGGGGAATCAGGTGGAGGAGGGATATGGGGGGAAAAGAGGGGAACATCTATAATAAACTGAACAATAAAGATTTATTTAAAAAATAAATTCAACATATGTGAGAGAGTCTTCAGTTATCTCTCATGTTTTGAAAAACATGGAAGAAATCACAATGGAGAGAAAAACCTGCAAGTGACCTGTTTGGTGCTCATGGTGGTGGAGATAGAGGGCCGTGATTGTGCTACCACCTCTTAGTCTGGCCGCTGCCATCACTGCCTCAACCCTTGATATGGCTAATTTCCTAGAGAAACTGTCATTAATATTTCCAAGAAAGTAAGATGCTTGTTATTTTTAATATAACATTCCAAAGAGGCATTAAATTTTTTTAAATGTAGAACAATTTTACTTGCTTATAAACAACTTTAGTAAACAGAAAATTGTGAAATTTTAGGTTCATTTCTGGTTTAACAGGTTGGTTTTATATGATTAACATTTATCCCAAAGTAACATATAAGTCCTTATTTTTCTTTATTGGAAGCAGCCAATTAGAATAAATCAGGTGGAATTGTACCTTTACATAGGGGTATCTCTTTCAAAAGACATTCAAGCCCACTCAGAGAGAGCTGGGGTTGTGGGCATCTATCAATATTATAGCAAGGAGGCTGAGCACCACTGGTTCCACAATACCTGAAAGACCTAAGTTCATGGTCCTGTGGTGAGGGCTTCTGGTGGAGGATAGCCACCCTGCATCAACTGGGGGAAGTGACGACAGGACTCAACAGGGCATATTTTAGATATGGTGCCATTGGAGACCATGCCACCTTGAAGGGGAGAGTGGCAGAAGTCTATACATCTCATGACTCTACAAACAGAACACTCAGGGACTAACTGCGAAGCCAGGAACATCGGATCTCAGGTAGCGTAAATACACTGACTCAGAGGAGCCCTGCACCTTCTCAAGGAAAGGTCAGATTACACCTAGGGAAAAGAGAGAGAGAGAACTAAATATTATAGCAAGGAACAATGTAGGGTAAGCTGTGAACACAGAGTACCCTTAAGGACTTCTCCTGACTCAGCCTGGAATGCCTTCCTCTAACATCTGTTTTTTCTGTGTGTGTTTTTTTTTCTTAGAAGCTGCTGTCCCATTCAACTGCAAAAATACTTGCATTGACCCTAAAAACAGAATAGAGAAACAGATATCTGTAAAACAACTACTTCCCTGCTCTATGCCATTATCATCTTGGGGACCCTATTATTACCACACTAACAGATCCAAGCATGCAAATGATTGATATTACAATTTATTCCAAGGGTGTGGACAATTATGTTTGTGACTTCCCTGAGATGATGGGTATATGACCACAGTAAGAGAGAGAAGCACAGATCAAGGACTTAATAACAGATATACATAGTTGGTCACATAGTCTCTCATTTTTTGCCACAGCCTCCTATCTAAGTTTTCCCTTCTACGCAGCACCACTCCACTGAGTCCCAAGGCTAAGTGTGCTTTCTGATCTATTGCTTTTCAGGTTCTTACATCTTCCTCTTTAGAGCCCTTAAACTGATGAATTGCCTTTTTTGGCAGTGGCTGTTCACTCTTTATCTACTTCCCTTTTTTTCTTTTTAATTCATTTCAACTTGTATCACGCATTTCAGTCCCAGCTTTAGGACTTCTACATCAAATACCTGTTTCTGACATTTCACCATTTCACCATCTCCCCCACCTTTTCATCAAACGACTCCTAAAATATAACATATTCCCTAAAAACTCTTTAACTGGAAGAGAGGCATTGATTCTGTTACTGAAGGAATTCACTGCTTGGGATACTCTATTAAAAAATGAGTATCCAATAAAAAAGAATCAGATATAGATCCAGCTGGCATGTCCCAGTGGTTGAGCATCGACCTATGAACCAGGAGGTCATGGTTCAATTCCCAGTCAAGGCACATGCTTGGGTCATGGGCTCAAGGCAGCTGGTCCAAAATTTCTCCCTCATCATTGATCTTTCTCTCCCTCTCCCCATTTCTTTCCTCTCTCAAATCAATAAAGATATTACAAAAAAAAAGAATGAGATGTTATTGTCGCAAGATAGTTTTATTTGCAGCAAGTAATAGAGACAGGATTCATATCCAAGCTCTGCCTGCCCAAAAGGAGACTTAGCCATTGCTTATATATACTATTTGGTCAATTACATGTTGATTTCAGTTAGCTATACTTATTGGGTTGGGTTCCTGTCTAGCTCATACTGGTTACAGTTGGTCTACAAAATATTGTGCTGCATTTAAACATTTAGCAAGAATAGCATTTAGTAAGAATGGCCCAACATCCCCAGTAGGGGGCATGCAGGAGGCAGCTTATCGATGTCTCTCATCGATGTTTCTGGCTCTCTATCCCTCTCCTTTCCTCTCTGTAAAAAATAAATAAAATATATTTAAAAAAAGAATGGCACAGATGTTGAGATCCTTTTCCTAACAGTTACCCACGAGATTTTTTACTCCTTGTTCTTGAGGGAATAGGAATAAGGGTCAGACTTTTGTAACTGTTGGAGAGAATACATCTTTCAGTTAGAGGAGTGAAATTCTCTGGCTGCCTGACTTATAAAGTCTTGGGGTCCCATAGATTCTAGTATTCCTGGGAACAGGAGTGTATAAAGAGAGCACTACTGAAACAGGAGGCATCTTAATAAATAAAAACCCTGGGTCACAACAAGCTCTACCAACTGGAAGTTAGTCCTGCAGCCAGCGCTCACTGCTTCTGCTGCAGGTGCCGTGCCCCAGCACTGACTGCTGAGGGGGCTGTGAATCAGGGCCAGAGGGAGGCCTCTGAGAGCAGCTTTTGATCAGCATTTGCCTTTCTCTTTCTCTCACAATCTGGCCAGCATCTGTGCCTCCATTTCTCTCCAGGCCTCCACCGAGACTGCTGATCAGCCCCACCTTTCTGATCAGGCCCCATTGATAGGCCCCGAGATGCTGACTGACATAGAAACCGACCAATCAGAACCAAATCTGGGTGAAGTGTGAGGAACCAATGGCTACTAGGAGGTAGAACTTTTGACACTGACTGGCATAGAAAGTGACCAATCAGAACCAAATCTGGGTCAACTGTGAGGAACCAATGGCTGCCTAGGAAGTAAAGCTTTTGACACTAACTGGCATAGAAATCAACCAATCAAAATCAAATTGGCTGGAAGAGGAGGGCAGTTGGGGGGCAAGATCAGACCTGTTGGGGAGGACAGTTGAGGGCAAGATCAGGCTGGCAGGGGAGGGCAATTGAGGGTGAGATCAGGCCCACAGGGGAGGACAATTGGGGGTGAAATCAGGCTGGCAGGGGAGGGAACTGGGGATCTAGTGAATAAAGTGTCCTAGAGTGACAGCCTTTCTGAGTGAAAAGATGCCAGCAAAGAAAAGGAGGAAGGTGCTATGACATTTGAATCTTCACATATGAGCTAGACCACTAAGCTATGGCTTTTATTCAGGAATCACATATTGAGCTGATAATTCTATCCAGGACTTTGAAGGATAGATAGGAAGTGACCATGTAGAAAGGGGGAGCCCAGTGGATGAAACACAGCAATCCCAAAGAGATTCCAGATATGACACTTCTACACAATGTCTAGTCAGTGCTCCATGTTTTCTCAAGCACAGTGATGTTTGTCATTTGGCCCAGTGAAGAACTGTATCTTTAAGACACCTTGGCTTGGGGAGGGAGGACAGCTCAGGAGGAAGTCCTGACATGACCCTCTGCATTCATTCTCTTGGGACAGTAGCCCACAGAAAAGCCCTCCCACTCCCATGACAGCAATATGCACTCCCAAGGAAAACAAACTGTGTGTGTGTGTGTGTGTGTGTGTGTGTGTGTGTACACAATCATGCACACACACATAGAAGGAAGGTAATGCCAAACATGTGAGGCCACACTGTTCCGGCCTACACAGCACAAGGCCCTCTATCAGACATCCTGTTTGACATCATCCCCTAGTTGCCATCAACATAGCTGCAATTCAGAGACTAAAGCCCTTCTGAAAATAAGGATAAAGGGAGAAAGCACCATTCACTCACAATCTCTTTCTCCCCCAAACCCAGTAGATGCTGGGACAAGCCTTGATGAGCAGATCACCTGGAGTCTATATAACCCACAGTTTGCATCTTTCCCAAAGGATGGCTCCTTCACTCCTTGTCCACAGTTTGGAAATAATAGGAGCTCAAGACTGAAAGTGACAATAGGAAATAGCTTCGGACACAGGTTGTAATGAAACAAGAGAGAAAAAGTAAGGAGAGTGAGCAATGCCATGAGGGACCACTCAGGTGAGGCACTCACTGCCTGACCTTATCTCTCCTCTCTGGGCACAGGTGCCCACACTAGCAGAATCAACTCCTACTATTACAGCTGACTCCTCTCAGCTCTCTGGCTTCTGGATTCTGCATACAAGTCCTTTGGTTGATCTCTTATCTACCCCACCTCTCCCTAACCTTCCCGCTGTAATTTGACAATCTGTTTGATGTTTTACTTACTCTATATCTATCTTTTTGTTCATCAGTTTATAGTGTTCTTTATTATCCATAAATGAGTGAGCCCCTTTGTTTCCTTCTAGTTGTAGGATTTCCACTCAGCCAGGTTCCTGTGGTTCTGGATGGTGTCTGTTCTCTCTTTTAGCTGTAGTTTTGAAATTGTTGTGCAAGGCAGCAGTTTAGGTGTTCACCTATGCCGCCATCTTGGTTTCTCTGGGCGAGTCTATTTTGAAGAAGTGGCAGTAGAAGAAGTTTAAAAAATTTGGCTCTCAAAGAAAATTTCAACCGTTGTACTGTTGATATTTGGCTCTGTTGACGAATGAGTTTGCCGACCACTGCTCTTGCACTTTAAAAGCAAAAATTATATATTTTTTCATTGTAAAAATAGTACATGCTTATTTATAAAATTTTAGGAAATAAACATAAAGTAAGACAGAGACCAAAATCACCCATATTCCCACCACTCACTATTAAAAATCTCCAAGTTTTTTTTTAATTTTCCCCCTGTAAAGAATTGCTTTATATGCTGTGTATACAGTTCTTGTGTACTGTTTTTCCATTTACATAATCATATAATCATTTTCTTTCTTAAACATAAATTTTAATGCCTGCGTAATATTTCATCCCAGTTGTTTACCATAGCTTATTTAATTAACCATTACTCTGTCTATCCTATAAATGGTGCTGCTATAAACATTTTTACTCCTGAGGTGGTGGTTGTTTTTTTGTTTTTTTGTTTTGTTTTTTGTTTTTTGCTTTTGTATTTCTTTTTTGAAACCTCAGCCAAGGATAGTTTTCCATTAATTTTTAGAGAGAGTGGAAGAGAGAAGGAAAGACAGAAAGAAATTTCAGTGTGAGCACATCAATTGGTTGCCTCCTGCATGAGCCTTGACCAGGGCCTGGCCAGGGAGGAGTCTACAACTGAGTTACGTGTCCTTGGCTGAAATTGAACCCAGGACCCTTTGGTCTGCAGTCCGAAACTATCCTCTGTGCCAGACTGGCTAGGGCACAGTTTTTCTTAAAAAAGAAAATATGGGTAAAAATCAAAGAAGAATCCAAGATGGTGACATAGGTAAACACCTACACTGCTGCCTCGCACAACAATTTCAAAACTACAACTAAAAGACAGAACCGACATCATCCAGAACCACAGGAAAGCTGGCTGAGTGGAAGTTCTACAACTAGAGGGAAAGAGAGGGGCTCACAGAGACCCAGAGGAGCTGCAAAAAGCTGAGGTACGGAGACGCACGCTGAGAGAGCAGGTGCCAGAGTACCTGGCTGGCTTTCTCTGGCGGGAGGGAAACGGAGACTCCCAATGGCATTGAACCCCTTATCTTATGACACTAAACCCCAGATCCAGCCGAAACTCATACGGGGGGAGTTTGGACTGTGAAAAGGGAGAAGTGCATGGAAATTTAGGGGAGTCGCAAAAGATCAAAGGCCTGGTGGCGTGCACGGCACTGCGCACGGGACAGATTGCTGATTGTGCCACTGGCTTTCGCGAGTGGGCAGGAGACAGACCCTCCCAACTGTGCCACTTCTGACTCCACTAAGCCCCTGTTTTGGGCGAAACGCTGGGAACCTAGTCTCGTGTGGTCCTGGTGCGCAGGGAAGCCGGAAAGGCAGCGGTCTAGAGGCACTGCAGGCCTGCACGCACAAGGATCGCTCCAGCAATTACCCAGTTACGTGAGACTCAGGGGCCGTGGAGGGCGGGGCCGACTGGAAGGCAAGGCGGTCCCTTAAGCCCTGAGACTCCACCCTCCCAAGCTCAGCAGAGGCTTTTTTGGTTTTGCAAGTCTGGTATCATAAGGCTGAATCCAACACATTAGTTCTCCCGGCATAGTGAAAATGCCGAGACAAGGGAAGGGATTACAAACAAAAGAAATGGAGGGAAAAAAACAACTGGATATAGAGTTCAAAACCACGCTTATAAGGTTTTTCAAGAATATGCTAGAAAAGTTGGATAAATTTAGTGAGACCCAAGAGGAGATGAAAAAGGACATACTAGAGACAATGACTGAAATAAAAAATATTATACAGAGTCCTAACAGCAGACTAGAGGATGGCAAGAATCAAGTAAAAAATTTGAAATATAAAGAAGCAGAAAACATTCAACTGGAAAAGCAAGAAGAGAAAAGAATCCAAAAATGTGAACATAATGTAAGGAGCCTCTGGGACAGCTTCAAGTATACCAACATCAGAATTGTGGGGGTGCCAGAAGAAGAGAGAGAGCAAGATTCTGAAAACCTATTTAAAGAAATAATGACTGAAACTTTCCACATCTGGTGAAAGAAATAGACTTACAAGTCCAGGAAGCACACAGGACCCCAAATAAAAGGAATCCAAAGAGGACCACACCAAGACACATCATAATTAAAATATCAAGAGCAAAAGACAAAGAGAGAATATTAAAAGCAGCAAGAGAAAAACAGTTTATTACCTACAAGGGAGCACCCATATGACTGTCAGCTGATTTCTCAAAAGAAACAATGCAGGCCAGACGGGAGTGGCAAGAAATATTCAACGTGATGAATAGCAAGAACCTACAACCAAGAATAATCTATCCAGCAAAGCTATCATTCAGAATTGAAGGGCAGATAAAGAGCTTCACAGAGAAGAAAAAGCTAAAGGAGTTCATCAACTCCAAACCAGTATTATATGAAATGCTGAAAGGTACTCTTTTAGAAGAGGAAGAAGAAAAAGGTAAAAGCCAAAAAATTATGAACAACAAATACATATCTATCGACAAGTGAATCTAAAAATTAAGTGAATTAAAAATTTGATCAACAGAGTAAACTGGTGAATATAATAGAACCAGGAGCACAGAAAGGGAGTGGACTGATAATTCTCAGGGGGACAAAAATCATAAATCATCAAACAGACTGTGAAATTACAGCAGAAAGATTAAAGTTAGGTGAGGTAGATAAGTGATCAATCAAAGGACTTGTATGCATGCATATAAGCATAACCAATGATTACAGACACTGGGGGGTTGGGGTATGCCTGAGAGGGAGGGGGCAATAGGGAGATATGTATAAAAATTAATAAAAATTAATAAAAAGAAAAAAAAAGAAAAAAGAAAAATATGTATACAGTGGTACCTCGAGATACGAGTGCCCTAACATACGAGATTTTTTAGATACGAGTCGTCAAGCGAGGGATTTTTGCTTTGAAATACGAGCAACAGTTCAGATACAAGTAATCGTGCGGATCATCTGGCTGCACATGACCCACCAGTTTACCGCGACTCGAGTGTTTCATAGTTTCCCACGCCTCAAGGTTACGGAATGAATTAAACCCGTATCTCGAGGTACCACTATAATTGATTTCAGAGAGGAAGAGAGAGGGAGAGAGAAATAGAAACATCAATGATGAGAATCATTGATCAGCTGCCTCCTGTATTCCCCCTAATGGGAATCGAGCCTGCTACTGGGCATGTGCTCTGACTGGGAATCAAACCTTAACCTCCTAGTTCATAGGTAGATGCTCAACCACTGAGCAACACCAGCTGGTCTGTTAATTTTCTTTTAAAATAGGTTCCTAAGCTGTTGTAATCATTTATTATTACATATTATTTTTTGGAATAACCTTTTAAGAACCTCACTATTCCCCTCCATTTCACTAGCATTTAAACTGAAAAATATTTTAAATTTATAACTTAATTTGTAAAGGAAAGCTTTATGATATTCCATCTTCCCAATCAAAAATTAGTAACTTTTACTCAAAATTTAAAAATATATATTTGACAATGTTTTATAGATTTTTACCACCTGGGCCACACATATTTCTCACTGTGATTATTTCTGAGTATCCTGTATAGGAAGTTTGTTTTGATTTTTGCTCATTATCAATAGAAGTATTATTGATTTTGACATAGTTATCATCTTTTACCCAGCCATTTTACTGAACTGCTATTTGTGCTTCTATGATTGATTTATTTCACTTAGCATAATACCTTCTAGGCCTGTCCATGTTGTCACAGATTGTAAGATTTCATTCTTCTTTATGGCTGAATAATATTCATATATATATATACATATATATATACACACATACATACACATACACACTAGAGGCCTGGTGCATGAAATTCATGCATGGTATGAGGTCCCCTCCGCCCAGACTGCACCCTCTCCAATCCAGGACCCCTCAGGGGGTGTGCAACTGCTGGTCCAGGATCAGGACTAAACCAGCAGTCAAGCATGCCTCTCACAATCCTGGACTGCTGGCTCCTAACCACTCACCTGCCTGCCTATTTGGTCACCACTAACTCCCCTCTCTCCCTCCCCCCGCCCCTGCTCCTCCTTATCAGTCTTTACTGTCTCTGTGTGCTGACCTGATCACCCCCAACTGCTCCCCCTGCCAGCCTGGTTGCCCCCAACTCCCCCCCCCTCCCCGCTGGCCTGGTCGCCTTCAATGGCGCCCCTGCTGGCCTAGTCACCCTTCATGCCCCCTACCCTGCCAGCCTGGTCACCCCACTCAGACTGCTTGTTCAGTCATTGGGTTGTCCCTCACTAACCCTCCTGCTGGCCTGCTCACCCCATGCAGCCTGCTTGTTTAATCATTTGGTCGTCCCTCACAAACCTCCCTGCCAGCCTGGTTGTAGGCAGCATCTTATCAGGGCATGAGGGTTAATTTGCATATTACCACTTTATTATAAATATATATATATATATATATATATATATATATATCCTCTTTTTCCTTTTTTGTCTACTCATCTATTAATGGGCAATTGGGCTGCTTCCACAGCTTGGCTATTATAAACATGCTGCAGTAAACAAGGGTGTATATATTCTTTTAAATTAGTGTTTGGTGTTTCTTCGAATATTTATCCAGAAGTGGAATCACTGGGTTATAAGACAGTTCAATTTTTTAGTTTTTTGAGGAACCTCCATCTGTGTATTTAATTTCTATATTTGCTTCCAGTCTTTGTAGAGAATTTTTTTTTTAATTTTTACTTATTTTTGAGTGGTCTAAAGTAAGACCTTAAATAATTTTAAAACGAGGAATACTTAGGTGAGAGCTAGAAAATATCTGAGAATGTCTGTTGTCTTCACACATCAATGATAAAATGAATAGATATAGTAGTTTTGATTACAAATTTTGCCTTAAAAACTTTTTGGATTTACTGCATTGTATTTTTACTTCGTTGTTTGCTACTTTATAGGCAACATTTTCTTGTGTAGCTCATGTAGGATTTTTTGAGTATTTATGAAGTTGAAAAACTTCACTGGGATAATACGATTGGTGGATCGCTCATCTTTTTTTTTTCTGGAAGAGGGTACTCTTTAAAAGACTCAGGTATTTTAGCACCTCAGGAAAACTTTCTTATACTATATTAATCTATTGTCTATGCTCCATTTATCTTATTTTCTTCTTTTGGAACATCTATTCTTTTTTTTCAATTTTTTTATTAATGTATTACATGTATACATATCTTCCCATTGCACCCCCCGAGGCATCCCTTACCCCCCAATGTCTTATGTTCATTGGTTATGCTTATATGGATGCATAAAAGTCCTTTAGTTGATCTCTTATCTACCCCACTTCTCCTTAACCTTCCTGCTGTAGTTTGACAGTCTCCTTGATGCTTTACTGCCTTTGTATCTATCTTTTTGTTCATCAGTTTATAATGTTCTTTATTATCCACAAATGAGTGAGATCATGTGGTGTTTCTCCTTTATTGATTGGCTTATTTCACTTAGCATAATGCTCTCCAATTCCATCCAGGTTGCTGCAAATGGTAAGAATTCCTTCTTTTTTATTGCAGCGTAGAATTCCATTGTGTAGATGTACCACAGTTTTCTGATCCACTCATCTGCTGACGGGCACCTAGGCTGTTTCCAAATTGTAGCTATTGTAAATTGTGCTGCTATGAACATAGGGGTGCATAAATCCTTTCTGATTGGTGTTTGTAATTTCTTAGGATATATTCCTAGAAGTAGGATTTCTGGGTCAAATGGGAGTTCCATTTTTAGTTTTTTGAGGAAACTCCATGCTGTTCTCCACAGTGGCTGCACCAGTTTATGTTCCCACCAGCAGTGCATGAGGGTTCCTTTTTCTCTGCATCCTCGCCAACACTTGTCATTTGTTGATTTGTTGATGATTGCCATTCTCACAGGTGTGAGATAGTATCGCATTGTCATTTTCATTTGCATCTCTCAAATAATTAGTGACTTTGAGCATGTTTTCATGTATCTCTTGGCCTTCCTTCTGTCGTCTTTTGAAAAGGTTCTATTTAAGTCCGTTGCCCATTTTTTTATTGGATCATTTATCTTCCTTTTATTAAGTTGTATAAGTTGGCTGTAGATGTTGGAGATTAAAACTTTACCAGTGCTAACATTTGCAAATATGTTCTCCCATACAGTGGGCTTTCTTGTTGTTTTGTTGATGGTTTCTTTTGCTGTGAAAAGCTTACTATTTTGATGTAGTCCCATTTGTTTATTTTCTCTTTAGCTTCCTTTGCCCTTGGAGCAGTATCAGTGAAGAAGTTCTTTCGGCATATGTCTGAGATTGTGCTGCCTGTGGATTCTGATAGTATTTTTATGGTTTCCCATCTTATATTTAAGTCCTATATCCATTTGGAGTTTATTTTTTTGTATGGTGTAAGTTGGTGGGCTAGTTTCAGTTTTTTGCATGTATCTGTCCAATTTTCCCAACACCATTTATTGAAGAGGCTGTCTTGACTCCATTGTATGTTCATGCCTCCTTTGTCAAATATTAATTGAGCATAGTGGTTTGGGTGGATATCTGGATTCTCTATTCTATTCCATTGGTCTATGTGTCTGTTCTTGTGCCAGTGCCAAGCTGTTTTTGAGAACAGTTGCTTTGTAATATAGCTTGAAATCTGGCATTGAGATCCCACCTACTTTATTATTCTTTCTCAGGATTGCTGTGGCTATTCGGGGTCTTTTTTTGTTCCAGATGAATCTTTGGAGAGTTCTTTCTAGGTCTGTGAAATATGTTGTTGGTATTTTAATGGGTAGTGCATTGAATCTATAGATTGCTTTGGATAGTATGGATATTTTAATGATGTTGATTCTTTCAATCCATGAGCATGGTATGATCTTCCATCTGTTTGTGTCTTTCTCTATCTCTTTTTTCAGTGTCTTATAGTTTTCTGCATATAGGTCTTTTACCTCCTCAGTTAGGTTTATTCCTAAGTATCTTATTTTTTTTGGTGCGAAGGTAAATGGGATTGCTTTTGAGTCTCTTTTTCTGTAATTTCATTATTAGTGTATAGAAATGCCATAGATTTTTTGGCATTGATTTTGTATCCTGCTACATTGCCGAATTCATTTATTAAGTCTATTAGTTTTGGGGTGGAGTCCTTTGGGTTTTTTATGTACAGTATCATGTCATCTGCAAATAAGGACAGCTTTATTTCTTTTTTTCCAATTTGGATGCCTTTTATTTCTTCTTCTTGTCTAATTGCAATAGCTAATACTTCCAGTACTATGTCAAACAGGAGTGGTGAGAGTGGGCATTCCTGTCTTGTTCTGTTCTTAGAGAAAATGGTTTTAGTTTTTGCCCATTGAGTATGATGTTAGCTGTGGGTTTATCATATATGGCTTTTATGATGTTGAGGTATGAACCTTCTATTCCCACCTTGCTGAGAGTTTTTATTAAGAAAGGGTGTTGGATTTTGTCAAATGCTTTTTCTGCAGCAATTGATATGACCATGTGATTTTTTTCTCTCAAGTTGTTTATGTGATGTATCATGTTTATTGATTTGCATATATTGTGCCATCCTTGCATTCCTGGGTTAAATCCTACTTGGTCATGGTGTATGATCTTTCTGATGTACTGCTGGATCTGATTTGCTAGAATTTTGTTGAGGATTTTGGCATCTATGCTCATGAGGGATACTTGCCTGTAATTCTCTTTCATTGTGTTGTCTTTATCTGGTTTTGGTATTAGGGTGATGCTGGCTTCATAGAAGGTGTTTGGAAGTGTTCCTTCTTCTTGAATATTTTTGAATAGTCTGAGGAGGATATGCTTTAATTCTTCCTTGAACGACTGGTAAAACTCTCCTGTGTAGCCATCTGTTCCCAGGCTTTTGCTTGCTGAAAGCTTTTTGATGACTGCTTCAATTTCTTCCATAGTTATTGGACTATTGAGCTGTTTAGATTCTTCCTGATTGAGTTTTGGAAGGTTATATTTTTCTAGGAATATGTCCATTTCCTACAGATTGTCCATTTTGTTGGAATAGAGTTGTTCGTAGTATTTTTTAACAATCTTTTGTATTTCGGAGGGGTCTGTTGTTATTTCTCCTCTTTTGTTTCTGATTTTGTTTATTTGGGTCTTCTCTCTTTGCTTCTTAGTGAGCCTGGCTAGAGGTCCATCAATCTTGTTTATCCTTTCAAAGAACCAGCTCTTGGTTTTGTTGACCTTTTGAATTGTTTCTTTGGTCTCTATGTTGTTTATCTTTGCTCTGATCTTTACTATTTCCCTCCTTCTGCTTACACTGGGTTTTTCTTGTTGCTCTCTTTCTAGCTCTTTGAGTTGTAGAGTTAGGTAATTTATTACCATTGTTTCTTGTTTTTTGCAGTAGGCTTGGAGAGCTATGAACTTTCCTCTCAAGACTGCTTTCACTGTGTCCCATAAATTTTGTATTGTTCTGTTGTCATTGTCATTTGTTGCCATGATGTCTTTTATTTCTTCTTTGATCTCTCTGGTTACCCAGTCGTTGTTTAATAGCATGCTGTTTAGTCTCCATGTATATGATTTCTTTGTATTGTTTTTATTGTAGTTGATTTCCAGTTTTATGCCACTGTGGTCTGAGAAGATGCTTGATATGATTTCTATCTTCTTGAATTTGAAGAGACTTTGCCTATGACCCAACATATGATCTATCTTTGAAAATGACCCATGTGCACTTGAGAAGAATGTATATTCTGTGGCTTTGGGATGAAATGTTCTGAAGATGTCAATTAATTCCATCTGGTCTAGTGAGTCACTTAGGATTGATGTTTCTTTTCTGATTTTTTGTTTAGAGGATTTGTCTAGTGGTGACAGTAGGATAATAAAGTCTCCTACTATGATTGTATTGCTGTCAATCTCTCCCTTGATATCCTCTGGGAGTTGTTTTATGTATTTAGGTGCTCCTATATTGGGTGCGTATATGTTTACCAGAGTTATTTCTTCTTGTTGGATTGCTCCCTTTAATATTATGAAGTGGCCTTCTTTATCTCTTATTATGTCCTTCACTTTGAGATCTAATTTGTCAGATATAAGTATTGCAACCCCATCTTTTTTTTCATTTCCACTTGCCTGAAAAACTGTCTTCCATCCCTTCACCCTCAATCTGTGTGCATCTCTTTTTGTGAGGTGGGTTTCTTGTAGACAGCAAATATATGAGTTATGTTTTCTTATCCAATCTGCTACCCTATTTCTTTTGATTGGAGCATTTAATCCATTTACATTTAAAGTTATTATTGATAGGTACTTAACTGTTGCCATTTTTATTCTTTACCCCTGTGTTACCTCTTCGCTTCCTATTTCTTTTTTACAGCAGACCCTTTAACATTTCTTGCATTGCTGGTTTGGTGGTAATATATTCCCTTAGTCCTTTTTTGTCTGTGAAGATCCTGATTTCACCTTCAATTTTGATCAAAAGCCTTGCTGGGTACAATATTCTTGGATTCAGACCCTTCCTTTGCATGACTTTGTATATTTCATTCCATTCCCTTCTGGCCTGATGAGTTTTTGTTGAGAAATCTGTTGCTCGTCTGATGGGGGTTTCTTTGTAGGTAACTTTCTGTCTCTCTCTGGCTGCTTTTAAGATTCTTACTTTGTTGTTGGTGTTTGCCAATTTAATGTGCCTTGGCATCAGTCTTTTGGGGTTCTTTTGCTTGGGACTCTGTGAGCTTCTTAGATTTGTGTGGGTTTTTTCCTTCCTATATCAGGGCAGTTTTCTGTCATTATTTCTTCAAACAGGTTTTCTATTCCTTGCTCAGTTTCCACTCTTTCTGGAACCCCAATTTTGTGGGTGTTGTTTTGTTTTGTGTTGTCCCAAAGTTCCCTTAGGCTCTCCTCTTGCTTTTTTATTTTTTTTTCTAGAAGCTGCTCTGCTTGGGTATTTTTTCCTACCTTGTCTTCTAGCTCACTGATGTGGTCCTCTGCTTCTTCTAGTCTACTTTTGATGCTTTATATTGAGTTCTTTACAGCAGCGATGTCATTTTTTATTTCTTCTTGATTTTTTATAATTTCCACTTGGCTCTTACTCATATTGTCAAATTGTCTTCCATTCTTTTCAGCCACCTTATGACCATTTCTCTGAACTCTTTCTCTGGTAGGTTGTTTGCTTCTATTTCACATACCTCCTTTTCTGGTGATGCCTGCTTTTCTTTCATATGTGGGCTGTTGCTTTGTATGCCCATGGTCTTTCTTCTCCAGGTATCTGGTTATGTAGTTCTCTCTCCTTATCCCAGGCAAAATCTGACCTTTCCGTGTGGCATGTGGAGCTCCTCTGAATCCGAGTGTTTACACCAATTGGGGAGTGGTGTTCTGGGTCCCCTGGCTTTTTGGTGGGTTCCACAGCTGTAGCTTTTCAGGCTTCTATAAACATCCACTTTCCCCTGAAAGATGGCGTGGTCTCTGCGTTTGTGCTGGTGGCTCCGGAGGAATAAACCCCGTGGCAGTGTGGCTGCCTGGTTAGGGGAGCCCTGTCCAGTAGTCCCCCACCATCTCCTGGAGGATAACTGTCCCTTAACTTGCCAATAAACACTCCCAGTGGGACTCTCAGCTGTTCTCTGTTAGCTTTGGCAACAAGGCTCCAGACACGTCCTTCTATTCTGCTGCCATTTTTTCTCGAACTCTGGAACATCTATTCTCAATACTTAGGATCTCATCTTTGTTCTCCTTATGTGTCTTTATTTTTCTATGTTCTTCTACATTTTGGAAAAACTCAAATAAATTTGCCATCTGAAACACTGTTTTTATTTGTTTGTTTTTCATTGAGAAAACTGTATCCTGCCTCCAGAATGGATTTTATTTGAGTTACTGCATTTAAAGTTGTTGCTTTTCTTGAGGAATTTCCTAGCATGTTTTTATTTCAATTTATCTTCATTTCAATTTGGCCTGCTCTTTTTCTTTTTTAATAGCCCATTCATTGTCATAGGCACAGATTTTTTTTAAAAAGATACAACTTTAATAAAATGAACAAATCATAGGTGTACAGCTCAATGGAATTTTACATATGTAGATACCCATGTGAGCACTAACCAAATCAATTGTAGAACACTTTCAACACTCCCAAATATTTCCTCATCTTCTCTCCCCATAAATCCCTCATTTAGGTTAATCAATATTCTGATTTCTATCACCAGAGATTAGGTCTATGTGTTTTAAAATTTCATAGAAATGGAATAACATATTATGTACTCTTTTATGACACGTTTACTGCTCTGAACCTTCCCAGGGCCCCAGGCAATCCCTAAAAAGTCCTCAGTATTTCCTAGCTAGAGTATGTCAGCTATTTTACAAGCATCAGAGGAAAAGAGATGGAAAGCACCATCACATATGGCTATTGCTGGTGGCTTTCTATGATTTTTTTTTTTTAGCAGTGTAAATCTTAATTGTTAAGAGATGTTTTGATACAATCCAATATGAAAAGCAAAAGTGGGCTGTACTAATTGAGAAAGGTAGTGGCACCAGAGAGTCCAGTTACTTCCCAGTACTTTTGGCCCTGAAAGGGCTCTATGGACTGCTTAGAGCTTAAAGTAGCATACATTCTAAATCATTATCCTAGACATCAATAAAGGCTATTTGTGCAAGGCTGAAGAATAATATGAGAAATGGCATTGAGATATCTCAGCATAACTAGAATGTTTGAGTTCTGACTTCAGGCATTTATTTTAAGGATACACTTGATTGTTGTTGTCTATACTTAGCACTCACTCTTACCCAGTCCTATACCAGGGAACTACTGAGGGAGTTCCATTAGACTGTGAGATCTTTAAGACCTCTGTCTTCCATTATGTTAAATTTTCATATCTTTAAAAACATCCTTAGAAAATGTTCCTTACATCAAATATTAAGATAGGGCTTCCAATTATTACCAAGATAGAGTGTATTTATTATGGGCTATTTATCCTCCTGATTACAACTAAAATCTCTGGGGAAAATACACAAAAACAATATCTGAGGGCAATTAAAAAAAAAAGAATATCAGACCAGTTGTGGACTGGAGTAAAAACGTTAAGAAGCAACGTGTTTGAGAATGAGTTTTCCATTATTTCCCCTTCTTTTCTCATATGGCTTTGCCCCAAGAACAGGCCCCAAGTGCATAGCTGCCTAGTTAAAACTCTAAAAACATCCTCATGTTTTGCACAGAAAAACTGAGAAATAGGTATTCTGTGGGGCAGAGAGTGCAGGAGGAATCCTGAAGGAAGTGAGCTGGAGAAGAAGATGGCTCAGTACTGTTCAAGAAACACGATAAGTCCTCAGTTTACCCTTGAGCTTCATATATATTGGGGCAGACCAAATCCGCAAACATTTTGAAACATAGAACCAACCAGGTCTGAACCAACCTCTTAGAGATACCCATGTTGAGCATACCCAAAGCAGCATCAACAAGATTAAAAAAAAAAAACTGAACTGAGATTGAAACCACTGCCACAGAAAGTAATTTTTTTGGTTCTAACAATCTATTTATTATTTATTTACTCCTCCATTGAACCAGCCCCACACTGAGGTGGTAATTTGGAGTGGTATTATAAGCTGGACCCTGGAGTCTGAAATCTCAGGTGCCTTCCTCACTCATTTTGTGGTTTAGATTGGGGCATAGTCCAGGCAGAATTAGTGTTTCCTTTTGGATACTGCACAATGGAAACTTAGGCACATCCATAAATGTGGCCACAATCAGGAGGGTTGACTGGCAGGCTGGAAGACAAATTATTCCAATAAAGGCATTTTTACCTCAATAGGGAGCTAGGAGTTGGATGGACATGTTATAGGGGAGGAGGAGTTAGTTCAATGAAGGAGTTATTTGCAGGTTGCAGAGAGAAATTAAGTAAATTCACTATGCCGGGCCATTTGTAGGTCAGTAGAGGTTGCTGTATGTCTTTACTGCCTTGAGGGGAAAGAGAGACCGGCATCATAGCCAAAGAGGCATACACCCATTAGGCCTAGCATCCCTTCGATGGTTGCAGCACGGTTTCCTTTCACTGCAAGGGCAGGAATGGAGGAGATCAGGTAGAGGATCGCTGCTGCAGCAGTTCGGAAGAAATCACACCAGGGCCAGCTGATCCAGAGTATGCTGCTTTGCATGCTACCTGCGTAGATGATAAAGAAGAAAATAGAAAGGGCCAACTCAGCCGCTGACAGGTAGTAGTATTCTACAGTCTTGAAGCAGCACAGAACCACTATGCAGTATATAGTCTCAGCTATCAGAAGAATTGCCTTTTGGGTGCGTAAGAAGTTGGTAAAGGTGGTCCAGAAGTCGGGGGATGAGGTGTGTTGGGGTTCCACCATGGTGTCAGAGATAGTCCTTGCGGGGGGTGCAGAAGATCTGCTCACTTGCTGGCAAGTTTGAGGATGCTGCACACTCCGATGTCTTGTCTAGAAAGTGATTATAAAAACGTATAGTCTGAAGCTTACTGAGTTGGTTAAATGATAAAATAACAACAACAATAATAATAACCTTCCTTAAAAATTTTTTAACAGTATTCAGGTCTACAAATTTTAATAATTAAGAAGTTTAAAATACAATCCAAAATTACTTAAGCAAAGGACAAGAAGAATGTGACCAATTATCAAGGGAAATGATAATCAACAGATACCAACCCCAAGGTATTAAAATTATAAGACACAGGCTTTAAAGCTGATACTAAAACAAATTCCATGAGGTAAAGACAAACACATATGAAACAAGGAGAAAGATGAAAGTTCTTAGCAAAGACATTAAATTTTAAGTAAAGAACAAAACTATTAAAACATACACTCTATTGGATGAGCTTAAAGATGACAGAGAAAGTAGTAGTAAACTTGGAGAAAGATTAATAGAAATTACCCAAATTTGAAGAACAAGAGAAAAAAGATTGTAAGAAACTGTATAGAACTTAAAGGGAGGCATGAGATTACATAAAAAATGTAACACTAATAACAAAATCATTGATGCTGAAAATAATTGGTCATAAGATATTTGGGGAAACAATAGATGAAAACTTTCCAAATTTTGGTGAAAGACATTAAGTTGAAGATTCAAAAAGTTCAATGAAAGTAATACAGAATAAACTCAAAGACAATCACACCTAGACACATTATAATGAAACTACTGAAAACTAAATGTAAAGAAAAAAATCATGGGCAGGGTCCAAGTTGGTGGCCTAGGAAGATGCTGAATTCACCTCCTAACATAGGCACAGCAAATGTACACCTACATATAATCAGTTCCTTCTGAAGAACAACTGAAGGCTGATCAAACAGCTTCTGCACAACAAGTGATAGAGGGACCACATTGGGAAGGGTAGAAGAGATGGAGACAAGGTAACTATTGGAGACTTAGCCTCATGCTGAGTACTCCAGTAGATGGGGAAATCACTGAGGGGCCCATGACGACTCTCCAGCACTGGGGCACAGCAAAAACAAACAAACAAAAACAAACAAACAAACAAACAAACAAAAACTATTACTTTAGGCTGTACATAAAGGATACCAATCTACTAACCCTACAGTACCTGCCAAATGAATAGGGAACTGCTGGAATTCTCTCCAAGATCAGAAGTGCGGGCAAACGCCATGTTTTTACGTTCCCCTACTACATTGCAAGCATGAACAGGAGCACTTTCCAGGGACTTGAGCTTGCTTGCCAATGCTGCCCCAATGCATCCCAGACTCCTGACTCTCACCAGCTTCAGCAGTATCCCTAAATATGACCCCAGCATGGCAGGCCTGTGCTTACTCCAACTCCAGTCTTTCCGCCAGTCTAGTCCTAGTGTGGAGCACCTGAACCGCCCTGATTATGCCTGCTCCAGCTCTGGGCATCCCTTCAGGGTAATCCTAGTGTAGAGCACTGTTGGGCTCCCTGACTGGTATCTGTTCCAGCTCCAGCTGGCTTGTCAAAGCTGCCTTGACCCCTACATAGGGGTCACTCCTTCAAGACCGGGAGACGTAGCTGTTTTAGCTCATTCATAGAAACAAACACATAAAGTCAACTAAAATGAGGAGTCAGAGGAATATGTTCCAAACAAAAGAACAAGATAAAACTGCTTAAGAGCCGAGACCGGTTTGGCTCACTGGATAGATCGTCAGCTTGCGGACTGAAAGGTCCCAGGTTCGATTCCAGTTGGGGGCATGTACCTTACTTGCGGGCACATCTCCACTGTGGGGAGTGCAGGAGGCGGCTGATTGATGTCTCTCTCTCATCGATGTTTCTGACTTTCTATCTCTCTCCCTTCCTCTCTGTAAAAAATCAATAAAATATATTTTTTAAAAAACTGCTTAAGAAATCTAATGATATTTGCCCGCACTTCTGATCCTGGAGTTCCAACAGTTCCCCATTCATTTGGCAGGTACTGTTAAGAAACATAAGTCATTTAGGTGCCATAATTGTGGGAGAGATGCAACTGGCATTTAGTAGGGGGAGAGGGGAGGTGAGAAATATTGCTAAACATTCTACAATGCACAGGACAGCTGTCCAGAACAAAGAATTATCTGGTACAAAATATCAGTAATAATAAGGTTAAGAGACTTTTCCCTAGAATAACAGGAGGGAGGAAAAGAAGGCGGGAGGGAGGGAAGTAGGGAGAGGGGGGGAGGGCGGGTGCAATAGATAAAGTAGAATAAACTACAGGGGAACAAAAAAGTAGAACAAATACAAAACATATACCAAAGTAATTGGTGATCAAAGTAGTCATATGGAATTAAAAAAATCTCCATGTGGGTCTCAATAAACACAATTTAAATATAAGGACTTAGGTAAAAAGTAAAAGAATGGGAAAAGATATGCTATGCAAACAAAGATAGAGTGGCTATTTTAATTTCAGACAGAGTAGACTCTAAGACAAGGAATATTATTAGGTATACAGAAGACATTACAGATTTATAAAATGGTCATTTTATGAAGACGACATACAAACCTAAATGAATATGCCTCTAATAACAAGCTTTAAATAAAATATATGAAGCAAAAACAAACCTTGAAATTTTTAAATAAATTAAAATCATACAAATTATGTTAATCGACCATAATAAAATTACATTATAAAATAACAGCAAAATAATTCTTTTTTAGTTTTGCATGGAAATCTCAAAATGTTTGATCACCAGTTGCTAAAAAACTATTCTTTCACAATTGAATTTGTCACTTTTGTTGAAAATCAACCATTTTTCTTTGCATCTATTTCTGAACTCTTTATTAATTCTATACAATTGATGTAAATGTTGATTTTAACTATTACTATACTGTAGCTTTATAATGAGTTTGAATCAAGTATTTTAAGTGCTCTATTTCAAAGTTGTTATGGTTATCATAGGCACTTTATGGAAATTTTAGAATCAGCTTGCTAATATTTACAAAATACTCTGGTGACATTTTGATTGAGATTGTATAAAATCTATAGATCAGTTTGGAGAGAATTGACATCCTAATAATATTAAGCCTTCAAATCCATTAGCACTATTCTCCCCATTCATTTGGGTCTTATTTTTAATTCCTTGCATCAATAATTCATAACTATAGCAATATTTTGTTAGATTGTATCTAAATACCCATGTTTTATATGATTGTATTATTCTTTCCATTTCTAATAGCTTTTTTATGTTTATAAAAGTACTACTGATATTTGTATATTGACCTTGAATCCTGTGACTTTCCTAAATTCACCTATTAGTCCCAGTAGCTGTTTTATATATTCTCTAGGGCTTTCTATCATTGTCAGCCAATAGACAGGTTTATTTATTTATTTTCCACCTGTATTTATTGTATTTCTTTTTATTGTGTTACTAGAGGCCCAGTGCATGAAATTTGTGCGGGGGGGGGGATGTCCCTCAGTCCAGCTTGCACCCTCTCCAATCTGGGACCCATCAAGGGATTTCCGACTGCCTACTGGTATCGGGTCTAAAGAGGCAGTTGGATATACCTCTCACAATCCAGGACTGCTGGCTCCCAACCACTTGCCTACTGGCCTGCCTGATTGCCCCTAACCACTTCTGCCTGCCAGCCTGATCACCTCCTAATCATTGCCCTGCCAGCCTTATTGACACCTAACTGCTTCCCTGCCAGCCTGAATGCCCCTAACTGCCCTTCTGTGCCAGTCTGGTCACCCCCAACTGTCCTCCCTTGCCGGCCTGGTCCCCCCAAACTGCCATCCCCTGCAGGCCTAGTCACCCCTAACTGCCCTCCCTTGCTGGCCTGGTTGCTCCCAACTGCCCTGCCCTACAGGCCTGGTCCCCCCACCAACTTCCTTTCCCTGTTGGCCTGGTTGCCCCCAACTGCCCTCCTCTGCAAACCTGGTCCCCCCCAAGTGCCCTCCCCTGCAGGCCTGGACCTCCCCAACTGCCCTCCCCTGCAGGCCTGGTCGCCCACAACTGCCCCTCCCTGACAGCCATCTTGTGTGTTGGAGTGATGGTCAATTTGCATATTACCTCTTTATTGTACAGGATTGCACTGGTTTGGCCCTTTAGTACAGTGATGGATAGAAGCAATGTAGGTGGACATAGTTTGCTTGTACCAGGTCATAGGAGAAAACATTGTCTTCCATTTTTATGTTAGTTATAGGGCTCTCTATTACAATAGAGAAATTTCTTTCTATTCTTGGTTGAATGAGGTTTTTTTAATTGTTTTTAATTTTAATATTCAAATGTGGATGTTTTTTGGCACCTGTTAAGATGACTATGTGTTTTTTCTCTTTTATTCTATTGATATGGAAAATTACATAGTTTTTAAATTGTTAAACAAATATTTCATTCTTGGGTAAACCCCCAACTTATCATGAAGTATTACTTTTTTTATACATTGCTAGGTTCACTTTAGTAACAGTTTAAAAGTATTTTTGTGTGTCTAATTTTATAGACATACTTTTTCTTTCTCCTTTTTCTCCCTGTTCTTTTTTGTTTATTTCACTATCTTGGTAATGCTAGCTAGCCTCATTAATAGTTGCAAAAGTTTTCTTTCCTCTACTATTTTCTGGTAGAATTTGTGTAGAATTGTTATATTTTTAAATGTTGAGTATAACACACAAGTGAAATCTGGAGTTTTCTTTGTTGTAAGTTTTAAGCCAAAAATTCTATTTTTTTTTACATATTAAGGTTATTAGTTTTTTCTTTGTTAATTTGTATCTTTCAAAGAATTGTTCTATTTCATCTAAATTCTATTTCTGGAAATTAATTTTTTCATTATATACTGTGATGAAAAAGTAGTTTTACAATTGTTTATATGAAAAATAATACAATAATTAATAAGTAATACGGGACTAACCTATGTTTTGCATACTCACAAATAAAAAACAATTTTTGCTCCACTCTGTATTTCCCTATTGTCCTTGTAATGTTTGTAGTGTTTCTAGTGATGCCCTCCCCCATTTCGTTCCTGATATTGGTAGTTTGTATTTCCTCTCCTTTTTCTTGGTCAGTTTGACTAAGGTTTATAAATTTTACTTATCCAAGAAACCAGCTTTTGGTTTCATTTTTTCTATTATTTTTCTGTTTTCAAATTTATTGATTTCCATATTATATTATTTTCTTCTACTTGCTTTGCATTTAATTTGCTCCTTATAAGTTGTTAAGCTGAAAACTTAGGCTTTTGATTTTAGACCTTTGTTCTTTTCTAATATAAAACATTCAGTTCTAGAAATTTTCTTCTAAGTACTGGCTACATTCCACAAATTTTTACATGGTGTATTTTCATTCAGTTCAACATATTTTCTAATTTCCCTTGAGATTTCCTCTTTGACACATGATTTATTTAAAAATGTGTTGTTTAATTTCCAAATGCTTGAGGATTTCCTGATATCTTTCTTTTGTTTTATTGTTTAATTCTGTTCTGGTGAGATAATACAATATATTGTGTATGTGAGTTTTTTCCCAATTAATTTTTTATTGTGGTAAAATATACATAACATAAAACTTAACATTTAAACATTTTAAGTGTATGAGTCAGTGGCTTTAAGCACATTCACAATGTTGTATAATTATCATCACTAGCTATTTCTAGAACTTTTTCACCATCCTAAATAGAAACTCTTCACTCATCAAACAATAACTCTCCTTTCCCCAACCCCTTGTAATCTCTATTTGACTGTCTGTGTATATGAATTTGCCCATTCTGTATATGTTTTCCTAAAAAAACCCCCGCAAAACCCATGTTTTTATTGATTTTAGAAATAGAGAGGAAGAGGGAGAAATAGAAACATTAATGAGAGAAAAACATCATTTGGCTGCCTCCTGCATGCCCTCTACTAGGGATCAAGTCTGCAACCCAGGCCTGTGCCCTTACCAGAAATCAACCTTTTGGTGCATTGGTTGGTGCTCAATCACTGAGAAACACTGGCCGGGCTGTGTATGTTCTTAATACTTTAAATTTGTTAAGATTTGTTTTATGGTCTTTCTTGGTAAATGTTTCCCTGTGCATTTGAAAAATTTGTGTATTCTACTGATGGTAGAATAGTCTCTAAATTTAAATATGGTCAAGTTGGTTGATAGTATTATTCTTTTATACTCTATGAATTTTTCATTACATTGTCACATTAATTTTTGAGAAAGAAGAGTTGATGTCTCCCTATATAAATTTGGATTTTCCCTTTAGTTCTATTAGTTTCTGCTGCCTATACTTTGAAGCCCTATTGTTAGGTACATACACATTAAGGATTGTTACATCTTTTTGATGGGTTACTTATTTATAAACATCTAACATCTCTCTTTATCCATGCTAATACTTATTTTTATTCTTTTTCAATGCAAGCCCTTCAGATTTATGAACTGGAAGTACTCCATCTCACACTCCCTAGTCACATATCTTAATCTAATTTTGTCAGATAACTACAGTAGTTTACATGTTTCTAAAAACAGAACTATTTGGCTTACAGAACAAGTTGAGAGCTGTGTAGTGACTAAAACAAGGCAATCTCACATTAGCAAAAGAGAAAAATTTTAGCAAACCTTTTATGGTGGTTAGTTAAAATAGTAGATTGAATGAAATTTGAAATCCTGTGTATAGCCCTCTATTGTATTTTTTTCTTACATTTTGGGACCTCTGGCCTATTTCCTTGTCCTGTACTCCCCCAAAACTATGGTTCTAGTAAATATTAGTGGGACTGAGCATCAGAGTGACCCCTGATGCCAGAGTACACACACTCCCACTCCTTAAATGCCAACCTAAATTCCTAAGGGAGCCAGGATGGACTTGATATCTATTTCTGGATCTCAGAACAGTGGAGAGTTTTGTTAGGTTGTTTTTCATCCTAACAAGGCAGCATTAGCCACCACAGCTTGCTATGTCAATGGTGGAGGAAATAGTATATCCTTGCTGCCTATTCTTGACTTATTTCCCTGGCATGGGACTTAAAAAAAACAACAACTACAAACCAGGAAACAGCTCTTACTGCCTGAACTATCTTTGGTGTGATTTGGCAGAAAAGTTAAATCATAAAAATGGGGAGTATCCTTTCTTAGTCTCAAATTTCTCATCTGGAATATGAGGATTATGATAATGCCTGCTTCAGATTTCTGTTATGAGAAACAAGATAATTGATAAAAATAATTTAAAAGCTATAAAACTCTCAGTGTTAGGTATTAATATATTGTCTTTTATATGAACCAATAAGATTTATTATTTTAATGATTTAGTTTTAATTGGAAAAGTTGATAATTTTATTTAGGTTATATTTCATTCAAAGTCTCTTTTTTGGTTGTTTTATTTTATTTTTTTACTTTATGAAGAGAAGCAGTTGGTATTTTAACTAATTTTTCTTTCAGTTTTATTGAGATATACTGACATATAGTATTGTGTGAGTTTAAGGTGTACAACATAATGATTTGACTTACATATATATTGTGAAATTATTTAAAAATAATTATTTAAAAATAATTTAAAATTATTTAAAAATAATTTTATTTTTAAAAGTCCCTTATCCTTTATATTAATTCATCTGCTTTCTGTTTTCAACAAGATGAGTCAACCAATCCACATTATTTTCAGTGAAGCCATGTTCATTTAAAGGTATTTTAAGAATAGAAAATATTTCCACAAATATACATGGTACATCTTATCTTTTAAAGACTAAATTTGAAAAGCTGAAAAATCTTTCCTCAGCTATTTCTAAAATATATTGCCCCTAAATACCAGTCTTCAAGTTCTCAGAATTCATACCCAGTCATCACTCCAGCTCAACATATATAAATATATTCTGTTTCAGATAAGGTCAGTTAGAATGAAACCGTATTGTGTAATTCAGCTCTTTAGTTTTAAAGTCTCTGCACACATAGTATGTGTGTTTTTTTAAATATATGAGGTTGACAAAACTAATAAAATACAATAAATTATATTTGAAAATAATTTAACACAAATTATACTGAATTGTTTTTGCATTATTCAGAATAATTTAAAGATTTTATTGTGCTTCAGTAATCATGTTTTTAAACAGCATGTATTGGTGTGAACATAACTTCATAAAAGCTATAGAAAATACTGCTGACAGCATAACCTGGGTAATTAAATTTTTTAAAGAATTCTTCAAATTAGCTTGCCTATTTAAAATTAATTTTGATTGAGATTTTTTAAAAGTAATAAATGTTTAATCAAGGAATTTTACATATTATTAATAGCATTCATTTGGCCAAACATCTACACATTTATAGAATCCTATTGTATATAAAGTGGGAATGTTAATTGGGATCTTTTTTTTTTAATATGAAGTACAGAAATTTTAAAATTATTTTATTATCTTGATTGCTTGCACTCGCAACTGGAGTTTTATGTATTTTCACTGAACAGGTAATTAGGAGACAGTGCGTTCATAATGACTAAGAATTGGCATTTGTGAAAGATAAAAACAATCATTTATAAGTGGACTGTTCACTTCATTATTCACTTTCTCACTATTAAAGTCTAACAACCAAATTTTAAACGGAAGCATTCCGAAAGATTAAAATTTTTAATTAAAAGTATGTTTTGTAGTTTTCTATAGTTAAGAGATAAATATAGATATTTCACTAAAACATATTATTTATTTTAAACTTCATAAATTATATGGAATAAAATGTCAGAGGTAGGTGTTGGATAAATGTAATAATAAGTAATATTTATAATTTTAATGAATATTTATTATATTTACCAATGTTTATTAAGCCCTTACTATGTATCCTGTGTAATTCTAGAATATTATCTGGTTATCTCATTTTAATAATCATAACTCTCTGATATGCTTCATTTTACAAAGACATTGATCCTCAGAATATGAATGAATATATACAAATCAGGCAGCTAATATATGATAGAAATATAACTTTGAACAAGTCTCTGACTTCATTGTGAATTTTCATGTGTTTATATATATTTCTGTGTCTTAATATACAAGTAAACACTCTGTACTATTTTCATTTGTGTTAAAAGAGAAAACTAGGAAAAATTTCACTTCTCTGGTATCAATTGTAAGGGACCTAAGATTTATATACTATTTTAGGGTTTTCAAAAAGATATGGTATGTAGAGTCATATTGTGCATCTCATTATTACATTTATGTTTTTATCATTCTTTTGGCTCCTGGAAGGAACATTGTTATCTGATATTTTACTTTATTTTATTTTAATTTTTTTTAAATGTATTTTTATTGATATTTTTACAGAGAGGAAGGGAGAGGGATTGAGAGTTAGAAACATTGATGAGAGGGAAACATCAATCAGCTGCCTCCTACAACACCCCCTACTGGGGATATGCCTGCAACCAAGTACATACTACATGTTCTTGACTGGAATTGAACCTGGGACTCTTCAGTCCGCAGGCTGATGCTGTATCCACTGAGCCAAACCAATTAGGACTGATATTTTAATAGAAGTGTGTTTTTCTCTAATATTATAAAAGTATGGAAAAAAATTGAAAATCCAAACAATCACTGGGTGGTTAAGAAATCAAGTTTAGATATGCTATAAAATATACTAAATGACTTACAAATAGCAGTTTTAAATATTTTCATTTTTCAAAAAAAATTTAATACTCTTTTTTTTAGAATATTTTTTGGGTTTTGTTCTTTAATTTTGTTTCACTAATCCTCACCCTAGGTTACTTTTTCCATTGATTTTTTTAGAGTGAGTGGAAAGGAAAGAGAAGAGAGAAAGAGGAGGAAGAGGAAGAGGAGGAGGAGGTGAAGGAGAAAGAGAAGAAGGAGGAGAAAGAAGAGGGAGAGAGGGAAGGACGGAGGGAGGGAGAGACAGACAGAGAAACATTGATCTGAAAGAGATACATTGATTGGTTGCTTCTCACACATGCCCCTACCAGGGCCAGGGTTCGAACCTGCAACCCAACGACATGCCCTTGTATAGGAAGAAAACATCACAAAACAAGAGTCTGCTCAAGCATTACAGGAGCGTATTCCAATAATTACTGGCTGTTATTCCTTGTGATTAAGGGTGAATAGTTTTAGCATGGATGTTTCAATGCTGTTTTCTTTACTTATTTACATTTGTATATGCTCCGAAAAAGTAAAACAAAGCTACACTATCCCTCAATTTTTGTTGAGTGCCTATTCTATACCATGCTCTGCTAGATTCTAGGGCTGTAATGATAAGCAAAAAGAAGTCCAATCCCTGCTGTTAGGTAGTGCACGGCCAATATCAATTGCTATACCATCTGATACAGAACATACATGTTGAATAAAATAGCATTCTATGATCTTATCAAGCCACGCCACGTAGTTCTTATGACAAAAATACATTAAGCCGAAATTCCAGGTTGAATTTTTTCATCACACTATTAGTCCACTGCTCATTACTAGTGGCCTAGACATCTGCCTTTCACTTGGGTAATACAAATTAATGCTAATATTAGCTTCATCAGCACACAGGAATGAAGGATGGAGGATGGAAGAAAATAGGAAGGAAGGCAAGACTGCTGCCCCCAAAGGCAAAGAAAAACTTTTTTTTTGCATTATTCATGCTATTCATTTCATTAATCTATTACATTTAGCTTTGTTAAAATACTGGCCTAAAGTGATGTTGAACAGACTACGCTTCACATCACTGACTTTCTCTTCTAACTATAGAGACATATATTCATGGAAAATGGGTTTCTCATAGGAAGTTATTTGTAATTTTGATAAGCAACATGGCTTAGCCATTCTAAAACAAACATAAGAAGTGGCGGGGTAATTAGGTATGGGGGAATCTACTGAATCCTGTTACTAATGAATTGCTGTTTCTAAGCATTACATGTGTGCTTCAAATAGACCTTAAGAAGAGTTTGTATGTCATTTTTAAAAGGAGAAAGAGGAGGAGAGGGAGAGGGGTTTGATACTAACTTTCTGCCCTGATCTCACTGAGTTGCTTTTTTTTTTTTTCCTTTCTAATGTATTCTTCCTCAAAAGGGCAGAATCCAGGCCCGATGCAGTGAGAGAGAAGAGGTTAGTCTGTTCTATAAACTTTTAGAGAGATTTAAAAAATAGGCAATCTAATTGACTCATACATGGCTCACAGCCATTTAAATGCTTGCAAAATTGCTTCTTGCGCACTAGTAGTGACCACAGAGAAGCAGAAGTAAAATGGAAGTGAGATTGGAACTCTTAGAAAATGTTTTACAGGACTTTAAAACTCCTGTTAAGCCTTATGTTTAACCTTGTATAGAACTGTCCTTTGGAAAATTAAATGCATTTCAGCGAGCTTACTGCAAGTCAAAATTCACATACTTTGCCAGCAACCTTTTTGGTTTTTACAAATGCGTTGTCTTTCAGAAACAAGTGCTGAAGAGAAACAATTTTTTTTTTTCAAGAACTGTGGCTACATTGTTACTAGGAGATTTGTAATCTGCTTTAAACATGTCACTAAAATAGAATTGACATAACTACTGTGTGTGCTGTTTATATTTAATTAAAGATTTTGCTTAAAATAAAATTTATATGTTGCTATCAGCAACATGTACATGTGTTACTTTCTATGTGTTCACTTTTAACAAAAATTTTATATTATCTTCTTCAAGACTCTCCCCTTGTATTGATTGGCTTTTCCTGTGATTATTTCCTACTTTCTCCTTATACTGTACCAAAACTTGCCTCACGCCATCACTGGGCATCATTTGCTTTTTTCCTTGTCAATAATACGCCAAAAAAAGTCTCTCATCTGTTTGTGCTTTCTCTTACTAATTGATTAAATGTAATCAGCAGAAATCTAATACAATTGGTTTATAGTTTTTAGATCTAAATTGGTTGGTTGGTCACCAACTTGGAGGTAAGGAATTATTACCTTCTGTGTAAGGCTTCATTCTAAAAGTCTAAGTTGTCATAATGACAATATACTCATCATGTTCTTTGTTATAAACAATTATCTCCCCAGTTACCAAAGGCATTTTTTAGGCATTTACTTGAATTTTTAAACTAATTTTATAAATTGTTTTATTCTTTTTGTTAATTCTTTAAAATGTTGACTCACTAGAGTTTTAAGACACCATTTTTTTGTTTGGTTGGTTTTTTTGTTTGTTTTCTTTATGTGATACCATTTTGAGTCATTACCATTCTGGTAATTTTATTATAAAAGACTTTTAAACATTTTGTATGTGCATGAATATAACTTACTAGACTATGATACCAATTAATAAAAAAAGTTACACCATTCTAAAGGAATAAAAGTCTTATTTAAGTAATTTCTTTTTATGCAATCATTATAATTAATTATATATACATATATATTTTTTGAACTTTTTTTTCAGATCAAAAATCTTAACCATTACATGTAATTAAACTATGTAAAAAACATACTTTACAACCTTCAAATCACTACCAAGATGTGTCCTGACCTCTTTTTCCTAGTCTTTATGGTTTAAAACATAGAGACAGAGCTCAAACAAAAAAAATTTGGGGAAAATACTGCACTTCTTAACCCCAAAAAGGCAGGGGGAACAGAGCCATAAGTCATGGCTTTAGCCACTGACATCCCATTTTTAATCCTTCTTGAAGGAGAACCAACAATTCAAAAAAGGAACTTATGTCTAGCCCATTTAGACGAAGAGTAAATGTAAGTAAATTTAACGCGTACATTGTTGTTCTTTTATCTTCTAAACTCTAGCTGCTTGGCAGAATGATTCCGTTTCTCCTCAGCTTCCAGGTTTACAGATATGGGCTAGCTTTACCCTGGAACTGAAAGGCTGTCACTTCAGTTCTGTGGGTGAGCCCTTTACCTGTGTTGACAGAACTCCACAGGGCAGGGCAGGCAAATGAATGTGCTTGTTGCTAGGACACCAGGCTGTTTCCAGGGCAGCAGGTCATTGCTATTTGCTATTCTGACTACTAGCACTATACCTTTCCTTAAGAAATGTGTTTGTTTTCCTTCATGACAAAGCAAACACTCAATGGGAAATAACATAACTGCTTGGCTACAACTTCTCTGAAGCTTTCCAGGAGGAATATAATAAACCAAATACAATTTGTTTGTGGAAGGAGAATTCACATATCTGTACAACACCCAAATCCTCATAGGTAATAACATGTTATATGATTGAGTCCATCGTGTGCCACAGATAGGAGACAATAGTGCATATCCTTCTTAGGTCTCCCCAAGATTTGTCCTGCATGTGCTCAAGAGGTGACTATCTTCTCATGAGTTTTTCAAAGACCGCACATGATGGTTTCCTATGTAACTTCTTTTTCTCCCCTCGTATTAGCATTTAGTTGTCACCAAAACTGGCATCACTGCTGTCTGAGTGCTAACCAGGAGTGGGACTAGGGTGCTGAGGCACAACATTTAAGGAGGACTTCACTTTCAGGGTCATGCGAGTGCCCTGCTGCCAACATTTACCCAAAGATGGTAAATACTTGAGTCAAGGATGCCAAGATCAAGGGCAAGTCTCCTGTTAATGATGAAATCACTAATTCCAAAGGTCCTTACTCTCTCAACTCAGTATTAACTCCCTCCTTCGTCATCTCTCTAGTGCCCTGCGACTAAAGCATAAGTCTGTGGGAACTAGACTAGGCCACAATTTAATTGACCAACACTGACTTATTCAGATCCATTCCTCTCCCACAACACTGACAGGCCACGCAGGATCTTTGGTCCTCCATGTAAACAAACTTCCATGGCCCAGACATGGTTTCTTGAAACATGCTCACATATTCATTAGGGATTCTAGGTGAATAAGAGTCAGGCTCAAGATGAAACTTCAATAGCACCTAATTTTCACTTTTTGGAGAGAAGCTTCATTTGATATAGTATCTACCTAATGTGGCATTAAAAGCTATTTATTATTAGGATATTGATTAGGTAACTAACTGTTTGACCCAGTTGGCAAAACTATTATAACCAAACAGAAGAGCTTCCAAAAATATGATTCACTGTAGCTACAAAACTATTTCAGACAGAAACGATTCTCCTCCCTTTTGACTTTAAATTTTAGAGTGTCTCTGCCTGAAAATAGAGTTCAAAGAGTTTCCCTTCTCCTTGTCCAGTCAGTCCATCTTTCAAATGTTTTATTCTGGGGCTCTATGAGCTTTTCTTACTCTGCTTCAATCAGGGGCAAAACCTGCCTACAGGCATCTGGACTCCCTCCCCAGTACAAATCAGAGGCCCTGCGACTTGTGGAGGAGGTATAGAACAGGGAGTGAACATCTCATCTAATAAAAGAGTAATATGTAAATTGACTGTCATTCCAATACACAAGATGGCTGCCCCCATGTGGACACAAGATGGCTGCCACAAGATGGCTAGCAAGGGGGTGGGGGTGGGGCAATTGGGAGGGACTAGGCCTGCAAGGGAGGGAAGTTGGGAGCTACTGGGCCTGCAGGGAAGGGCAGTTGGGAGGGACCAGGCCTGCAAAGGAGGGCAGTTGGGGGGACCCAGGCCTGCACAGGAAAGCAGTTGCGGGAGGACCAGGCCTGCAGGGGAGGGCAGTTTGGGAGGGGTACCAGACCAGCAGGGGAGAACAGTTAGGGATGATGAGGCTGTCAGGGAGGGCAGTTAGGGGTGACTGGGTTGTCAGGGGAGGACAATTGGGGGGACCAGGCTGGCAGGGGAGTGGTTAGGGGGTGATCAGGCTGGCAGGCAGAAGTGGTGAGGGGCAATCAGGAAGGCAGGCAGGAGAGCAGTTGGGAGCCAGCAGTCCTGGATTGTGAGAGGGATGTCCAATTGCTCATTTAGGCCTGATCCTAGGACCCTCGAGGGGTCCCAAATTGGAGAGGGTGCAGGCTGGGCTGAGGGACACCCCCCCTCCCCCACATGCATGAATTTTGTGCACCAGGCCTCTAGTCCTATATAATAAAAGCCTAATATGTTAAGTGTCCTGTCATCTGGTCATCCATTCAACCAATCAAAGCACAATATGCTAATGATATGCTAAGGCCACTCAACTGCTCATTATGTTGTGCACTGACCACCAGGGTGAAGATGCTCCAACTGTAGGTTAGCTTGCTGCTGAGGTCTGATCAGGACTGAGAGAGATGGGCCAGACATACTTTGGAGCCCTCTCACGATCCCTCCCTGGCTGACCAACCTCCCGAGTCCCTCCCCAGCCTGGATCATGCACTGGTGGGGTTCCTCAGCCTGCCTGCATCCTCTGGCAATCCCCCTCAGGGGATGTCAGCCAGTTTTGGCCCAATCCCACAGGCCAGGGCAAGGGATCCCACTGGTGAATGAATTCGTGCATGCGCCTCTAGTCTTACAATAAGGGTTGATCCATCTGAATAGTTAATTCTGTTCCATCCAACTTTGAATTGACCTAAGGTTTGTACTTGCTTCATTTACATGACTATCCAAACCCATGACATTCTAATTTAGTTTCTCATTATCTCTTTCTGTTACTATACTGCCTCCAGTTTGTTTCATTCTAAAGTAACTAACATTATGATCAGATCCCATCCCCTTTTCAAAAACATGAAAGTATTCCCTAGTGGTTGACAAACTATTGCCAGTGGAGCAAATCCAGCTTCCTGTTTTTGTATGGCTTCTGAAAAAGAACGGTTTTTACACATGAACATTTGTTATGCATTTGTTGGTAGACACACTGACTTTGAGCCCCAATCGAGTAAAATTTGATTCCCCAAAAGAACTTCATACAGTAGGCCAAAATTACAAAATAGTACATTATTATTACTTTATTATATTTTGAATTCCATTATAGAAATTTGTTTCTCTCCTGTTCATAAGTACTACTTACAAAATATCCTTAATTTTGCCTTTTGACTTTAAAAGCCTAAAACATTTGCTATCCAGATATTTATAAAAAAAACAAGTTTGCTGACCTATACATTAGCACATTCAGAGTAAATTTATACCCTAGAATCTGAGGTTCAAGAATTGACTGACATTTCCTTAGCCTCTTTACAGTCTCACCCTTGACCTCAACCTGTACTTTCACTAATCTATTTATTAGATTAATCTACACTTTTCTGCCTGTTTTCTTTGTGCTATTCTCTTTCCTGGATGACTATCTCTTGATATTTAAGTCCTCCTTTTTCTAAAAGGTTTTTCACAATTTATATTCTCCTTATATGTTCTATCGCATAATGTACCTCAAGTATAATCAGTCATTACTCAATTAGAGTAATAAGACTCTATGTGTGTTCAGGCCAAGAGTGGAGGAGGAGATAATATAAGCTGCCACCGTCAAAATATGGTTTGAAGTAAATGAACATAAACTTATTTGGCTATAATTACATCTGGTGTACAGAGAGCACATTTATTACTTGCATTTTCAGCAGCCATTTACCCATCTTCCAACCACAATCTGATTTTCACTCTCAACTAACATGATCTGAGAGAACCTCTATCCTTGGTCTAAGGCAGTGGTTCCCAACCATTTTTTGGCCATGCCCTACCTAAGCACCTCTAAAATCCTGATGCCCCTCCCCTGTGACATATAATTCTTATTATTCAAAAAGTGAACTCCTAGTCATGTGGAAGAAGCCATTAACTTGGTCTAAACAAGCTTCCAAAAAACATGGCATCCATGAAAGAAAAAAATAAAAGAACGAAACGACAGTTGAAGTACTGAGGAAGAAATTAAAGTGATTAAAAAAAATAGTAAATAAAGTTTTAAAACATAATATAGAATTGAAATGCATAAATACATCATAATATATATTTATATACTGTATATGAGGCCTCTAAATTCATTAAGAAATGCAAAAAATTCACTGGTAATAACTCATTCTCAAATTGCCCTGTTGTGGGGCATGTGGCCCATATTGGGAACCACTGGTCAGGTAAAGTGCATGACCCTGGCTTAAGCCAATCAGCGCATTACATAGTCTTTGCCAAAGTAGTCAAGGTGAATATATGACCTACGCTGATCCACAGTGAATCTTGGGATCTTTACTTGGGATACCTGGAATTACAAAATGGAAATAAGCAGCCCAGGGACAATAATGAAGTCAGAATAAAGGAAGTGGAGCAGAATTGGAGAGAAAAAGCAGAAAGCTGATAACAGTTTTGGTTGTCTATATCCAGCCACATGTGAAACTAGACTTAACTATCGACCCTAAGTTTAGCTAATTAATTTCCTTTTTTCCAATATAATTCTCTATTAGTTTCAGATGTACAACATACAACATAGTTTAATTCCCCTTTTTGATTAACTAGTTTGGTTAGGGATTTCTTTCACTAGGAACCCTAAAATCCTGACAAAAGGACATATTTATGTCCATAAATGTCATTCAAAAGTATAACAGTAATACAAATACAGTTGTCTGGATGAAAGCATACCATAAGCACATCATGCAAGATATTGGCTGTGGTATTCCATGCTGCCACTGTTCTATTTCTTCTCTACTAGGAAAACTTGTAATGTCGTACAAAATATAACAAAATAAATTTAGTTTTTAAAATTTAAAAACAAGTGAATCATTTGATCCCTGTTCCATATAAAATTCAATATAATTTTTACCTGCATGTAACTGTTAAAGGGATGGGCTGTTATTAAGTTTACATAATGTGGCAAGTACCCTATATAATAAAGGGCTAATATGCAAATCAACCAAACAGTGGAATGACCAGTCGCTATGATGCACACTGATTACCAGGGGCAGACACTCAATGCAGGAGCTGTCCCCTGGTGGTCAATATGCTCCCACAGGGGGTGCACTGCTCAGCCAAAAGCTGGGCTCATGGCTGGCGAGCGCAGTGACGATGGGGGAGAGGCTCCTAAGGGAGTGGGACTAAGCTGTCAGTCAGACATCCTCCAAGGGCTACCAGACAGCAAGAGGGTGCAGGTTGGGCTGAGGGCCCCATCCTTGTGAGTGCAGTGCACCAGGCCTTTAGTTATAGTTCATAACAACATATAAAGGTTTTCCCTAATTCATCACTATTTTCATGCTTTTAAAAATATAGATATACATACATTTTTACATTTATATTTACTGTATTTGATCTTAACACTTGTTTGAGTCACTGCTGACACACTGAGAATCCATTGTATTAAAATGAACTGGGAATAATAGGAAAATATCCTTAAAACTAGAAATTGTTCTTCTAGTCATACTGCAATAACAGAGACTAGACTTATCCATCTACCTTTAAAAACTAGAAAACTGGATACATTTATTATAAGACCATGGTTTTCATATGTTAGACAATAGGCAGCACAAGACAGCAATCCCTGAGATAAGAGAACAAATGAAGTGAGAGCCCAAAGGGTACCCAGCTCACAGGCCATGATGCAGGGAAGAAAAAACAAAAACCAAGCCCAATGGTTTCACTGGATTGAGGAGCCAGAGCTGAGAACTTGAGAAGGCCAAAGCAACTACCATGTCTGAGGCAAAGCATCAGAGGAGAGAGAGCTGCACGTGAATCATCACTCTTAGAGATTTGCAGAGAAGTTCTCTTGAGTTTTAGACTGAGTGTGAGGAAAATTATGGAGCTGAGGAAAGAACCACAGGAAAGGGGCGGGAAGAAAAATTCCTACAGGGTTATTTGTACAGGGCTGAGAATAGTTCATGTTCCCACAGGCACTGGGTAAAGTCCTCAGAAGGGCACAGTCTCAGTAGGGAGGTCAATTAGCTCTAGACCCAAGGCTGTTCTGGCAAAGCAAATCAATGAATGCCTTTGGGTGGGGGTAGAAATGGGAGATTTACTGCAAGGGAGCACACAAGGAAAACGTTTGGAGTAACAGATATATTCTAAAAATGGATTGTGGTGATGATACCACAATTATATAAATTTACTAAAAAAGCATTCCAATGTGCATGCCCAATGTGTGTGTTTTATTACATATAAATTGCTGTATCTATAATAATAAAAGTGTGATATGCTAATTAAACTGGACATCCTTCTGGATAACTTTCTGGATGAAGCTGGGTCCTGGTGCCAGAGGGAAGCCGGTACTGGCAGCCGGGAAAAGAAAGGCCTACTCTTACATAAATTTCGTGCATCAGGCCTCTAGGATCTCAATAAAGCTGACAACCAAAGACATACTCTGTGGATTCTCTTATAGCACTGAAGTCATTTCTAACTATCTTCTTAATTTATGCTGTGATTGGGTACCTGACTATATCTCTTCCAGTTGATTGCTAAGTCCATTGAAGGTAAAGACCACATTTTAAACATCACTGTAACATCTACAGTCATCTACTGGGTTCCCTGAACATAAAAAATGTTCCTTGGGATTCCTAGCTTTGGCTCTTCCTTGCTAGCCCAATTTAATGCATCCCATATTCTACTATCACCGATACCAGAAATATAAAGATACTATTACTTTCCCATGAATACATTATTAGAATGTAAAGGTCTGTTAGAGGTCATTGGGCAGCAGAGCCTGTAAAGGCAGACACATTGAGCAAGAGACAAGACCAATTTGTGTCTCATTGCATCAAAAGTAATGAATGTTTTCTGAAACCGGTTTGGCTCAATGGAGAGAGCATTGGCCTGCAGACTGAAAGGTCCCAGGTTCAATTCCGGTCAAGGGTACATACCTTGGTTGCAGGTACATTCCTAGTGAGGAGTGTGCAGGAGACAACTGATCAATGTTTCTCTCTCATTGATGTTTCTAGCTCTCTATCTCTCTCTCTTCCTCTCTGTAAAAAGTCAATAAAATATATTTTTTTAAAAAGTAATGAATGTGGTGCAAAAAAGTGGAGGTGAAAGGAGGATGGTGGCATTTTAAAATAACATATTGTTGTATTTACTCCAAGTATTCCTTCCTCTTTTCCATCAAATATTTTCACTCTACAAGGAGAAAATTATAAGGGGAGCTACTTAAACATCTGCTTTCTAGCATAGAAAAAGTATATATAAATTCTTCTCAGAAACCAGAAGATCTACCAAAAGGACACACCTCGTCTTAATCAGATATCAAAACACACATAGAGAAACTCATAAAAACCACTTCAAATACAGCATTGGTCTGGTCCAACATTTTTTGGAGAAAATAAAACCAAGGAAACATGGCTGTTCTATGTAAACAATAAAAAATAAATAATTGTGGGCAAAAGTCTTTTGAAACAGATGGAATTACTTCTACCACCAAAAGCAAACTAATCTTGTCCTAAAGTAGTAAATAGATAAGTAATATATGCTAATATTGTCTGAAATTTATATAGAATACCAAACACTTATCTTGATATCATAGCCATGAATTCGTTGACAGTCTTGTTTCTCTTTCCTTTTAACTTAGAACAACTTCTGATACACTATTTTCTCTATTCCTACCCCCCCCCCCCCCACACTCCACCCTCACTTTCCTCTATTTAGGCACAAACAAACCCTCTTTAATAAAATAATTCTCAGAACTTTAAGAATGTTTGTCACCTGCCCTGGCTGGATTGGCTCATCGGTCTACAGACTGAAGGGTTCCAGATTTGATTCAGGTGAAGGGCACATGCTGGGGTTGTAGACTCGATTGACAGTAGGGAGCATGCAGGAGATAGCTGATCAATGATTCTTATCATTTATGTTTCTATCTCTCCCCTCTCCCTTCCTCTTTGAAATAATGAAAAGTAAATAAATAAAAAGAATGTGTGTCACCTAATAAAGCTGGAGAGAAGAGTTGAAAGAAAGGCTAGTAAACGAAATTGGGAATAGCTATTTCACAAAAAAATTGACTTAAATACATTAATCCTTAGCATGTATGCCAGGAATCTTACTCCCAACATCTCTGTACTAGTGTTCTCCATATTCAGAACCCACACACATTTATTATCAGTCTCTGACCCTTTAGTCGAATAAATATGTCTGATATCAGACTCCCTTGCCTTATTCTATCCTGTGCATTTCTGGTAGTTTCCTCCCTTAAGTTTATTTTATTTTATATTATTTTATTTTTATTTTTCGTTAATCCTCACCTGAGGATGTTTTTCCATTGATTTTTGGAGAGAATGGAAGCAAGAGGGAAAGACACAGAGAGAGAAACATTGATGTGAGAGAGTCACATCGACTGGCTGCCTCCCACATGCACCCCAACCAGGGCCAGGGATCGAGCCTGCAACTGAGGTCCATGTCCTTGACTAGAATACAACCCAGGACCCTTCAGTCTGCAGGCTGACGCTCTATTCATTGAGCCAAATTGGCTAGGGTCCCCCTTATGTTTCTTTAAGAGAAAAATCCATGGTAAAATTGGAAAGTTTTGGCAGGATTCAGATTTAAATTAAAGGGTGAGGGAAACAAGATAGCTGGGTCTATTCTAGCCCATTTTAATAAACTTAGTTCGGATTTTATTTTCCTTATTAGAACTTAATTATGTTATGTATTTTAACTTAGAATGGGATAAGGAATATGCTATAATTCATTTTCATATCAGTTTGCCTTTATGCCATCTTTTTCGTTTCTCCATAGAATTATGTAAATAAAGTTTTGCTATAAATTTTTCATAATATACATAAAAATATTGAAAAAATCTGAATTGTAAATGAAAAGTCAGAAGATCTGGGAATACTGGTACCCACATACCCATTTGACAACAGTGGGCAGGAACTGGATGCCTTCTCTGAGAGAGGCTTATGCTTTCCTTGGTTTCTGTCCCATCACCTCCCTGCTTTCCTTAATCTGCTTTGCTCATTTATATCAACTGTTCTGTCCCTGTGACATTTGATTTGATTACCACGGTTTTTGGTTTAGGCTTGAATCCCCTATTACTTCTGTAAAGGAACATGGGAAGCCATATTGCCACTTATATTTCACTGAGAATATGTTCCTGAGAACAGAAAGTAATAGACTGTTGGAATTAACAAATGGAAAGGGAGAGGACAAGAATTAAGGGAAGGAGAGATTCTTGATGTCAAATACAGATCGTCTCCTCCACAAATTTGCCAGGAGCTATTTGTGCAAGGAACAGCTTTTCTCTCACTGAGGAGAGGTGAAACCACTTGTCAGTGACAGCCCATGCACAGAGCTCCTGTCTAGACTGCCCACTCCTGATGCAGCCACACTTTCAACTCTTCCTCATTCACATTATTAATTACCTTAAAATATTACATTTGTAATAATTCCTTACCTTTATACATCACTTTACAATTTTTTAAGTTTTTACTTGTTAATTTGAGTAAGAGAGACGTAGAGAGAGAGAAAGAAGCATGGACTTGCTGTTCCACTCATCCACGCACCCATTGTTTGCTTCTTGTATGTGCCTTTAATAGGCATCGAACCCACAACATTGGCATATTGGGATGATGCTCTAACCAACTGAGCTGCCTGGCCAGGATTCATCACTTTATAATTTGAATACACTTTCACTTTTCATAGCTCAACTAATGTGTTTCTCACAACAACTCTGGAGATAGGCAGGTAGATGTTATTACTTTAATGTTTCAGATGAGTAAAGCAAATCTCAGAGAGTGAGGTAGCTTGTCTAAGTTAACACAGCTAGTAAACGATGGAGCCAGGACAAGACCCCAGTCTCCTGACATTTTACTATGTTGCCCATCCCAGCACAATACTGACCATGTCCTCTCTTTAAAATATTACCTTGGTAGAGATTAATTATATCTATAATATTTAATTGTTCTGTTTTTCCAAAATTTTGTGCCACTTTTTTTTTTAGCCTATTATTTAAAAAACTTGAACCATGAGATATTTTTCTTGGCACTGTACTCTTTTTCTCAGGTCATCATCCAAAAGATGAAAAGCACTTGTGTTAAATTTTGAGGATTCTTGGCTACCACCAAGAATCCTCAAAAGATTATTTCTGGTCTTAAAAACAAACAAACAAACAAACAAAAACACGTCTGCAAGTTGAACTTATTGCTTAAAAGGGTGAGGCCTGTTTTTTGTTTTTATTTTTTTCAAAGCTTGTTTGTCTTTCCAGTAAGGTTGTTAGCTGCATTCAAGTGGAAAATAGGGAAATATGTTGGCAAAACACCATTTTATGCCATAGTGCATCTGAATGCAAGCCACATGAAAGCAGTTTAATTTCCGTCAGGATCTTGTATGGAAGGGAAAGTCAATATAATTTGCTCCTTGAGGCTTTGATTCCATTCCACAAGACAGTCTCATCAGCACACTAAAAAAATGATCTGAACTATGTTACCACTGGAGAGGAGTGGCTCAAGTGTTAATCAAAATATACAGGCATGTTAGAAAGAAAGAAAACAGATTTCTCACAGAACATTAGGTATGTAGAGTATGTAGGAAAAGTCTTATGATAACATTAAACTATATTCTCAGGAATCCTATATAATAAAAGAGTAATATGCAAATTGACCACACCTCTGCTACACAAACCAGCCACACCCACCAACCAATCAGGAGTGAGTATGCAAATGAACCCGACCAAGATGGCTGCGGCCATGGAGAGAGCAGGAGGATTGGGTTTCCCTGGCGATGGAGGAAGCCAACCTTTCTGCCCTGGCTTACCTTGGCTTCTGCTTAAGGCTACAAAGTTTCAATTACAAAGATAAATAAATCCCAGATACCAAGGCCTCTGCTTGGGTCACCAGGGGTGGAGGAGCATGGCTGGCCTGCAAAGCTCCACAGGCCCCTTGCCCAGGCCACCCCCCACTCCAAGGGAACCCTCACCCTGATTCGGGACACCCTTCAGGGCAAACCAGCCAGCCCCCACCCATGCACCAGGCCTCTATCCTATCTAATCCTCCTATCTAATAAACAAATAATATGCAAATTGACCATCACTCCAAAACACAAAATGGCTGCCCCCATGTGGTAAAAAAAGACTGCCCCATGTGGACATAAGATGGCCACCACAAGATGGCCAACAGGGGAGGGCAGTTGGGAGGGACCAGGCCTGCAAGGGAGGGCAGTTAGGGGTGACCAGGCTGGCAGAGGAGGGAAGTTAGGGGCAACCAGGCCTACAGAGAAGGGCTGTTGGGGCCCCAGGCCTGTAGGGGAAAGCAATTGGGGGAACTAGGCCTGCAGGGGAGGGCAGTTAGGGGCAAACAGGCTGGCAGGGGAGCAGTTAGGCATCAATCAGGCTGGCAGAGGAGTGGTTAGGGGGTGATCAGGCTGGCAGGCAGAAGCAGTTAGGGGCAATCAGGAAGGCAGGCAGGCGAGCAGTTGGAAACCAACAGTCCTGGATTGTGAGAGGGATGTCCCAGATTGGAGAGGGTGCAGGCTGGACTGAGGGAGACCCTCACGCCCGTGCACGAATTTTTTGCAGTGAGCCTCTAGTTCTATTATAATTCCTCCCATTGATTTTTAGAGAGAATGGGAGAGTATGGAGTAAAAAGTAAAGACTAAGCAAATAGAATTTTGAGAAAGGTTGAGAAGATGGAACGTTAGAGAACATCAAAAGGTATTTGAGATTAATTAAAAACTAATAGTCACTATAATTAGGAGTCCTCTCCACAAAAGATTCCTAGCTTGAGATATTTGGCCTATGAACTTTGTAACAATAAAAGTGACCAGTTTCTTCACATTGAGGTAACTAGAAACCTGGTGCACGAAACTCATGCACAGGGAGGGTTCCTAGGCCTAGCCAGTGATCAGGGCTCATTGGGGCCTTCCAGCTGCTGGATGGGACCTTCCTTCATTCCATGCCACCCCCCTGTTGGTCAGCACACCTCATAGTGAGTGATTGAACTCCTGGTCTCCCATTGAATTCCCAAGGGGACACTTTACATATTAGCTTTTTATATATATAGATAAGCACTATGTTAAGCATCGGCTCTCCAACATCCCTTGAGGGGTCCTGGATTGCAAGAGGGTGCAGGCCAGGTTGAGGGACCCCACCAGTGTATGACTGGGACCAGGGAGGGACTATGGGAGGACTCCAGAGCATGACTGGCCCATTTTGCTCAGTCCCAATTGTCTGGACCCAGCAGCAAACTAACCTAGTGGTCAGAGAATTTGACCCCTTGGTGGTTAGTGCACATCAGTGACTGGTTGACAGGTTGACTGTCTGCCCCCTGGTGGTCAGTGCATGTCATAGCAAGCAGTTGAGCAACCTTAGCATGTCATTAACATATTACACTTTGATTGGTTGAACGACAGACCCAGCAACCAGACACTTAGCATATTAGGCTTTTATTATATAGGATATATAAACATGGCTTTAGAAATCATGCTGCTAAATACTAGATACTCTATCAAACTTAGGATCTATACCTTAGATTCTTCTATCAATGATAAGTGGTAACAGATTGACTCTCAACCTCTAAAGAAAGTTATTTTGTTTTTTATACTTGAATCATAATGAAAAAACACCTCTAATTTTACTAAAGAGATCTGAAATAAAAAGCATGTGGCTACATTAAAAATTTCTCCCATATACCTGAAGGAGATCTAAAATTCTGTCCCAGCACACTGGAATTAAATCTATTTCTACCTTTGAAATCCATGAAGGCTAGCTGCACTCTATACAATATCATAGTCATCTTCTCCATTGGCTTTTTTGACTCAGAGGTTGAATTCTCATGCATATCACATTGATGGTAAAACAACAGAACACTTTGGAATATTAGCATTATAGGAACTGCTTATTTGGCAGATGTGAATAATAAGTAATAAAGGCAATAAACAGGAATATATGGCTTGTCTCTGACACAGAAGTCACAACCTTATGGGTGTATGCACCATTGAGGCCAGGATAACTAGTATTGAAGTGCCAAATCTGTTATTAATAACATCAAAAAGGCCCTGGTAATAGGTCAGTGATTAGAACATTGGACCACTTGGGTTTAATTCTTGGTAAAGGGCATGAACGTGGGTTGCAAGTACAATCCTGACCCCAGTTGGAGAATATGTGGGAGGCAACCATTGATGTATCTCTCTCACATTGATGTTTCTCTATCTTTCTCTCCTTCCCTCCCACTCTTTTTAACAATCAATGGGAAAAATATCCTCAGATAAGGATTAACAACAACAAAAAATAACACCAAAACAATTATTTTCTTGAATAATTAGATTCCTTTTCAAATAAAGACTTAATTTTGTAGTATGGGAAATGTAAAGTAGTAGCTATCAACTGGCATGGTAATATAATAAAGTTTTAAAAGTCTTGTAATATCAGGTTTAGAAAAAACAACTCTTTGGAGAGAAAAGGTAAAGTTTGGTCAGCTCACCATTAGATTAATAGTTTTACACATTAAGAGTAACAGTGATAGATTATTATCATGGCTGGAATAAAATTTTGCATCATCAAGAATTTCATTTTATGTGCTAGAGTTCCAATGCACGAAATTCATGCAAGAGTAGGCCTTCCCCCAGCTGCCGGCACCGGCTTCTCTCTGGCACCCGGGACCTGGGTTTTACTTGCAGCCCCGGCTTCAGCTGGAAAGTCATCCAGAAGGACATCCAGTCTCATTAGCATATTATGCTTTTATTATTATAGATAGAAATGCAAACTCAAACCTTTAATTTCTGAACACTTTAATTCTTATATCCTTTAGGATTAGTGCAAAAAGGCATCTGATGGCATGTTCTTGGGGGACCACTATCTTTCTAGACTCCATGATATCCAGTTTACTCATTCTTCAAGATCCAAATCAAAGAAAATATATTCTCCTCATAGTATTACTGATCATTTTTCCATTATAGAAAGTTGAAAATAAACCTAAATATCCTACAGTAGATGACTAATTAAATGAGAGATGGTATTTTCTTATTCTGTAATACTATATAACATTTTTATTGTTTTTGATAGTTAAAGATATGGGAAATTCTCATGATGTAATGTTAATTGAAAAGAATGGACAACCTATGTAATAAAAGCCTAAACGACCATTATGGCAGAACGACCAGAATGACTGGTCGTTATGATATGCACTGACTACCAGTTGGCAGACACTCAATGCAGGAACTGCCCTCTGGTGGTCAGTGTGCTCCCATAGAAGGAGTGCCACTCAGCCAGAAACTGGGCTCACAGCTGGCGAGCACAGCAGCAGTGGCCGGAGCCTCTTCTGCCTCCACAGCAGCGCTTAGAAGTGAGCAGGTGAGCGGTAAGGAGCGAGGGGTCCTGGGCTGCAAGAGGGATGTCTGGCTGTTGGCTTAGACCCACTCCCGTGAAAACCCAGTTACTCTGTGCCAGGACTTTCAACCTACAACAACTATGACATAATACATGGGTATTGTTTTAGCCGCTAAGTTTGTGGTAATTTTGTTACATAACTACAGAAAGTGAATATGCAATTGACTATTCTGAAATGATTAGTTGAGGACCTCTAAAATGCACTTCTTTGTAAAAAGCCATGAGAACACTAGTGAAAACTGTCAAGATCCTATTAACTTTTTCAGAACTCTGAAAAATCACCAAAGGTTTGCAACAAGAGCAGGCATAAGCTGGCATAAGTTGGACATGCCCTGAGGGGTTCCAGACTGTGAGAGGGTGCAAGCCAGGCTGAGGGCCCCAGTGCACAAATTTTGTGCACTGAGCCTCTAGTAAAATTATCTATATCATAAAAGGCCCGTGGTCATTATGCCGTGACGGACTCACCAGGAGGTGCACTGATGGGTCCCATGGTGGTCACGGTGGGTAGGACTTCTGAAGTGTCATGAGGTGCCAACAGCATCTGAGGAGTGTCACAGACTGCCGGCAGCGTCCATGGAGCATGCGAGGCTTCACGGGGCGGTGGACATGGCCCTGATGGTAGGGTAGGCCTAGGGAACCCTACATACACATAATTCAATCATGTGTTGGGCCTGTATACAAACTAAATTCACATACCTACACACAATGAAAGTATTGCAGAAAGTTAACAGTGGTTTTTCACTGTGTGGAGGGTATTAAGTGACTTTTAATTTATTTGAGAAACTTCTAAGTTTAAAAATTCTCTACAATGAATTTGTTATCAAAATAGAGCCAGAGGCACAGAAGCATGAACAGACTGTTGAACCTCAGAAGAAAGAAGGGGAGGGTGAGTGGGAAAAGATCAATCAATGAACTTATATATGCATATATGTATAACCTGTGGACACAGACACTGGGGTGGTGAGGGCCTGGAGCGGGGGCTGGAAGTGGGCTGGAAGGGTTTAATGGCAGGAAAAGGAGGACCTATGTAATACTTTCAACAATAAAGATTTTAAAAAAACAATTTAGAAATGTCAGTAAATGATATTATAACCTTTAAAGGATCCAGCTCAAATGTTTCCTGAGGCCTTCACTAATAGGTATTATTTGTTCTCTCTCCATATCTGCATAACACTCAGTATATATCTCTCCTAACCATTCTTTACTTTTGGCTAAAATGATCTTCCAAAAGGGTACTTTTTAAAAATATTTATATTTTTATTGATTTCAGAGAGGAGGGGAGAGAGAAAGAGAGACAGAAACATCAAGGATGAGAGAGAATCATCGATTGGCTGTCTCCTGCACATCTCCTACTGGGGATCGAGCCCACAACCTTGGCTGGAATTGAACCTGGGACCCTTCGGTCTGCAGGTCAAGGTTCTATCCCCTGAGCCAAACCAGCTAGGGCCAAAAAAGTAAGTCTTAACCCAGCAATTTCACTCCTAGGTATACACCCAAGAGAAATGAAAACATATAACTGTTCAAAACCTTGTACACCGATGTTTATAGCAGCATCTATAATACTAAAAGCTTAATATGCTAATTAGACTGGATGGCTGAACAACCTTCCAGACAACATTTTGGACAACCTTCTGGATGAAGCCTGGGCTGTGAGGGCCAAGGCAAGCTGCCACAGCTGGGAGGACCAAGCCCCTCATACGAATTTCATGCATCAGGCCTCTAGTTTGTTATATCCAGCAAAAACCTGGATATAACCCAAATATCCATCAACTGATGAATAGATAAAATAAAAAATGGTATATTTTTACAATGAGTGGTAGAAAAACCATTGTATATCTACATCCTAATTCCCAGAGTCTGTGAATATGGAGGACGAAAACAGCAGATAGAATTAAGATTGCTAATCAGCTGACCTTAAAATAGAGTCTTTAAAATGGAAGGAGGCAGAAGAAACCATTGGATTAAGCAATATGAGAAGGATAGTCTGTTGTCATTGACTTTGAAGGTGGAAGAAGGAAACCAACTACTAGCCAAGGAGTGCAGGCAGCCTCTAAAAAGTTGAAAAAATTAAGGAAACAGATCCTCCTCTAGAGCTTCCAGAAAGGAATGCATCCCTGACAACACCCTGATTTTAGCCCAGTGACACCAGACTTTTGACCTAAGGAAGTGTAAGGTAATAAATGTGCATTCTTTTAAGTCACTGAGTATGCACTAACTTGTTATGGCAGCAATATAAAACTAAAACAAAATATTATTCAACAATAAAAAGGAATGAATACTGATATATGATACAACATGAATAAACTTTAAAAACATTAAACTAAGTGAATGAATCTAGTCACACACACAAAAATACATATTGCATGATTCCATTTATATGAAATGCCCAGAATAAGCAAATCTAAAAGACAGAAAGTGTTTGTGTAAAGCTGGGGGTATGGTATGGTGGTATGTGACTGTTATAGAGTACAGAGTTTCTTTTTGGAGAGATAAAATATTTCAAATATGGTTTTGAAGATGGTAGCACAATTCAGTGAATATAATAACTCTAATGACATGTGAATTATTTCTCAATAAAGTACATTACACACACACGTCTGTGAAAATATATGTTCGTATATATTCTCTGATGAAAAGCTTTCAATGGTTTGAATAAAATACAAACACTTAGAACAGCACACATAGCACTTCATTATCTGGATTTGATTTATCTCAGCTGCATCTCTTGCCACTTTCCAACATGTACCAAGGATCCAGACAACTAAATTATTTGCAGTTTTCCTGATCTTTGTACCTTTGCAAAAGTTGTTTCTTTGCCTAGAACACCCTTATTCCTTTTCTTCCTTTTACTCTTGTTAGTTGTTAAGAACTCAGTTTAAATTTTATCTACAAGGAACTTTTCCTGTACAATTCTGCAGAGTTAGGTTAGGTATCCTTTGGTAATTTCTTCCATATTTGCCAATGTCTTCTTTTGACTATAAATTCTTGAATCTTACATCTTATTCTTAATAGCCAGTATAGAGTCTGGAACATGCAGGCAGTAAATTCATTCAAAGATATTTTTGATGAATTAACATCTCAATAATAGTATTCCCTGTTTTGTATTACAAATTATTTGTTTTTATCTTTATCTCTTCAATAGATTGTGAGCTTTATTCATCTTTGTATGGTATTCCTCTAGCAACACAATTCCGAGTACATAATAGATACTTTATAACAGAAAGGATGAATGGATATTATACATGCTCATTTTCAGGCACCTTAAGAAATTTATCAGATGTGACTACCTAGAAAACAGTTAAGCCTTAACTATGGTACTTTTTTTGCTTTTTAAAGACATGTTTTAGTGGCTTTCTGAAAACTACAAAATGTGTTTCTAAAAAATGACTGTACATGCTGCAAATGTGATTTAAATGTAGGAACTTATCAGTAATTTAGTTTATCTAATTTGTTAAGAAAAATGTTATTCTACAAAGAAATATCATTTGCAAAGTTGATTAAAACTCACATATAGTTAATGTAATTTAATACTTGAACATCTTTACCCAACAGACATTAATTCAAAACAATCTGTCTTTGTTTGTAGGATATGATCAAATCCCCAGCAGCAAATAGAATTCACTGGTCCATTATACTAAAACAAAGGCTGTTAGAATGTGCATGCCTGGTAAGTATTAAGCCCTGCCATTCAGGGGTTGGGTACAATAGTGTGTTATAAACCCAATCAGTCTTTATTACAGAAGCAATAACAAATACTTTCACAGAAATAATCTCCATGCTCATCACATCACAGGGAGTTCATATAATTCAAATCTGAATGGCCACATTTGAATGATCAAAGGTATTTTCCATATGAGATAATGAAATGTTCATTTGAAAGCATTGTAAAGACAGTTGCTTCAGGAAGATTTATGGGAAATAATCATATTACATACCCATTTACAGATGAGGAAACCAGGGTATAGAAATTCTAAATGACTGGTACATCAGTAAAAAGTGGCAAGGTCCAAGCTGGTATCAAAGGCTTTAAATCCAGGTTTCTTCTCACTGTACCATACTGCCTGTATCTTTTCAAGACATGCATGGGTTATCCTGTCATATGAATTGAAAATATTATTAAAAGGAGATGTGGACATCCCACGCCCACCTCACACTTGTTGATTTATAATGCAATGACTATCGAACTTAATTATTTTAGGTGCCAGAGTAAATGGGCAGTCCCCAAACTTGGATTCACAACATTTCTTCCTGGCCTCATGGACTGAATCAGGCATCTTTTCCTCCTTGGTTGGCAATGGCCTCCAGCCAGACACTCAGAAGTGAGCAATGGGGGCTTAAAGGGTGTGTTGTCTGAAAAAACAGTTGTTCCTCCTGACTTTGAGACTCGCTAAATTCATACCAGCTAACATAGCACATATTATAATTTGCTGAGTACTTATTATGACCAGTCATTTACTAATGGTTTTACACATACATATTTTCTCCACAATAATTCTGTGAAATGTAGCATTTTTACCATCTCGTTTTAAAATTAAAAAATATATAAATTGGGAGAAAGAAAGAGAGAGAGGGAGAGAGAGAGAGAGAGAGAGAGAGAGAAAGAGAGAGAGAGAGAGAGACATATATGGGCTGTCCACAAGACAGAAACCCAGGCATTTGCCCTGATCTGGAATGAATCTGGCAACCTTTGGGTACATGGAATAGTGCTCACCAACCATACCAACTGAGCCACACCAGCCAGAGCCTTTCCATCTCATTTTACAGATAAGGAAACTACAACTGAAGGGAGGTTAAGTAATTTAATTTGCTCAAGATGATAAGGTACCAAAAATAGGATGCAGAATTCGATCTTAGAAAGTAAGACTCCAGAGCCCTATTACTCTTTCACCTTTGCCCTATTTACTCTTTCACCTCTGAACATGAACACCTTTGAGGTTATTCTGTGAAGAATTCTCATCCCCATGCCTTCAGTCATTGGACTCAGCATTTGAGACCAATTAAGTGGTTTCAGCCTAAAGTTACAAAACAAATAAAAATATATTTTGTAAAAAGTTTCTTTAAAAAACAAAAGTGAGACAGAATACAAAAGGAAATATCAGATTCACTGCACACAGGGAGAAGAAATATTATCAATGAAGCATTGGCTTCAGGAAATTAATGTATCAGGAAAACAGATACCACTGTCACTGTGATTTGAACAGAGGGAATTTAATACAAGAACTTGTTACTCAAATGCTGAAAGGCTGAGATGCCAAGGAGGGAAGGTGAGGCAACCCAGAGGTCAGCAATGGCAGAAACCACTAATACCTTTAGGTAGAGGGATGAAGAGAGGTGGCAGTGTTGCTGGGTCCCAGAATAGGGATCATCCAGCAGAAGATCACAGGGGGGTCTTTTGGCTGGAACTGGAGCTGGAGTTGGACTTGGAGCTGGAGCTAGAGCTGGAGCCAGAGAAGAGACTCAGCTACTGTCAAAGATGCACTACAGGCAGAGAAAGATGAGGAGAATCATCGTGGTCTTTTCATTCCTCTACTCTCCAGTGTCATAGCAGGGCCACACATGGTTGGAACCTAGCCAGAAGTCAGTTCACAGAACCTGGAAGCCCTGGAAATGCAGCCTCTCAGGATCTGCAGAAGAGCAAGGAATGGATTGGAGAGCCCTAGAAGCTGGCATGGCTGTGAAGTAAAACCTATTTCTTATAGAGGGTCAGATCCTAAAAGGTTTAAAAGGCATTGCTTTAGACAAAAAGAATACAATCACATTTTCGATATGCTTGTAGAAGTCAATTTGAACAAAGGGGCCAGCTTGAGAAACAAACCCACCTCTCTCATTAATTTTGGAGTAGTCACACAAAGGTCTCTTAGTAGAGAAGACAAAACTCTAGAAATTTAGTTTCTAGACTAAATTTCATGTAGATGAAATTTAGTCTAGAAACAACAGAGCAGGGAGTATATAAGTGGTAAATATGTAAGCAAAGGAACTAAATGCGTCTCTAGGGAAAATAATTGCATAATAAAATAATTGATAAGCTGGGTACCCCTGTCCTCGGCTATTTGATTACCTGGATCCACACCACCTTATTGTTGACTAAAGATGTTTTACTTCCTCTAGTTCCAAAGCTTTGATCTTGAATTATATGGGGTTTCTGATCCCATGAAATGGCTTTCAAAGCTCTCTCATTCAATCAAATGAAATGCTTGATCCCTTGTGCTTAAAAATGTAAGAGTTCCTACTTTTGGACTTCTCCATCTACACCAATTATGCAGAAACAATATACTTCAATGTGCTTCTTTTCTGTCTTCTTTCCTTCAGTTACTTTACAGTATGGTTTTGATAATATTGCTTTAAACTCAATTGTATCATTTTCAAAGTTCTTTTTAAGGGCAATGAATATTCGTTGGATGAATATTGGATGGATGGGTGGATGGATGTATGGATGTATGGATGAATGGGTGGATGATGGAAGGAAGAATGGATGGATGGAAGGATGAAAGCAATGTGAGTGAGTCTCAGTTCTGAGTTACACCCTGGCTGATGTGGAGTACTTAAGCCAGTTTCCTAGTGCTGATGAACTTGTAGTTTAAAGAACACCAGCACAACACTGCACTGCCATCTAGCGGTAGTTTAGCCAACTTGTAAGAAAAATATGGTACTTGCAGAAAAACAAACTTGAATGCAAAATGAAAGTATCAACAATTCTTTTTCTGATTCCAGCTGCTTACGACTGCCTCTCCTCATCTGGCTATCTTTGATAATAACAGCATTTCACTTTGATTGTTTAACACATGATCAAAGAACATTCACAGGATTATGTAAGTAGATGTCACTAGTTTAAGTGGGGTAGATCTTTCTTTGTACAATAAATGTCTAAGTTCTGTGTATATTTTGAGACCATCAACAGGACCCTGGTTTTTAAAAATGTGATAACCAGATGTTTTTAAGAG